>CM060981.1:19190151-20390151 GCA_030765065.1 Deroplatys truncata
GTATGATAGAAATAAAACGTATAGATGCTATAATACTCTGTTTTTATGGAATACCAGATCATAATGTGGATATGTTGGTTAATAAATTGCGGACAATACTGAAGGACATGTATTAAAAATATAATATTAAGAGATTGGAATGTAGAATTTCTATCAGGGAAGTTTAGTCAAATACAGTATCTTATTTTAATCCAGCACCTGGTACCATTAATTAAAGAACCTACTGGAGTTACTTCAACTTCCAAAACACTTCTGGATCAAATAATGATATGGCAAGGATCCCAAATTGTAAAACATGCAAGGGTGTTAGACTTAGGTTTTCAGATAATTATGGACAAGAATTAATATTAATCATAGAACGGCTAAAGAAGGGAACAAAGCAAAAATTAATTAAAAGGGAATATAAAGTAGGATGCAGATATCCAATGGACTGTGAGGAATTGAAAAAATAAGAAATATGAATACCAGATACTTATGTGGAGTTGATATATTCCTGATGTAATTTGGAAAAGGTGCTGGATGCACATGGTAAATCCTTTAATATATTTCACTATCATCTGGGTTTTTCCCAGAATCCTTAAAGACTAAGTAATTCCTATTCACAAGAAAGGGGACAAACAAAAAATGGGAAATTATAGACCTGTATCATTATTATGCTCCTTGTCAAAAACACTAGAAAGAATAATGTGTAAATGATAACTGACATTTCTTAAGAAATTTGAAATATTGAATATTACTCAACATGAGTTCAGAAAAGGAAAATCTACAGAAACAAAATATACAAATCACTGGATGCCAAGGAATTCAATATTGAAGTATCCTTGGATCTATCTAAGGCAGTTGACCTAGTGACACACAATATTCTTCTTTAAAAAAAACATAAGAGAATTATGGAATTAGAGGGATAGCAAATGGCTGAAATCATACTTTAGTAATTGCAATCAATTTATGGATATTGCAAACAGAAACAAAGTAACATCTACAAATGAAATATTTAATTTTAATATGCAGCCTGTTAGCATAGGAGTCCCTCAAAGTTCAGCCCTAGGACCAATTCTGTACTTTGTATATTGATGATGTACCTAATAATGTCTCAGCTTATTTGTAGATACAAATATGCCAATTAGTAGTTGCAGTACATACACTACGTGATCAAAAGTATCTGGACACCTGGCTGAAAATTACATACAAATTCGTGGCACCCTCCATCGGTAATGCTGGAAGTCAATATGGTGTTGGCCCATCCTTAGCTTTGATGGCAGCGTTCACTCTCGCAGGCATACTTTCAATCAGGTGCTGGAAGGTTTCTTGGGGAATGGCAGCCCATTCTTCATGGGGTGCAGAACTGAGGAGAGGTATCGATGTAGGTCGGTGAGCCTGGCACGAAGTCAGCGTTCCAAAACATCCTAAAGGTGTTCTATAGGATTCAAGTCATCACTCTGTGCAGGCCAGTCCATTACAGGGATGTTATTGTTGTGTAACCACTCTGCCACAGCCCGTGCAGTATGAACAGGTGCTCGATCGTGTTGAAAGATGCAATCACCATCCCTGAATTGCTCTTCAACAGTGGGAAGCAAGAAGGTGCACTGTGATTGTGCCATGCAAAACAACAAGGGGTGCAAGCCCCCTCCAGGAAAAACACGACTACACCATAACACCACCACCTCCGAATTTCACTGTTGGCACCACACACACTGGCAGATGACGTTCACCGGGCATTTGCCATACCCACACCCTGCCATCGGATCGCCACATTGTGTATTGTTATTCATCACTCCACACAATGTTTTGCCACTATTCAATCGTGTAATGTTGACGCTCCTTACACCAAGTGAGGCATCATTTGACATTTTCCTGCGTGATGTGTAGCTTATGAGCAGCTGCTCGACCATGGAATCAAAGGTTTCTCACCTCGCGCCTAACTGTCGTAGTACTTGGAGTGGATCCTGATGCACTTTGGAAATTCTGTGTGATGGTCTGGATAGATGTGTGCCTATTACTCTTTACGACCCTCTTCAAATGTTGGCGGTCTCTGTCAGTCAACAGACGAGGTCGGCCTGTACGCTTTTGTGCTGTACATGTCCTTTCGCGTTTCCACTTCACTATCACATCAGAAACAGTGGACCTAGGGATGTTTAGGAGTGTGGAAATCTCGTGTACAGACTTCTGATACAAGTGGCACCCAATCACCTGACCACGTTCGAAGTCCCGTGAGTTCCACAAAGCGTCCCATTCTGCTGTTTCACGATGTCTAAAGACTACTGAGGTCATGGATAATGAGTACCACGCAGTAGGTGGCAGCACAATACACCTAAGATGAAAAATGTATGTTTGTGGGGTGTCCGGACACTTTTGATCATATTGTGTATGAGGTAGAGCAAAAACTAGCGAAGGTTAATGAAAATGTAACTAGATTGTCTGACAAAGTTTTTTGGTAATAAACAAAGTAAAGACACTGCAGTACCATTTAAGGAAACTTACAAAATAAAAATCTGTACAAACCTCATTTGGTAATAGAAGATAAGCCAATAAGCTACGTAGAATAAGTTCAATTTTTAGGGATATGAATAGATTCAAATTTGAGATGGGATGTGCTGGTAGAAAAATAGCAGCAAGGTTGAGCCAGATATGTTTTGCAATGAATATTTTAAGGGAAAGGGTTAACCTTGAAGTTCTGAGAAGCTTGTACTTTGCATATTTTCATAATATAATGTATGGGATTATAATATTTGGGGGGAATAAGGGAGGTATTATTAAAATTCAAAAGAAAAGTTATTAGCAATATGTTGTTTAAAGGCAAAAGATAATCCTGTAAATCACTATTCCATTTATTAAATATTTTACCCTTTCCACGTGTGTGCGTGCATGTATATTGTAAGAAATGTTATTAATTATATGTTATGGAACACATCGGAATTTGAGAAAAACCAGGACAAACCCAGATATTGCACAAGAAATGGAGAGCATCTAAGTAACTGTTATCATAGAGCCCCACTATATAAAGAAAGTGCTATGTGTAGCGGTATTAAAGTATACAATAAATCACCTATTGATATTGAGGAAATCTGTTCTTTTGACAAATTAAAAAAAAATGCAGGCATTATTAATAAAAAATTGCTTTTATTCATTAAAGGCATTATGTGATCAAACAGGATGAATAAAAATCTAATCTATGACCGACCATAACCACGTAACTGGAGATCCGACACTTCAATGTTCAATGTTTGAAGTCCCATACTTCAGATACAGAATTGGTGATGTTTCTAGACAAATGTCTAGATGTTAGCGCTCACATAATGAAGGGACAGACTCATTTTGCATGAGCGATAGAGTTAAAATAGAATTATATAGGTTCAGCCTGTGTCATAATACAGAATCTAAAGATTCATAGTATACAAACAATTCGTGAATTCAGGGTTAGCAGTTGATATTTCTGTGCAGCGAGTAGAATAAAACAATTTCTATAACCTAATGGAATTCATCATATATTCTGCTGGCATAAATTGCTCTTTATTTAGAAAGGTATGTACTGATGGTAGAAACTCTCATTACAGATTCTGTTAAGCTCCATAAATGTAATGATATGAAGTTTGGGCATCAACTGGCATTCTTATAATGTTCATACACTTTTTCTAAATGATTTTAGAGAAAAACTGGAAGTTTAGTTATTGTGCTTTACCCCAATTGAGAGTTGTTTCTGTACCAGCTCAATCCACCAGTCCATTCTGTAAGTAACTGTGGAATCCCATACACATTCTCTTGTATATGGCTGCAGTGTGTGAACAGCCATCAGTGAGGTTGCAAGCTATACCAATCTGTGACAAATGGATTCAGAGGAGTGGAACTTATACTGACATCTGTATCGGGGATCTTGTATTTTCATCATGTCCATTACATTAGCATCAGTGTATCAAGTGCTGCTCATCTCTACCCACTTATACAAGTCTTTTGAGAGGATTGTTGCCACATTTTGTTCTGCTCTAATTGTCAGGAAGTGCTGGTCTCATGCAAAGCATAAGAAAGGAAATGTGGCAGCAGTGTACTCTTAAACTTTCCTGTTCAGAATTAGTTTGGGCCAGATTTAACAAAGTTCAAAACTTGCTCTAAAATTGATAATATGCTATTTGCACATTATTAATTATAATTAATATCGTATAAATGTAATTGGTCATACTGCTGATTTTTTTAAAAAAATTACTAAGATGGTAGATGCAAAAATTAATGTATTTGCAGAAAGTTATTACATATAAACATTGATATTGTACTCTCATAGATTCACTCTTAAAGTGAGTTTTTTGTGTGATGTTTAAAACACCTGGGTGTGAATTAAAGAACTGGTCTTGGCAACAGCATGTAACACCTGCAAATCTTGGCACTCATCACTCAAGTTACTTGAGCCAAGTAAGAATAATCATCACTAATTAATTGAATGACATTATTTCTTTGTCAGTGTTTCGATGCCATCTTCGCATAACAAGCATGTACTTTAAAAAAAATCTGATGTGTTACACTCACATAACTTTCTCTACTCTTGTACAATCTAATTTTACAAACGCCTATTCTCCATATGCTTCATGTTAATCGAGATATCGAGATGTCAATCTTATTGGTAATTTTCTTGTAGATGCAAGGGGAATATGGTAGCTTTTAAGCGATAGTCAAATATTTTAACGCTGGTTGCTATGTGGCGAATTGCATTCTCTTTGCATGTTCAGGACATAAAAAAATGAATAACGAATTTGAGAAAAAGTATAAGTATTGGAAAATTTAAGGAAATAACAAGCAATATCTCGAAAACGGTTCACTCAACAAAAGAAACGTATATGACATAAGTTGTGTATTTTAACGCGATCTACATTTTTTGTGTAGTAAAATTTTGTCTATCTCTTATGGTTTACCAGTTATGCAAAAGTCGTTCACAATGAAGAATATTTTTGGAGACATTCCCAGAAAATTCGAGATATACATTTTATTTGTCATGACAATATCTTAAACATATGATATTTTAATCAAAATCGTTAGAGCCGTTTTTGAGAAAATTAAAATTTTTTAAAAATGTTCCATGTAAAGGGTAGTCTGGGGTGGGGGGATTTTCTTGAAAACCTTCGTGTCGCATCTCTGGAAGATACTGAACCTAAATACCAAGTTTGGTGTTTATCCGACTGTTCGTTTTTGAGTTATGCTGTTCACAGACACACACACGGACATGTTTCCAAAAATGCTTTTTTTGGATTCAGTGATTCTCAAAACATGTATTTCCGGTGAAATCTCGGTATCGAATTTTTGGGTGGAATGCAATACTTCCCCTACTTACTATACGTAGTAGAGAAAGTAAAAATGGAACTACTCACACACATACATACACACACACGTATGTGTACAAAACTTGTGGCTGTGGATTCCCCTTACACATGTTTTAACTGTCTACGAATGTCGTTCTCACATACTGCAGATGTTTGATAGTTTTGTAAACACTAGATTTATCCAGCCACAAATGCTCCAGTTGGTAACTAAGTCCATAATATTGTAGTTATCCCTGGATTCTGACTTTGAAGGGTTAAGGGTATTATTTGAACCTTAGCAAATTATTGCATACATCCTCTCAAGAAAGTATTTGTATGCACTTAAAAATTCTAGCTACCAGATTACTGGAGGGAAAAATCTAATTTTTTTTTTTTTTGGACATAAAAATCAAATGGTAATTCAGCTTATGTGTTTTGGCAGTTTTTCAGATAGTACATTTTATCAGTTTTATAAATTTTTGAAAAATATGCCAAAATTGCAACTCCTTTGTATGTGATGTTTTCAAAATTATCTTTCGTGCATTGAGTAGAGGGATTTTTTTGTGTATCGATTTTGCTGTGAAAATAGGATTTTATTTGATGGAGGAATAAAATGTCAAAGTTGGGAATTTTCAACAATTTCGCCTTAGATCCTCATTTTCAGCTCACGTTTTACGACCTCATGAATTTACTTCTCCACCAGTTTTTTACATGTCGAAAGTGTGTGGATGGATGTATGCACCAAAAATGTTCTACCCAATGCATGACAGATAATTTTGAAAAGACCACATAAAAAGTTGCAATTTTGGCATATTTTCCAAAATGTGCTATATATAAAACTGATAAAATGAACAATCTGAAAAACTTAGAACACGTAAATTGTATTATCATTTGGTCTTTATGTTAAAAAAAAAAATTAGATATTTTTCCCTCCATTAATTTGGTGGGCTACAATTTTTTTAAAGTGCAGATAAATACTTTCTTGAGGGGGTGTAGGTTACTTGAAACCAGCATGCTATCCATGGGATTTTAATGATTGGGAGCAAGAGGAAAATGTTCATGTTATGTGTACTGTGATGGAAAAGATACAGAATAAAATGCAAAGCCATATGAAAAGTACATCCTACATATACAGTATTTGAGCATTGCATTGTTGTAATGGTAAAGACAATTCCCTTGTTCATTTTGACATACCAACACCAATGCCAGGGTAGCTTGATATACTGGCGTAGCACACAATGCAGTGTCAAGAGGAACACAGCATGAGGGCTATGTACAAGGATTGCAAGAAACAAAACTTTTAGGCCCAGCGCAAGCTTTCAAACTGACACTTGGGCAGGTATTGAACACTGACCCAGTAATACATAGCAAACTTGCAGCATGCAGAATTGGACTAGCGAGTACTGCCTGGTCGCCGTGGCAGCTGTACATTGGTTGTAATCAGTTAATGCCGACAAGCATATTTTGCTTGCCAGTTGTGATGAATGGAGAGTTCATTGTTAAGCTCTTCATAGAGGAAACAAAAAGTCATCAGTTGCCAGGAATACTGTGACTGAAATAATAAATGTGCAGCGTGGATCAGCAATTTGAAAGAAGAACCTAATGATAGTCTATAGGTACGTAATAGCAAACAGGATGGAGCAATAGTCGTTTGACATTTGTTAAGGAATGGATATTTTAATTCTTATTCTGAATTTTATTTATATAGAATTTTCTATGTGTTGTTTACTAAACCAATTAAGAAACAGTCTTTCAAATGCTGAGTGATTTTTAAACTGCTGGTATGCTCCAGTGCTATCTGCTACAAATATACACTTTTAGCATTTGAAATTTTATATTATGTATCCAAAAGTAATTACATTGTGAACCCCAGTACATAGTATACCTTTTTAAATATTACACATGTTTTGTCATACATGTAATATAAAGCACACTTGTTTGTACTCGTATTTTTTTTAACCAATCAGAATTTTGGCAGATGGGCAACATTGCTCGTTGCATGGACTAACAAAGTGGTGTTGCAATGTTGTGGCATGAAAACTCGCTGGTGTGCACCAGGCCTTGTACAGCTATTATTGAGTTTGCTTTGCATGTATACTGCTAGAAATTACATTTGTATGGTGTACAGAAGTCTGTGGGTTTTTCTTACAGCACTAAAATGATTAACATGCGTAAGAAACATGATTGTTAGATATTTCCACTTCCAACTAACAGTGTGCAGACAGTAATTTACAAGTTTGAATCAGACCTGAAAAGTTCAGTGCTATGACCAGGTCTTGAACCGTGGATCTTTGACCCTATAATTGTGAGTCCCATTTGTGAATAAGTATGGTGTGATGGATCGTTTACCAGTGAAATGATCATTTTGATGTTGAATGTGGTAGGAGTCCTTCATGCTTGCAGAATAACCAATGTTTGCATTCGTAAATTCACACATTATTGCTAGTTAATATGCAGTGTAATATGGATTAACTATAAAGCTCGGAAATTGAAGTAACTTGCCATGTTGGAAATGGTCTTTGAGTTTTGATATACAGAATACTCAATATCACCATGAAAGGTTTACCAGGATACTTGTAATGCCTGTATGTTAGTCTCACCATTTCGCCTGGGAAGAGACCTGTGGAATATACTATTTGTGCATTGCCAGTAGTGCAGAGGAAAGATGTAGTCACAATTGTGTAGGAATATCAAGGTTATAAAAGAAATTCTGAATGAACTAAAAGTAATTATGTTTTGAGCTATGAGGGTTCATTGTTATCTGTTCATGGGATCTGTAGAGCAGAAGTATGAAAACAAGCCGCCTATGTAGCTGTTCTAAGGTCTGTTCCATATAACTTTGCCCAGTATCTTTTAGCTGTCGTGTGCATTAGCCACCTTGCATTGTCTGCTGTCATGGAATGGAAGATAATTGTCAAATTAACATTTTCATAACAGTATAAATGAAATATATTACATAACAGAGTTAATGCATTTGGAATACATGTAAATTCTTATCAAGAAATGGATGTGAGGATTATTCGGTTTAAACCTGCTTTTCATAATGACAAGAACATGTGTATCTATCATGACAATGTTTATATTGCTGTTATCACCTATCCTTGTACTGCTTATGGCTTGTTTGTCACTATTCAAATGTGTACATTAGCCAACCAGAGGAAAGGGAAGCAAATGCAGTGTGAAAGAATACATGTCTGCGGGGCAAGATTATAAGAAATACAGTTTAAAATTGTTTATACAGTGAGGTCAGCTTCTGGGAGTAGCGAACAGGGGGAAAGGAAGAATCTGTGTTCATCTTTAGCTTTTTTTTAAGGAAAAGTGGGGGGGGGGCTCTGCTTCTCCCTGTCATGAGCAAGCTTACTCTACAGATTCCATAGGCAGGGTTTATTCAACTTAAACAGAAACCGGGGAACCAATGAGACGTCAGACTGAAGGCTCTGCTGTTACATATTACCAGGTTTAATGCTGCTGGATTTATGGAACCTTGCATCCCTTTTTTAAGTAAACAAGAGATTAATTTGAACATGTTTTTAAAAGATGCAGTTGGTAAGCATGCATCTATGAAATGTGGTAAAGCAACATATCTTCTGTTTTCTTTACAGATGTATAAAACGTCCTGTAGTCTTAGTGTAAGCAGTAACTGGAGCCAGTGACGAGTATTGCAGAATTATCTTCTAAGCGATAGGTGATTAACGAAGAGAGAAGATATTATTTGATTCACAAACTTTGTAAGGTAAACCTTGTACTGAAGTACATTCTCCTCTCTCCATATTTCCCACAATTTTGATAAATTCACTCCTTAAAACGAAACAAAGAAAAATAAAGAAAACAAGAGACATTTAGTTATAAATGCTCATCATCAAAGTAAACGTTAAACTTGCTTCTAATGCTGCTACTGCCGTAATGCTGCCCAGGAAAGTACCATCTGTCACTAGTGCTGAAGAAACATAGGTGCACTTGTACGTATTACATTCCCTAAATGTTATAAAAGATGCCCTGATATAATAGTACATAAATATCCCCTGAACAATCCTTTAAAACACAAAATGCGTAAAGGAGGGAAGACTACCAGCACTACGCTGTTGGACCTTCATTGACATGTTTTAGCTGCTGTTCAATTAATGGAAACCTAGGGAACTGTTCTGCTGCCTCTTGTAGTTTTTTCTGCCTTTACTCACCATACATATGACAGACACATTTGCTTGATTTAAGAAGAACTGCATATCAACATCAGCATCAAAACAAGCATTTTTCTACTGCATTCATTTGAAGACAATTGCTTTATAGCCTTTCATGTATTTAGCTGTATAGCAGGTCCTTAAGGGAAGTTCAGATTATTAGCTTGTATTTACACAGTACAGCTAAATTCTGTCAGTAGTTTCAAAACACGCAAGCAAACTTAATATACATACATTCTCCAAGGAAACAAACTGCTACAAAATGAATGTACATTATTTGAAGTGATAACCCCCATCTGATGAAGTTGATGCCATTCAGGAATCATGTCCATTGCAGTCTGATTCACCCTACATTCTTAACAAATCTGGGATCGAAATTAGCATAATTCATTTAATTTTTCAGTTAACAAATGAGGAACATTGAATCAAAAAGCATTAAGTGCACAATAAAAATGTTTTTAGGAGAGAGGAAAAAGTGACATCTAAATTTATTGACACTTTTTACTTTCTCTACGACATATGTAGAGAAGCTATTGCATTCCACCCAAAAATTCAATTCTGCAATTTCACCAGAAATAAGTTGTTTTGAGGCCCCCTGAATAATAATAAGGCATTTTTTTAAAAAAAAAGTCTCTTTGAACAGCATAACTCAAAAATGAAAAGTTAAATAAATACTAAACTTGGTATTTAGGTTCAATATCTCAAAGATGAGATATGAAGATTTTCTAGAAAATTCCCCCACCCAAAACTACTCTTTACGTGGAACATTTTTCAAAATTTTTGATTTTCTAAAACATGGGCTAATGGTTTTTATTAAAATACCATATACTAAAGATATTTACATGAAAATAAAATGTTCTTCTATAACCGGTAAATCTTAAACAATAAACAAAAATGTACACTAAAAATGTGCATCTCTTTTAAAATACACAATTTATTTTAAATAAGTTTTTTTGTGGCATAAGCTATTTCTGAGTTATTCATTATTAATGCTTCAAATTATTTGGCACTTGACCATTCTCTTGAAGTCCTGTCAACATTCAGCTGTTTCTCATGATAGCGGTAGAATTTTATGGCCAGCATATAACATCCAGTTTTAAAGCATCTGACTGTTGCTGTTCCCTTTGTGTCTATAACAAAATGTGTACTGTAGCCATTTTTGCAAAGATTTAAAGTGATTAAAATGAAGTAATATAAAAATAAGCATTTGTAAGAATAGTTTGTATATCCTTTCATAAACGATAAAGGACAGAGAAAGTCATGTGAATGTATCACATCAGATTTGTTTAATAACACATTTATAATGAATGTGTAGGACTTTGTGCATTTTGAACCAATTATACTGAAAATATCATTAGTATTAAGAAAAATGACAAAAACATTATATAAAATGATATTTTAATAAACGATTACAATTACAAAAGCAGTTTTATACTTTCTTCTAAAGCGAGTCTTCAAATTTCATTTGCCACATTTTCACTAAACACTTTTGTGTCAGTATTTCTTTCTCCCAAAAGTCAAATTCTTTTTCATTTTGATTTTTGTTAAAGCATGCAGACTCTTCATTCCACAACCTTCACATAAAACTGCATTTGCTCCTGAACCTCTTATGTAGGTGTGTCAACATCCTCCTTTGTATTTTTCACTTTGTACTTGTGGTATACACTCAAACCTAAAATCCTGTTCCAGTGGAGATGTGAATGGTTTAGAGGGATAGCAAAATGTTAGTAGCTTTGGATCTTTATCTGAAGGATAATGCAAGCAAAAGAGAACTCAATTTTCTCACCATTTTTTAAAACTAGCATGAAAGACCAGACAACGCAGTTGTCATCTCATTCTTTGCAGGCATGTCACTGCATTTATTTGCATGAGAGTAATAAAATAAATACATTTTAATTGTATGGCTCAAGCTATTTACATCAGTTTTACTTATTTACATTTCATTTCCTATATTTACATTCTCTTTTCTGGTACCTCTACTGTTGCCTGCAACAATTATTTCCTTTTCCACGCTGTAATACTTTAGCAAATCTACTATTAGTGCTTTCCATAAGCAGATTCATTTTCTCCATTCATTTTGCAATATTGCTAACAAGACCCAAGGAAGTGCTAGCTGATACAGCTTGCAGTAACAGTTCCTCAGAATGCAAACACAGCACTCACAGCGTTATGTGTACAGTGTCAGGTTAAGTAGATCTTCGCTTCCGTAAAGTGGGTTTGTTCCATTCGTCTTTCTGAACCAAACACTGTATTTCAAAGCCATTTTATGATGGGAAGAAGTGCTATTTGAAACAAAGGGATTGTACAGATTGATTCAGCACTGTTGAAATAGGGATAATGTTTATTGAAATGTTTAATGTTTATCTGCAGGTGGATTTAGTGTGTTTTGTTTTAATGCTCCTCAAATGAAAATGTACCTGAGATAGTTTAATACAGTTGTACACTTTTGCATTGCACAACAGTTAAAACTGGAGTTGTAGCATTGCTGATGTAAACTCACATTTCCTCACTCAATTGTATTTCACTGACAGAATTTAGGAGTGTACTGTGTGTTTCAAGACCCTTAAAAGAAAGATATTAATAGTTTAACATCCATTTCTCAATTACTTGACCATTAACTTAAAATGAGCATTTTGTACTGCTAAAAGTTGAAATACCACTGCCGTTATAACAGTTTGGAGCTGTTCGAAAATACCTAAGTATATCTATAACACAGATGTGCAGAAGATGGGAAGGATGCTGTTCGGGACGATGTTGGCTGTACCGACTTCAGCATTATATTTGCAGGAGGTTTTTCTTTGGGCTGCAAGAAAGCATACTTTAATTTCTTTTGAGTTGACCAGAACTTGGCTTGTACTGGAACATGTTATCCTAGCAGTAATCGATTAATTTAGAGATTAAGTAAATGTGTGTTTAGATAAAGTTGAATGATGATTCTTACTGCTGATTTTGCTTATTGAAACTGCCAAAATTTGAAGCTTTTATGTTGCATAGTAAAGTGAGTAATACAGGATGTCCCGGAAAAACCTAATGAAAAAGAAGGAATATTTCTGATGCTAATGCATTGTCTGCCAGTTCAGAAAGAGAGATTCAAAAGTTTTGTTAGATAGAGTAGCAGTGAGCAATACACATGTATTTATTGCGTTTTCCTTACTGACATTGTGTGCAACAAAGTGTGGTGCTCAGAACATGCTGTAAAACAACATTTGAGTTACTCTTGCTGAGTCTGCAAACCTAGAGATAATAAATGCATTATTTTTTAGATACAATTTATTCTTTTTACCTAGTTTTTCTTAGACACCCTGGATTTGTTGTGAATGGAACCACATACAGTCCTAACATGCTTACAGTTAGAACACATGAAAATGTTTCTTCTTGGGAGGAATTTTGATCTATGCCACCCTACATATTTACAACATGAAGGTGTAAATTGCTTTCCTACCTTGTGTTAATGGTGAACACGCTTTATCTCTTTCTGTCCATGCATATCCTAAGGGACGTATGCAGAGAGTTCTGAAACACATGAACACCTTTATTCCTTGAGCTATCCATGTGGGGGGGGGGATACCAAATGGCTCATGAATGTATAGGACCAAAAGGCAAACCAGAGAAGATAGACATTAAAATCCCAGCCAGGTAATGAGCCATTAGACTACACACACACCCCCACTCACTTCTCGACAACCACAACCATCTAGCACTACCTACCTGTGACTAAATGGTGTGGGTAGTAAAATGAGAGACATTTAGTCAATGTTGCCATACCATGTAGAGCATAATTTTCCAAAAGAATTAATTAAATTCTCTTATCTCCCAATATTTACCACAGTTATACTGTATATACTATTTTTATCTACCTGTTTATCAAAAATATAATGTGATATACTAAACGTGTAAGTATAAGAGAGTTATGGAAAACAAAAATGAGATTGCAGTTCTTTAATATTATAGTTTTGTGTGTGTGGGGTGGGGAGCTTGAGTCCCTCTGTATATCCCCATCCTTCATTAGAATATTACATCAAACTGCCTTTTTTAATCATATACTCAGTTTGATATGATGGATGTAGATTAATGATGTTGGGAAATGACATATTTTATCACAAACTAATATTAGGCAGAATATTTCATGTGCATTAAGGGTGGGGAAAAAATGTTATTTTGCAGTAGCAATTCCAGCTGTACTACGTTCCAGATAACCATTCTAAAATAATTAAGATATGTCCAGGAGTATTAATGCAAAACCATAACAGAAAAATAAATGTTTATCCAATGTCACTTGTCGGACTTTCGCATCGTCACGATTCTTTGTTCCCTGCAAATATTGCCAAATAGTAACACAATGCACCCCTCCTTTTCTCTCCCCTCTCCCATTCTGTATTCAGTCATGCAGGTTCGAATTCATAAAACACATTGCCCCTGTGGTCAAGTGGTCAGTGCTCTGGCTTCTAAATCCAGGGTTTGATTTCGAGCTGGAGCCAGGAATTTTTCTATAATCGAAATAATTCCCTATCCACCACAGAATCTGATTACAATGTTTCCTTGTTTAATAGTAAAAACCAGATAAAATCAAATTAAGAAACCCTACAGTTCAGCGAGCAATAAACCACTGGTTGTTTCTCAGATCAAAGTCCCCGAGATGACCAAAGAAATTAAAGGTGCTTATACTAAGAAAACAATTACCTATATATATAGTATTACTTTCACGATTATCAGGGTTACATTTTGTATAATATTCCATTATGTTAATGCTTATATGTTCCAAAACAGCATCTTGGGTAAATGCCTTTTGCATAATTTCTATAGTCATATTGAGGGCTTTGACTTAAACAATTGATGGTGTTATTATTTGTTGAACTGTAGGTGTTTACATTGGTTACATGCACATTCCTACTTCCAGACTCTGCAGAGGGCTGGGAATGCTTCTGGTTAAGAAAAACATGTACTTGTAAGTGTTGTATTGTAACACACTGTGTAATAGTGCATTACTTTTGAAACTGGTTATAAAAATACTGGAATGATTGTGTTAATTTGGAGGACTGTTATTTTGGAACTGTGCAATTGGAATCTCCCCCCTTTTTCCTTCCTTTCTCTCGTCTGCCTCTAATATGCATCATTTTCTTTTGTAGAAGATCAGAAGTGAGGTTCTAAAATTTAGTTTTTCTTCAACGGCTTACTTTGAATTAAACCAGTTTTTTTTGTTTAATTTTTTTTGCTATATGTTTAGTTCTCTTAACTTGGTTTTAGTATTAAATTTGACTTAGCAGAATGATGTTATATCTTGAAGTATTTGTTGATCAGAAATCCTTCAGTACAATTGAAGAATGCAAGACAAGAGTGCAAAGAGTTGCAAATTTTTTACCTGTGTGTGTGTATTACATTGAGCTTATGTAAAAAATAAGACTTAATTAGCATTTTATAAGTGCATGTAGCGTTTCCTGTTTTCATTCCTTAACTGGTAATTTAATTGCATTGACTGTACTGTAGTAGTATTCAGCTGTTCTGAGTACTATTACCACCAATTTTTAAATCCTTGCAACAGATGCAAGATTAAGGAGCTTTGTTGTGTTATGGAAGAAGCAAGGGAGGGAAGTTCTACTTCATTTGAAACTCTTTTTCTGCATGACGTTATTAGGACATGAGCACTGTCAATTGTCTAAGCTTTGGCATAGGTGGGACCACAGGTAATCTGGAAATGTATGTTAGTCAACTTGGATCACTGCAAAAGCAGAAGAGAGAAGAATTGAAAGGTATCCAGATGAGATGTCTACGATCACTATTAGGACTGTTACAAAAATAAATTAAACACAATCTCTACACTTGTGCGCACAAATTGAGATTATTATTCTAGCTTCATTTTACACCAGAACTTACTGGGACATGTTTCGGAGGCTGCTGTTTCCATCAGCATGGTTTCACTGCCGGGCTTCCTCTTGTGCCTTGTAGATGGTGTTATCTGGCTGGAGATACTTGTGACTTGTAGATGGCATTGTCTGTGCAATGAGATCCTTTTCATATGGGGCATTATGGGGAGGTTGTAAGCTGTTTTGGGTCAAAAATATCGAAATTGATTTTCTGTCAAATGTAAGATTAAATATCCATTCTATATAAATCTGTTGTAGTTTTACGTGTAGCATACCCCAAACAGGCGTAAATGGCATTTTCACAAAGAAAGTGTAAAGGAAACAATTCAGGGGTTAGTGGTGGCATGGAGTGTGAAGAGGTTGTGAGAATCTTTGAACATTCTCTAAATATGGTGTAAGGTACACACAATATTTAGGGAATGGGGATGTGCAAATTAAAAAACTGCAATGTGTGGGGCATGTGCAAAAGCGTATGGGAACCGGACTTAGAACACTGAAAAAGGATCTCAGGGGTCAAAAGCTGGGTGACGGTAAAAGTGTTTCTGAGAAGGGAAGACGAGAAGGAAATAGACAACTTACAGCACTATTATGGCATGGCTATTAGGAGAAATGCAAATGAACTGGAGGAGATGAGGCGTGATGTTTGGGTGACATTCTTTCATAAACTGTGACAAATGAAAAGCCACAGCATGCACTATGTCCACAAGGTAAGGACTCGTGGTGCAAATTTAACAGAGCAATAGCTACTGGAGAAGGGTATGAACACAAACATTTACTGCCTTATGTAGGTGAAGCAATAAAACCCACATTTAGGAGCCTAGCTGACCCAGAACTTATAAGTAAATGTTTGCTTGGCAAAACTCAAAATCCAAACGAGTCCTTCAATAATGTAGTGTGGACCAGAGTTCCGAAAACTGTCTTTGTAGGGTAGGTTACTTTACAAATAGGTGATTTAGATGCTGTGTTGGCATTTAATGAGGGAAACTCAGGTCGCATGAAAGTGTGCAAGCAATGGGAATAGATCCTGGATGGAATGCGATGAAAATTTTTCAAGACATTGACAATATGAGAATAGTAAATGCAAAAGTAAAACAAGGAACTAAGTTCAGAGGAATGACAAGAGGTCCAGAGAGGATGAGGACAATGACCCTGAACCAGAATATGGTTCTGGATTGTGCTGAGGTAGCATTTCATCTTTTTTGTTATTTTCCGCTAAGTTGGTTTTTAATACACATTGGTCCCTATTTCTCTGGAACTACTAGACCAAGAATAATGATACTTTTATTAGTTGTTTAATCATTATTTAGTAATTTACTGATCTGTTCTTAACTCTGTAAGAGCAAAGTGAGAGTTGTAATGGTCTTTTTTCAATGAAAAATGTAGGAGAAAAAATCTTAAAAAATACTTACGGAATTACATTCCAATAAAAAAGTCAGCAAATGGAGGAAGAGTCAAACTGTTAATGTGCAAAGTTCCATTGCTCTACATTTGGTGGTTCCCAAGAAAATGGGGTTTAAAGCAGGTAAAATTATCATTCTGAGGATAGGCCTTATAACTCCCCTATAAGTTATTGTGGTTCTTATGTATGAATATTTTTTCTCAAATGGAGAGCTCTAATGATTTTCTAAGGGCCTTTAAGAGCTTTGGTTTTTCTTTTAGCTGTCTGTGGACAAAAAATGCTCTACAACTGCTGATTTTTCCATTTGTTTATATTTCTCATGTGCTCTTTAAATCTAGTCTATTCCTCTATTTCCACTTTCTTACAATCCTCTCATCCAATTTCATAAATACCAAAACTTTTTCCCACTGAACCCTTTGTATTGGTCCTGAGTGTTTTTTAAGGAGTGTTCGTTAATAGGGGCTAAGGTTATACCATATTCTTTGAATATTTTTGTGAATTTTCGGAAGGCCCTGGATGGAAAGTGAAATGTTTGAACTTTTTAATTCTTTAATGTTGCTTAGTGTGGCGATTTCCTTTATTTGTTTCTTTTTTTAGAATTTCTTTTAACTTCCTATCGACTATTTCTTTGGTGAAGCCATTTTTATGTACGATTTTCAGGATCTGTTGTATTCTTTTTTGTAGTCTTGTGTGTCCATTGGTATGTTTACCAGTCTGAAGGTAAGACTGTTTATTATAGCACATTTGTGTTTGCTGGGGTTGTAGCTGTTATCTGTGCCTTTCTTTTCTATGTATGCCGAAACTTATTTTATTCTGATTCCTCATGATTTTTACGTCCAGAAAGGGGAGCACGTTATTGGATTCTGTTTCTATTGTAAATTTTACTGATGTATCTTGCAAGGTCAGTAGAGATGCTGCATCCTCCTTAAACTTATGTACTATGACAAAAATGTCTGCATATCTGTACCAGAGTTTATATATGTGAGGAAAAGCTTCTGTTATATGTATTTCCAATGAACTTGTGTATGTTTGCCATAAATGGGGAAAGTGGGTGGGTGGCCCATTGCTAAACCATTCACCTGGGAGTATAGTTTGTCCTGAATGTGAAGTAATTTTGATTGATGCACAGTTTGGTCAGTATCGGCTATTCCTCTCTGTGGAGTGTAGCCATTTTGTCAAAACTTCTTCCATCTTGTCTTTTTGTATGCTGAGTGGTGAGATGATTTCAAAAGAAACAAATACATTGTTTTCTTTCATTTTTACACTTAAGTTTTGCTGTTCTGTGGCACTAACCGTGATAATGATACTTAGTGTTGTGCAACTGACAGTGATCTCTACGCTACTTGTGGTTCCAACATCATGACCACATACATTCATTCATTTATTGAAGGATGCAAGCAAAAATCAATTGAGTGTTGTATAGGAATTACAATAAGGGGTGTGATGATTGATGGTTATGGATCAGATTGTGATATATCCTGGTTATCTGTTTAATATTTGCTTATATTCTGTATACTATGTGACAAACCTTAACCATTCACTCCTGGCAGTGGAATGAGGAAGGGTCGTTATGGCATGTTTCAAGTTATTTTGCAAGTTGGTTATATAAGTATACACTAAAAATGTCATGCTAGAATTCAGCTATTATTGGTGGAGCCATAGTTGGTGGTTGATATTTGATGGCCACCTGGGAAGGGGTAATTTACATAATAGTGGTCTCATAGCAACCAGGAAAAAACACTAGTTGCATGTAATTGTGATGTTTTATAGCTACGGGTATTCTGTCATTTATTTCTTATACATTTATTGGAGCCTTTCTTTTGACATGTGGTCAGCCTACCTAACTGGGATTTACTTGGCATTGGGAAGCACACTGTTTGCCAGCTGAGTCAGATATTCATAGCCCCTTAAATTGAAGTGCATAGATTTCTCATGCAAATTATAACTAATGTAATTGTATACCTTTGTCATAGCTGATGTTTGAAGTGATATCCATTCATCTCTCACCTTTTAACAAAATTTGCATGACACTCGTGAATTCATGGTCATGTACATGAAAACATGCTTTGTCTGTAAAAAAAATTAAATGTGGGTCAGTAGAGAAGTGACCATTAACATTATCCAACAATTAGTTGCAAATATTTTGTTTGTTAACGACACTATTAATTGCCAGGATCATATCAGCACCACCAGTGTGCAGGAATTTCGTCCCACAGATTTCTTTTACATGCTATTAAATCTATTGACATGGGCTGTTGCTTTAGGCACATTTAAAAACCATCGCTCTGGGCTGTGTTTGAACCCACAACCTTGGGATCGGAAGGTCAGTGCCTAATCAACAGTCACCCAGACCAACACAACCAGTTGCAGTAATTAGCTTTACTCACATTATCACTTGGTTGCAATTCCTGAATTGCAGTTATGTTTAATTTTAATTTTGAAAGCTTGTGGCATTCCAAGCTGAGGTTTGTGAAATTACTGATTCCTGTGCGCGCTTTCTCAATCTAATCTTTCCCCAATCTCATTGTTTTTTCTCTGTAAGAATATGGCAATCTACTTTTCGTTTATCAAGAATAAATCCTTCCTTAATCTGTTCATAAGATTACGAAGTGTTTCTCTGTGCGGCGCACAAACAGCAGGGAATCTCTCACTTCTCTACAAGCATTTGTCTCGTGAAGCAATACATGAAGGTTTTGTGTGCTAAAGTATACAGTTTTTGGCATTATAACAGCACTATACCCCACCGTTGAAACATTGCACTTGACAGCTAGCAATTAAGTTGGTACACACGCAAAAATACATGAAAAGCTGTAACTATTAGACTTCCTAAACCAATCACAAGGCAGCATTTTGGATGGTGTAAGACAAAGCGGAACTGGAAGCTGGTCTGTTGCCGAATGTAGCTATTTCCAACCACGTGTTTCAGTTTGTGACTCTAGCACATGTGTCGAGTTCTTTACAAGCTATTATTGTTCATTGTTATTTATTTGTGGTTACTGTTGGTGTTCATTTATATATATTATGCATATTTCATTCATATTATTTATACAAGATTTGAAGTGCAACAATGTCTCAAAAATGATGCCAATCACCGAGTGATGATTCACAAAGTGAAAATCCTTTGCGTTGAGATGTACCACTTAATAGTCAGGCATTGGAACTGTTAAGAAGGATCCAGGTGTTCTTTGAACAGGAGGAGTACGTGAAGGTTTCTGGACATCCCTCTATTTCTGCTGATAAAGCCGTACAATGAACTGCAGCAGCTCTTGAACTAATCACCAGAACTGTTATTTACAAGGGAGTGAAACTCCAAGAGAAAGAGGACGAAATTCCTGAACCATCTGGAACGCAGCATGAGTGAAAATAACTTTATCGCAGCTTATAATTTGTTTTATTTCTCCTCATTGCAGCAGGCACGTTTGCATTATTTTGTTTCTATATTGTCAAAAGTGCTAATTTATTCTACATGTGTGTCGCTGTTTGAGTTATTTTCAATTAACAATAATAATAATACAAAATAGGTATTATTCAATGACGTACACTTTTTGTATGCGCTTAGACACAATAGAAAGGAGAACAATCATCTGTCTTTGTTTACTAACCACTCTGGCAACCTTGCAACCACAATATAGCCAACGCTACGCAAAGCCACACGAACTGTCAAGTGCAAAGATTCAATGGTGGGAGGTATAATACACTATAACACAAGTCTCTGCAGGTATCCTGTGCAGCAAAAAGACTTCTCATCAACTGATCGGCTGCTACACAGAGAGGAGGAAAAGTGGAGAGGGGACAACTAGTTTGCAGTGCAGGGCAAGCAATTCCCCATAATATGACCACACTCAAAAAGTTACTTTGTAGATTATTTTACTCTATTACATATGTGATATAATGCTTGTATATGTATCCATGAAGCATGGTGCAGAGTTGCTTGCAAACACAAACAAGAACAAATAGGAAGGAGAATACTTGGGAGCAGAAATTGGCAATATTGACCCGAGTTTGAAAATGGAAATCTTCAGTTTCGAAAGTTGTTTCACAATAAATTATGAATGGGAACCAGAATGAGAAGAGAAAATGAAAGACTTGAACATTTATTGCTTTTATTCACAAAGAATTAAAGATGGCAATGGGAAAGTATATCGATAATGACTTGGAGTATAGATTTGTGCTTTTGGGTATCATTTGTTTATTATTTTACTAAAGCAGGTTTTTAGCTTTGAGACTCAATACAGTAAACACTTTTAGAAAATGATATTGTTAATACTTATCATTCTTACACTCAATGAAACTACTGACAGCATAAAAGAATAAACCAATAATATTGCATCAAGCAAAAAGGTTTGAAAAGCCATGGCAACTGCTAGCAGTCATCTTTTTTATTTATTTTTTCCTAACTACTACTAGAGAGAGCCCAAGCAGTTGTTTTAGGTCACAACCTACTGAACTATCTAATACGGTGAAGATAAATAAGCATACAGTATGCTATAATCAGAAAGCTTTATGCTGATTGTGATGTGCATGTTCCCAGGCAGTTGTGTACTGGCCTTAGCGTAAAGCAATGCCATGTCTGCTACTGCTGCCCCAACAGTCTTCACATGGAGGCTGATGCTAAGGCCAGTAACACTCGTCCTTGCTCGAATATCAATCGTCAACTAAGGGTATGCCAATAATGGTGTGACAAAGTATAGATACGCTAACCATGAGATAGGCAGAAGCGAATTGTGATCTCTGCAGGTAGGCAACAGTTTGTCAGGGTTTATTATGTCAGCAATTCAAAGGTCATAAATCACTTTTGCCTATCTTTTCATTCAGTAAAGGAAACTTTTACATTGGAAAGCAGTTAAAATAATTGTGGATTTTATGTATTATGAACATATTTTGGTAACTGCTAGTAATTAGCTCATCAGTGAATGAAGCTATATTCCACTCACCTTGTGACAGTGGATTGCCTGGAATATCATATTTTTAATAAACACTGTTATAGGTTTGCAAACAGAGGTTTTTAATACTCTTGGACTCTGGATTTAATGGAACCAGATATAACCATGTAGGAACAGAACTTTCACCTTATGCCTTATTGTGAAACACACTGTTTTAGTGTAGGGTGTACATCCACAACATAGATCTCCTACCTCACCGGCTACCCAAAGTGGTTGTGTGAGAGTTTGACATTCCTCATTTTTACACAGTTCAGCAAACATGATTCCTACCCAGCACTACGAAAACATAACCAAGGCTCATACGTTGACAGGGCCAACCAAATGGATCACATCATACATTGTCTGGTTACTATATACAGTACTTTGCTTGACACTGTGGTCACCATACAGCTGTGGCGGTGGACCCTTCAAGTATTCCACCTGGAGCTGGCTCTAGACCCTGAATGGCCACCACACACATGCGACATGGGACCGAGCTACTAGACTGTTACTGACCAGGGGGGTGAGTCTACTGAAGGGGAGTTAGAGAAAGGCATAGGACCTCAGGATAAAAGCTGAGTTTCTAACAGTAAGAGGTAGGTGAGGATATGGCAAAGCACGGTTAAAGGGACACAGGCTGCACTAACAAGGAACTAACTCGCACTATTAACTTAACAACTCTATATTTTGGCGCATGGCTGTCTGCGGGTATACAAAGAGGTTAGCCCTATGATGGCATGCTTACCTGAACTGCTGGTGTGGTACAAAGGGTGATGGTAATCTCGTCATTAGGTACTTTAACTTTATAATAATCTTTCAGAAGTTAGACTGACACAGGTTCGTGCTGCAGATCCCTAGAGTCCGTCCCTGTCCCAAAAACCAGGATTTTTTTAAAGGTGCACTACTGCTACATCAGCAGTCCTTCACCTCTTGGGCAAATGCAACGTATGTGAGCTGATTTGGCGCCTAAAACGAATAAGTGCTTGTACATACATTCTGCATGTCAGTCTTTTTAGCTTTTGTGGTGCAATAGTTTCCAATGCTACAAAATTAATAAATCTAATCCATGCATTGTGACAATATCCTCGCAACTGCCTCACATCTGCATAGTTGCAATTACAATGAAAATAAGCACATATCCTAAGAGATGTTTCTGCCTTCTTCTGAGGAAATGTTCTTTCACACTAGCCAGTTCAATATCTGAAATTGAGAGAATTTCTCGCCTGGTGTTTTCCTTTAGTTTTTACTATATATGGGGGTTTTCATGTACATTAGAGTTGGGTAAATTTCTGCAATTGGATTTTTGTAAGATGATTGATTAATTGACCCACGCTTAATATTATTCTGTGATGAGGCATGGTTCCATTTATATGGCTATGTTTCTTTGCAAAATAACATATTGAAGTACAGAGAAACCTAATGTTACACGTAAGATTTCCTTGCATGATGCAAAAATTGGTGTGCAATAAATGCATACAGAATAATAGGACCAATATTTTTTTAAACAAGAAAATGCAGAAAGGTACAGGAGTGACTCTCACTATTTTTTGAACAGTTGATGAATCATTCAATTTAATTCAGGACATTTTGAAGATAGGGTAACTAGTGAAGAATTATGGTCCTCGCAATCCTGTAATGTAACTATGTGATTGTTAACTATGGGGAAACTTTAAAAATAAGGTTTTTGCAACAATCCCCAGACATTGGAAGAACTAAAAGAAAATATCAGGGCGAAAAATTCACTCAATTTTGGATATTGAACTCTCCAATGTGAATGAGAATATCCTGAGATGATGCCAGAAATATGTGGATAGAGAACGGCAACATTTGTTATGATAAGCTATGTGCTTGTAATTGCAACTATGAGAATGTGAGGCAGTTGCGGAGGATGGTGCGCGAGTAGCTGTGTGGTGGTCACAGTGTGAAGGAAAAGCAAAGTTGTACAAAGATGATCTGATTGCAGAATTAATGTAGAAAAATTACTTTTTATAATACAGTTTGTTCATTTATGCAGATGGTAGATTGGCATCTTAATGGTGCTATGAAAACTGAGTTAGTTTCTGTGTTACTTGAAAAGAATTCTACTTATTTCACACAAAATTAGCTTTACAGCCCTCAAGGTGCGATACATGTTTTTGTAAGTGTACAGATTAAGATTGAGTATTATTATTTTCAAACTTAGCTGCAGGAAAGAGAAAAGCATTAAAGGAAGTTTTAATTCTGAACAGAAAATCAATTACAAGATTAAGGTACAAATTAGCTTTATTGGTAATACTGTGTAAGAGTTGTAAATTTTCATCTATATCCAGTTTTCTTTATTTTTGTGGCACTTAGTGAACCCTTTTGTCCCTTTCTGTGGGACTTGAAATAAGGATAACACTGCCTCATTTCTGAACCACTCCAGTGGCTGACCTATAAACAATTCTAGCTCAGCTTGACAAATGTTTCCCCAGATGTATATGCAATTTCTAGAGGTTAAGAAAGTTCCAGCTAACATTCGAGCGGTTTCCCCTGCAGCTGTTGAATCACTGTTTCCACTAGCCACCCACCCATCCAGCAATAGTTGATCCATCAGTGCAGTGCTGAACTTTGCCATGAAGCGACTTGATATGCCTTTCAACAAGAGTAAGAATATTAGTCACTTAAAACACAAAGTGTGTTAATTTCCAATCATAAAATGAGCTCTGAGGGATTGGAATGAAACAAAATATACTAAATGTACAGGATAAGCATATTTCTTGAATCCGCTACTTGCAAAACCTGCATACTCAACTTGACTGGGCCACTATTAAACTGTGTTTTGAATTTCCCCGATGTAAATCTGCACAGTTTTTATCTCTCTTCCGCCTTTGAATGGATATTCTTCTGTCTCAACTGCTTATCGTAGAACTATTTTTTTCAAATGTGTATATTTCAAGCCATGTAAATGGAATTAATAGAATAAATGCAAAATATATGCACAAAAATGAGAAGATGCATAACTAATGCACTTGTTTGTCAGTCATCTCTTACTTACCACAAGGTGAGTGATATCTAATCAAGCACATTTATGCTGTGTGTAGTATTAAAAAGTTAAATGAATTTTACTCAGCAAATTGTTGATAAAAGAGTTTAAGAATTGGAGATATAACCCAGCATCTTAAATCTTTCCTCAGCTTGGTTTATAACCGAGGTGCAGGGTCATCTGCTTATAAGCCCACATTCATTGTCAGCCATTTAAAGCATGTCTGACTGCTGAATATCAGCCAGTATTGGTTTAAATCCAAACTGGCCATTCAACTCTACACACATTCAAATCAAATTATTTGCTTGTTTTTTAAGATGTTTGAATGAAACAAAAGCACATATTTACTGTAATTGTAACCAATAAGGATAAGCTACTAAAGGTAAACATTGATTTTAGCTGTATTTGATATTGGCAAAATATCCCCCCCCCCTTTTCCTTTGAAATCTTAGGTAGCTAATTCTGGCTTAATACTTGTGCTAGCTAGCTGAAGATCAAAGTCGACAACTAGAGTCTGGTGGATAGAGCCAGAATTTCCTTATGTGGCATCGTTTGTTCTTGTTTACATTCATGTATTAACCCCCATGAATCATAAAGAATGCCTTAACACTCAGTAGATACTCATGTGATTCAGAGGTGAACAACTGTGAAGTTCCATTTTGTAACATTCATAAGACAAAGCAATTAAATTTTCAATGATTCTTCTTGTGTTACACTTCAAAACAAGGTTGCAATATCAGCAGGAGCAATAAATGTTCATATGCGATTACATGAAATGTTAAGCTAAAGTGGTAAAATTCCTTCACAGCATGCTTCAGTTATGCTAGATATATAACAAATGATATTGTTCATAAGTGCAAAACATTTTGTTTAATATAGCTCTTAACTGCGCACGGAACCATTCGTCCATAACAGGTGAAGGGCATCTGTATGTGGCAGAACTGTTCTGCCGATAGCGGCAAAGGGGTTAAATGAATAAATATCAGCAGGGCCAGGTTTTTTTGTTACTAATAATAAATGCAAAATGTAATGGAGAGATGCAGCAAGAAGTACATGCATGATTTATGACAAATGTGACTAATTTATGGCTATAAGTTTGTCACAAATTTTTGTGAAAATTTATAGTTTCTGCAAAAAATCATTTTTAGGATACAAAACGAAAAAAATGCATTCATTTTGAAGATTTTGGCTGTAAAGGAATGAGGATTGATTTGGAAAGGTACATTAACCTGAAAATTTAGACTGTTATTGTTGTATATTGTGACCTGCAGGACCATACATGACAGCTGAGAGTATTTTCCTGAGCTTTTGGAACATTCCGTTAGAAAAACTTTCGTTTGAAGTTCTAGAAGTAATTGCAGCAGCAGAAGAATAATTGACCATGTTGAAACAACAGAAATGCGACCATAAACAGTGCATGTGATTAACAATTGATAACAAAGAGAGCCATTGCACAAGATATTGAAAATTACCATGTAATTTTCACAATTTTTTTAAAAATAAACACCAAAGAAACCTGGCCCTGAATATCAGCCATGATGGTTCAGTTGTATGTTGTGTAAAGATCTGAATGAAGCTGACACTTAAAACATTACTAGGAAATAGTATGTGCATCACACCATGCAAGGGTTAGTAAATATCCATTTTATGAACCAATTTGGCAGGAAGTAGCTAGAGGTAAGATGGTATAAGTTTACATTTTGAGGTGTTTCAGACTTTTTATGAGTTTTCCTTTTTTGGAATTTCATATATTTGTAATTAATTTCAAGTTGTTATAATCATTATGGATTTTTTTAATGATACATTTAATTGATTCCAGTGGTGCTTTTGGTTGTATTTTATTTTGAATTTTGGTTCCCATTTTAATACCTGAACTACCTCAAAAAAACAACTGTTGCCATGTTCAGGCTTACCACTGCACATGACTGCCTCAGCAAACACCTATGCAAAATTGGATTGCTACCAACTCCAAATTGTCCGTTATGCATTAAAGAAGAAATGAATATGGATCATTTATTACCCTGTGAACAGCTTAAATCGTATCCAGACTTCACCTCAAGATATTGGGAAGCAAGAAGGATAATGGCTTTTGCTAAACCCTGAGCATTAGACGTACGTGCACACAATTTGAGGTGTGAGTTAGCTCCAAGTATCACTTAATTTGATTAAATGAAGAAACCTAAACCCAATTAATATACCTTATCAAAGTATAATGTTCTGAATGAAACCTGTACATCGCCTCAGTGTCGAGTACACAACTGTTTCTGAAATGTAAATCTACAGTTATCACTGTTAAGATCAAACGCTGTTTTGCAACTACCATTACTGCTCCTGTATTAATATTATCTAATGTCTTTCCAATTGTGTTAGCTTGGCTGCATCACTTACAAAGTTAGGAATACCTAATTTTAATGTAAACTATCTGTAGTGTAAACTGGTTCTTAAGCAAGTGTAGAATCATAAAGTATGACGTTAAAAATCCGAATTCTCTTTTACCTGTAGCTGTAGTGTTTCGTATTCCTAAACATCCATTTCAAACCTTAATGTAAGTGGATTCAAAATGCACTGTAGGTAATTGAAGCCATAAAATTTTAACATTCATAGGAGTTTTTATTAAGAATTTTGACCCACGATCAACTGTAATTTCTTGGATGAAATGTTACTTATTTTTAAAACTGGGGCTTTGGGAGTTCAGTGCAATGCTGTGTAAATGAATTATGAGGATGGATCATATATAAAGCAGAATTTTCCACTGGATATTCGGACAGTGAGCAGATTGGCCTCTGACCTTGTATGGGACGTCTATAGGTCTCGTACAGTAAGTCGCATGTTTTGTCAGTAATACAGCAAGTGAGTAGAAGACGTGTCTGTAAAGCAATGCATTATCTTAAGTTTCTCACCAAGGAAGATGAAAAGGCGTTCCAGTTAGAGTTTGGTACAAAAACTCTTTTGAAAACCTAAGTATATGATTGGCAAAAACATTTTTCAGAGGGATGGGAAGCTATGGAAAACAAGACCCCATCAACAGTGGCTGGAAAAAGCATTTGTTGGTTGGAAAAGTGCTTCTTGCAACTGTTTGTTGGGACTCCAAGGCCATTTTGATGGTGACTTCATAAAAGAAATACAATACCACTGCTTGTAGTTAAAGCTAAAGCTTGTATAAAATGCCGTGGCACTCCATATGCACAAGAGAGTTGAAATAAGTGGTGGGGGAGCAAGTGATATCAGAACTCGGAGGCAGTCACATACACAACACATTGTAGCAAATGTGTAAGCTTACAATATCACACTTGCAGCAGGTGGAACACTTACCTTATTATGCAAGTGGGCTTGTCAGTGCTACTGCACATCTATACTTCAGGGATGGGGACTGTCATGACGTTTTATACAAGCTGTACTTATTGTAGCAAATAACATCAGTAACCCTCTGAAATGTCATTATTCTCCATGTAAATGCAAGACTAAATATGCCTATGTTAAGTATAAAAAGCTGAAGGAGCTTCATTGGACAGCTCTGGAACATCCTTCTTACAGTCCAAATTTATTCCCTTGCAATGATAATTTGTTGAGGCCACTTAGAGGTGGGGTGGAGTGCGATTAAAGGTATGCATAGTTGGTGTGGAAACTACACTCACTTCCCTCTTCTTTTTCAAGGAAGGAAAAAATCAACTGCCAATTTATTAGACAAAGTATGTTTTGAAATTAGGAGGCTGTAGAAAATTGATGTATAATTGTATCTTTTCTTTGCTTCTATAAATTATTTAAAAAATGTTTGGTTCATATTTGATCCACCCTTGTACAAGCAAACTTAATTGTTGGATTGTACCTTGAAACATGTTGAACATAAACTTGCAATAATAACTACATGTTTTGGAATGAGGAAGCTGCTCCTAACGTTTGCCAAGTATTTTTATATTACACAGTTGTAGAGGAAGAACATTAAGAAATTGCATTCTCCTGCTTTAAGAACTCTTGGTTCTTTGTGCAGTTGGCAACTTTTAATGTTCTGGTATCGGTTCTATTAACACTACTGTCAGGCTAAACCAGGTGGCACTAGGCAAAAGATTAAAATGAATGATATTTCTTTTTTTACTTAAATTATAAGAGAAGGTAAACCTTTATGCCTCAGACATTAAGTAGATGACAGCTATATTTGGCTATTTATATGAATAAAAATGTGATATAAACCATGAAGTGGTATTGAATGAGACACTGTGTTACACAATACACATAATGTAGCATATATATTGGTCATTGAATCTATTTATTATGCTCAGGTAAAAAATACAGTGTTATTACAAATGATCTGTCCATAACTCATATTTAACTCACTCAGATATATTAAAAGTGGTATCAACGAAAAGGGAAACTCAAAGTTTTATGTTACATGTGGTTCATGTCACAAGTGCTCAATTTGAGCTGCTTGTGACACACATTGAATGTGTAGTCCAGTTCCTCCCATACACGTAATATTGGATGGTTCACTGACACACATGGCTCTGTAAAACAAATGCGAAGATGCTGTATAACAGATAGTAAAGGTGACATACACACATTTGACGCAACCCCAGAGAAAAATGTTTCAAGGTGTTAGGTCGGGGGAACCTGGAAGCCAATATCACAGCCAGCATACCCATTCAGCTTGTGTCCAATATGGAAGTGGTGTGGTGTACCATCCTGTTGGAAAATTAAACCTTGGATATTCTGTTCAAGTTGAAGTCATGTCTGCAACATTTGTAGGTAATAAAATCCTGTGATTGTGTTCTTGTTGAAAAAGAGACGCTCTTAAAAGGTTTTCATGACTGATAACACAAAAAATAACCTGTATGCTTTTCCAGACTGCAGATCCTGACATTATGTTTGCGTGCTTGTCCTAAAATGAAAGGTATCTTTATTACTGAACACCAATGATTCTTTGAAACTATCACTTTCCATTCCAATTTGCATGCCCTAGCAAAAAGACAGTTGCTTACTTGTCCAGTTTCAGGGCTGGCTAAAATTGCAAATGGTAAGGATAGAACAAACATTTGTGTACTATCTTCCACACAGTTGTCTCGCTTATTGCTGGACGACTTGTTGACTTTGCTTATAGATGCATCCCTTTGCTTTAAAGTCAAAATACCACTTACAGTTAAGGTGCATATCCACTGAACTTCTAAAATTACATTGCACAGCAATAACACATTAGCAGATGTGAAAATCCAGCATACAAAAAGTCATCCTGCAGCCATTTTCTCTTCTGTCGCCCTAGCAACAGAAATAATAAGTGCTATAGCTGCGTCAGCCATTGAAACTTTGAGTTTCCTTTTCCATTAATGCTACTTTAATGTATCTTGAGCGTTATTCAGGTTGGTAAATGGAAATATCATTTGTAATTACTGTATATACTGCAGAAGACAAGATAAAGCAGCATTTTTCAAGTGCAAACTTCGATGTTCCTTGCTGTGCCAGTGGTTACCCACTTGGCTCTGCTTTAGGTGTGCAGATTCATAATGTTATCCATCTAATTCATCTCTCTTTCTCAGAATTACTGTTAAGATTCAGGCTCAGTTATCTTTTAGCACGTACTTCGATACAAACTCTTCAGTATGGTGGTTTTGAAAAATTCAGAGCACGGCCAACTCTGGAACCACAGATTTGGTTTGGCTTTCCATTCTGATGTTCTAACTTTGAGCTTACCTGGCAAGATGTCCAAATGCAATCTGTGGTTCAAGTCCTGGCTATGGTATTGCATTTTTAAAATCTTATACATCTCTGTAACCTAAGCATAGAGACAGCTAGTGTAAAAGAACATTCATCAAAATATAAATATACTAGTAATGGTTATCTATAAAACTCGGATATTAAAATATTTGCAATAATGCAGTGGGCTAATATATTTGAGATTGCTTAAGATGGGAAAATAGAATGTGTTTAAGCATCCTGCTATGGGAGAGCCTTTTTCATGCTACACCCAGCATAAGAAACCTAGTATCAGTTATATAAAGAAGAAATTAATGTAAGCTCCACACCTAAACCCTTTTCCCAGAAAACAAAATAGGAACATTTCCATGTTACTATTTGATGAACGTTATAGATTTCTATATTTAATAACCATGCAAATTGTATATAGTATGGAAGAAAATATTTTACACAATTATAGGGACTATTTCCACATTCATATTGAAATTGAAAGCTTGCCATTGGCTTGGTTGAAACAACTCGCTCATCAGAAAATGCAGTAATTTCCAAATAGTTGTGTATGTAACTATCATCAGTAATGAGGTATTATTTGGTATAAACATACAAATATATAAGGCATACGATGTAACTGCTTACTGCTTGTGCTGTCCTCTGTGTATTCTTTTTGTTACTGAAATTCCAATGCTAGTGTAGTGTAATGGAAAAGTTAAGAAAGCAGAATCAGGTTTTAAAAATTTGGGTCATGAGAAATAATTGGTTTGGCAGGGAAGTCCAAAGACCCAGGGTTCATTCCTGTCATGACCAGGATATTTAAAATCTGATTATCTGTACACTCTCCTGCAAGCAGTAAACATAATGTAGGCTCATCAGTGTTTTAGCTGTTCTCTGCAATTGTAATCGTCTCTGTAAGGTTCCCTGAAATGTTGCTGTAAGAAGTGTTAAACCACTCAAAAGTATGCGACTCTCAAATGAATGTTTGTGAGCGTCTTTGTTTGATCACAATTTGTGGGGTGAAGTTGCATTATATATTTGTTGCTTCAGCACTTCTACTGCATTGCGAGTAAAAATGAACCAAAGTGAAGAACTTTGAAACTGCAGCTTTCAGCATTGGGACACTATTGTTAATCATGTAAAGTGATATCAGACAAATGAATAAAATGCTTGAAGCAGAGTGATATTTATCAGGTATGCAACATTAATAATTGTTTTGAATATTCACATGGCCTTCCCAACTTAATATTCATTAAATATGAATGGAAAAGATGGTTAAGTATCCCAAGTTCCTGACCAAATGTGATTTTTGAAACCTGTTTGTAGCTCAGTTTGGTGAAAGTATTGAAAATCTCTGACCAGCAGGTTAGATTCAGATCTTTACTGTGATGTTTATGGTAAAAGACCGGATGGGCCCACATAAAATAAATGGTGATTGCCATGCATGGTTGTTGACAGGACTTGAATAACACTGGTGAAAATAACATTTTGTCATTTAAACTAAAAAAGCGCGCTCACGCGCACACAAAGCTTCCCCCTCACCTATTACAAATTCCATATATCCATTATACAGAGAGAGCTAAAAAAACCTACGAACTGGCTGCGCAGTGGTTTTCCTGTCCACGTCCTTGGCTCTTGCCATCTGCTGCTATCATAGAAAGGCGCAGATGAAACCACACAACACTTTTAAAATTACTTTTATTTACTTAGCAACTTTATGAAAGGAGATGCTGAAAGTGACCACCATTGTGGCCAGAAAGAGGTAAAGGACCAATATTTTTTTTTTTTTAAGTCAATAGTAGAAGCCTGTGCATACATGAATACAATTTTGCCCCCTGTTTTTAGAGAATTAACAGACAGGGAGCGTGATTTTGCCTCTTTCCAACAAGACTGCAACAGCTCATATGGCCAATATTTCGATGAGAACAATATAAAGTGTGTAAGAGGACAGAATTACTAGTAGAGATTTGTGGCCCCCTCGGTCCCCCAACCTAACCCCCTGCGATTTCTATCTCTGGGGTAACTTAAAATATAAAGTGTACAAGACAAACCCACACATCCTGGAAGAATTAAAACAATATCCGCCAGGAAATTGCCAGCATTTCTCAACGTGAACTATAGCGAGTGATGGATAGTTTTCTAAAGAGATGCCAAAAATGTATGGACAACGATGGTGGCCTGTTTCAGCATCTCCTTTCATAAAGTTGGTAAGTAAAGCCTTTAAAAGTAGTTTTAAAAATGTTGTATGGTTTCATCTGAGTCTTTCTATGATAGTGGCAGACGGCAACGAGCGCCGAGGATGCAGACAGGAAAAACACTGCGCAGCTGGTTCATAGTTCTTTTGGCTCTCTCTGTATATTATTTCAAACTAAGCAAGCAATGGTTATAATCCTTCCAACCCGAGAATGGGTCATAGATAAACCATGCACATAGTATCACTCTGCACTTGATGTTTTGTGAATGCATGGACAAACTTCCCCTCAACAGCTGTCTACTTTTGGGATTACAAGAAGCTGACGTTACCGCCCAATCTTACGTTAACCATGTACTATCTTAGGTAACCCTATACTTGCTTAACTAAATGTGCTAATTCAAGAATGACTGAAAAGTGTTATAAAATATCTTTTATTAGTAAACATTTACGTGTTAATTGGAGTCCTCAGGTAATAGCGCAACCCCTAGTTTGGAATTAGAAGTGATGATATTGCTTGGGTTGTCTTCTAGTTTTATAACGAGGCTGTCTACATCTTGGTCACAAAACATTTACAGACATACTAATTGCTTCCAATTTAATCACATCCTTAACAGCAAGGGCGTCATAATGCTCAAACAAAAAGTTTAATACATTCAAAACTATAGCTTTTTCAACACTTTTAAGGGCTTTGCTATTTCTATGTTTAATTTCATTGCTCCGGCTTACTATATACTCAGTCACGATCACAACACAATACTTCATTAGCACTGGTTGCCTTGCGCCAGCAAACGTGGGAATGCCAATGGCTGCATGGTCGTGATAATAAATAAAAGCTAATTATTTAAGTGTGTTTAAATGAAACAAATATTAAAATACTATCATTACTCACTGTCTTTATTATTTGAAGTACAAAAAAAATCATAAATTGATAATACATGCAGTAAGTAACAAACTGAAAGGTGAGCTTCGGTGATGGCATGTGCAGTTGTTTACGCCAGGACCTTGGGCTGGATGGAGTATAGTTACTCCATCCAGATGCATCCAAGTGTCTATTTGTGATAACAACTGCTCGTTATGGAAAGAAAGAAAAATAATTACAAACTTCAAAGCATCTCCATTAAATGATTGCTCTTGGAAAAAGTGTAAACTTGCAACATAGAATATTTGAAAACAGCTAACACTACAGAAAAATTCAACGTAAATTCTGTATTTTAGTATCGCATTTTTCCTGCAGTAAGTTTTGTCTATTTCTTACAATTTCCTAGTTATAGAAAATTCAATCAAATAAAGGGGACTTCAGAGACTGTTCATAGACAGTGCCAGTATATTTTAATAAATATTATTAAACATTTTTGAGAAAATTAAAAATAAATAACTAAAATTGTTCCATGTCAATTGGTGTGGGGGGAATTTTTTTTTAAACATACTTGTGTCACATCTTGGAAGATGTGAAGCTTCATTACAAAGTTTGGCACTGATGTGACATTTCACACACCCAAACCTTTTTGTATTCAATAAATGCCAAAAATATGTATTTCCAGTGAAATCTCTCACCAAATTTGGGTGAAATATGATACTTAATCTAGCCACTCTTTAAGTAGAAGCTAGACAAAGTAATATAGCCTCTTTTTGGGGGGGGGTTCTTTTATTAAACTTTTGTCATGATATAAATTTTCTAAAGTTAAAAAAAATGGAATACAATGCTTTAAGGTAACCTACACCACACTGCAGTTAACTTTTGTTTTTGGTCTAAAAGATTGCAAACATATTTACAAGTGAACATCTGTTAAAATAAACATGGAGACTGGAAGGGTTAGGGTATTATTTCTACAGTGTCATTCTGGAACACACTACACATTTGAAAGAAAGTCATAAAACTCCTTGGGTTTTTTTAGTTCTCTTTGATTGCGTTTCAGCATATCTTGTCCAGCAGCTCATGGTCTCTGGCACAAATGCAGGGCAGTTCAGTAAACAATTCCATCTACACTATGATATCTGACACTAGACTTGCTCCTCTAGCTATGTGTATGACGGTGCCAATCTTGGAGTATGTATTCTCCAAAATCAAAGCGAAGATGTTGCTAAATGATTGCAGAACTTAGCTAAAAGTTATTCGGTTTGATGCAGTTTATGTATCGTATAAACAAGATAACTCGTCTCAAGCATGAGGCCAGCCCTTTGGAGATGGACTCATTTTCATTGGAGGAGGAAGAGGATAAATGAAGAATTGCTGCTGTCATCTCCCAGCTAACAACATTGGCGTTAATGTTTTTCCTTACACCATCCTACCTTCTCTACATGTTTGCAAAGACCATTTCAGTCTGTTTAGATTACAAGCGATATATCCAGTACATTGTACAAATTCTGTGACTAAATCACCTGTCATTTCTTTCCGTAACCACTTGTTTCGTCTTGGCTCCAGTTTCAGTGGGATTCAGATCACACACATACAATGTAAGTGAACATTGGCATGGGCCAAAAAAAACAAAAAATGTGACCACTTTAAATATTTTCTGTTTAGGTTTGTTTGTTTCAATCAGTTTGTGTTTTTCTGATTTACACGTAGAACTGTACCTCCTAGTTTTGTAACCATAATGTCATAGCAGATATCATGAAACTCCTAGACAGAGTTTTGTGGTTTCAAACATTATCCAAGACCACAACAGAAGAAGGGGTCAAATTAGGAAAAGTTCACTTGTTTCATTTGTCCATGGTAGTTACTTAGTTGTAAACAAGAAATTTTGTAAAGTCCCATTTACACTACAGTGTTGTATGAATATCAAATTCCTCCTTACTTTGGCAGCACATGAAGTTAGAAGTGAAGCTGAGAGATGTCGGCTATAAGCATGATATAGCTTAAAGAACATTAAGCAGCACTATAACTATGATAGCAGAGACAGTTATACATTCTTGGATAAGATTAATTGCCTTTACCCTTCATTTCCTGGAGACTGCTATTGGACAGATTAAGGTTCAGCCAAACAGGTTCGAACTATTGTGCTAGGATTTTTCATAATGGATGGCAGAAAGAACGATTTGTAATGAATAACTAAAGACTCCTGCAATTAGTTCTAATTGAAGTCGTAAGAAGCAAGATAGCACACTGGAGATGTATCATTTGTAAATTTTAATGCTGATGTGTGCAAAGATTGTTGGGAGTTTGTTTCATAATCTTAAGTTATCAGATTAAATTGAAAGCTCCTTGATGTCTGATAAACATTTGCACAATTGTACTTTGTAAATATTAAATGTAATTATCTTTCAATTAATGTATAACAAATTTATCCATAGACTAGGTAGAAATCAACTAAAATGATCCTAGCTTCATTTATCTGTTAGAACATCTGCTAAGTTTTAATTTCATAGAACTTTATCAATTGTTTTAAGGTGTTTACACAAAGCACCTTTATCCATCTGTTCGTACGTATGAAAAAATTGGCCAACAGCTGTAACAAGCCATTAGAAGTGAAATACGCCATAATTGAATTCACGGCAGTGGTCAAAATGTTAATAGACTCACTCCTGTTCAAAATACTTTGGTATAGTTTACGAGTCTCTTAGGAGATGTTCAATTCCGCACTGAATATTAAAACTTTAGGCCATAAATGGGTTAAACTATCTTTAATTTCTGCAACTATACTAATGGACATGACGATGCTTTTTATTTAAAATGTTTTGCCATGAATTGAGGCTTTTAAAAGCATCTCGCATTCATTGACATCCAAGTTTACATGGTGGCTATTAAGCTATCTTCACAAATTAAAATAAAACAAACACTACCATTAAAAGTAAGTAAAACCTTGGAGAAGCTTTTATGTTTACAAAGCATCCTATCACACAGCATAACTAAAACCCCACTCATGTAGGTAGGTTCCCAAAATGCATGCTGATGGATGTAATGAAATAGCATTAGGTTGGTATTTTTTAAATGACAAAAGTGAAAGTGTTTCAGGTAAATAATGCTAATAAATAGCTCACCGGACATTCATGATTGTAATTAGTTAGAAATACAAGGGTAGTTTATAAAGGGAGTCCACTAAAAGGGTAAGGTTTATAGGTTTGCTTCCTAGAATGCACAAAATGTTGTGAATGCATTTGAAATGTAACACTTCTGTGTGATTTGCAATCTAGCGTAATACAATGAGTTAAATTCATCTCACAAAATATTTAAGATACATTTTCCCGTATCTAAACAAAGTCCTTTGAATAATATCTGTACTATTCCCTAATAGCGTTTTGTATTGTTTCATGCTCAAATTTCACATTTAAGTTAAACCATTTCTTAGCAAGTATATTTCAGGATGTAAATAAATGAAGAACATTGTTTAGTTAGCTGGCAAACCAATTACACAAAAAAGAAAATTATCTCAGAAAGTGAAACGTGCTATAAAATAACTTAAAAAGCCACAATTCACTGTAATGTTCATTTTTCAGTTAATAAAATACCCTGTTTTACTATTTGTTGCAGCTGTTTTTATGTGCAATTACTTCTCAGAAGTAAATTTATGAATACTAGCGTACATAGGTTGGTTTTCTTTTTTCTTCTCAACCACTTAATCTGAAGCATACCATGTGAAGATTAAAATAATAATAATCCCCAATCTCAAGAGCCTTTTAAAATATAGGAATTTTAGTTGTTTTTCAAAAATAGCTGCAATGATTTTTGTGTTATAAATGGAATGCATACCTTGAAATTTCTGTCAATAGCCTGTGATGTCCTATTCATGTATTTTATTTAACTGGGAAATCATAAGAGATAAGCAAAAACATACTACAGAAAAAATGGAGAGCTCATTAGAATACACAATTTTTATCAAAATTTATTCATAGCATTAGCCATTTTCTAAAAATTCTGTTTTGAATGTTTACACTTTTTGAAGTGTAAGAATTTCATCTGATGGACATGCTTGAAAGTTTGTATTTCGTTTTTCTTACAATTGCAACAGCTCATTCCTTTACCATGCCTAAATATATTAATTCTTTTTCTTCATGTTATATGTTACTAAGCCCTGTTGCTTAATTTGAAAACATTCCTAGAGAAACATATATCATGAATAACAAAACGGGGATAAGAATCATTTTATTTGTCATGGGTAGATAACTTGTGTTAACATCAGATTTTTATTGTAACCAAGATCAGTACTGCCCCCCATTCACCATTATTGTGTATACCTTAAATGTTCCTGATTTCTTGTCTGCAAGCTGACGGCACAAAGGTGTTCATCTCTACCTGTGGACATCTCCATGTGCATGAAGTGAGAAGTGTACCTAAAAGGAATTGACACTCCAAGAGTAATTATAGAATTAACAAAAGAAAGTTGAAAGTTACTATATATTGCCATTATTCTGCTGCCTGTTTCCTACAACTCTAATGAGAGGAGCTCTGCTTCAACAGATTTCACCCTACTGCTGGTAGCCATATAGGGGCATATGACCCACACTACAATGCTTTTGTACAGGAAGATGAGATCAATTTACGTCTTCAGCACATATAAGTACATATTAATATTCATTTAACCTTAATAATGCAACTCTTATTAACTGAATACATTGTATCCCACTCTTGCTAGTTGGTATAGGTCCAGGTGAACCTTGACATTGTGGGACATTCTATACAAAATATTTACCCACATCTGCACAAGTACCTCGCGAACTAGGTAATCTGGAAACAAAGTATTGAATGAATACAAACTTTGTTGTGCTGTAAAATTTGGATCACTGCAAAAGCAGAAGTAAGAATTGAGAGCCAACCAGACTGTAATGAAAATGAAGGAAACATAATCTTGCACACTTTAGTGTTATCCTGTGACAGACAACTTACTGTTAGCTTGAGGTGTTTAAGGGACAGCAATCTCTACACCACCTGTGGCACCAACGTCACAACCGTTATACTTCATCAAAGAACACACACTTTTTGTGGTGAAAAAGAAAAAAACAAAGCGGATTAATGAGGGCTGGATGTACGAGGTTCTTACGTATTTCCATACAATCTACTTCATCTTCCTTGAATGTTTTCATCCATTTTCTTTTTACCTTTCCTAAATAACTACCAATCTTCTTAATATCCTTACGTGATTATAATATTAACAATTTTTTTCAGCTTGTATCTATTAGCAAGTTAGCTCATTTCTCCAACCTTAATTTTTCTCGTTCAGGAATCACATACCAATAATTGTCATTCCGCACACTGGAGATTCATCTGAATGCCTTTTCCTCTTAAACCTTTCAGTTTTATTACCCCTGTTCTAGCATGTGTAATTTTTCTTGCAGCTTCGTCTCTTTTCTTCCTGATTTTTCCCTTCTCTAACTAACAGCCTGTAAAATTCTCTCTCTCTCTCCAAGTCATTCCCCAACCAATTTTTTCCCAAAACAATTAGCTTGCACAGTGATCATGTAAAGGTACATTTGGGGAAAGGAATATTTCAGGATCAATGGTTTCCCCAGACCAACCTGCACAAGCAGCAATCAGTTCAGTTAATAAATGTAGCCCATGGCTCTATCCCACCTTAACTGTAAAACTTTGACATGAAACTACTGATAGTTTAATTTGAGAACATATAAATATGGATGAATGAATCACAGTCTCAAAAAGTTAGGAAATTACTTTTGAACACGTGACACCAGACAAGAAAACATTGGCAATGCAGATTGCTAGAGCAAGTTATTTTCTAAACAGATTTGCTGATGTGTTGACAAAACTCAGGTCATGGTAAAGTTAAATTTTTGAGGTGTTTCAATAAAAATGAACATAACTAAAATTGCAGTATACACACTAATTTTAAAACTGTTTTCCCTTTTTATTATGGATTTCAGTATATGGAACTGACCCAGGTTTTGGTTTGCATAAATGTTTTCAAATCTGAGGCAGTGTTCAAGAAAATTTCCCAAGTTCTTTTGCATGCCTAGTTTCCGGTTTTTAAACATACAGCAAGATTCATGCATTTCAAAGGACCTTGTTGCTATGGCATTGTGGGTTGAAGCATACTGCTCTGGTTCTGTGCCATGGAATGCATATGCTTCGAGCCCAGCCATGGTGCTCACTCGGCAACATAAGGAATTTTAGAAGCTATAAGTAGCAATCTGTGGGTCTAGCAAAGCAACATTCCAGCTGGGGAAATGTGGTGTTGACCACACAATCTGGATGATGTGGACGAGAAGCTGGCAGTTGAGTTCGTAGGCCATGAACCAAAAAGAGTTCATACCACATTATGATTAACAAAACCTCACATGTAATCATGCACACTTATTATGAAGCATTATTATAGAATATGGATGCTCTGATTAGAAAAGTCTCTGCGAGGAATTATTCTTAACTAGAGCATAATGTTTTGTTTTTGGTAGCATACATTTTGCAAAGAAAACATGTTTAGAAAGACTGAAAAACTCAATGCCATAGGCAAGATTTGAAATACAAATTTTCAAATTTCTGTGCCAACTGAGCTATGATAGCAATATGCCTGCACAACATCAAATTCCCCTAGCTGATTCATGTTTTTTCCTGGTAAAGCACAAGATGTTCTTAGATAACATACCCCAGTGGCGTTTTACAAAATCAAGGCTTCATGTTAATTGTTCCACACTTGCCATGGATTGACCTAATGAAGAGTCTGTAAGTCGACATTGGGATATGTTATCTCAAAATGAATTTGAGAGCATCATGTGGTTTGCCGGGAAAAATATTTCATTTTGGGAATTTAATGCTGTACTGGTATGTTGCCATGGTAGAGCAAGTTGTCCTCCGTGGTGTATTGGTTACCATGCTAGCCTCTAGTTCCCGAGGTTGTGGGTTCACACCCAATGGAGGGCGATGGATTTTTTTCGGTCATAAGAGTCCTTAGCATGGCTTCCTTCAGAAGGGAGGTAAAGCCAATGGTTCCATGTCGTAGATTTACATCACGTAAAAGAACCTCAAGCCTGATAAAGAGGCCTCTGAGCAAAATTACCGTCTTTCACGCCCAATATAGAATGGGATGCTAAGGACCAAAGCAGTTAAAGAATGTCCATAAATTTAAAAAAATAATAATAATAATGTTAGAGCAATGGTACAGAAAGCCGAAGATCTGTGGTTCAAATCCCAGCTGTGACATTGAATTTTTATATCTGATTCTACGTTTCCAATTTATCCTACACATGGCATGTGTAGAACCAACTCCAAAATATATTTACTTTCTATCGCTGAAGTCAGCCTTGTTTAGATCTGATAGTAATCCATTTAAATTGCCAGTGATGACAGTAGAAATTCTAAAGTTTTCTTTCTTTATCAGCCCATCTGTGCAATAAGTTCAATATAAGTTGTACTCAAAAACTTTACTTAACCCATCCCATCTTAACTAATTTAATTTAAATCCGTGTAATGAATTTAAAATTTCTTTAACCCTGCAGTAATCGCACAATATTTTATACTGTTAATAGTTGGATTTATAACTAAATAACCTGACATGGAAAATACAATTTACTGTGTTTGAATTTTAATTTACTAAGTACATATTTTTTGTAAAACAACAAATCCTGTCCAATCCTACTGAAATTATGTTGTAAACAGGATGAAAAGCACACATTGGTTACTGCAGTGCTTTAGATTATATATTACAGTCTTCAACTTTCGTAGTCATTCCTTGCCAAAATCTGAACAGTATTCCCGATACTTTCAGATTCTTATTTCATAAGGGCCCACTGTCAACCTGAACATAACAAAACAATGTGACTAATAGAAAGTGAAACTTGAATAATAAGAAAACTCTTGTGAATTAACTATTTCTGCTAATGGTGACACTGCAGTTAATTTCCAACATTGTTACTCGCATGAGACTGTCAGTCTGCAATTGCTGACAAGTCCAAGTGCAACGAGAGATTAACACAATACTGCTGGTTATAGGAAGGTACTCGGGTCATGCAATTCCTAAGTTCAAAAGGACTAAGGGAATGAAAACAATTTTTGTGTGGACTGAGAATCTATTACTTCAGGGTTAAGCAATAAAAAAAAAAGAAAGAGTAACCATAAAAAAGTAAAATTGAACAATAATAATAATAATATTTCTTTTAACTTAACAAATTTTCTGTTTGTATATTCCGTAGGGATGTATTACATAGGAATATATGCACTTTAGGGCTTTACACTTGAATAAAATATTTTAAATGTTGTAGAAACTGGCTGTTTCATGTTGGGCTGTATATATTTCCTTCAGCTTTTTGATAGTGCTTAGAAATGCTCTGCCGTTATACGTGTGTGTGTAAACATCTGCAGGTTTTAGGAGCCAAATTGCCGAACATGCAAGCTGCATTGTTGCAACTTGATGCTTTAAAAGAATGTTAATAACTCGTAAACTATAATAGGTAAACAAAATTGATTATAGATTTTGATTCCTGTGATAACTGCGCACCCTAAAAAGAAGCATATTTTAATGCCTCTACCATCCTATATAACAAAGTAAAAAGGAAAATTCTCTGTACCAATTAGGAGATTGTTTTGAGGAAATCTGCACTAACATGGATCCCAGGATTGGCCTCATTGGATCACCTGCCTGTTGTGTGTCGATCTCCAGGAGGAAATTGGTCATAATCACATGAGGAGTACTGTAACTTGGATATTGTTGAAATGGTTAAGTTTTCAGCTTTAAGACAGTGTAACTTATGTGCTATTTTTAACATTGCTCTCGGCTTTTCTCATCTCAAAATGGTGTTGAATTGTGTAGTTTTAAAAAGTCAAATGCAAATGTCAAAATTCCCCATAAAAATACCTCTGAACTTTCCTTGCCATTAAACTTACAACCTTTGATCTTGGGAATTAATGCCCTCTTTACTAGTACGATTATGAAGTATTTTTAACATTCTTTAATTCAGTGTTGGAAGTATATTACAGATAACACAAAATCAAATTTCTGAGTTTTCCTGATTTAATATGTAATACACAAACATTTGTGATGTAGGTAAGGTACCAAATGTAAGACTGAAGAGTTGAGGCTTGGCCTATTTACTGCATTCTTAACAGAAGCAAGATTTAAATTCTGATCTAGACATTTGAAAACAGAATGTTCATATCTAGATCATGGAAAAATAAGGTGACAATTTTTTCAAATTTAGACCACTTGTTTCAGATTTGTCCCAGTTCAACCTTGTTTTATCCTTTGAATTATTTTAATAGCATTTTCCTTCCTATCTCTGTTATCCAACGTGTTGCAAGGTGCCCAGATTTTGGGATATGGAAGTCTGGTCATCTTACAGAAAAAATTTCATACTTCATCACAGATATTGAAAGATAACACTCAGACAAAATACCTTGAATATAATTGGGTAGAATACAGGATGCATTTGTAACCTCTTCTATAAATATGTGAAAACACCTGGTGGTTTAGAATGTTGCTTTTTGTCTTGCATTGTCTCTTCCATTCAAAAAGAAGAAAAGTTAGCTTTTTTTTTTATTGTAGGCACAATTTTGGTTTCACCATTGTTATATTAGCCACATACACAATTTTTGGATTATACTGCAAAAACTTGGTTAGAAGTTTTGAGCTAATTTGACGAAAGCATCTGATCAGTAAAAGATGCTCTCTATCTTGGTTGGCAACACCATTGCTGGAAACTGCAGATTGTTAAACCTTGCAAACCCGATTCATTTATAACCAAAATTAGAACAGCATAAGATAAATGTTTGTACTCTTAGAAACTCCTGCTACCAGCTGTTGTAGCTGTCTAAAGCAGTGAACATAATTTTCCTAGCTTTCAATTTTGTAGACTGTAGTGGAGAAAATACTATGGTGCTATGGAAATATGTCAAAAGACGTGACAGCATTCATTTTTTTTCCACATGTGCAAAAACATTTTTTAGAATGTCAGCTTAGTAAAGTTCTGCTTTTTGCTATTGTTTGCCCTCGCATTGTTTAATATATTTCACTTTGCAGTATGCAACTATTTGATATTTAGCAACAAATACTATAAATAGGGCATGCTTTCAGCTTAGCAGCACTTGCATGGCTGTTCCACTTAATGTGCTAGGTATATGCATTTTTAAAAGTAAATCCATTATCATAAGAACAAGTGCTAGTTGGATTGCATATAACACAATTCTTTTGATACCCACAGGGAAATAATGTTTCTGATAAAACCTCATATTAAATACAAAGTTGAATGCAAATGGAGTGGACACAGTTAAAATGATTGTGTTTATAGCCACTGAGAGGATTTCAGCAGCACTGTTGTGCAGCTCTTGTTTTGCATTCAAAGTAAAGAAAAAGTCTCATTGCTAATATCATAAACTTAATCAAATTATAAAAATATATTGCAGTAAGGGTAGAAAATTGCCTAATTTCAACATTTCTTGTATAATGATTTTTGGACTGAGGACAGAAAAAGATAATGAACCATAGAATAACTAAACTTCCCTGATAAGTCTTGTAAAGTACTCTCTTGGGATACATTGGCATAGAATTAATCTATTTTACAACGATACCCATACATCAAAATCTGGTTTTCCACATAAAATTTGAGCTAAATGGTTTTCACACCATGTTTGTCATGTATTGTAAACTATTGTAGTTTCTGTTTATTTCACAAAATACTTTTGAGAAACCTGTTCAGCAGTAAATGAGATTTCTCTGAACACAGCTTCTGTATAAGTAAACATTATTTCAACACTTACAGCGTTTAAACCACATCAACATGTCTGAAAGGAAAATGTTCTGATGTACTGTGCTTGTGTTGCATCCAAACAAAACAACTGTCAAAGATAGTAACTCATATTAAAATCTTCTGTTTTCTAGTTGCTAAAGAACCTTTAAAAATTGCATCTGGAAGCCCATCACTAATCTCTTAAGTTTGGAAATGTTGGGAATATTTTATAATATAACAACACATTTTAGATTCTTTATACTTAAAGATATAATCTTTGGATGTAGTGTCTGAAGCAAGTAATTATGCTTTTTCTGCTTCATGTTTTGTTTGAAGAAATGAGAAAATTGAAGTTTTAAAAAACGTTATTTTCTGCAAATAAAAGTGGAACAAACTGCTGGCATTAAAAAAAAAATTAATGGATTATTATTTATAAGATAGTTACTACAGTGTGACACATATCTGAGAGTTTTTGTACCTTTCCACTTTTTACTTTCTCTACTACCTATAGTAAGTAGGGGAAGTATTGTATTCCACCCAAAAATTCGATACCGAGATTTCACAGGAAATACATGTTTTGAGACCCCCTGAATAAAAAAAAAAGCATTTTTGGAAACATGTTCATGTGTGTGTCTGTGAACAGCATAACTCAGAAATGAACAGTCGGATAAACACCAAACTTGGTATTAAGGTGTCAGTATCTTCCAGAGATGCGACACGAAGGTTTTCAAGAAAATCCCCCCCCCACCCCAGATTACCCTTTACATGGAACATTTTTCGAAAATTTTAATTTTCTCAAAAATTGCTATAACGATTTTGATTAAAATATCATATGTTTAAGGTATTTTTATGACAAATGAAATGTATATCTCGAATTTTCTGGGAATGTCTCCAAAAGTGTTCTTCATTCTGAACGACTTTTGCATAACTGGTAAACCATAAGAGATAGACAAAATTTTACTACACAAAAAATGTAGATCGCGTTAAAATACATAATTTACATCATATACATTTTTTTGTTGGGTGAACCATTTTCGAGATATTGCTTGTTATTCCCTTAAATTTTTCAATACTGATTTTCTGAAATGGGAATTCGTTATTCATTTTTTTTTTTTTTTGTCTTGGATATGCAAAGAGTATTAATCTGTGGTAAAGAGAATGGTGCTGCACATAGCAGCTATTAAGAAATATATCTATGCTTAAAGGCTACCTTATTTCTATATTGCCCTTGCAAATATAAAACAAGGGGAACACCTTAAGCGATAGTCAAATATTTTTAGAACTGGTTGCTATGTGTAAAATGTAATTCTCTTTGCATGTCAAAAGATCGTTTCTGCAAATGTTTATCTTGATTTAATATGAAATAGATGGAGAATAAGAGTTTGTACAAGAGTAAAGAAAGTCATGTGAGTGTAACACATCAGATTTTTTTTTGTTTTGTTTGTGTCACACAAACATATTCATAATACCAGATTCTATGTAATGTTCACTTTATTACTTTGCTGTTTGTTTCCCTTGTCACCCAGAAATGAGATTTGTGATCTTAATGACCATCTTCGTATGTAAGCTTATAAATAGAAAATCAGTTTTGTATTAATTGACTTTTAATGTCAAGCTAGTGAAGAAAAACGTTTACATTCACATTTGTTAAGTTCTTTCTTTTATCATCATGTGCTTGAGAAGTGAGTCAGATGTCTATGTCAGCGCCATCTGATTTAACAAAAAAAAAAAAAAAATACTTGTCTTACATGCAAATGGCATTCTTTGCTGACTTCTACAAACCATTCTTGCAAAAGCTTATTGTTCTATTTACTTATTGTTAATGGAGATAATGTTTGCAGAAATGCTTTGATATCATCATAACTACAAACGGGATACAGGAGCTTAAGGAATGATCAAAATTTTGAAAGCAGGTATGATATTGAAATTTGCTGTGCATGATCACGACAGGGGGTTCAGAAAAACCAATAGTTCACTTGGCACAGTGTTTAAAAAATTCAAGCCAATGTCAAATATCTCAGAAATTGTAAATACCACAAAAAGGTATTATTGAACATATATTATGTTTTTTTTAACAGATCTACAAATTTTTGTGTAGGAAGCTTTAGTCTCTTACGGTTTGGGTGTTATACCAAATTAATTCCGAATGAAGAGGGCTTTGCAGGCTATTTACTGAAAATTACATATTTTATTCATCATATGGGGATTTTAATCAAAAGCTTTTGAGCCATTTTTTGAGGGGGGGAAAAAAAGTTTTTCCCTTGTAAATGTTGCATACTTGGAAGAAGCTGAACCTAAATAACAAGTTTGAATTAACATTTCATTTTTGACACAGACAGGCATGTGGAACTTTATCTGAAATGCTTTTGGGAGGGAGGAAGGGTTCACGGATCTCAAAATGTGTATTTCTGGTGAAATCTGTGTATTGAATATTTGGTTGGAAAGCAATTTTGCTTCCTCTAGTTATTAAAGAAAGCAATAAAGAATCAGAACTGGGCTTCTATTTGCTTGAAAAAGGGTTAGAATTTCACCCATTGATCCTGGTTAAATGGCTTACCTGCAAGTTGGTAGCAAAGCAGTTGTGTAATAAAGTATGTATTGAATATAAAACAAATGGAGTAATAGATAGCATTTGAAGTGGGAGATAGAGCATGTCCTTAACTTAGTTTGAATCCTAAAGTCAGTATCAAAGTAAGTGTAAATGTGAAGTAATTATGCTTTTAAAAAAAAGTGCAGCTCCATATGCAGTATAGACATGCATTACAATAACCAGCATCTAAGTTCTGAATTGCTAGCCATGCCCTATGCCACCTCTCAAGACAGAGATATTGGAGGCTGTCAGCTGGGTGTTTTGTGTAGAACATGCCTTCATAAGGCATTGTGTCTGATTCTTTGATGTGGTTCATAGTGAAGTCTATTGAATTTCTCTTAATATCGTGCATTGCCTAAATTTAATTAACTGTAGAATTGGCACTTAAGTACAGTAACTTCTGCCTAACTTTCAGAGAAAAATATGAGATTTCAGCTTGCCCATTGCTGTATAAAGGAAGTCCTACAGGTTGCATAATGTGCATGGTTAGAGAATTATGGCACTGCATTCCTAACCTGCACCAGACTGGCCTCATTTAGTAGCTCACATAATCTCAGAATATTGAGAACTTCCTGTGGGATCATACACTGGCTGTTTATATCTAGGCCAGATTGTTTGGTCATACATGTTGCCAGTGTGTAAAGGATGAGGAAATAGGAATACATTTGTCATTTTTGTTGCTAGCTGTGTCTGTTCTTCCACATTACTTTCTAGTGTTCCCTTTATCACCACCTCCCACACTTGGAGCAACTGAAAAACAATTTCATATGAAAGTTGTTCATCTCAAAGGGGGAAATAATAGTGATGTCTTCCTTTTTATAGCAATAATATTCCAGGAATGAGTTAAAAATCCGTGTCAAAACTGATAAAAACTTACATCAGCATACTGTTCCAATAAGCACAATATTAAAAATCTGATGTGTTCCATTCACATTAGTTTTCCCACCCACTATAATTTCTTTCTATTTAGCTTCTACAGAGAGAGGCAAAAAACTACGAACCGGCTGCACAGCGTATTTCCTGTGCACACCCTTGGCGCTCGCCGTCTACTGCTATCATAAAAGGCGCGGATGAAACCATACATTTTTAAAACTACTTTTAATGGCTTTACTTACCAACTTTATGAAAGGAAATGCTGAAACTGCCACCGTCGTCCATACATTTTTGGCACCTCTAGGAAACTATCAATCACTCACCGTAGTTCACGTTGAGAAATGCTGGCAATTTCGTGGCGGATATTTTGTTATAATTCTTCCAGGGTGTGTGGGTTTGTCTTGTACACTTTGTTTTAAGTTACCTCAGAGATTGAAATCGCAGGGGGTTAGGTCAGGGGATCGAGGGGGCCAAAATTCCTACTAATAATTTTGTCCTCAAACACACTTTCATAAAGTTGTTAAATAAAGCCTTTAAAAGTAGTTTTAAAAATGTTGTATGGTTTCATCCGCACCTTTCTATGATAACGGCAGATGGCGAGCATCGAGGACGCAGACAGGAAAAACACTGCGCAGCCAGTTCATAGTCTTTTGGCTCTCCCTGTATAAACTATTCTTGAAGAATACTTATTTTTCTTTCTACCTCATATTAACTAAGATAAACGTTTGCAGAAATACTTTCATTACACATTTTATTGTAAGTACAAGAAGGATACAGGGGACTGAAGTGATAGTCAAATGTTTAAAAGTGGGTTGCTATAAGCTGTCCTTGAAATTCCACACGTTTACCATGGCATTGTGAGAAACAACTAAATGGTGACAGCACTGCAAAAATGAAAATTTCTGACAGATTTAAAAGAAAAAAGAGCAGATATTCTGACAGTAACGAGGCATTTTCCAGGTAAAGGGTATTTTGGGGTGGAGGAATTTTCTAGAAAATCTTTGTGTCACTTTTGAAGACATTCAGCTAAAATATCAAACAAGTTTCATATTTATCCAAAATTTTGTTATTTAGCTATATTCACAGATGCACACATACAAACTTTTCTTTCTTTTCTCCCTCCCCCACCCCCAAGTGATATTTCGGTATCAAATTTTTGGGTAGAGTGCAACACTTCAGATTAACCCTTCAGATCTAATTTATTTTCAAGCAAACCCATTCAAACTTGATGGCATGCCGTAAAGTTGTTGACACCTGTTTTCAAGATCATAGCTCATTTGGCTGACAGATTGTGCTGAATTCTTCCTGTGGTAAGACAGGATGGCCCATGTAAAATAAATGGTGATCGGCATACTTATGAGACTTTGGTAGTACTGTGGTGAAAAAGTTTTATTTTAAAGGGAGATGGAAAAGCCCAATGTTGCCAATGTTAAATCTGCTGGATTCGTGATCCATTATCTCAGAAACTATTTAAGATATCAGACCGAAAGTTTTACAGGATGTAGATGAACACCTCCTATGTTCACTTATTCACTTTTATATATTAAGTATAAAAAGAAGATAGAATTTTCTTAATTATACCATCTTTTGATTAAAATTTTGTCAAATTATTTTTTAAAAAATGATGAACCATGTTATTAACACCAAAGGAGATCCATAACAGCACTTAGAAGCTGTTTTTATTATCCTAAATTTTAATTTAAACACCTGTAATAGATCAGATTGAGAAAAGGGTCATTATACCAGAAAACATCTTCGCAGAAAAAGTTGTTCAAAGTGAAAAAAAGTTGCATATACTTGTAAAGAAAGAAACCACATGACTTGAGCACACAGGAGCTGCCACACTTAACAATAGTACAATTTGTAGCTCAAAGCTTCCCTAAAAGTTGGACTAAAGTTTGCCTCTTCATTCCAAAGTTATGATTTTTTTTTTCTGTGAAGGGTGAAAGAATTCACTGTACACAATGGCAGATGCAGTTCCATTTTTACTTTCTCTACTACGTATAAAGTAGGGGAAGTATTGTATTCCACCCAAAAATTCGATACCGAGATTTCGCCGGAAATACATGTTTTGAGACCCCCTGAATCCAAAAAAAAGCATTTTTGGAAATATGTGTGTGTGTGTGTGTGTGTGTCTGTCTGTGAACAGCATAACTCAGAAATGAACAGTCGGATAAACACCAAACTTGGTATTTAGGTTCAGTATCTTCCAGAGATGCGACACGAAGGTTTTCAAGAAAATCCCCCCACCCTAGATTACCCTTTACATGGAACATTTTTCGAGAATTTTAATGTCTTGGACACACAAAGAGAATGGAATACTCCACATAGCAACCACCTCTTAAAATATTTGACTATCGCTTAAAGCCTAGCAATTCCCCTTGCATCTACAAGAAAATTAGCAATAAGATTAACATCTTGATTAACATGAAGCATATGGAGAATAAGCATTTGTAAAAATAGTTTGTACAAGAGTAGAGAAAGTCATGTGAGTGCAACACATCAGATTTTTTTTATCTTGTATTTTAGATTTTTATAATAATAAGCTTTGGTTATAGAATACATGCTTCGGCAACTACAGTAAAATCTTTATTAAAATAGGTTATGTAGTTTTGAAGAAAAATACACCTAAGTTTGAAAAATTCCAAATTACGGGCACCTGCATTTAAAGAAAAGTGTTTCATTCCGAAGCTATCTTTCACCTTTAGAACATCCTTGCTGAGTTTCCTCCTCCTGAGACTCACTCTTTCTCACCATGGCTTCTGAGAGTGGATGCTTGTCGATAGTCATTAACCCACTTCTCACCTAACAGTCATGTCCATTTTTTCAAATACCTTAATCCTACTATATACACGATCATTAATAGACCTACATTTAGTGTCTTAAACTGAACAATTACAGTTTTGGGCACTCATTGCCAAATTACATTATGAAAATTCTCATTAGGATTGTGTTTTGCTATGAAGGCATTTTTTGAACAGGTCAACTTTGGTTAGATCCTAAAAATAGATTTAATTGCCAATAGCCTTTGTTAATGTATGTTTGTGCTTATATCTTTAATCTGTGCTCTACGCTATCCACACCATGAATCTTCACCTGGAGGACAAGTTCGTGACATCAAACACAGTGCAAGTTTCATGTTGGCTCCACCACCTAAGTGAGTCTGATGCAGCACACTATCATGTTCAAATTAAATGTGCAGATACCGTTAAACTATATATATATCATTTTAAAGAGGATGATTTCTACTTTTTTTAAGGTGGAAAACAAGCAATAAATTTGTTAAGCCCAAATCACTACCTAGTCCCCTTAAGGAATTAAAACTTTGAATGTGAAATCCAATTAAGGTGAAAATTGTAAGACTTTAGATCATAAAAACGTGATGTAATCACTTCACATGACTTTCTCTACACACTGTCACTTATTTTTCCCACTCCATTTTTATATTTCTGTTTACTTCATCTCAAGCAAAAAAGGTTCATCTTCAAAACTCAATTTATTTAACAGATTTTTTTGTGGGTACAAGGGGAATACAGGTAACTGAAATGATTGTCAAATCTTTATCTTTTGCTATATGCTGCATTTGAAACTCTACTCTCTGCATTACATAACAAGAAACAAAAGAATGGTGACATATTACTAAAAAGAACCTATAGCATTGGAAAATTCAAACCACTAGCAACAGATACCTCAGAAATGGTTAATGCCACAAAAACGTTGACATTGAGCATTTTAATTTTTTGTGCAGTAAGTTTTTGCCTATATCTTGCATTTACCAGTTGTACACAAGTCATTTAGGATGAAGAGGACTTCATAGGTTAATCACAGAAAATTCTGGGTATTCATTTTGTCTTATAAGTATGTAGATTGTCTTGAAATAAAACATCTTCCGTAGTTTGAATTGGGAGAATTTTCTTGAAAATTTTGGTGTCGATCCTTGGAAGACAAATAGCCTCTTTCGTGGAAGATTAGGACATCGTGGTTAAGCTAAAATAGCAAAGCCAAAGGGAGAGAAGAAGAATAAATTGCAATAAATGACATAGTTACAAGGGAGTATACTATTAATCTTCACAAAGGACTTCATGGTGTGGGGTTCAAGAGCCATCAAAGAATTCCGCAAGTTTGCCATAAAGCAGATGGGGACACCTGATGTGTGTGTAGATAAAAGACTAAACAAGCAAGTTTGGTCAAAAGGAATTCCCCATTCGTGTAAGGTTGTCAAGGAGGAGAAACGATGATGAAGATTCTCCAAACAAATTGTACACCCTGGTGACATTCGTCCAAGTTCCCACATTCAAGGGACTCCAAACAGAGAATGTGGATGCAAGTCAGGAATAATTTTATGTAAATTGATTGGGTATAATAGACACTGAACTTAAATATCAAGTTTTGTATATACCTGACATTCCATTTTTGAGTTATGCAGATCACGCACATATGTACAGACACTTTAAAATGATTTGGGTGAGTTCACTGTGTATTTCCAGGGAAATCTTGATACAGAGTTAAATTATTTGGTGGAACAATACATTGCTTCAAGCTACCCAGCTTGAAGCAGTTTTTCAGTTGATGCAGAGTACAGAAGCAGCCACAAAACTGCTTAAGAATATAAACAGAAGTTAAAGATTTTACATCATCAGCTTTCCTATGATAAAATGTTGCAAGCTTGGAACCATTTCCTGGTTTATACTTTTATTATTTTAGTGTAACTTAAGTCATGACTTGTTTTCAAGGAAACAGGTTACACAGAGTGGGAGGGAGGTTCAGATAATTTGCTTTTCTTCTCTAAATGTCTCCAGCTGCAGATTAGATACTGTGCATGGCAAAGATAATTGGTATGCTAACACATGAACTGCATGTGATGTGTTACATTCACATGACTTTCTCTACCCTCCATTGTTTATAAATGGCTATACAAACTTTATTTTTATAGCAACTTTATTTTCGAGATAAACCTTTACAGAAATAGCTACATTACACATTTCGTTATAGGTACAAAGAGAACAGCGATAGTCAAATGTTTAACAACTGGACGCTATATGCTGGCCTTAAAATTCCATACTGTTTCCATGACATCGCGAGAAACAACTGAATGTTGACAGGGCTTAAAAAGAATGCATTAAATAATGGATATCTCAGAAGTGTCGTATGTTTTCATCTATCACTTAATGTTTACCAGTTATACAAGTATATACAAAATTCCTTCCGAATGAGGAGGACTTCAAAGGCTATTCCCAGAAAATTCAGTTATACAGTTTATTTGTCATGCAAATTTCTTTATATGGTAGTTTAATCAAAATCATTTCAGCCATTTTTGAGAAACCAAGTCCTCGAAAAGGTTGTTTTGAGGTTGAAAATTTTGTGTCTCAAATTTTGAAGGTATTGAATTCAAATACAAAGTTTGGTATTTATTGAACTTTTGATTTTTAGTTATGCTGTTCAGACACATACAGCATTTTTTTCTCTTTCTTGCTTGTTTTGTTATTCAAGGGGCCTCAAAACATGTATTCCTGGTGAAATCTTTGTATTCAGTTTTTGGGTGGAATGCAATACTTTTACTTACTATGGGTAAGTAGTAGAGAAATTAAAAATAGAGTAGGAACTGGCACTGATGATTAAAATGAAGGGAAAATTTAGTTTGAAGCAGAATGGATCAACTTTCTGTAAAGGTTGTAATTGCAAACTTGGAGAAGCAATAAATAGCTATTTATAGACATAACATTTGAACCCCCCTACAATATATCCAGGGTGACATTTTAAGTAAAACTGTAGTTTATATTAAAATTAATAGAATAGTTTTCAGCTAAAATATCTGACTTTGTATTCACATATACCTCGACTTGCATTTTAGCAGCCTTTATAGATAAACTGTGATATTACTTGTTTAAAGCATTTTTTGCAAAATTTATGAGTAACGAGAAGTGGATAGAACAATTAAAACACATTTTGTGTGAACAACTTGTAGACTAGCTATGGAGATATATCTAAACAATTGTTACACGCTAGATATTTTATAAAGATGTTATTTGCCAGAAATGAATAAATAATCAAACTAAACACACTTAATGTGTAGGCTTTTTAATTATATTTTAAAGCTATATTTATTTCTTCAAAAAGTGATTAAAATTGTTATATTGTTTAATTATGTAGCTTTGACTTACTTTGCTGAATCTGCTATGTATTTACTTATAACTTTCTGGTAAAGATACTCAAAAGTAAAAGAAAACATTCTGTTGTTTATTTTTATAGTTGTAGTGCATTTAAAATGAAGCTTAGTGTTATGCAACATATCTGTCAACCATTTGGAAGTTTTTGTTTATAATTCTGTAAAAGTAATTGCTATGACAACTTGTGGGTAAGACCACTAAAGCTTGATTTTCTTGCCTGGTCGGTCCCTAGAGCAACTGTTTTGGAGAGCAGATAAACAAAAACATTAAATTTACTTTTATACCACCTAATATTGTTCTACAGGTTATAGGAAAGTTGGTGTTGATTTGAAGATCAGTTTTATCATCTCACTACACAACTGAACAGCATTCTTTAGTTAGGACAATGATTTGAGAACACACAGTAACGTTTGATATCCAGTAATTTCATATAATATTCCACCCTGACTCGTCATAATTACATCTTAAAATTACCGTTCTGAGAATTTAGCATTCAAGGATTTGGTTTGCATCTTTAATTCAGAAAATGTATTATTGAAAATCAAATTTTTGTCTATAACAAACGTATTGCGACTGTACAGTTTTATGCAGTCCACTTCACCCACACTATCACTTCAGTAAGTGAACTAGTTCAGTTTCGTCGCTTCACTCCGCGACGTGGCCTCATGCCGGACGGTTCACTTCACTGGGGTGTCGAACACAAGACCACAACCCTTCGCTCCGCAGTGACACTCGCTCGCTCATCGACAGACTTGACTCAACTCTCCTGCTCTTGCGAGAACGCTCGCTTGTATAGTCACTGGAATCTTTCCTCAAAGTTCTCGAGCGTTCTAGAAACTATTTCGACACACTTCCTGGAAGAGGGGGGAGAAGATTCTAGTTATCCGCCGATAGCGAGCCCGGTGTTTACGCTGGTGAGGGGCAGTTATCCCGATTACCTTGTGCCATAGCCGCTGTGTCACATTATTGAATCCAAATTTTCTGAGATACAGCATAAAACTATATTTGAATGCTGCATGGAGATAAGTCTCTATTGTCAACAGTTAAATTTACAAATGCCAACATTTATTTGCAACATTTTTATAGCCGGTATAAAAAAATTAAGTTCCATTCTTTATATTGCTCATTTTATGATTACATTTGAGCAGTGATACTTTTTGGAAATGAAAAAAGATAGTAATTAAGTTGATAAAGAAGTAACTAAGGAACATTTAGAGCTAGAAGAATAATTATAACTTAATAGCCATAGTCCAGAAGCACTAGTTACCTAGTCATAGTTTTATCATTTAATGATAAAATTTGCTACTGATGTGCTTTAATGTATATCATAGTTTTACACATTTTTCACTTCTTGGTTTAGCGTTGGCTGTCTTTATAGTAGAACTTTATGTGAAGAAATGTTTGCCATTTTATCACGTGCTTTCAAAATATTTTATTACAATAATATATTATTATTATAACCTTATGTCATAGTACTATTTCTTCGGTCATTAATGTGCGTTAAGAGACCCGTTACCTCTTGAGAATAGCAAATGAAACCGATGATTTGTACAATCATAGAGTAATTAATTCTGATTTAACACAGTGTTTGTAATTGACTCGTAGCTCATGTTAACGAAGCTTTCAGGAATTTATAGGTAGACAATTTGCTTGGCCTGTGCACAACAGGCAATCATTGTAACCTACAGTTGTCGGCTCCAAGAAGTTTACATTATCCTTTTAGTTGTGAAGTGGTAAACAAATGCCTAAAATGTAATCCTATATCTTGTGGACTCAGCGTGCAGTGTCATAGAAGGAATTCATCATTCCAGAACCTGGATTTCCTGTAAATCATCGAAGAATTGCTAAGTCTACACCCGTTGTGAGCTGGTCCAGGATTATTGATAAAGGAAACGTTGGAATAGAGGCTGCACTAGGATAATGCCGAAATAGGGACATCTCATACATCCCCTGTTGCTTGTCCTTGCTCTCCGGGAAATACGTCAGGTCTTATCTTCGAGCAAATAAACATAATGTATATCCCAACCTCACGTGCGGAAAATGAATGTAAGCTGCTTCCAAAGATGCTTAGATGATCCAACTGTTGACAGAAATGGCTTTGTTAAAATTTCCATTTGTATGCTGCATTTCAGGCTATGGAAGTATTAACGATGATTACATCAGGGGCTACAACCATAATCCTGGCTCTCCCTTTTATGTAAATAACTAATGCTTATACATTTCCGTTGTGATCTTGTGTACTGGACTTCAGCAAGCGCCTTATATTCTGTGCAGGTGACATAGTGCTCTCCCGACTGCCACCCACAGGTACAGGGAGCGCAGAGGTGTGCGGGGCATAAGGATTAACCTCATAGGGAGCAGGGAATAGGATGATCATTTGACTTGTGACATAAACACCGCCATCTATTGGTTTTATAGTAAATGTTTGCCTCACTTCCGGTTATCATATACTGAACCTCAGTATCAGTACGTTGCACGTGGTTGTGCTGTGTTTCAATTGGAGAATCAGTGATGCTGTCCGGAGAAACAATTCCGTTCAGTCTCTTTTAGCATTACCTTTATTTCAACACTAAATTTGGAAGGATAATTATTTTTTTATTAGATTTATGGACGCCCTTTAACTGCTGTGGTTCTTATCGTCCCATTCTATATTGGGCTTGAAATACCTGTAATTTTGCTCAGAGGCCTCTTTATCATGTTTGAGGTTCTTTTACGTGCCGTAAATATACGACACGGGACCACCGGCCTTACTTCCCTTCCGAAGGAAGCATGCTAAGGATTTTTACCGAAAAAATCGCCCTCCGCCAGGTTTGAACCCGCGACATCGGGAATTAGAGGTTAACGTGGTAACCATTACATCACGGAGAACAAGGAAAAGGAAGTAAAATGTTTTGATAGACACACCAAATCTAAAATCCCTCGGCTGTTAAAACAAAAGCAAGATCATTTAACCGATTTATATGAGAATATGACGTGATTTTAAAAACGCCCTATTTTACGTTCCTCCAGTTTTATTCGATGGTGAAGACGTACTGAAGAACCATGGGTATAGCTGGCGCAAAACTTCTGGGATCGTGACCTTGATTACCACCCCAGCTGCCGAGCCTAGCATTGGCTTATGTTTAGCTTAATCAACGAAAGCGATATAATACCTTTGCTTACTCACAGTGCGTAACACATACAGTCTGCATAGAAAGTGTTCTACATCTGATTGTAATTTCATAGAGAGCAGTACGTAAATAGTGCTTATTTTATATTTGTTATATTTATAACCATGGCTGCTACGTTTTTAAAGTTAAGTGGTAAGGTATTACATAGTCAAAGCAGGAAAATAATTGCAAATGTCCTCGACTTCAAGAAGCAAAGATGAAGGAAGAAAATATATGTTCACCCCAGTTCCACAAAAGGCTTAAGAGAGTGAAAGCAACTGGTGTTTCACCGAGTCCCGTTTCCAGAGTTCTCAAAGATAAGAAAAAACATGGAATAAAGAGTATCATTCTGGGAAGAAACATAAGGTCCCTAAACGTATTACAGAAATACACGATTTCCACAAATGCGTCATTCGGCGCACGATTCACAATTTCTATGTGGAAGAAAAAACTGTGCCAACAATAAGCAGATTGCTCATCAAGCTGAAAGACAGTGTAAATTTTTAAGTTGGTGCTACAAATCTCAGAAAAATTATAAAAGATTTAGGGTTCAAGTGGAAGAAAACGTAATCAAATAGAAGGGTTACAATAGAAAACCACTATATCAGTTGGAAGAGTACCTTACTCAGAGGTACAAATTAGGGGGTCAAACTGTAGTGTATGAAGATGAGTCATACATGTACAGCAGTCATACAACTTCTAAAAGTTGAAGTGACGATAGCGAATTAGGTTTGTAGGCACCTGTTGCCAAAGGGCAAATACTTATTATCGTTCGTGGTGTTGGAAAGATCGGCTTCGTTCCAAATGCCGTTCTTTTACAAGTCGCAACAAAAAAAAACGGGATTTTCATCAAGAAATGAATACAGAAAATTACGTGAAGTGAATCAACACCATGTTGATACCTAATATGTCTGCTGCGTCTGTTCCGGTTATCGACAATGCTTCACAATGGTCAACACTCAAATTGACAAACCACCTACCTCAAATTCCTTGAAAAAAGAAACGAGAGCTTGGTTACTTAGGCCTAATATAGCTTTAGATGAAAACATGAGTAAAACAAAGCTATTTAACTTAATTAAAGCCAACAAAGCGGTTCATAAGTCATACATACTTGACCAGATATTAATACAACATAGCTATAATGTGCTTATACTGCCTCCATATCACCAAGATCTAAACCCAAACGAATTAACCTGGGCTGATGTAAAAAAAATGGGTGGCCTGCAGAAATATCGCTTTTAAATTAAGATGTGGAGCAGTTATGTCCCTAGCGATTTACAAACATTGGAATGCCAGAATGGGAAAATGTATGTTGTCATGTTGAATAAACTGAGAATCATTATTTCGAAAAAGATGGAATTGCAGAAAAAAAGAAGAATTATCATCCAGGATAATGGTGCAGAAAGTAGCGACAGCAGTGATGACGGCAATGATGCGAGTGATTCCGCTGAAGAGGATGGACTATCAGATGTGGAAGAATTGGAGGCAGATGATTGACAGGTTTCTATATTAAGCGCTTTTTACAGCGGTGGATTTAAATATACTGTATATAACTATAAGTTTATCAGTGCAGTGCATAACCGGATATTTGACAATGACTCCCACGCACTCCTGCAGCATGCAGACGACCGGTCACCTGACCTGGTAAGCAACTCGCTTCATAGCTGTCATTAAGATTCCCACATGTCTAGAACTATTGCGCCAATTATAAAATATGTTGTGAATGATTTGTAGCATCTTCATGAAACATGGCTTATAATAGCACAGTTACAGATGCATATAATCAACATGCTGGTGACATTTGGAAGTGTTTAATGACTAGTATTTATAAAGCAAAATTGACTGTACAGTATTTATTACGTTAAAAAATTAGAAATAGCGGCTACCTATAACTTTGTGAACCACCGAAGTTCAGAGCCGCCTCTGGATCACATCCCATAATAAATAAAACGCAACAGAAAATATTGAATGTACTTTTTTTCGCTAAGTACACATCAGAATCAACTGTAAAACGTTATATATTGAGGGGACATTTACGGATACTCCTTCGTGCTATTTGGAGTCGCACAAAGTTGTGGTTTGTGCTAAGTGCATGCCAAACCATTAGTAGCAATACTACATAATTCACTGTGTGCAATTTACCTTGCCTGTAAATAGGAACCCAGAGTGTGTGCATGATCTGTGAAAGTAGAACCTGTGCTTCCGCCTCGTATTTCCCAAGCTCTGTCCACCGGTACTTGGCCCTCTTTGCACCAAAGGATCTCGGAATGTGGCAGAGAAACAGTGAAGGAACGTGCAGCAACATTTCTGCAGGTTTGTGTTTTCTTAGAACACAATATGCAACGACATATTTTCTTGTAACAGATATTCCGTCGGTCACAAATAACTTATGCACCGCACTGCATTTGACATTTTGATACTAATGTTGTGTATTCGAAGTTTGGGTCAAGACGCAGCGATCAAGTCTAAAGGACCAACAATATCCCTGCGAAATAATTATGTGAATAAAAACTGGTGTATGTGGGATAAAACTGAAAGAACCCATGCATTATTTTAATACCTCCATTCTCTAAAGGCTGGTTCACAACCGCCGAGAACGGGAAGCAATGCACCATACAAGATTTGGTTCACAACAGCCCGGTAACGAGAACGGGAATGCATATCGATCACAAAGTGAAATTCGATTTTGCGCATTAGGGTTTAATTTGTTTTTAATGGTATTTTTTCACCTAATTCCAATTTAGCCAAGCCAACGTCAAAATTGGATGGAGTAAACATTATCTAAATGCATATCCATTAGATTCCCGATCCCTCTAGTTGTGCCAAACTTTCATTCCTTTATTTAATGACATACATTAAAGTTGTTTATTGTTATTTTTTCATTTCAACCGGTTTTAGCTGTTCTTTGTACCTTTTGCCATTGTTTTTTCGGTAATAGCCAGTTTTGAGTTGCATATAAACAAACTACAAATGATCCCTTTTATCAGAGGAACTAACGCTAATTAGATTTGCGGGTGTCGGGATGAGGTTAGGAAGCACATTTACTACTAATTTCTTGCAGTTTAATGTTTCCAGCTTGCGACTATAGAGAGCACTAGTGGCTGTTTCATGTCACAGCCGCCTAGAATAACCTCTAGAGTGAAGAGTCTAATGTGCACAGTATGGATCTAATGTCCGGGAATGAGAACAAGAAAGTTAAAAGTTGGACAACTCTTCTTTCCTGTTCCCGGGGACCGGGAAGGCTTCCCGTCGATTGTGAACATTCCCATTTGAATACATGTATTTCAACTTTCTCGTTGGTTGTGAACCAGCCTTAAGATGTAATTGTTTACGCCAAGAAATTGAAGTTGTTTCAGATAAAACAATTGGCGGTTACTGTTTATCTGTGCACTAATTGATGCCTGTCTAAGCTCACCCGGATATAGGTGATAGGTTAACTAACCCAAAATCAGCTTCTGTAGATAGAAACCAGATGGCTGTTTTAAGCAAAACTATTACCTTAAAACCGGTGCATTAATCTCGAAGAAGCATTCATATTCCTTGCTCGTTTGATCACGTATGAAAGCGACTAAGCCAAAAAACCTGTTGTACTCGAAAGGAAATGGTAGCTCATTGTACTATTAGCATCCTCTTAGGTTTTTGGAGCGTCTCTTCAACGAGAAACCTTATAAATTGCAATCGATTTCACTAGCGTTAGAAAGTTTCTTTGGTGTTGGATAATGTATGCAAAAATATCGAGTTATTTGAGATGTGACAATCCCCTGGTTGCAACGTATTCCGGAGGGATATTTCAAAATTCGGTTGTGGGGGTGCTCTCCCGGGGGTTTACTGTATCAAAAGTAAAATTGTTGAGTAACTAAGCTTTATGGATTTCTGGCTCATTTGAGCATTCCCTCCCCACCTATTCTATACGTCATCCGATGTTACCTGCCTGTTAAGGGAATTCTCCATTGAAAATGCTATTACTTAAAAAAATAATAATAACTTTTTGGCATCTCTGGAAATAGCCTCCCACTATGAACATTTTGATAAACCTAAATGATGAATACAAGGGTCGGTTCTTAAAGAACCTTTCTTTAAAGCTAAGGGTTAATCTTCCTTATAGTTTTTCAGACAAAAATGTATAAGGTATTTGCATTTTTAAACAAAAAATAGAAATACGAAGTCAGTCATAAGCATGGAACTAAACATCCTTAAATATCTTAGTTGACTTTTCAAGAGTTTATGCTGAAAATGTTAAGACATTGAACGAGCACTCCACCGTGTGGAACATTGATTGGAAGAAAATTGCTGAAAAAATAATTTCCATAACAACGGGATTAAACTGTTAAGTCCCTCATCAACGTAGAAGTATGTTACTTAAACCGCGCTGAAGAACATTCAAATGAGAACTCGGAAATACAAATAGAGTGTGAATCTACAGCGTTTAGAGATTTCCCTTGGTGTAAAAAAGAAGGCGAATTTTTGAAGATTTCGTTAAAAATTTCAGTGGAACATTCCCTTAAAGAAAGTAAGTTTGCAAGCAAAGAGAGAAATCCGACTTAAAAGACAGTTTGCTTCTACATTACAAGTAACATTTGCATTTTGAACAATTAATGGGATACTTTCAGCACACACTTATCTTCTCAAAAGCAGATTCTTTATCAATTTGAACTTTTCCCCAGAAAATGAATTATCCAGTAAGGGGAACATTACAGTAGAGTAGTATATTGAATATTAATTATGAAGATGTAGGGGAAAATGTACTTTACTGATATACGCTTGGTGTGTTTCTTCTTTTTTAATTGGTCTATTTCTTCTCGCTCCAACAAAGCATGCGTGAAAACTATTAATTTGGCGTTATAATTGCCTCATTACATTAATAACACCAACGTAATTAGTTGTAAACGCGGTAACATACTACCGGGTGTCCAAGTCTCTTGACCAAGTAAAACATTTCGATGGCACTGTAACTGTTGATGCGTACCGGAAAGTGCTACAAGACGTAGTCTATAATCTCTTGAGAATTGTACAAGCTTAATTTAGTAATGCTTTTTTTTGCGAAAGCGAAGTAAATAGGAAGCATTTTGAGCATCTCGTGTAACAAAGTTCCCAGGCACCTGGAAAGTCAGGGAGATTGATTCAAAGTTACCAGAGTATGATTCATACGGATGGAGAAACCACATATTGAGGACGTTTTTTGCTCTTTAAAATTCCATCCCAACTCTTGAAATGAGTTTTAAATTAAATGCAAAGGAACCGATATGTATATAAATGTTTCACACATGTTATAGCTATCTTTTTGTGATTGCAGTTTCGGATTGATTTACTCCCCCCCCCCAATAAAAACTTTAACCGTCAGTGGTTGGACTCGTCGCTTAATGTCCGGGGTTTGTAGAATGGCTTGGTGTACTGGACAATGCATTTGAAGCGCCTACTGTGAAGTTTGCAGAAAGAAGTTTAAACTTGGTAATATGGAATGCCAGGCATTACATGGGAGTGGAGGGGGGCTGTTAAACATTGCTCAAATACATTGTAGCCAGAGAAGTTAGATTCGCATTTTTGCTGGGAATACTTTTAAAGTTTTGAACAATTTAAATAATAGTGAAATTAGTTGTACAAGAGTCGTTTCCTTGGTTTTGTAATTCGCTATTTTTAATTTTCTCGGCCAAGCTGCTTTTGGGACGCCCTGTACATAAATTTGAATTACATTTTATGGAAAAGTCGGATGTCTCAGACAGAGTTGCGATTTACTACGGCTCTGTGAGCTCTTCAGTGATGGTTGTAATGTGCTCTCCTGTTGCAGTAGGTTGGTCCTCTGTGACATGTGTGCCTTACATGACCAGTACGGTACAAGTTGCCGGGTAAGGGTACCTTAAGAAATGATCGCAGAGCCAGCGACATCATTCCCAGAAATGCCAATATGCGAAGGAATGAAAGCGAACCTAGTGGTGTCGTGAGAAACTCTTGCAGGGTTTGAAGTATGCTCATAAACTCGTGCTGAGAGAGTGAAACGCTAGGCTATAAAACTACAGTATGTGGTTTGACTTCAGGAACAATCACTTGATATTAATTCGTTTACATTAGGTTTTTATGCTTATTTTACGAGGAAACTTCGTAACATGGTCTCGCGCTGCACCCGATCGCAGCGAACAGGATATCCCAGCAACCAATTGCTTTTGAGTATATTACTGCAACGTGTGTGAGACTATTGCATATGCATTAAATAATCGATTGGAAAATGAAGTGGTTGAACAGCGAATTTGTTTGGTGAAATATTATATGAAACAAGATGATATGCGTTGGAAGATTTGCATGTAAATAACCTGACAGTGGCATTCCTGCAAAGTCTTGCGTTTCGAAGTTGATCATAGCAGATTCAGTTTTTACCTGCAGAGGAAGCAAAAGAGACACATTCCAACAAGTTCGAGATTTCGGCGCGGCTAGAGCTAAGTCGTCTAGGCGCAGGAAACGAGCATGTCCATGGGGTCGGCCCACAAAGGATGTGAGGTTCAGTAGCGGCTCTTGAGTATTTATTTTCGGTATTCACAAAATGTTAGGCTCAGACAGCCCAGAAAATGTGAAAGAGCATCAGTTGCATAACATTTATGATACGAACAAATTGATACAACTGCAGCCGCTCCCAACGATGACAGTAATAATGCAGAACTTTTTGTGGACGTTTGTTGTATACATGATGAAGCACAGCTGCAAGAATGAAGTAATGTGAATTATATTGTAGTTGAGGTATGGAGAAATCGGGAGAAGTTTCCGCGCTCGTGCAGTTACTTCACATGGCACTTCTGTCGTAGTATGCTACCACCTAGTGACATTAAAGTGATAGTATGGAAATAGCGCGGGAGGTGTGCGCGCATACGCAAAGGCTCCTTAAAAAGTGCTTAAATCAAGATGTGCTAGCGATCCTGCTGCCATGCTTCATCGAGTTTAGAGGTAAAGCGCCGTATAATTTAAATTACCGCATATGTGTTACGTTTAATAGCATTCAAAGAAAAGAACAACAATAAATCTGTAAATTGTCAAAAGTTAGTTTCGTGCTCTTATGGAGCAGCCGACAGAATAAGGTTCTGTAATTGGTGCCGTAAAGTGTGGATCCACAGCTGTGGAGGTATGCTTCCATCTTTCTGGACATGTAAATTCTCAGAATACGTGTAATGAGAACCCTTGTATTACATTACAATATGCGTGAGCAGGGAGTCTACTCCACTGTAACCAGTGATGCGAAATTTCCTTGGATAATGTAGCGCTGTACTTCTGAACACATTCCATTCACGCTTCCAGACTTTGCAGAGGATAGGGAATCATTGCATTTAAAGCATAATACAGCCCCCAGCTGGGAAGCGAAACCAAGATCTTTCTGCGATGAGAAGACGAAGCTCCACCCTGTAAGCAATCGACAAGCCCTTCCTTTAGTAACAATTGCTGCTTTACATTTAAACGTAGCTTTGAAAGATTGTGATTTGTGCAGAAACCTCAGCATCACAAGAAAGTGTGCTTGTTGCTTTGAAAGGACACAAAAGTTGAGGAAATGTGAAAATTATAAACAATACCTAAGCTTGTAGCCACAAGAATTGCAACAGAGTGAGTAAATTATTTCTGAATTGAGATTTAGATATTTCGCGTAAAAGTTGAAACTGATGAAAGGAAAAAGCTTATATAAAGGTAGTGAAGTATGCAAAATAACAAAATTTCTGTAATGGAATATGTCTTTTGTGATGAGTGTGGATGAGTACACAATTTTTTCTAATTTGATGTGTAGAAGAAGGTTCTTAGGAGCAGCAAAATATGCAGTGAGCCGGGAATGATAGGTTTATCCAGTGGAAGCTTTGTAAACAGGAATCTTTCAAAGTGGCGAATGGGTTTCAGTGATTTTTTTTTTATTGGCAGTACATACTGTGTTTAATATTGATGTACATTTTCATGGTTCTCCCTGTAAATAATTATCTCGCAAAAATGTTTAAAAACATGTTCTATAAAACTAATAGGTTTATTGTTATGAGAGTATTTTTTTTTTCAAAATATTCTACAGAGTTGTTGATAGGTGTAGTTGGTTGCTGCCTTTTTATAAAATGAAAACTGTTTTGCTTTGTTTATTAGTGACAAAACATAATGTATAAAATGTCCATAAGTTTTTGTTAAGTAGGAGTAACCAGACAATATCTAGAATAGCTACAGAAATTTTCAGAGCTCTATTAGCAATAGTTTTGAAGAAAATAGTTCTTCTAGAACACAATTTTTAATCAATTTAATCTTTTTTAGGGGAACGGGAAATAGTTATCCATTACAAGGGCGATACTGAAATTTTTTAGAATGCCATGTTTCTAAAACCAAATGTCTTTTGTTTATATTTGACAGCTACTTTCTAATGTTTTGCGAGTTTACTGCCATGTAGTAATAGTTTGTCAATTATCACCATTTAAAGATGTTGTGATCACCTAAAAATGAATTTGATCAGAGAGCATTTCCGGGCTATGATTTTTTAAGATTTTAAATCGTCATTAACGCCTAAACAATGTGAAGATCGGCTTTGGCGAAGAAGCCCCATCTAAGGCAATTTATAATTTGTACAACGAATTAAAAAGAGATCGGTTTTTTCTTAGTGATGAATTTCGTGAAGAACGTCCAAGGACTGCTGTTACTGATGAAAATATTGACGCTGTTCGAGCAATGCTTGAAGAAGATCGACGGACATCTTATGAATTTATTCGGTCGACATTGGGCATTGGTATAAGTCAATCCAGTACATTTTACATCAACAGTTAGAGGTGAAATGTTGTCAATGGATTCAACGTAAACTGACTCCCGATCAAAAACAACAACGCATTCATTGGTTTAGGAAAATTGTTGAAAAATTCCAAGGCGACACTTCAAATTTGCTTTGGAATATCGTTACTGGAGACGAATCTTGGATTTACTGTGATGATCTTAAAAAGAAAAGTCAATCTGCTCAATGGGTCTTTCAAACAGAATCTAAGCCTACAAAAGTCCTATCAATTCGCAGTGCTGTAGGAAGATGGTTACTAGTTTTTTCTTTTCTAAAACAGACCTAATTGCTACTATATCATTAGAAGATAGAGGTACCGTTAATTCCGATTGGTACACAAATATCTATTTACCCCAATTTTTTAAAAACAAAGAAGGGTTCGTGAAAAATGCCAAAAAGGAAAAACAATGTTACATCATGGCAGCGCATCGTCGCATACAGCAAAACTAAGAACTGAGTATCTGGATGCAGCATGGACCCTCCACCATACAGCCCTGACCTAGCACGTTGTGATTACTTTTTGTTTCCAAACATCAAAGATAAAATGCGTGGCATCACTTTTTATTCATCAGATGTAGCTGTGGAACATAATAAAAACTTCGTTTCTGAAGTGCCTCAGGAAGAGTGGCATCATTGCTTTAATTGCCGAGGTCGCGGGTTCAGACCCGACGAAGGGCGATGGATTTTTTTCGGACATAAAATCCTTAGCATGGCTTCCTTCGGGAGGGAAGTAAAACCGGTGGTCCCGTGTCCTAGATTTACAGCACGTAAAAGAACTTCTAGCCTGATAGGCCTCTGAGCAAAATTACCGGTCTTTCACGCCCAATATAGAATGGGAAGCTAAGAACCATAGCAATTAAAGAACGTCCATAAATAAAACTTGATTTAATTTTTTATCATTGCTTTAAGGACTGGTTTCATCGAATGAAAAAAAAGGTATTGATGTTAAAGGGGAATACTTTGAAGAACAATAACATCATTTAAAATTTTTAAAACTAATGCTTGTTTGATGTTCTAAACATTTTCAGTATCGCTCTCGTACATATTGAAGTTATTAAGGTATGTGACATCTGTAGCAAACAAGTGAAATCCATTGGCGTCTTTATGGTTCCCTCGAAGGGTTTTCTAGCTTCCTGAAGGGTGTCACGTGCAGCATTAAAAGATGTTTTGTTATCCACAAGATGCTTGTTAAGGAAATAAAGGAGTGTGTTCATATTCATTCCAGTTAAGTGTCAGGCGCCATTTACAATGAAAATTAACCGTAACAATAACGTAAAGTTAAAAGCTACATGCTGTGTATTGTAATGGAACCATTCACATTGAATCACGTAAACAAAACTAAAGATTGAATTAGACATTAAGAAGCTTGCAAGGTCCAAGCTTTTAAGTTTGTGTTCAAGTGTAAGAAACTAGCCAATCGCAGTGCGATTCTCATCATGTGATCATTCTGCTATCTGCCATCAGATTTTCCATCCCCATGTGTTGACTCGCTAACACACTTTCTGTGTAAGATCACTGGGGTATCTGTAAACATCGCAGTAAAACATTGTTATTGTAGGGATGCTTTTTGTGAGTTAAAGATCCTTTAACTGAGTAGGTAGCTCCTGTTCATTTTGACGGTGATGGTTTCTCAGGTCGCCATTAGCTCAGCTGTGTTACCCTCTCTTGCGATTGGGTCTTGCTTAAGTTTGCATTTGTCGATGTGAATGACAACACATCACCTTGAGTTTGTATCTAAGTTTTACGTCGTGTTTTAATGCTTAATTTTTATTGAGAATGGCTTCTTAAGCTTTTACTGAACTCGGTTTTGTATGCTGGAGCAGCAGCAAGCTGGCACAACGAAACACACAGAAGTCAAGCAGGGCCGGCTCAAGGGGAGGATTGAGCCGTGGTGACAAACATGAACAAGATATGTGAAAATCTAGCGAGCTTCCGGAGAGTTTTTTTGTTATGAAACTGGTGACGAATTGGTGGAGTAATTTGGATGCGACCCTCATTGATCAAAAGGCCCCGTGCCTGTCAGGTTACTGTTGAACAACAATGTTTCAAGCTATTGCTTACATTGCTGACTCATGAAGCTCTAAGGTCAGTTATGGCCTTAGCGTATCTTAAAAGTCGCTGTTTGTGCGTTCAGTTATTTCTTGTGCTGTTAACCTTCTTTGTTAGTAATTACTACTTTTAACTCGAGAGAAACTCAATTAGACAGCTTTGAATTAAATGAAATAAGAAGGCAATCTATAGTTACTGCACCCGAAATGGGCATCCCACCACACGCAAACTCATTTAATTACTTAAAGAAGCAGAGTTATTTCAGAAAAGCCTTAGATCTTTGAACAAGGTCCTTCATGATCTCGGATTTGAATTCAAGACAGTAAAAGAAAAATAATACTCGAAAGATCCGATATTGTAGCCCTAGGAGCATCCATTATCTTTAAGCTAAATACAAAATGAGAATTTGAGAGAAATAGTGTGGTAGGCTGAAACGTGGTTAAAAGCCGGTCATACCATATCAAAGGGCTTGACTGATGTCAGAATTTAAAGCTCTCTGAAGTCATCCGCAGGACTTTATTATTGCCCATGCTGGTACATTTTTAGGCCACCTATTGCTAACCCTACATATTGTGTGACTTTGCGTGTTTTATCTTTCACTCAGAACAATCTCATTTCACTACATTATACCTATCTCTTTTTGAACAGTATGTATTGATTACCCCTGCAAATATATTTTACTGACACTGCACATAAAAATTAGTTATGTTTGAATGCGCGTAGGAGGGCCAGCATTTGCGATCATCGTGCGGGGGCAGCAAAACTCTTGGAGCCCGTCCTGAAGTTAAGACCCTGCTTATATGAGCTTTTTAATTCATTACAGCCGAAAACGTGTTGCTTAGACTTCAATAAAGAATACTACAGTGCACCCACACTTTAAGCGTTTTGAGAAAGAGCCACAACAGATCAAGATGAACGTAACGTTCTTAGACTAAGGACAGCGCGATCAAATGCGAAGACGAAAGATATTTCCGTTACTGAAGTACAAGCTTCTCGATTGCTGTTATTTAAGTGGACTATAACCAAGTCCAGATTGAAAGCTTGAATGAATTTCTTACATGGGGCTGTAATTACCGTTGTATATGCAACTTACGCTGAATTTCAAAAAGTAAGGATGAAATTGTATGCCAGTTGTTACAAGAGTGACTCTTGCCATGTTTTAGTCTCAAACACGCTCGGAATACCCTCAACAGCGTACACCTGCACCGTAAGACGAATCAAACCACAATCTATCTTCGCCTAAAAATATCTGGTGCGAATGTTTAACTTGACAAAATGAAGTAATGTTTAGTAGCATCTGCATACTTCTCCAAATGTGTCGCACTCTGTGAATAGGGAAATACTTTGAAACTCTTCCCATTTCCAGTCTGTTTGCGAGTCTCTGCGCCACCTGCCCGACACGACCGAACCACAGCCCCGAAGTCAACATGAAAGGGAAATGGGGGCGAGGAAATCCTTGGTAGAATACACCATTCGCCTTTGTCAGATAAGGTAAACCACGAAAAACCCATGGTCAGAGTAGGCGCCCACCGGGAATCGAATGCGGGCCTCCCACGTTACCAGGAGCCATCTCGTTCGGTAAATGAGAGCTAACTAAGCGTTTCGTAAGTCATACTCGCCCATTTCACATAGAAAAAAACAGGGGTTTATTTTTAATGGGGAAATACGATTGTTGATCATTGTTATTGAAATGTTATGTTAAAAGCCTAATAACGGAACAGAACTTCCGTTCTGTAAAGCATAAACAGAGATAAAAATTCGAACCATGTGCCAGGCCGAAGGTCCATTCATCCGTGGACTTTCCAACTCATTCTCCGTTTCAAGGTTAGCCCTGCACATGACTGTCATGAAAGTAGTTCATATAAACATTTGGTTTTTCGCTAATACACGCAAGCAACTACAATAGCTAATTTTATTTCACGTCACGTGAAAGGCAATCCTTGAGTTTCAGTTTGTGGCGAGGATTTCAGCGTTGGCATAAAGTTTAGAAAAGCTGGGGAATGTAAATAGAGATATTTTATCGCTAAGGAAGTGAAAGATAACCGTGCACACTTAACGTTTATGTTGTTAAAAAAGCATTCGCACAAGCTAAGAATTGGCGTTGCAAGCCGTGAGGATAGGATTTCGGCCGCATATGTCTTCCACGTCTCTACGCATCGGTAAGCGAAGTTTATCGTCACAGTTTTATTTCCTGCGCACTGTATTGACATTAAAACCAGACAGTAATGAGTTGTTATATTACAGATATGCCTTATACATTTACAGCATGAGAGTAAATTGTTTTAAAATGCTTCTGTGTCACTGCAAATATAAAATCTTGCTTTAAAGCAGCACATAACACTTTCCGATAAATATGTAAGGCACCTTTATTTGATATTTAGAATTATAACCAAGAAGATGGGGTCGTATAGAGTCCAAAGTAGTTCTATGGCGAGAGCGCTTGTTTCCAAATACCTTTTCCCCGTGTCCTGTCCTCGGTGATGACGCACAAATGTTTTTAAAATGGCCAAGCAGATTACGACGGGTCCTCAGATTTATTCGGCCTTTACCGCCAGTAGGTTTAAATCAATGACGTCATTATTCAGGGAAGGTGCGGAAATGAACCTCGGACTGCATGCGTTTCCGACTTCGTAAACAGGTTGATTTCTTTGTATGTTTTCTTAATTTATTCTGTGTAGGCCAATTTTCATTTACTGTTGTAAAGCGCATGAACAAACTTTTTTTTTATGATGGAAAAGTTGTGCTATTAAACCTGAGACACAATACACCACAAAAAGCGTCCAATTATTTCAGTCATCTATCGGTAGACATTCTGAGATTGGGAGTTAACGACATGCAAGCGAAAAAAGTTCCAAATGTAAATACTGGAAAGGTACGATACAAGTCCCATTTAACTAAGGTGAACTCGAATTTGTTGGCATCCACCCCTTCCACTCATCTTTGGCTAGTCCTCTGTCAGAGGCACTGGTGATAAACTCGCTTCTAAGTATGGTTGACGTCCTGGCAGACAACCGACTGCGGCAACGGCCGAATAAGTCTTAAGACCGCGTATATGTCCGTTGTGGGGAAAATAGAACATTGCATCAGTGTGCACTGTTCTTCGTTTCATTCCATTGTTCTAAATATTGAGATGTGATCTGTATCTCTGCTTTCCCCCATAGCTGCAAAACTGTTTAGAGAGGAATAACGGTCCTACTACAGCAAAATAGGTATTTCCAGATGCTTGAGACTTCTCACTTGGGAACTTGAAATACTTCCCTTCAAGGAATCGACAAGATGGAGCCACATCACACACCGGTTGAATTTCTATGGCAGCTGTGCTCAAACACGGGAATATCGTTTGGCCTTCCAGGCCACAGATTTGTCACTGCGACAGTTTTTCTGGACATCTGAAGAGTGAGGTGTATTCATAAAGACTTGATTCACAGATAATTTACTGCTATCCAAGTTGAAATGATACAAAATTCATTTTACGATCTTCAGAGAAGCCTGGTGGAATTTTATTGCCAAAATAAGGTTCATGAGGCATAATTAAAAAACAAAAACATTACATTTGCTCTGTCGTATGTTGCTCAGGTATTTTAAAGCATTCTTATCCTCAAGAGATCTGAAGCTCGTAAGTCCCTTGCAATTCAAGAGTTTACAAGAAAAGTTGTAAAATATTTTTCAATATGTGACAAGATTGAAAAAAGACTGGGCAAGACTTGACAATGTCAAAAATGTGTATTTGCAAGTTGTCTCTTCGCCAAACTGAAACCTTTCAGAACACATTGATAGTTTATCACACGCAAAGCAATTTAGTATTTGCGTCACGTATAACAATTCGTTCTTTGCTAATATTATGTAGCACTTTTACGTATTATGTCCAATAAAATCACATTACGAGTGTGGAATACAATGAAAATAACACCAACTGACAGGTTAACCACCAACATTGCATTAATGTATACTTAGTTCAGAGATCTGCCTGGCAATTATTTCATCATAATCGCCTTCATCTGCTCCATCTTGTGGTAATCCACGGAGCTCTTGACGTACAAACATAGCCAGCTTATGTATAACCTAATCACTTCGCATACGAGATACCTTGGCCGGGTAGCCATTTTTGTTTACTTATCGCTTTCAGCCATGTTGCAGATTTCGTGACGCACTGTGAACACTCGCATTTCATTGGCCAAAGCCATCAAATCATTGTGTAATCTTTGACCGTTTAGAGCAAGTCTTATTTGCTTTCAAGACTTTAAAAGTATTGAAAGCAATTTTACAAGTAAAGTTGTTACAACTCTTGAAAAGTCTTCTAAAGTATTGAATTTGACAAAAAATTGATCGTGTACAAGCGGCTTTAGCAGTGTGTGGTTCAGCGAAAGTAAGCTTGAATTATAAGCATAGCAAGTACTATTTACTGCTAAAGTGTTGTCTCATTTTAACTACGTGTATGTAACTTCTACAGAACCTGCTCACAAAGAACAATTTTTGTATTATTCCCCTTTCAGTTTATAATGAAGTGACACTAATTTCAAATCTTGGATGACTTCAGGGAAGTTCTTCAGCATTATCTGGATAAGGATAAATTGGCATTTTAAATTTTGTTTCGAATCATGTTAGTTAGAGTTCTGAAAGTTAACCGTTGTTTTAGAGTATCATTTGCTGAATTTTGGAAAGCACAAAATTGTTACCTTTGATTATAACCGAGAATTTGTTTACTCAGACTAAATTTTGAAGAACAATAATTAATGTACTTAGTTGTAAGGTTCTGTTTAAAACATTTTTACTTTCTCTACTACGTATAGTAAGTAGGGGAAGTATGTATTCCACCCAAAGATTCAATACCGAGATTTTACCGAAAATCATGTTTTGAGGCCCCTTGAATAATAAAAGCATTTTTAGAAAAAGGTCAGCGTTCGTGCGTGTGCCTGTCTGTCTGTGAACAGCATAACTCAAAAAAGGATAAATACCAAATTGGGTATTTAAGTTCAGTATCTTCCAAGGATGCAACACTAAGTTTTTCAAGAAAATCCCCCCACTCCAACTACCCTTTACATGAAATATTTTTCGAAATTGTTTATTTTCTAAAAAATGGCTAACGAGTTTTATTAAAGTACAATATATTAAATATATTTACATGACAAAATGTATATCTTGAATTTTCTGGGAATAGTCTGTGAGTCCACTATAGTTGAAAGAAATGTATAATCTTGTACAACTGTTAAACGTTAAGCGATAGACGAAAATGTAGATCTCTTTAAAGCACACAATTTACTTCAAATAAGTGTTTTTGTGGCATAAGCCATTTATGAGATATCCGTTATTAAAGGTTCGAATTGTTCATTTCTTGGTCATTCTCATTAAGTCCTGTCAACATTCTGTTGTTTCTGTCATGGAAACAGTATGGAATTTTAAGGCCAGCATATAGCGTCCAGTTGTTAAACATTTGACTATCGCTGTTCTCTTTGTATCTATAACGAAATGTGTAATGTAGTTATTTCTGCAAAGGTTTATTTGGATTAAAACGTAGTATGTATAAAAATAAGCTTTAGTAAGAATAGTTTGTACACTCACTAATAAACGATAGAGGGTAGAGAAAGTCGTATGAATGTATCACATCAAAAAATTTTTGCATATGTACAAACTACGATTTGGGGAATGCAAAGGCGCGACAACAAACATAAATATCTGGCGTTTAAGAGAAGCCAGCTGATACACAGTTACACAATAGCAATTAAAGTACCTGGGAAGCCGCACCATCACGTGACAAATACCCTGTGTGTGTGTGTTAAGTTCACCCGTCACGTGACGACTCAGGCCAACCGGTAACTTGCCGGCATTATTTGCTGTCTGCATAATAGCGATACTTGACGTGTTTCATTAGAAGAATGTGTGGAAGATGTTCTAGCATTTTGCTTCGCATTTTACGAATTAGAGCTGTGGTATCGTCCAATACATTGTTCATTATATAGGGTGTCCACGACTTCGCGCATTAACCTGCTGATGTTTGCACCTAGGGCTGGCGAACCGTTTAAGGCTGAATTGGCACTACGCCATACAGCCTTCCGTTGACCTTGTTCAGCTTTAGGAGGGACATGTTTACCTTCTACCGGTTCACCAGGTCTGAGTGCAAACATCAGCAGGCTGTGAGATTTCTGGCGCGAGTGTGAGTTGAGTTTGATGGCTTCTGATTTTAGGGTATAACAAGAGAACTGTTAACATTTTTGTATCCTACTTGTCAGTAAAATACCAATCTGGAGAAGTACTGGCTGAAATCGTTGACACATTTCCATGTTCAATTGCACTAATTAAACAAACTGTCTGAATGACAGGACATTCTTTGCTATCTTAGATCGCTGCTTGGTGTCATATATGATGCAGTCACGTGGTGGTATTGAGTAAATTTTCAGGAACATTATTTTATAGCCGATACAGGCGGAAATGATCCTTGTCACTGGCCGTTAGCGATTGGTTCCTTGATGTGCAAGCAGGCATGCGAGGTTATGCTAGAGGAAGTACTGCATTTTGTAAATATGTCATTTACAGTTGGAGTCAGTAATTGCAAATTACATATGGTTGTACTCAGAGTTTATAAATGTTTTGTACGCCCTCTGGCAGCACGGATAGCTGGATTCATTCCTAGCGATTGTGTTGCATCAATGAGTTAACCGCAGTTGTCCCTTAGAACACTAAAGTTACTCGTACAGGAATGTGTTGCGTCATTGAGTTAACCGCAGTTGTCTTTTAGACCATTCAAAGTTACTGATACACGAATGTGTTGCGTCATTGAGTTAACCGCAGTTGTCTTTTAGACCATTCAAAGTTACTGATACACGAATGTGTTGCGTCATTGAGTTAACCGCAGTTGTCTTTTAGACCATTCAAAGTTACTGATACACGAATGTGTTGCGTCATTGAGTTAACCGCAGTTGTCTTTTAGACCATTCAAAGTTACTCGTACACGAATGTGTTGCATCATTGAGTTGACCGCAGTTTCTTTTAGACCACTCAAAGTTACTCGTACACGAATGTGTTGCGTCATTGAGTTGACCGCAGTTGTCTTTTAGACCATTCAAAGTTACTGGTACAGGAATGTGTTGCGTCATTGAGTTAACCGCAGTTGTCTTTTAGACCATTCAAAGTTACTGATACACGAATGTGTTGCGTCATTGAGTTAACCGCTGTTGTCTTTAGACCATTCAAAGTTACTCGTACACGAATGTGTTGCGTCATTGAGTTGACCGCAGTTGTCTTTTAGACCATTCAAAGTTACTCGTACACGATTGTGTTGCGTCATTGAGTTGACCGCAGTTGTCTTTTAGACCACTCAAAGTTACTGGTACACGAATGTGTTGCGTCATTGAGTTGACCGCAGTTGTCTTTTAGACCACTCAAAGTTACTGGTACACGATTGTGTTGCGTCATTGAGTTGACCGCAGTTGTCTTTTAGACCACTCAAAGTTACTGGTACACGATTGTGTTGGGTCATTGAGTTGACCGCAGTTTCTTTTAGACCATTCAAAGTTACTGGTACACGATTGTGTTGCGTCATTGAGTTGACCGCAGTTGTCTTTTAGACCATTCAAAGTTACTCGTACACGAATGTGTTGCGTCATTGAGTTAACCGCAGTTGCCTTTTAGACCATTCAAAGTTACTCGTACACGAATGTGTTGCGTCAATGAGTTAACCGCAGTTGCCTTTTAGACCACTCAAAGTTACTCGTACACGAATGTGTTGCGTCAATGAGTTAACCGCAGTTGCCTTTTAGACCATTCAAAGTTACTCGTACACGAATGTGTTGCGTCAATGAGTTAACCGGAGTTGCCTTTTAGGCCTTCAAAAGTTATTGGTAAAGTGGTACACAAATGCCGTAAAGTTTATGCTACATTGTAGACATTTGAACACAACTGACATCGCTGTACGGTATGAGTTCGTTGAGTACTCTGGTGGTTAAGATCTCTTGTTTCAAATCTTATATACCTTACCTGGCATTGCACGGATGCATTTTGTAAGTACATAAGGGTTGAAAATTGGGGTAGGGGTATTTGGAAGTTGTAATGTGACCTATGACTTGACAAGTCACGCACTATAATTGTACAATATTTTGGCCAGTTTCCTACATAAGCTGTTGGAAATATGGTAAGGGTATTTTTTTTTCTTTCTTTTTTTTTTTTTTTTTTTTTTAGTTGGGTACTTTTCGTTGGGCACTTATTATATAAGTGCACAAATTGTTGTTTAGATAGGCAAAGCCTAGATTTGATTTTAGGGGTTGTTAATAATGGTAGTCTAGCCTTTTTACTAGATTAAAAGTCCAAATGCACCAAGTTCAATCAACGTTGTATCAAAATACTCCTTGATAAAGCTCAGCTCGGAGGGAAATTTGGTGATATGAATACCATATGCAACCACCTTCCAATAATTCGTATCCATTTGGACTGGAAGTCATTTAGAAATCTGCATATTTGCAATAAATAGCCAAAATATCCTCCGATGTTCTAATTCAAAGAAATGGAATTGAAATTGGGTAAAATGAATATGAAAACTCCCCTGTTTTTAAATCTTTAAAAATAGAATTTTCAATGGTGAAAGACTTATCAAAATCGGTTGAGTGATTAGCCAATATACGCACATTTTATCTTTTTGTGACATAAGGTCTGCGGATTACTTCTGTCCTGTTTTACAGTGATACGCCAATCAGATTCATGTCTAAGGAAATTGCAGAGCTTTTATATTTTCGCATGACCAAACCTGATACCTTTATTGCTTAATACACATATAGTTTGAATTACTAACATAATAAAATAACATATACACACAAAGCATTGTTGCAGAGGTACCAAAAGGACACAAATGTAGAAGATATCACTTTAATTGCACAAACCATAAAGAGTTTAATATGGGCAGCAAAGTTTACGAGCAGCAGTATTCCTAAGAATGCAGTAGAAATACATAACATCGAGTATGTCATTGTATAGCAATATCGCAAGACAAAACAACAGTTCGGCATCAGCATCTCTTGTTTATAGGGCAGCCAAGATGAGTGTGATCATACGACTGCAGAATCTACCCTGGTCAGCAAACGCCCTCGACATTCGCCAGTACTTCCGTGGTCTCTCAATTCCAGAGGGCGGCGTTCACATTGTGGGAGGCGAGCAAGGAGATGCATTCATTGCCTTCAGGTATGTATAACCTGCGCCTCAGTGGAGTCGAGTATCTCCTCGCTTAAGAAACAACCCCGCTTTACAAGGACAAATATATACCCCCACAAATTATGTTTTATTCTTTTACTTGATATGTCATTATAAGAGACCAATTTTTAAGACTTGTTCACATTTTCTCCCCATGTGGCATAAAATTTTTCCTTAGCGGTATTGGCTCTTAAGCGATAACATGATTATACCAGGCTTTTCCAACCGATTTGCCGCCATGGCCTTGGCAGCAGGCCACGAGCAGTTAACATTCTGTTACAATTCACCGTCAGTAAAGGGGGCGCCACATTTTGCAATTTTTCAAGCAACAATATAATTTGCTCGAACTGAGCTTTCTTAAGTATTGGGTTCAAATATCTGGGATAGGGAAGTGCAATAATTATCTTTGTTTTCTTAGCAGCAAATCCAAATATAAAGTAAACGTTCTTAAAAACACAACTCCGCCCCCCCAAATACATGTAATATAATCTTTAAGGATTAGATTATTACCTACATCTTGAGAATTTGGCAATTCTGATCTTAATTTAGCAATTCGTTCGTTTCTTGCTTCGCCAAGAATGTCATTGTAGATTGAAGCTGCTAGTGTCGAACTGTTGAATATTTTATGCTTAAGATGACATTACAATTAAAGATAAGTATTGGGCTTCCCCTTAGGCATTGACAGGCGCCAAGTGCTCGAGTTGGAAAGGCCTGGAAAATCCATTGCTTAGTAGATATTACAATCTGACGCATTGCAGTCAGAAACGGCAATAAAACGCGTCCCTTCACACCAGTTTCCGCCGATAGAGGCGCTCAACTGTTCTATAAACTTCAAGCAGACACTGCTATTGTGACAGTGGAGTCGACTTCTTTCAAAAAATGTTTACATATTTTATGTTGATGATGCTCTATAGCAATTAGAATGGGCTTTCATTGATTCTGGAATCGAATTATGCAAAAAATACACTTCTGTTATAAAATATTAAATATGCATACGTGGATCCATCCCAAGCAACTGCTATACACTGAATTGACGGGAAGTAAGTAATACTGCTTGGGTTTTACAATGAGCAAAGCATATCACGCAAAAGCTTTCAGCGTGTTTATTGTGTGAACGTTAAGTTCTCTAAAGTGGAATATGCTTGTCTAGAATTAAATAAAGATGGTTTAGTAGTATGTACCGTGCTCAACTCAAAGCAGGGGCAAGGATGTGGCTTTCATTTACTTCCAAAAGGCAATGAAAACAAGTGATGCATGGTAATAGCTTCCAATCAAGGAAGGAGTTCAATTCTTTAGTCAGTTTACACTACTTTCAGTGCACGCACATTTTTATTGTGTTAGAATTAGACGTTAATTCCGATATAGCCTTCCATGTCCTACATATCAATCCTGCACTGTTCACAAGCTACCTGAACCTCTAAATCACAGCACAAAGAACTTTCGAAGGTAGTATTTTGTCTTAAACACATTACTAATCCTGTACCAAAACAAATGTGTTCGTGATTTCTGTCCAAGTTTACTAATGTAGCTGCAGTGTAATTAATAACTCACATTGAGAATTACAGTAATGCGTGACTAACGAGATAGACCGGCTGATACTTCTAGTCCAGTCATGGCCCGATGAAGTGAAATTACAGGCGCCTAAACATCAGTATTCTAAGCAGACAAATAAATTGCTCGTTAAAACACAGTTATATCATGAAGTTATTCAGAGTTTGCCATTACTACGTAACTACGATTCGCTCCGCAGCCACTTAACGACGTTACAAACCGACGCCGTCCTATGGCTTCGGGTCTCCGAAGAAATGCTAATGGTTACGATGCACAGTCCCTCCGTCGGACCCTCAGCGTTAATATTAATTTTGGCGAACCATAGTTCTCAAATTTATGAATATGCATTCATAATTTCAGTTAAACAGTCACTCTCAGGTACAGTAAGTGCAATTATTCGCTTAAATTAGACTATTTACAAAATTAAAATTTGCACTACCACTTATTGCCGCTTCTTCTCTCTCTTGCAGCTATTTATTGACACAAGAAAATAATCGTATGCATATCTTCCTATGAGCTTCAAATTATGAAACTATATTCAGTTTGTCTTTATAAGTTTGAGAACAATGGTTCGCTGAAATTAATATTATTTAAAAACATATAAACACACACACACACGTTCCTCTCTAAACTCACAATTTTGCTCTTGATTTGATAATTCTTCACAACCAGTTGCTCCTCGCTCTCTCCCTCTCTCTTGCAGCAAAGAAATACTGTGCTCTAAGCTTCCGCGATATCTGGTTTTGCAAGAGGAATGCGATGAGAAATTCTCTATTATTTGGTAGAAGAGAGCCTTCTCTGCCGCACAATTTTTGTTTTTTTTATATGTCTTCGGTTTAGTGCATGGGTACTTGTTCATTTTGGTTCCGAACTGCTGCTAAAGTAGGTTTCTTTGCTCCAAGAGAGAAAGAGAAAGCAACTAGTTGTGAATAATTATCATATCAAGAGCAAAATTGTGAGTTTAGAGAGGAATGTGTGTGTGTTTATATAAAGAATGTATATTTATTGGTGTCATATATTTGGGGAACGTGTTCCTGACATCAAAACAGTTAAAAAAGTTCATATGGACATGGGTGTGAAAATAATTTATTTCGGAGTTACAACACAAAATCGAAAGTTACAAAAATTGCTCGAAGCGGCTTCCTCTTGTTTCAATGCATGCAGTAAGCCTGGGTTTCATGCTCTGGCGTACTCTGTTGAAAATTCCTGTTGTGTTTCTTATTTGGTCAAATCCAGTTTGGATACGTCCTCTCAAAATGTCAACATCAGGTACAGGAGTCGCATAAACCAAGGACTTCAAATGTCCCCAGACGAAGAAATCTATTGGATTCAAATCAGGCGATCGAGCAGAACATGCAGTGGGTTCCCCTCGACCAATCCATCTTTGCGGAAATGATCATTCAAAAACTTACGAACTATCATACTGAAATGAGCTGGAGCACCATCGTGTAAAAACCACATTCGTTGGATGATGTCCAGAGGCACATTATCAGTTAAGTGATGCAACTCATTTCTGAGAAACGAGATAATTCAGACGCGGGGGGAAGAAGTAGGGACCAATAAGGTGATCATGAATGATTCCACCCCAAACGTTGAGAGAGAACCTCTGTTGATGGTTGTCCCGTCATACTTCATTAGGATTTTCAAATGCCCAGTTATGAGTGTTATGAAAATTGAAGATGCCGTCGCGAGTAAAACCAGCCTCATCCGTGAATAAGATACAGGCTAGGAAATTGATGAACACAGCGCACTGCTGTAACATGCGTTGACAGAAACGTCTCAAAGTCTGCCTCAATTAATCCTTGACCACGTTGAAGGTGATATGGGCACAGAAGATTTTCATGCAGAATTCTCCAGATAGTCATATGACTCTTTCCCTTCAGCCATACGTCTTGTGTTTTGTGATGGGTCTGCATCCACAGCACGAAGAACTCGTTCAAGCTCAATGCCTCGTACCGCTCTTGGTCTCCCAACATCCCTATTACTGCTCTCAAATGCGCCATTCTCTCTCAAGCGTTGGTGAATTCGTGCGAATGTTCTTACACACAGTAACGGCCTGTCAGGGCACCTTTCTGCATAAAGTTCACGTGCTCGTGCTGCATTGCCGTCTGCACGGCCATACGTGTAGTGCATATCCGTCTGTTCACTCATGGAATACATATTCATTGACTTTAAACTGACACATGTGCTCTTCGTAAATATAATAACACCTCAAAAGGTTCCCAGGGAATTGTGAAAAAAGTAGAAAGACCACCAAAGCTATTTTTAGTTGTTAATTGTAATTTTCACCAATCGGTTGCTTAAGATTTATAGTATTTTCTTAATTCTGAACCGCCTACTAGGGGCGGAAAAACAATAAGCAGAAAACTGTAGAGAAGAAAGGCAGAACCAAGATAATCATTCTGAGGTTAGGAATCAGAAGCGTTTTTTACTTCGCTACGTGCGTCAACATTAAATACATGTTAGTCTGAAACCTGTTTGTGGCGTGTCAGATGTAAACAGAACGCAGTCTTGTACGGTACTCGCTAGGTGTTCTGGTGTGAAGCATACTGAAACCTGTTTGTGGCGTGTCAGATGTAAACAGAACGCAGTCTTGTACGGTACTCACTAGGTGTTCTGGTGTGAAGCATACTGAAACGCTCGTCTTTTGCAGTGCAGTGCGTCCGGAGCAATGATGAAACGTATCGCACAAGCCAAGACAAGACAGTACGTGGTTGGTTTCTCATCGTGTACCAGAACACACTAGTTGCGTCGTGAGAGTCACATTTCAGTTTATTAAGCTGCATCTGCGACCCCATGCACCTAACTTCGAAATGTCTTTCTACTCCACAATTTCTGCCCATTGCTACTAGATATTTCAAGTTGTATTTTTGTAAATAGTATTAATTTCAATAAACCACTGTCTACCAGTCTATTCAGTTAAAGTCTCTCTCAGGTACTGTAAGTACAAGTATTCGCTTAAATTAGACCATTTACAAAATTAAAGTTTGCACTACCACTTATTGCCGCTTCTTTCTCTTGCAGCCATTTATTGCCACAAGTAAGTAATCGTACGCATATCTTCCTATGAGTCAAATTATATATATATATATATATATATATATTTATTCGGTTATATACATTCAGTTTCAGTGTTTATAAGTTTGAGCACAATGGTTCACTGAAATTCATTCAACGCTACGGGCCCGACGGTGGAAAGGTAACTGTACATAGTAACCATTCGGATTTATTTGAAAACCCGAAGCCAGAGGACGGCGTCGGTTTGTAACGTCAAGTGCCGTAGCCAGACCGTCTCGTTAGCCACGCAGCAATGGCAGTGTACATGACTATGGCATGGTCAGGCTATCCTAGCGGCATTAAATGCAAACGTCCAGGAATCTGAATATGCCAACTTGAAATATCGAGTAGCGATGGGCAGAAATTGTGGAGTAGAAAGACATTTCGAGGTTAGGTGCATGGGGTCGCAGATGCAGCTTAATAAACTGAAATGTGACTCTCACGACGCAACTAGTGTGTTCTGGTACACGATGAGAAGCTGACCACGTACTGTTTAGCCTTATGCGATACATATTTCTGTCGTTGCTCCGGGCGCAGTTCACTGCAAAAGACGAGCGTTCCAGTATGCTTCACACCAGAACACCGTGAGTACCGTACAAGACTGGGTTTTGTTTACATCTGACACGCCACAAACAGGTTTCAGACTAACATGTATTTAATGCTGATGCATGTAGTGAAGTAAAAAAGCTTCTGATTCCTAACCTCAGAATGATTATCTTGGTTCTGCCTTTCTTCTCTACAGTTTTCTGCTTATTGTTTTTCCGCCCCTAGTAGGCGGTTCAGCATTAAGAAGATGCTATAAATCTTAAGCAATCGATCGGTGAAAATGACAATAAACGACCAAACAATAGCTTTGGTGGCTTTTATACTTTTTTTTCATAATTCCCTGGGAACTTTTTGAGATGTTTCTATCATATTTACGAAGAGCACATGTGCCAGTTTAAATGCCAGGTTAGTATTAAGCTCTCCAACACTGAATTGATTTTTCTGAATTTAAATTTTTTTAGATATCTGCCAATATTAAAAAAAATACACCTAATGAGATTTTAAAGTGTTGGCAAATGTCTAACAATTTAAAACAGAAAATTGAATTTAAAATTTGAAAAGATAATGCTCACCCATGAAAAGAGGTATTTTATTACCAAGATGTTCCCAAGGAATCATAGTATTTAATAACATAGAAAAGCCAATCTCATCACGACTCGCTCGAAGCGCCATCATTTCGAGAAGATCCTAGGTTGATCATGAAAAACCGGCTTATGGTGTAACTTCATTCTATATCATCTGACGGGGCCTTAAAAGGCAACTTTCTAAGTGCTGAATGCTCTGTAGTTCGGAGCAACTGAAAGCGAAACAGGTTGCCTGACCATGGCTTTTGGACTATCCAATAAAACCTAAAATTGATGCAGACGCGTATCAATAAACACATAAACTTGGTTAGTTCATTTGAGGAGGACTCTGTTTCGATGTCTGATTGGACATTGCTATGTAATGACATTTCTCGGTCTATCTTAGACTTAAGCACAGGGATGCGAAGTTCGCACCGTGTTAATTCTACGTGCCACGATTCTCGAAATCAAGAAGCCACTGCAAGAGAGTTGGGATGAATCTGTACAGAACTGCAGTCCATTTCGGTACGAACTTCAAACTGTCACCACTGACGATATCACCATCTGTGATGCTCTAGTAGTTGAAAAGGGCGGTACACCATTAAATAATATGTTGCATGTAGTGTAAGGGTTGTAGTTTCGTATGTTACCACATTAACTGACTCAGTTGATAACAAAGGAAGAGCGAAATAAAGGCTTCTAAATACTAGCCCAAACTTGTGTCAGTCACTTATTACGGCGTTCTATGAAAAAGTCTTGTTACGATGAAAAGCCGATTCGAAATTTGGGGCGCCTCTTATAAAATATTTGGATGAACAATGCTTTAATTTTATACGAATGGATGTACAAAGTTTCATATACAGGGTGGACCATTTAAGTTGAGACTGTACAATATCTCCAAAACTAAGTGTTGTAAAAAGAAATGTCTTGAATAAAACTTGCTTGATATTATGGGGGAAAGTAAATGCCATTAGTCGTGTTTTGTTTGGAGGACTTATGATAGTCATTTTAGGGTCAATTTATTTTTTTTAAAATTGGAACCTACAATTAGGGCCAAATTAAATTATTCTAAAATGACCGTCACAACGTCCTCCAAATAAAATACGACTAATGGCATTTGCTTTCCCCCATATCAAAGTTTTGGAGATATCGTACTGTCTCAACTTAAATGGTCCACCCTGTATAATAGAAGTGAGGTAACCGGTCAATGAAAAATGACAATAAACGGTCAAAAATCCATTTCCCTTTTTCGTTTTCTTCTGTTAATTATGATTTCCTGGGAACATTTTGATTTTTAATATTTCTTACCAAGGATCTTTGTTCTCCAAAGTTAAAATTTTAGACACGCTCCTGCGATACAGTTTTATGTCATTGCTATGAAAATTGGACATTCTCCCCAGTATACATAACGTCTGAAACCTATTACGTAATACTTGTTCAAAGGCGAATGCAACAATTCACTGAGCTGGTAAGTTCAAATATATGCACGCGATTTTGAAGCTGTTAAAAGTTAGGCTTCCACGTAATCTTATACAGCAGCCCGCCGTTGATTTTAGTGAATTTACACTGAGAAAACAGTACAAGTGTTGTGGACTTTTTCTTTTGGTCTACTCCCTCCCTGGTCTTTAACAAGAGTTGCCTAAATTAGTGCTAGGCTGTAAGTATATTACCAGGGAATATGTAGTTCTGGTAAAACGTATTTATAGCATATATTAAATGAACAATTTCCTGAAATGTTACTAATTTTGCTACTTAAGAAGCATTAGGTTTTCGACACAATTACTGGAACAATTTGTTGTGTGTTCGCTTCCATGACTAGTTTTCCCATAATGGTCCGTGACTCTGTTGCGTCAACCTAATATACTTTTTGTAAGGATCCCGAAATCAGTGATTGTGTAATATTTTTTGGGGGGGGGCAGAAATGCAGCTTTGTGACACCATGGTAAGCTTACTCTCCTCTGGATCGTTGGGACCCACTCACGAGCTTCTTCAGAAGTCCCTGCACACACTCGCTCATTCTCGCGGTTGTAAAGGATTTTTCTGTGCCTGTTAGCGTAACGCTCAAGTAGGCGTTTGCATTTCGATTCTGTCTGCTCTTAAATTTTGGAGTTAAGAAATGTGCAGCACCCAGGCCAAGATCTTGTCTGAGCAATTTGCTCATTGATCTCTTGGAGATGTTCATCTCAGGAGCCATCTATTTTGGATTTTGCGCTGGATTTCTCCCGATAGAGCCGCCGCTACTTTCATCACTGTCCTGGTCCTCGCAGAGCATGGGCGTCCCGAGTCTTGGTCGGTCAGTAATTGCACCAGTTTCATTAAAGCGCTGATGGTGCGGTACACAAACATCCTGCTGATTTTCAGCTTCTTAAATGTCTGAAAGATCTTAGGTGCCGATTTCCGGACCCTATGGAGGGCTGTCACTGCAGTACAATTTTCGTAATCTCCCCAATTCATGGCTTAACCTTTAACTAGCGTGTTCACTTAGTTTCAAACTCCATGAGCGCAGCGGTTCGTGAGTTGTTACATGCTTGTGGAAAGGCAGTGGACAAAGCAACACTAATAAGTCCTCTAAAGTATCGAATGTAATGTAATCAATCGTGACTCGTAACCATTCATTTGCAACTAATTCGCAAACTTTTTTTTTTGTTTTGTTTTGCTTGTACTTTTAGTGCGCACACTCAGCTATTTTAGTTTGAGGTCTCAGTTTTGATACATATTTATGTTTGGAAGTATTAGTATGACCACTTAGTTCTCTTGAATGTAAGGTATTAATTCCGTATGCTCCTCTAACATCCTCTGGATGTTCTGTGTGTTCCATGTTGAACACATCGTCTGCATTCAAACTTGGACAGGTCCAAGATGAGTTGGTCCCAGAATCGGATCGCTGCATGATAATGAAAGATAAAAGCTTTGTTTCAAACAAGTTCAATGTTTAGAACTATGATCAGACTTCGATTGTCGTGTGGCGTAGTCCCCCCCGCCACGAAGATTGCAAAGTTGGGAATCGACTCTGCTTCTGGAAGCGGGTGCCTTTAGTGGGTTTGTCCTAGTTCCGACGTAGGTGGCGCCAAAGGTGGAAATGTCCTGCTCAAGCCTTCTCTGGATGGTTTTCAGAGGCAGATTTTGGTTGCTCTGGATGTTTGTAGGCAACTTACGACCGGGGACTTAATGTTCACTCAAACGTGCAAAACCTGCGGCTTGTTGAGGTGCTCTTGATAAATTTGTGTTAAAGGTATTATACGGTAGCGGGGGCTAGGTGCGAATTCTACTGAATTGCATCAAGTTTCATGCCAATGGATTGAATACTTTGTTTAGTCATCTAAAACCTTCACCGCAAAAATCCCTGAAACAAAAAATAGGAATTGAAAACTGTTAAAGAGCGTCCATAAATAAAACTCAATTTTCAATTTTTCCCTCCACCGGAGTAGGAAGGAGATGGTTTACTAGGGTACCACCTGAAGGGGAGATTTAAACTCGTTCGAAAATGGTAAAACATCGCATTTCTAAATCGAACGTACAAACTCGTCCGCCTAGCATTTATTTTCATGAGTAGCATGTAAATTCGACTCTGGGAGCCATTTCAGACCCTTTTGGCAACACTTAGGTCATGCGTATGTTTACAATGGGAGTGGTCAATAGTCATTCCTGGGTAGAGTAGCGTGGATGCAGGGTCTGTACGCAAGGACCATGGCAGCTGTTGTGGTAAAGTGAAGGATGTAAGAGCCAGCGATAGATGGTTATAAATATCCTTTTCATTCGAAGTTGTCCAATGGAGAAAGTAAACGGAAATGTAGGTTCAATTCCAAATGTCGAACCAGTCTATACACAATGTCGGAACAATGTGCATAATCACTCACGTCGATGATTTGTCGACAAATTTGAAACGGAAAGCGGTGGATGACATATTCATTAGGACGTCGGAACTGGGAAACGTACCAACGGAAGGACTGGCAGATGAAGATCTGTGTGTATTAAGCGGAATATGTACAATGCTAGGAGAAAACCTCTACCGCTTCTTCCTAAAACACAAGAGGTTCACATACAATTGAGGAACTTCAGTCCACACTAACCAACTGAAAAGAAAAAATTTGTTACTGAATAATAAGGCATTAAAACTTTTGATATTTTCAAGTAAAAATGGTTAAAGAGTATTTATGTCGATCAGAAACTGCTGGTAGATGGCACATTTAAATACTGTACCAAATGTTTTACCCAATTGTTTACAACATGCCTATTTCAATGAGCACTGGGTACCTCTCTTGTTTTGTATCTTACCTCAAGGGTGGCGAAAACGACTTCCTTCCGCGAGTCACCAAATATGCAACACGCCTTGTATCACTCGCAGCATGTGAAAATCAAACGGACGGTTGTAGAGAGGGAACGTGCGCCTGCGAGTCACGTTTTCGCCACCTCTGTCTTACCTGATAAGACTACAACCATTTACAGAGAGACTTTTCAGATCCTTCAACTTGAGTGTGATGAACTAGGATTGAAATTCTCTCCAAATACTATTGTAGCAGATTTTGTAATATCAATACACTCAACAATTAAAATTGTATGGCACATACCAAACTCATAGGTTGTCGATCATTTCACAAGCCAGATGACGAAAAATTCAATATCTTCGATTGGCCGTGGAATGCAGGTAATAAGACTGATGTAGGGAAATGTTTGGCCTTGTCTATTTACAAGCTCAGGATGTGGGTGGAGGTTTTGGGATTGAACTGCCATCAGTACATCCAGAAGATGGAGCGGCTAGTGTTGTTAATTACATGTCAAAATATGCTACATTCTCTCCATACATTCGGGTCAACTCCAGTAGCATTTGCCATACAACTAACGCATGTGAATCTTTTCATGCAAATTGTAACAAGAATTTTAACCTACTCATCCAAACATTTACGATTTTATCAGCGTTTTAAAAGAATTTCAAACAGAAACTTACCTCAAACTACAACGTATAAATACACAAAGTAGAATTAAACGAGTTACCAGGAATAAGCAACTGCGTGTATGCGAAGGCCTTGAAAATTATAAAGCAAGAAATTGGTCCATGTTGGTTGATATTGAAGATACATTTGTGTATCCTAGATTTTATTAAAATTCTTTGCGTGAGGAACGTTTTAATCATACCACTAGCCAGTCCGAAGCCTTGATAAAAAATGAGAAGGAAAGTGTTCTCTTTAGAATTTGGACGAGATTACATTTCCATGGTACGATAAGTATGCGGTATGCGAACGAGTTTACATGTCACTTCACTGGTCAACAAAATTTAAGATTTTTAATGTTAAAAGAAGTACAGTGGTTGATTCTTACTGCCTTTTTTGTGCTGATTCAGATCTTTTTGCAAAACTTTTCCATCACTTCGATGGTTTTTGAGTAATTGCATGAATAACGTACCTTGTAATTATACATTTTATACTCGGCGCCAATCAAGAAGGTGATTGACATTTCGCGGAGGGAGAGAGGCGACGTTGCCACTCATCGCGACCACGTGGAGAGCGTGCTAGAACTGTGTCGAAGGCGACTAGGTTGCGCCTGCATTGTAGAGCGGGTATTATTTATATTCGTATACGAAGACAATTGTAAAATGATGAATCTGCGTGCAGAGGATAGAACATGCAAGAATATATCAGTGTAAAGATCTGCGTTAACCTGTGAAATATTGATGCTTATTCTAATAGAAAAATGCCACTGATTTCCGAATCGCTTGCATCGCTGCTGTTGCTGCTGCTCGTTTGATAGACAATGTTAGCACCGTCGTCGTCATCATCATCATTATTATCTGTAGAGCTGCTAGAATTCCCCACGGAAATGACAAGCTGTTCTATAGTTTCTAGAAAACTCCTTCATTTTCCCAAGCTGAACTTATTACGTCCTTTGTATGTGTCACCGCTTTTTTTTTCCTCCAGTTTTCATCTTTTACTGCTGTTAGTGCCTCTTAAAGCTTTATTACTGACGACACAGTGAAACCTTTATTGTTTCGCCCAACATAACCCATTATGTCGGCCAAAATTAATTCAATCTGGTTAAAATGACAATGATAAAGGAGAAACCTAACTATTTTGTGACCATGTTCTGCAGCAATGTCATCGACTACATAACTTGGAAACCGCGGTTTGTTTGCTTTCACAAGTTCCAGTAGCTCACTTTTCTTCAGTCCCTCCTTCATTGGTAGATTGCGGCGAACAAGCCACTGAATTATTTTCTCCTCTTCGAAATATTCTCTCGCAGAGCATATTATTTCCCGCGCCTGTCCTTTAATTGGGATACCTTTACCAAATACAGTTTTATTCGGCTCCCGAGTGCGCTCAGTTTTTCGTTTGGCTGTGCTATCTTTGTCACTACTTTTGGACATTGTTAAACATCCATTAAACGTGTTAACACAATTATAAATGCTCACACAATACACGCACGTACAAATATACGGACCCAAATACACGTAACACAAGGCAAATACCATACAAATAGGACGATGCAAAGAACTTTTCAGTACGCAGGCAATCTCTAAACTGATACAAAAACATAAGCAAGCTGGGGCTAAAAGGAGGACATTGTTTATAACTGCAGCGACAGCAGAAGATAAGACTGAAGTTCATGTTTACTGCAACGGTCGCTCGCTCGACACGTCATGCCAATCACTTGTTACGATATCGCAACAAGGTTTTTGCATCTATCGTTGCTATGGAAACGTCTTAGTTCTAATTGGTCCTTCTAATGGTTGCTATGACGACCGCTGTGACGTATTCATCCCCTCCCATTCATTTAAAGGTTTTCGCCACGTGGTTAGTAACTATCAATCACCTTCTTGATTGGTGCCTAGTATAATATGTGTAAGACCTTAGCTAGAATACCTTTTACGTAACTAAAATGAACGTGAAGTAGGTTTTCAAGTGTACTTTGCTTGAGGAACATCTCTCGTTGAGTATCCAACAGTAGTCTGCCAACATATTTGGAGTCCATTTTCCCTGGTAGCGTTTTTCTATTTCAGCGATGTCCTGATAGAAACGCTCACCATGTCCGTCGCTGACAACGCCGAGCTTCTCAGAGAAGAAGCCAAGATGGGAGCCCAACATGTGTATTTTCAGACAAATTACATCCTATGACCGTGTAGTTCTCAAAGCTCTCTGTAAATATTCAGATCTGCAGTTTCCAAGAAAGTTTGACAATGTTTTTTGAAAGAGAACCATTCAGCTCGTTCTTGCATATTTAACATCCTTTCAAACTGTGAATCTTTCATAAGTTCTCTAATTTGAGGACTAACAAATATTCCCTGTTTTAGTTTCGCTTCACTGACCTTTAAAAACTTAGTTTTCAGAAACAGAAATGCACTCCTGTCACGATCCACTGCTTTCACAAAGTTCTTAATCAAGCGTAGTTTGATGTGTAATGGAGGCAATAAGATTTTGTCAGCACTTACAAGTGGTTGATGAACAACATTTGCCTGTCCTGGATTGAATTACTCTCTCTTTGGCATTTTTTTATACATAATGATTGTTTTTATCTCTACATACCACATGCACAAGAAACAGGAAGCTTTTGTATAGCCAAGTTGTAATTCAAGTAAGATAGCTGTCTGCCATAATAGTCATTAAACTGAATAGCAAGAGGTGCATGTTCACGTAACTCTCCTTTATACTAAATGCGTGGGCTGTAGGAATGGATGGAAACTTGTTTCCATTATGTAACAGGACTTCTTTCAAGCTTGTTTTAGAGGACTCATGAACAAACGCCAGTCTTCAGGTTTATGTTGAACACCCAGGGACTCCATCAAAGAATCGACATTATTACAGAAAACTAGATCCTCCTATTTAGAAAATAAATGCTCAAATTCCTTTTGGCATTGACGGAAAGAACTTACTTTGGTACCACTCTCCAGGAAGTGCCTGCCTTTCAATCTTGAGGCAAGTAACTCGGCTTTACTTTTAGATAACTGAAGATCACGAACCAAATGATTTGGTTGTTCCTGTGTTAGAAAGTGCGGTTCGTTTATGGCAACTCCTTCCGTAATATCTGGGTCACTCTGTTGTAATTCACCTTTGTCATCAACACTTTCAAAAACTTCAGTCACATTTCTGTCGTCTGGTGGAGTTGGTATGGAAAAGCCTGGTCCATGAGGCACTGGTCGAATTGCTGATTCTAAAGATGGATATTTAACTGTATGTTTGGACTTTGAACTTATTCCAGAGCTGTTTGTCAAGCAGAAGTAGCAGTCTGTTATATAATCCTTAGGTTCCCGCCGTATCACAGGAACTGCAAAAGGCATATGTCGGGACCCTTTTAACCAGCCGGTTACAAGTATTACACGGATTTCCGAAGCCCAAAACTTATTTGGCATATTTTATTGTCAAAATAACACTCATAAGCACTTTTAATTCGAAGAGTTAAATTTCGCATCTGCATTTTAAAACGAACTCGCCAGAAATGAAACAGGAATTGTTTTTATCGTTTACACATTTGCGAGACATTATCCTCCTAATTCACAATGTTTAAGAAAACACGCTATTAGCTGACACTGCACTTGTTAATCCACAACTGAGAACACACGGGATTAGCTTCTACTCCTCTGGCAACTATGCAGCACCCTTTCTATCTGTAACAGATGTACCTTATTTGTTGTTGGAGTAAACATTGACCTGGGCGGGAAAGCCATAGTTTCGTGAGGAGAAGCTCATTGTTGAATATTGTCATTCCTGAAGTCAAGACAACAATCGCCTAAAGCAAATATGTCATTTGTTGACCTATTGAAATAAAATTATTTGCTTTTAACCAGTACATTTACCGCCCTATGCCAATAAACATGAAAATAGTTCTTTTTTTAATATTACAAAACATTGGTGGTTGATGGAACATTTCTGGCTTCAGTTTTTGATGTGGTATATGCAAATACGTAAGAATCAGCAGAAATTATTCATTTAACACTTTCATTGTTGACCAGTGTTATAGGTAATGATTTCCATTGGACGAATTTACATCCTCCCGCCTGAAGCATCCGCGCATTCCATGGTAAAGGTGAAAACTGGTCACCAGTGGAGTGAGAATTGGGAGCTAGGAGACAGACTTGTGCAAAGTGGGAAATAATATTAATAATGGCTTTTGTTGCATCGCAATAGATCAGTTACATTCCGAGAACTTGTAACGTGAAGTTGACACTTGAGATACAACGAAATGCACATCCGGAGGTTCAGCGAGTCGTTGAGCCTCAAACACGAATTAAACTAAATTTATGGACGCCCTTTAACTACCGTGGTCCTTAGCGCCCCATTCAACACTGGGCGTGAAAGACAGGAAATTTTGATCAGAGGCCTCTTTTATCAGGATTGAGGTTCTTTTACGTGCCGTAAATCTACGACACGGGACTACCGGCTTTACTTCCCTTCCGAAGGAAGCTATGCTAAGGCTTTTTACGCCCTAAAAAATCCATCGCCCGCCGCCGGGTTTGAACCCGCGACCTCGGGAACTAGGGGCTACACTGCATTCACTCTTAGGTTGATCTGCGCCAAAACAAACGCACGTGACCAGTGCACCGTGGTACAACACTGTAGCAATGCGTGCAGGAAAATAGTCCCATGTTAATAATCTAAATTTTAGAATGAATGTACCCTTAAATGGTATAAGATTATATACAAATTCCTAAAAGTCTAAATAACGTTAATTTGTACCTTTAAACAGAGCTATAAGTCCCAACATGCAATTCATATATGTACCTGACATCCGGGTATGCTCAGAATATTGTTTGCAGCCAGAAAACAGGAGTTTCTGTTTGTATCATGGCGGACGGTGATTTGCTCTTGCGTTTTCGTCGACTTACGTAAAGTATAAGCGGACTAGTGGTGATAAAAACAATAGGGTTGAAAGTTTATTGTAAGTTATGTGAGAAATATCTAAAAACTTCCCGTGAAAGAAGTGGTGAAGTTAACTTCTAAGTTCACCAGTGTTTCGAGTACAAGTATAAACAGTGCTCGTAAAGAAAAATCTGAAACGGGAAAGTGGTTACACGCGGGAAAAACAGAAAGCGATGCAAGAATGGGACAAGAATGTTGTTCACGTAACAATATACAATTTCTTTTTTAAAAATGAGCCGATGACAGTTGATAAATGTGCCGCTTCCAGAGAGCGAATAAATTAAGATATCGCATACCTGTTACTTTCTTTTTTGCTCGTTTCTTTTAGAATTAAGTATTATATGTGCAAACATTTATTTTGTTGCAACTATCAATCTTATCAGCTTCAACCCTAACAGAATATGCTAGTCATCGTTTAAGTTGTCGGACCATGTTCTCTTTGCCTGTACTCTGTCACATGGTCGTGAAAATATGACTATTTCTGCCGCGGATGGCGGAAGGATACATTACAACGGTGCACTGGTCACCTGGGTTTTGTTTTGGTGCGGATCAACCTAAGAGTGAATACAGAGTAGTATGATACCCCTAGACCACGGAGGACGACCCTCAAGCACGAGTTTCACGTTGTAGTTAATCGCGAGGTAATTGACGTATTATGTACAATGCGACAAAAGCTGTTCTTAATATTATTTTCACTGTTATCAATTGTGCTGGAGATAACATAGGGTTTCCAGTCACATGCACTAAATAAATAAATAAATAAATGTTTATTTCATTCCTTGTAGGTATCTCAAGCGTCAACTTCGCATCGCAATTTCTGGGGAAAAATCAGGTTTTATTTATGGACACTCTTTAACTACGGAGAGAGTCAAAAAGCGAACCGGCTACGCGGTGTTTTTCCTGTCCGCGTCCTCGGCGCTCGTTGCCGTCTGCCGCTGTCATAGAAACCATACATTTTTAAAACTACTTTTAAAGGCTTTCGTTGCCAACTTTATGAAAGAAGATGCTGAAACTGGCCACAGCCGTTGTCCATACATTTTTGGCACCTCTTTAGGAAACTATCCATCACTTGCCGTAGTTCACGTTGGGAAATGTTGGCAATTTCCGGGCGGATATTTTGTTTTAATTCTTCCAGGGTGTGTGGGTTTGTCTTGTACATTTTGTTTTAAGTTACCCCAGAGATAGAAATCGCAGGGGGTTAGGTCGGGGGACCGAGGGATCCACAAATCTCTACTAATAATTTTGTCCTCAAACACACTTTCAATTGTTCTCATCGAAATGTTGGCCGTATGAGCTGTTGCAGAATCATGTTGAAAAAAGGCAAAATCATGCTCTCTGTCTGTTAATTCTCTCTTAAAAAAAGTGGGTGGGAATTGTATTCACGTATATACGGGCGTCAACTATGGGCTCGAAAAAAAATTGGCCCTATAACTTTCTCCGCTCATGGCGCACTATACACCAATTTTTTCGTCATTAAGGGTACTTCATGAACAACATTAGGTTTGTCTAACGATTCTTTTGTGTACCGACATATCCATGAAGGTGGAACCAGGCCTCGTCCGTGAAAAATATTAAATATGGGTTTATTTCGCCATTGTGTACACTATTGAGACTCCACTCACAAAATTTGGGCCCAATTACAGGATCGCCTGGTTGAAGAGCATGTGCCGCAGTTAATTTATATGGTTTTAACTTAAGCAATTTTGTAGCTCTTTGCGCAGATCCATAAGAAATGCCTGCCTGTTGTTAAAGACGCCTAAGTGATTTTTGGTGGGAATTCTCCAAACGATGACCGATTTCGTCTAATGTTTCTTCGGTAAGAACCGTACGCCGTCTTTAGATTTCTTAGCCTGAACACTTCATGTGGCCTGAAATTTATTTTAAAGTTCATGGATTGTTGTACGGTCTGGAACTTTTACACCTGAAAATCTTTCTGCAAACCATACTTTCACTTGGCGAGCTGACAGAGTTAACACATACGAACCATAAATAAATACATGCTGTGCAGTAGAAAACATATAGGGCGGCGTGCACCAACCTGGAGTAAGCTCTACTTTCGTACTATTCAAGTCAACATTCGGCGACTTCCACGCGAGAGTAAACTACTTCCGAAGAATTTTACTCCTTTCAGGTACTCCCAGTAGTAAATGTCGGAGAGCACCATCTTGCAGTATGTTACTACGGAATTAAATAGAGCACAAATATAGGTTAGAATTTACTCTTGCGATCTGGATGGAGTAAACTAACCTGTCGATTGAACTAGAATACCGTATCGTATTTGAAGGAAGATATTTTTGATGCGTTCATGGATTACTTAGATTAAATTGATTATCTCGATGAAGAAAACAGCGATTGCTTAGGTTACATTGATGATTCGACGGAAAAAAACAATGAGAATGCGATAGTGCAATGCGAGAACCATATGATACTTAGAGAGAGAGAGAGAGAGAGAGAGAGAGAGAGAGAGTTCAATGAACATTTCGGTATTAGAAAAGAATCTTATACATGGCTTTTGAACCTGCTTGGAGAACATTTCAACAAAACTCGGACACAAATTCAGCTCTATAATCCCAATTGCAATTATTGTTAGGCGTCCTATGAGTGTTTCGTACCGGAATATTTCAGAAGCTTGAGCCGGCATTATGATGAATTTAACGTAATGTGACAGTCTTACGCTGTATTAAATGGAGATATTTAGAATTTACTTAACGCGATGTAACTTAAAAGTTTGGCAAAGTCAAACTTTTCATTCCCTTTACTCAAGTTTGATTTCACATGGTAACTAGAGCCAATCGGTACCAGCTCGAAGTAATAAAAGAACTATGAATCAAGAGTCATTCCCATTACGTTAAGTGTATGCCAATTATACCTTTAGTTTACCAGAATTTTCATGTTACGTTAAGTAAAGTTCATCGTAATCCGGTATTACAGGTGATCTTATAAATAAACGTTCACCACGCGTCTGCTGGCCGTGTATTTCACTGCGTTGTTAGAACACTTTTCTTTAGAGGTTAAGAGAGAGCAAGGTACCCACACATATAAATATACACGAGTGTTCAGAAAATAAAAGGCAAGTCTTCTTCACTTTCACGGATTTCCCACTCATTGCGCGTAGAATTGACTGTACGCATCGGTGAATATGGTGAACTTTTCCGAAATCAGAAAGGGCATTTCTCTATCAACACGCAAGCGATCTGCGATGCAAAATGAAGATTAGAAACATTGTTTCCAGAATTTTAAGCTGCTCTTCAGTACGTTTCCCGTCGCTAAAATGATTAAACTCGCCAATCACCACTTTACTTTCCAGCATCTTTATAACACGCTTTGGCTTTTTTGCGTTACTTGGGTCTTCATTGAAAACGTTAATAGCAGTAATCTTCCGTGTATTAGGAACCTAAGCTCTTATATATATAACCCTAACCTAACCTCCCGTAAATCAGAAACGTAAAAAACTAATAAATATAAAAGAAAAAGTAATTAGGAACGCACGTTGCGAGTGTTAGCGGTATCTCACTGGCTTTGAAGACCAACATAATACAGCTTGTCGCAAGTTTTTTACACTCATTGTTTAAATGGATTTTCTTTATTTCTACCAACAAACATTTATCTCTTTCGCTGACGTTTCTCCCCTTTTCCTAACGCACATAACCTTATTCATGATTGCATCAAGTAAATCGCGCAAACAAAACAATACCTTTGGGAGTAATGAGCTCTTACTTCCGTAGTCGTAACTAAAAGAGTAAATTGTAATTGAGCTCTCCAAGTTACGTTCGGAGTAAATTGCTCCCGTAGTAACCTACTGCCGTAGTGGGGACTTCTTTAGTAAACGTTACTTCCGAAGCAATTTACTCCAACAGGTGCACGCCACCCATACTGAGCCATAATATACTTTGTGACTAAGTACAGGACAAAATAATAAATAACTTGTAATAACTGAGCTACATCACATCGCCGTCAACTCAATACTGCACGCTGCAGAGCAAAACCACTTCAACAGCGTGACCTTGTTTATAGCAGCAGTGCGTTATCATGTTTCCACACGGTGGAAAAACCACGCAGCCGGTTCGTAGTTTCTTGGCTCTCCCGTTACTATGGTTTTTAGTGTCCCATTCTATATTGGGCGTGAAAGACCGGAAATTTGCACAGAGGCCTCTTTACCAGGCTTGAGGTTGTTTTACGTGCCGTAAATGTACGACACGGGACCACCGGCTTTACTTCCCTTTCGAAGGAAACCATGCTAAGGATTTTTACGTCCGAAAAAAATCCATCTCTCCCCACCAGGTTTGAACCCGCGACCTTGGGACAATTTCTGGGGATCTAATTCACCTATTGCAATCTAACAAACGCCATTCTTAATGCTATTTTCCATGTTACCAATTTCGTTAAAAATAATATGGTGTTTCCACGTAAAAAATAAGAAGTTTATGTTAAAAATCACATTTGCGTAAATTTTTCAATGGCCTATATCATGTACTTATGAACCATTCCCTATCTTTATGCCTATGGAGGTCGTTTTTCAATTCCTATTTTTGTTTCAGAGATATTTGTGGTGCAAGTTTTAAGGCTGAGAACGGTAACCAAAACAGAAACGATAACGGGAACGCTTATCAACCATCATATCTATCACAATGTGGAAAGTCAATTTTGCGCATTGGGATTTCATTTGTTATTAACCAACCAATGATATTTCTTCACCTGCTTCCAATTCAGCCAACATAATGCAGATTAGCCAACATCAAAATTTGAGAGTATCTAAGCATTATCTAAATGCAGATCCATTACATTTCTGATTCCTCTAGTCGTACCAAGCTTTCATTCCTTTATTTAATGGCAACTACAGATGATCCTTTCACTAGAAGAACCAACGCTTAATGGATCTGCAGGTGTCAGGATCTGAGGTTAGGGCGCAATATGCTAGAATTTCTTTCAGTTTCATGTTTACAGCTCGCAACTAGAGAGAGCACTAGCGCCTGTTTCGCGTCGTCTAGAATAATCTCTACAGTGAAGAGTGTAATATGTACAATATGTATCTAATTTGCTGTGTCCGAGAATGGGATAGTTTAAGCTCCACCAAGTCTTCTTTCCTGTTCGGGGCCTGGGAAAGCTTCTGTCAATTTGAACGCTCCCATTAAAATATGTGTATTTCAACTTTGTCGTTCTCGGCTGTTGTGACTCACTTTGTATATATTCTCGCACATATCTTCAATAAATCTTTCTGTTATACAAAGTTGACTCTATAATACAATTTGAATGCTATGGACGCAGAAAAGCATATTTGTAACAACTAGCGGAGACACGTGAATGTGCATTTGTTCACGCTTGAAGTTAGTAAAATATAGCTAATGTATGCCAATAGAGAATTCAGGAAGACATGTGGGGCCGTCATTTGTGAACTTGCCATTTATAATTTCTTACCGTCATCCAATCAGATATTATAATTAATAATTACATTGTTGCAATTTTTCAATATCAAAATTATGATGTGAATAAAATGTAACATATGAAATAAATAAAGGGGTAAATTTATAGGTTTTCATGAATGTGATAAAATAAATTATGTGAGACTGTGCATTCGGCTGGAAAGTCCACAGCTTATGTCTGAAAAAGTGCTAATTGGTAAAATGGTTTCTGTTGCAGCACTGACGAAGACGCACGGCAGGCAATGATGCTGGATGGTGGGAAGATAAAAGAAGTGAAGATTAAACTATTCTTGAGCTCAAGAGCAGAAATGCAGAAAGTGATTGAGCACGCTCGCCAACAGTCCATTACCTTACAGAGCTTCATGCAAATGCCTGCACCACCCATTACAGCAGCATCACTGCAGACGTCTCTAATGAACCAGATCCCCAACACCACAGTACCCACAATACCAGTTTCCTCAGCTGCACCAATAACTACAATAGTTCCAGACATACACCAGTCAGGGGTAACCATCCCCGAGCGCAGGGACTCGCGCGAAATGGATAGGGACAAAAAGGATTCAGACAGTGTCGGTAGCTTAAGTAAAGACAGCAAGAGGGACCGAAAGGAGCGATCGAGGTCACGAGATGGTGATCGCAGGGACCGTAAAGATCGTGATCGTGACAGGCATAGAGACCGTGACCGTGATCGTGACCGTGACAGGCGTCGTCGTGACAGAAGTCGCAGCCGCGAGAGAAGCAGCAGGCGGCGTGACAGGAGAGACCGCAGTCGAACACGAGAGCGCAGCAGATCCAGGGATCACACGAGCAGGGATAGAGAACGTGATTCAAAGAGAAACAGTAGGGAAAGAAAGAGAGATTCAGTTCCTCCGGTGGTGGAAGACGATAAGAATAAAGAACAAAACGGGGATATAATCATTTTGAACACATTTCCTCCAGCAGGAAAAGATCGAATTATTACCCAACCTCCTGCAGTGGCATCCCCTAATAAAGGTAATATCATGCAGCAGCAGCAGCAGCAACCACCAGTTGTAAGCAGTGCTTCTTGGGATACTCCATCAGGACCCAGCATGGCAAGTTTCAAATCTGCAGGAATGGGAAACCGACCTATGCCAATGCCCATGGAAACCAGCAGTGAGCGACAATTGGAAGGAAGGCGGTTGCTAGGAAGTACGTCATTCTCTGGTGATTCATTACGACCTCTTGGAATGAGCTTAGGGACAGACACGTTGCAAGGCTTCTCAAGGAGAGATCCATTCTCTACAACAAGAGATAGTGGAATGTCGAGCATGTCTCTTCGTGGTCGAGAGAGCTGGCCTCCAGGACGACAATCAAGCGAGTTGGGCCGATTTGGAAGAGATAGGGTTGGTAACTTTCCAATGAGCCAAGGAGGTTTCAACAACGAGCATGATGACTTTGAAAGAGAAATGGACCCAAGAGCTAATTACAGAGGAGGCTACAGAGGTATGGACTTCAGAAGGGGTGGATTCCCACAGAGGGATACCAGATTAGGTGGACCAGGGTCTTCACTACTTGACAGAATGGGTCCTGGAGGTATGTCTCAAAACGAACTGGATGATCGAAGGATTGGTAATGCATTCCCACCTAATGATAGAAGAACTCCATTTAGAATGGAGAGAGGAGAGATGGACTCTTTCCAGAGAATGGATCGCTTTGATCAATTCGATAGAAACCAAATGAATGAACGTCAATTCCCACCAACACGTCCTGGTATGCAAGACAGATTCCAAAGGGAAAAGTTCGGGACACCAGAGCAGAATTTTGAACCAAGGCTGCAGTTCCCAGGCAACTGTGTCGAGATCCGCAATATGCCTATTGAAGCAGGTTATGGTGACATTAGAAGATTCTTCCAAGGCCTTCACATTACTAGCAATGGCTTAAAACTAATAAATGATAACCATGGCAACAGAGTAGGGATAGCGTATGTAAAGTTTCAGAAACGAGAAGGCAAAGAAGAAGCACTCACTTATAATGGAAGGCCATTAAGAGGATCTGCAGTGGAGGTCCTGCATCTTACTGAGGATATATTTGAGAAAGCTATAGATTCTTACAAGCCTCCTGAAATAGAACTTGAACCTGAGCCAGAAGAGATTAAAGAAGTAATGGATCCTTTTGTGTGTCTATGCATAAAGGAGCTGCCGCCATATGCTAAGGAGGCAGATATCTTCAAGCTCTTCACAGACATTCCAGTCTCAGAAGTTTTTATTGCACAGAGTGATGACGAGATAAAAGAAGACATTGCATACGTTAAGTTTGACTGTCATGACTCTGCACAAAAGGCTCTTAACTCAAATACTAAGTATACAGTAGGCCAGAAGTCAGTTATCTTGACACCATGTGCACTAGAAGAACTAGAAGATGCTCGGAAACGTAAAAAGATTGAAGTGCAGAAAGTTGAGGAGCCTAAACAACAACAACCACCACCACCACAACAACAGCAACCACAACCACAGTCACAGCCGCAAACACAACCTCAGCCTCAACAGCCACAACCACAACCACAACCAATGCCAGTAGTAGAAAACAAACCTGAACCCATCCAGAACTCAAAGTCGCCGCAAGATCCAAGGAATCGCAATGAAGCACCACCAATTCAAGAACAGCCACCACAAAAACTTATGTTGCCTCAGTCAGACTGTGTACTCCTAAGGGGCTTGCCAGTCCAAGCAAATGATCGTGATATCCTTGATTTCTTCTCTGACGTAGGTCTAGTCCCCTTACGCATCCATATTATGCTTGACAAGTTCGGTAAACCTATCGGGGATGCATTCTGCGAGTTTAACACCGTAGAAGAGGGTGCGCGTGCCTTTACCAAAAATGGCACACCACTTGGAAAACAAGAAGTGTCTGTGAAGCCAGTACTACGTGCAGAAATGAATGAAGCACTAGGACTTATACCCCAAACAGAAATGCCAATGTCTCAGGTAGGAATGACGCGAATGCAGCCGCATGGACGAGAGTTTGGAGGTCGCCCAGCGGGATTGTTAGGAATGACGCCTGCAGGACCACCCATGGGTCGCATGCCACTGTTAGGAAGACATCCGGGAAGCCTCCCTCCTGGTGCAATGCATCCTGCGGGACAGCCTATGGATGCTTTTGGTAACCCTGGCTGTGTAGTTTCTCTCGAAAACATTCCATTTAGGGCAGATATCGATGAAATACTAGATTTTCTAGTGGACTTTGATGTCAATCGAGAAAATGTAATGAGGCGGTTTACTGATAAAGGCCTAGCAACAGGTGATGCTAGGGTAGCCTTTATGAGCCCCTCAGAAGCTCAGAGAGCCATTAGGGAACTAAGGTTCCGTAAAATAAGAGGAAGACAAATTTTTCTGAAGTTACTTAATTAAAATTGCACATGGACATTCATTAAGTGTATAAAAGTACAAAAATCTGATTACAAAAGTTTATAACAATTATTTTGTATTGTAAAAGACAGTGACATGTTGTATGTAAATACTGTGTGAGCTTAGTTTTTTATGTTAAGGCTATCTTAATGTGTCAAAATAAACATTGTTAGCACACTGTGGACTTTTTATTTTCATAAGGGGACTGATGAGTGAAATTTGCTGAAAACTTCTATCAGACAAAGAATTAATTTTATTTGAGTAGCCATTTTTAAATCTCTGGCACCATATTAGGGTTCAATTTAGATTGCAGTAATAGTTTAAAAAGTGAACATATAACAACGAAATTAAAATGTTCAGTGTGAGAAAATCAGGTACGATTACTTTTGGTACAAGGCAGTTAGCTCTAGGATGAGTGCAGCACTGTATACTTTCATTTGCCATTTTCTTACTTTGTAATTTTATTTATTTCCTTCTATATAAAATGCTTCTTGCATAACATTTTTTACTATAATAAGCTCACCGTAGTATATGTTCTTAAAATTGCTATGGATTTGGTTTTATCTATTGTAATTATATTATTTTATAATATTAATATTAATGCTACAATTTTAAGTAAAAAAATGCACATACACATTAATTTTTTAAGTTTTTCGCGACATCAAAAGGAAATAATTTCAATGAACATATACAAGGAGAATGTGTTGGTAAAATAAATAAATATATACCAGGTGAGTCAGCTACCCCTATTTATTTTTGAATTTATGCAACGTGCTAAGCGACATATGTGACTTACTCCTTTCTTGAATGCCTTCTAATGGCTGATTTGCATGACACTTTATAGAGGAGGGATAGATAACTCAGTGCATAAGTTTTTATGCATTCGCTATGTGAGTCGATGCAAAAAACATCTCACCCTGACACTTGGAGCTGCAGTAGCACTTTTAGCCAATGTTGCAAACTTTTATTCTTTAGCATACATTCATGCACACCCTTAAAAACGCCCCTCAAGGAACAACCTATCACATGCATCGGTTGACAAAATAATTTGAAAATAAAATGACAGATCTAAACAATGCAACCAACTGAATTTAAGCCGTCAGTCAACATTGTACAGCCTTGTCAAAAAATGCTAAGTATTACGTAGATAATTTTAATTCTGTCACATGGCATATTTCAGTTCATACAGTAATTGTAATGACTGATGTAGTTAGTTATTTGAGTTAAAACTAGCAACCTGAGCTTAAAACACTATGAAACTGCAAAAAGTTTGTAAAGATTCGAGGTGGGGTCTAGTTCTGCGATTACTAATTCATATAGGAACTTCAGCTTGCAAGGTAGTATTGGCCGAATGGTATTATCGTGGTTGCTTTAACACTGTGCCGCATCAGTACGGGTTCAAATCCTTTGCGTTGAATATAAACTTTTTATTATTGTTTTATCTCTTTGGGCCTATAATTTGATATGATACAAAGAACGTTTTTGATAACATAAGTGTTACCAAATAGAATAATCGCCATGTTTTCCACTGTAAAGAAGAACCGCAAAGCCCAAATCATCTACAGGCACTCATACGTGAAGCCTGCAGGCAGATTTCACTACACATGTTATAGCATGCAAGAAGGTCTCTCCGCCAACGTATACAAATGTGCATTGATGAAGGGGGTCGTCATTTTGAACATTTACTTCGTTGATGAAATCCATACTCTTTAACAATTTATTATTCTGTTTACCCATGAACTTAGCACAAGTACAACTCCTTTGTCAGTAGAAGAAGTGAAATATAAGGTATAAACACAAAACAAAAACTGTTCGATTTAATATCGTTGATATGCGCCCAAAAGAATGAAAGGTAACCACGTAACACGATTTAGAACACCAGATACAGTACAGATTATTAGGGTAAACATGATACACAATTATTATCTGATTGTAATTGTTGTTTTTTTGGCTCACAAGAGAGCTAATAACAAAAATAAATAAATTAGCATACTAAAATACAGAAAATAAACACAAGGAGAAAGAAAAACAATAACCAAAATAATTTGATGTTTGAATTAAATTCGAACTTCCGAACTAACCTTTGCTTCACCACATTCTGGCAGCTAATCCACTCGGCCAAAACCCACGTATTGTGTCCCGCTCATTGGGAGAACATTCCTGTATCTCCTTGCAAGCATTATATCCATGAAACGCCATCTTTTTTAAGGCTTTTGCAGCTCCTTGGTTCTGGCCTTTAATCATTAATGCTGGTTACGTATAGTACCAAATAGAAGGTTAGAGCTACAATAACAGTTTGCTAAAAGGGTCAATGTTTTCACATTAGACTATAAACTGTGGGTTGCAGAGATACGAATACCTGGAGGCAGCTGACTCACCTGGTATATATATTAAAAAAAAAATATAAGGTTTTTTTCTGGGATTTTTCATATCCTGAGAATGCAAATGTTGAGTAACTTTAAGCTCTATGGATCCTTGCGGTCATTTAGGCATCATTTCACCCATTTTATTTATTCATCATCCAATATGACCTATCAGGTTAAAGGACGTAAAAAAAAAAAGATTAAAATTGCATTGCAAGCAGGCATTTTAATCAGAGCAACTAAAAAAGAGGATTTAAAATCTAGACTATTTTATATTATAGTTTCAAAATTTAGTGAAAATATATAGTCATGAATTAAGGTAAAAACTTCAATAAGTGTGGAGAAATGGTTTAAAACTTTCAAAATTCACTCATTATTTCCCTTAAGCTCCTTAATTTATTGATAGATCTTGTTGCATACTTTCCATATGTCATTACTAGACCGAGAACACAATGCACTACCCTAAAATTCAATATTAAGATTTCATCAAAGGTACACGTTTTGAGGTCTCATGAATAATAATAAAAAAAAAAGCCCTAGTAGAAAAAGATATGTATGCAGAGTGAGAGAGAGAGAGAAACAGCACAACATAACTCAAAAACAAATAGATAAATACCAAACTTCATATTTAAGTTCAGCATAAACATTTTCAAGTAAATACTCACCCTCACTGGTGGACATGAACCCAGTATATTCCATGGCTGGGAACCCAAACTCTATGATCCAGCTTACTATGCTATGGTGCAGAATGAGGAAGTACTGTATTCCATCCAATTTTAAGATATTGCTGGAAATACTTTTTGAGGGCCCTTGAAGACTCCTACCCCTCAAAAGAAAAATACATTTTAATACCAAACTTGGTATTTAGGATCAAGATCTTCCAATCATCACACAAAGATTTCCAACCCCACCTCAAACTACCCTGTACATAGAAAATGTGTTCTTTTTTATTTTTTAAAAAGTGGCTCTAAAATGCTACAGATATTGACATGACTTATATAATGCATATCTTTTATTTTCTGCAAATAGTCTGTGAAGTCCTTTTATTTCTAAAAGAATTCTGTATAACTGGTAAACCATAAGAGATATTAAAACCTAGATCCAAATTAATTTCATTTTTGTAGCATTAATGATTTCAGGGATATCCAATGTCATTAGTTTGAATTTTCAAATACTTAGTTACTTTTTTAAGTGCTGAGGCCCCTTTGTTTTTTTTCTCAAACCAAGCGAGACGGCTCAGGCAGTAACGTCTGTGGTCTGCATTTGGAGGTCCCAGGTTCAAATCCCTGAGACGACCAACCTGACCGAAGATGTTTTTGCAGTTTTCCTTGGGCGCTAGGCAAATGCTGAGTTGGATGATTTGATGTGAAAATTTTACTATCACTCCTTTCATCCTACATTTCATTTCTTCTTAACAACCTTACCAGACATTGACCTGATCACCCATCCTGGATATGCTATGATCCAGAGTTTGCTTGCTACTGACCCAAGATATTGGGTTGATCACTCATCCTGGGTATGCTATGATCCAGAGTTTGCTTGCTCCTCGACAGGCTACTGACACAAGACATTGGACTGATCACCCATCCTGGATATGCTATGATCCAGAGTTTGCTTGCTCCTCGACAGGCTACTGACACAAGACATGGACTGATCACCCATCCTGGGTATGCTATGATCCAGAGTTTGCTTGCTCCTCGACAGGCTACTGACACAAGACATTGGACTGATCACCCATCCTGGATATGCTATGATCCAGAGTTTGCTTGCTCATTGACAGGCTACTGACACAAGACATTGGACTGATCACCCATCCTGGGTACGCTATGGTCCAGAGTTTGCTTGCTCATCGACAGGCTACTGACACCAGACATTGGACTGATCACCCATCCTGGATATGCTATGATCCAGAGTTTGCTTGCTCCTCGACAGGCTACTGACACAAGACATTGGACTGATCACCCATCCTGGATATGCTATGATCCAGAGTTTGCTTGCTACTGACACAAGATATTGGGCTGATCACACATCCTGGATTTGCTCTGATCCAGAGTTTGCTTGCTATTGACACAAGATATTGGGTTGATCACCCATCCTGGGTATGCTATGATCCAGAGTTTGCTTGCTCCTCGACAGGCTACTGACACAAGACATTGGGCTGATCACCCATCCTGGATATGCTATGATCCAGAGTTTGCTTGCTCATCGACAGGCTACTGACACAAGACATGGACTGATCACCCATCCTGGGTACGCTATGGTCCAGAGTTTGCTTGCTCCTCGACAGGCTACTGACACAGACATTGGGCTGATCACCCATCCTGGGTATGCTATGATCCAGAGTTTGCTTGCTCATTGACAGGCTACTGACACAAGACATTGGGCTGATCACCCATCCTGGGTACGCTATGGTCCAGAGTTTGCTTGCTCATTGACAGGCTACTGACACAAGACATTGGGCTGATCACCCATCCTGGATATGCTATGATCCAGAGTTTGCTTGCTCATCGACAGGCTACTGACACAAGACATTGGGCTGATCACCCATCCTGGGTACGCTATGGTCCAGAGTTTGCTTGCTCATCGACAGGCTACTGACACAAGACATAGGGCTGATCACCCATCCTGGGTACGCTATGGTCCAGAGTTTGCTTGCTCCTTGACAGACTATTGACACAAGACATTGGGCTGATCACCCATCCTGGATTTGCTATGATCCAGAGTTTGCTTGCTCCTCGACAGTTTTGGCTTGTAAGTCCTACAGCAAAGAGAAGGGTTAATCTGTTAAAGAAGAAGATGCCATACGAAGAGTATGGATTTCAAAGCCAGTATACCGCTTCAGTCTCCTGTATTCCTCTTGTTCCTACAATGAAATGTATAATGAGATTACTTTTGTAAATATATATCTCATTTAAGATGAACTAGAGAGAACAAAAATATATAATCTTCATTTACTTTCTCTACTCTTGTACAAACTATTTTTATAAAAGCTTATTGTTCTATCTACTTCTTGGAGATAAACTTTGATTACATATTTTATTTAGGTACGCAAAGAATACAGTAGGCTAAAGTGATAGTAAGATTTTTAAAAAGCAGATCACTTAGAAATTCATGCTCTTGGCATGACGACGAGAGAAAACAATGACTTACAACTTTAAAAAAGTATAAATATTTGAAAATTCAAACCAATAACCAAGAATATCTTGGAATGGTTTAACATCACAAAAGATCTTATTGGACATAAAATTGTGTGCTTCTATTTTTTGTCTATCTCGTATGGTTAAGCAATTATAAAGTACAAGAAGTCATTCAGAATGGAGAGGAGCTCACAAGGTATTCTCAGATAATTAAAGATATACATATTATTTGTTTGCAAACATCTTAAAACATATGGTACTTTAATCTAAGTTGTTAGGATCTTTTTAAGAAAAGCTAAATTACTGAAACATTTTTCACATGCAAAGGGCAATTTGGGATGAGGGGATTTTCTTAAAAGTTTTTCTGGCACATCCTGAACTTAAATACTAACTTTGATATTTAACCTACTTTTCATCTTCTCTTTACACACACATATTCAGTACTTCCTCTACTTACTGTAGAGAAAGAATAAACCTTTGAAAGAAAAGTATGTAGAAATTAATCTGTGTTGCATTCACATGATTTTCTCTACACTGTAGAGAAAACTAAAGTCTACACTGCAAATTTTATAATGAGTATAAAAGCTTTTCTTATGAAAGTGTATGTTTCTGTCTACTTCATTTTGCAGAAATGGCTATATTATACATTTTGCTAGGATACAAAGGAAACAGTGATAGTCAAATGTTTCAGAACTGGACACTATATGTTGGCCTCATATGCTATTTTCATGCAGTCATGAGAAACAACTCAATGTTGATAGCTAGGGCTTCAAAAAAAATTACTAAGTATTGAACAATTTGAACCATTAATAATGGATATCTCGGAAATGGCTTATGGCACAAAAAAGTTATTTGAAATAAGCTGTGTGTTTTAGAGAGCTACATTTTTTGTGTAGTGTGTTTTCTCTATTGCTTAACCTTTGCCAGTTATACAAGACTACAAAATTCCTTCCGATTGAAGAGGACTTCAGAGGCTATTCCCAGAAAAAAAATGTATATCTTTAATATATAATATTTTAATCAAAATTGTTAAGAGCCATTATGAGAAAATAGGTCCTGAGGGCCTAAAAACTTGTATTTCCAGAGAAATCTAAGACATCAAATTTTTGGGTGCAATACATCTAATTACTATAGGTAGCAAAGACAGTAATAACTGATACTGGATAGAGAAAGTCGTGTGTATTTTCAGTTTTTTCTCTTGTTTTAGTAACTGTGCCTTGAGTTTCTAAACATTACATAATTCTAGGGTTACCATTTACTAACTCTTAAATATTAACTTTCACTTTGGTTACCTCACGGATGCTGTTATTGTTAAGGCAAAGAGGAAGGGGTAGGAAGGATTAGTTAAGGCTTTAAATAATCTATACCAACATGAAATAGTAGAATATGATACAAGGGGTAAAAGTAGGGTTTTATTTTGCGAGTAGAAATGTTTGCGAAACGAAGGCCGAATTTCCAATTCCTACAAGCAAAATAAAACCACTTTAAACACGTGTGGCATATACCTACTATTTTTTAGACAGCGCTCGAATCTGTAAGATAGCAATAATATTATATCGGTTCAAGAAACAAGAGAAATGACGCTAAGAAAGCGAGATTTCGGATGTATTTTGTTTTGTAGATTCGCTAGTAGTCATTTTCAGTGAAATTATTTTCAACATGTTTTGCGTTACATCAGGCAATGGAGCGATTAAATGCTATATCATTGCTTTCTGGATTTTTTGGGGGTAAGTACTTCTAGTGTTATTCTTTCTATGGCTTCTGTAACTTCACTCCCATTTCAGTTTCTTCTGAATTCATAATTTCCACCATTGAATCTTAGATAAAAGAATGATGTTTTATATCAAAGAAAGCTGCCAATATAACGTATAGGTTAATTCTACAACGAAATGCTCTAAATTGAACTATGACGATTTATATTGAACAGTAAAACCTAATCATTCAAAGTCGAGTTATTAAACCTGTGCAAATATTAGGGTAATTCCATGTGATTGGACTTGAAACCAAAGTTGTTCATAATGACGATATCGCATAACCCAAAGCTTTTAGCGCCGGCCCCGATAGCCGCGGTCGTTGGCGCGTTTGGTGCTGACGTATCACCGTGAAAGGGTCGTGGGCTCGAATCCAGCTTAGGGCGTGTATCTTGGGTGTTTGTATCATGTTTAATGGATTATACAGTCAACCTGAGATTTAATACGGACACTTAGTAAAACATTAACTAACTACATTGAAGAGCTCACGAGTTTACCCTACGACAGTGACTACCCAGACGCAGTAGCCGTCCATGACGACAGGCAATAATACAGGATAGTAGCGTCTAGAAATAAATCAAAGAAAAAAGGAGTTTTGGGGCTTGTGTGCATATGTTAGAAGTTCTAAAGTTTTATTTGCAAAGTTAAAAGTGATCGCCTCATATAAAGATCTCCATTAACATATGCATCACACTATAGTGTATGACAAAGTCACGAAAACATACACACATTAAATTATGTTTAAACCATTCCAGATATTTTTAGAAAAATCCTTAAACAGTATCAAAAAAATTGCAAAACTGCATGTCTAAAAAAAACCTAGGTATACTTACTTTCACTATTCGTCCTAATCGTGCTTTACATCGCGGAATCTACACGTACAATAACACTTAAACCAAAATGTTTCTGGTATTTACAAATAAGCTGAATGCTTGTCATACAAGAATGGCCGAACTGATTGTTATGGAACTTCATACTGTAGAAGCGGAAAAACAATGTACAGAAAACTGTAGAGTGGAAAAGGCAGTACTAAAATAAGCTTTTGAGGTTACCAGCCAGAAGATTTTCTATTGCGGGGCATGTATCAACGTTAAATCTGCTATATTAGACCCTCAAATCTGTTTATGGATGTCAGATGCGACAAAATGCACTCTTGTATAGTTGAATTGAATTTTATTTATGGACGTTATTTAACTGCTATGGTTCTTAGCATCCTATTCTGGGCGTGAAAGACTGGTACTTTTGCTCAGAGGCTTCTTTATCAGGCTTGAGGTTCTTTTACGTGCCGTAGATCTACGACACGGGACCACCGCCTTTACTTCCCTTCCGAAGGAAGCCATGCTAAGCATTTTTACGGCCGAAAACATCCATCACCCTCCCCGAGTTTGAACCCGCCACCTCGGGAACTAGAGACTAGCATGGTAACGACAACATCACGGAGGACGACTCTCTTGTAACAGTGAGTCATATAGCTAGGTGTGTCAGCTGTGAAGTCTACTGGAAACTCGACTTGTTCAGTACAGTAATAGTCACTGTCACTAGGTGTGTATGATATGAAGTCTACTGGAAACTCGACTTGTTCAGTACAGTACTAGTCACTGTCACTAGGTGTGTCTGATGTGAAGTCTACTGGAACACTCATCTTGTTCAGTACAGTACTAGTCACTGTCACTAGGTGTGTCTGATGTGAAGTCTACTGGAACACTCATCTTGTTCAGTACAGTACTAGCCATTGTCACTAGATGTGTCTGATATGAAGTCTACTGAAACACTTGTCTTGTTCAGTACAGTACTAGTCACTGTCACTAGGTGTATCTGATGTGAAGTCTACTGAAACACTTGTCTTGTTCAGTATAGTACTAGTCACTGTCACTAGGTGTGTCTGATGTGAAGTCTACTGGAACACTTGTCTTGTTCAATACAGTACTAGTCACTGTCACTAGGTGTGTCTGATGTGAAGTCTACTGGAACACTTGTCTTGTTCAGTACAGTACTAGTCACTGTCACTAGGTGTGTCTGATGTGAAGGCTACTGGAACACTCATCTTGTTCAGTACAGTACTAGGTGTGTCTGATGTGAAGTCTACTGGAACACTTGTCTTGTTCAGTACAGTACTAGTCACTGTCACTAGGTGTGTCTGATATGAAGTCTACTGGAACACTCATCTTGTTCAGTACAGTACTAGTCACTGTCACTAGGTGTGTCTGATGTGAAGTCTACTGGAACACTCTCTTGTTCAGTACAGTACTAGTCACTGTCACTAGGTGTGTCTGATGTGAAGGCTACTGGAACACTCATCTTGTTCAGTACAGTACTAGTCACTGTCACTAGGTGTGTCTGATGTGAAGGCTACTGGAACACTCTCTTGTTCAGTACAGTACTAGTCACTGTCACTAGGTGTGTCTAATGTGAAGTCTACTGGAACACTTGTCTTGTTCAGTACAGTACTAGTCACTGTCACTAGGTGTGTCTGATGTGAAGTCTACTGGAACACTCGTCTTGTTCAGTACAGTACTAGTCACTGTCACTAGGTATGTCTGATGTGAAGTCTACTGGAACACTTGTCTTGTTCAGTACAGTACTAGTCACTGTCACTAGGTGTGTCTAATGTGAAGTCTACTGGAACACTTGTCTTGTTCAGTACAGTACTAGTCACTGTATCACTAGCTCTGTCTAATGTGAAGTCTACTGGAACACTTGTCTTGTTCAGTACAGTACTAAACACTGTCACTAGGTGTGTCTGATGTAAAGTCTACTGGAAGACTCGTCTTGTTCAGTACAGTACTAGTCACTGTCACTAGGTGTGTCTGATGTGAAGTCTACTGGAACACTTGTCTTGTTCAGTACAGTACTAGTCACTGTCACTAGGTGTGTCTGATGTGAAGTCTACTGGAACACTTGTCTTGTTCAGTACAGTACTAGTCATTGTCACTAGATGTGTCTGATATGAAGGCTACTGGAACACTGTCTTGTTCAGTACAGTACTAGCCACTGTCACTAGGTGTGTCTGATGTAAAGTCTACTGGAAGACTCGTCTTGTTCAGTACAGTACTAGTCACTGTCACTAGGTGTGTCATGTGAAGGCTACTGGAACACTTGTCTTGTTCAGTACAGTACTAGTCACTGTCACTAGGTGTGTCTGATTTGAAGTCTACTGGAACATTTGTCTTGTTCAGTACAGTACTAGTCACTGTCACTAGATGTGTCTGATATGAAGGCTACTGGAACACTTGTCTTGTTCAGTACAGTACTAGTCATTGTCACTAGGTGTGTCTGATATGAAGGCTACTGGAACATTTGTCTTGTTCAGTACAGTACTAGTCATTGTCACTAGGTGTGTCTGATATGAAGGCTACTGGAACATTTGTCTTGTTCAGTACAGTACTAGTCATTGTCACTAGGTGTGTCTGATATGAAGGCTACTGGAACATTTGTCTTGTTCAGTACAGTACTAGTCATTGTCACTAGATGTGTCTGATGTGAAGGCTACTGGAACACTTGTCTTGTTCGGTACAGTACTAGGTGTGTCTGATGTGAAGTCTACTGGAACACTCATCTTGTTCAGTACAATACTAGTCACTGTCATTAGGTGTGTCTGATGTGAAGGCTACTGGAGCACTCGTCTTGTGCAGTACAGTACTAGTCACTGTCACTAGGTGTGTCTGATGTGAAGTCTACTGGAACACTCATCTTGTTCAGTACAGTACTAGTCACTGTCACTAGGTGTGTCTGATATGAAGTCTACTGGAACACTTGTCTTGTTCAGTACAGTACTAGTCACTGTCACTAGGTGTGTCTGATATGAAGGCTACTGGAACCATTGTCTTGTTCAGTACAGTACTAGTCACTGTCACTAGATGTGTCTGATATGAAGTCTACTGGAACACTTGTCCTGTTCAGTACAGTACTAGTCATTGTCACTAGGTGTGTCTGATGTGAAGTCTACTGGAACACTTGTCTTGTTCAGTACAGTACTAGTCACTGTCACTAGGTGTGTCTGATGTGAAGTCTACTGGAACACTTGTCTTGTTCAATACAGTACTAGTCACTGTCACTAGGTGTGTCTGATGTGAAGTCTACTGGAACACTTGTCTTGTTCAGTACAGTACTAGTCACTGTCACTAGGTGTGTCTGATGTGAAGGCTACTGGAACACTCATCTTGTTCAGTACAGTACTAGGTGTGTCTGATGTGAAGTCTACTGGAACACTTGTCTTGTTCAGTACAGTACTAGTCACTGTCACTAGGTGTGTCTGATATGAAGTCTACTGGAACACTCATCTTGTTCAGTACAGTACTAGTCACTGTCACTAGGTGTGTCTGATGTGAAGTCTACTGGAACACTCTCTTGTTCAGTACAGTACTAGTCACTGTCACTAGGTGTGTCTGATGTGAAGGCTACTGGAACACTCATCTTGTTCAGTACAGTACTAGTCACTGTCACTAGGTGTGTCTGATGTGAAGGCTACTGGAACACTCTCTTGTTCAGTACAGTACTAGTCACTGTCACTAGGTGTGTCTAATGTGAAGTCTACTGGAACACTTGTCTTGTTCAGTACAGTACTAGTCACTGTCACTAGGTGTGTCTGATGTGAAGTCTACTGGAACACTCGTCTTGTTCAGTACAGTACTAGTCACTGTCACTAGGTATGTCTGATGTGAAGTCTACTGGAACACTTGTCTTGTTCAGTACAGTACTAGTCACTGTCACTAGGTGTGTCTAATGTGAAGTCTACTGGAACACTTGTCTTGTTCAGTACAGTACTAGTCACTGTATCACTAGGTGTGTCTGATGTGAAGTCTACTGGAGCACTTGTCTTGTTCAGTGCAGTACTAGTCACTGTCACTAGGTGTGTCTGATGTGAAGTCTACTGGAACCTTGTCTTGCACAGTACAGTACTAGTCACTGTCACTAGATGTGTCTGATGTGAAGTCTACTGGAACACTTGTCTTGTTCAGTGCAGTAATAGTCACTGTCAACAGGTGTGTTTGATATGAAGTCTACTGGAATGTCTGTCTTGTTTAGCATAGTACTAGTCACCGTTGCTGAGTGTGTCTGAAGTGAAGTCTACTGGAATGGGTGTCTTGTTCCATTCAGTATGCAATTGGTTTCTCATCGTGTACCCATAGTCATTAATTAATATATTGGATGGTATGAATAAAAAGGAGGTTATACCAGGGATTGTAATCTCTGAGTGTAATCATTTTATTTAAATTTAAACTCAGACATATGAATAAAGCTTCCTGAGTATAAATTCAGGTTTGGTGTTTATACTTTTTAATTAACTGATTAACATAGTTTAAGCTCACATTGTTGGCTAGAAAATACATATTGTACTGCTTGTTACCACTGCGGCTTTATTCTTGTTGCGTGTTGGTTTACCATGGTTACATTGTATTTTTGTGCAAATGAAGAACTGGTGTTAACATGTCATATACATTGAGTCGAGGGCTTCATGAACTTAATTGAACAGATGAAGTCTTTTGTAGGCGTGCTTGAAAAATATCCTATGGTATTTTTTAAAAGACGTCATTAGATGGAATTAAACCAATTATATATGGTCACCCAGAAGGAGAGCTTGTGTTGGATTTTCTTTTATCACTCGATACATATTTGATTTCAAAATTCGAGAATCATTAATTACTTTTTACAAAGGCAGTGGGTTCTAATGGGGTGCAAAATCAAATTATCTTATATAATATCAATTTTTTTTTTATTTTAATGCTACATAACAAAAATTTTAAGTATACTGGTGCTAATAACTTTTGTTATTTACAAAATTTTATATGATGAATATTTAAGAAGTTATAACAATGTTTTGTTATTATTATTTGTGTATGTAAAGCAATTACCATTAGAAACATTTCCTATCACATAAGGAAGAGACACAAGTTTGTGTACATAAACCAGTTACCACCAGAAACAGTATAGTTCCTATCACATAACAAACATAAGGGAGAGACACAAGTTTGTGTACATAAACCAGTGACCACGAGAAACAGTATAGTTCCTATCACATAACAAACATAAGGGAGAGACACAAGTTTGTGTACATAAACCAGTGACCACGAGAAACAGTATAGTTCCTATCACATAACAAACATAAGGAAGAGACACAAGTTTGTATACATAAACCAGTTACCACGAGAAACAGTATAGCTCCTATCACATAACAAACATAAGGAAGAGACACAAGTTTGTGTACATAAACCAGTTACCACGAGAAACAGTATAGCTCCTATCACATAACAAACATAAGGGAGAGACACAAGTTTGTGTACATAAACCAGTTACAATGAGAAACAGTATAGCTCCTATCACATAACAAACATAAGGGAGAGACACAAGTTTGTGTACATAAACCAGTTACAATGAGAAACAGTATAGCTCCTATCACATAACAAACATAAGGGAGAGACACAAGTTTGTGTACATAAACCAGTTACAATGAGAAACAGTATAGTTCCTATCACATAACAAACATAAGGAAGAGACACAAGTTTGTATACATAAACCAGTTACCACGAGAAACAGTATAGCTCCTATCACATAACAAACATAAGGGAGAGACACAAGTTTGTGTACATAAACCAGTGACCACGAGAAACAGTATAGTTCCTATCACATAACAAACATAAGGAAGAGACACAAGTTTGTGTACATAAACCAGTGACCATGAGAAACAGTATAGTTCCTATCACATAACAAACATAAGGAAGAGACACAAGTTTGTGTACATAAACCAGTGACCATGAGAAACAGTATAGTTCCTATCACATAACAAACATAAGGAAGAGACACAAGTTTGTGTACATAAACCAGTGACCATGAGAAATAGTATAGTTCCTATCACATAATAAACATAAGGGAGAGACACAAGTTTGTGTACATAAACCAGTTACAATGAGAAACAGTATAGTTCCTATCACATAACAAACATAAGGAAGAGACACAAGTTTGGGTACATAAACCAGTTACAATGAGAAACAGTATAGTTCCTTTCACATAACAAACATAAGGGAGAGACACAAGTTTGTGTACATAAACCAGTTACAATGAGAAACAGTATAGTTCCTATCACATAACAAACATAAGGGAGAGACACAAGTTTGGGTACATAAACCAGTTACAATGAGAAACAGTATAGTTCCTATCACATAACAAACATAAGGAAGAGACACAAGTTTGTGTACATAAACCAGTGACCATGAGAAACAGTATAGTTCCTATCACATAACAAACATAAGGAAGAGACACAAGTTTGTGTACATAAACCAGTTACAATGAGAAACAGTATAGTTCCTATCACATAACAAACATAAGGAAGAGACACAAGTTTGTATACATAAACCAGTTACCACGAGAAACAGTATAGCTCCTATCACATAACAAACATAAGGGAGAGACACAAGTTTGTGTACATAAACCAGTGACCACGAGAAACAGTATAGTTCCTATCACATAACAAACATAAGGAAGAGACACAAGTTTGTGTACATAAACCAGTGACCATGAGAAACAGTATAGTTCCTATCACATAACAAACATAAGGAAGAGACACAAGTTTGTGTACATAAACCAGTTACAATGAGAAACAGTATAGTTCCTATCACATAACAAACATAAGGAAGAGACACAAGTTTGTATACATAAACCAGTTACCACGAGAAACAGTATAGCTCCTATCACATAACAAACATAAGGGAGAGACACAAGTTTGTGTACATAAACCAGTGACCACGAGAAACAGTATAGTTCCTATCACATAACAAACATAAGGAAGAGACACAAGTTTGTGTACATAAACCAGTGACCATGAGAAACAGTATAGTTCCTATCACATAACAAACATAAGGAAGAGACACAAGTTTGTGTACATAAACCAGTGACCATGAGAAATAGTATAGTTCCTATCACATAATAAACATAAGGGAGAGACACAAGTTTGTGTACATAAACCAGTTACAATGAGAAACAGTATAGTTCCTATCACATAACAAACATAAGGAAGAGACACAAGTTTGGGTACATAAACCAGTTACAATGAGAAACAGTATAGTTCCTTTCACATAACAAACATAAGGGAGAGACACAAGTTTGTGTACATAAACCATTTACAATGAGAAACAGTATAGTTCCTTTCACATAACAAACATAAGGGAGAGACACAAGTTTGTGTACATAAACCAGTTACAATGAGAAACAGTATAGTTCCTATCACATAACAAACATAAGGAAGAGACACAAGTTTGTGTACATAAACCAGTGACCATGAGAAACAGTATAGTTCCTATCACATAACAAACATAAGGAAGAGACACAAGTTTGTGTACATAAACCAGTGACCATGAGAAACAGTATAGTTCCTATCACATAACAAACATAAGGAAGAGACACAAGTTTGTGTACATAAACCAGTGACCATGAGAAACAGTATAGTTCCTATCACATAACAAACATAAGGAAGAGACACAAGTTTGTGTACATAAACCAGTTACCATGAGAAACAGTATAGTTCCTATCACATAACAAACATAAGGGAGAGACACAAGTTTGTGTACATAAACCAGTGACCACGAGAAACAGTATAGTTCCTATCACATAACAAACATAAGGAAGAGACACAAGTTTGTGTACATAAACCAGTGACCATGAGAAACAGTATAGTTCCTATCACATAACAAACATAAGGGAGAGACACAAGTTTGGGTACATAAACCAGTTAAAATGAGAAACAGTATAGTTCCTATCACATAACAAACATAAGGAAGAGACACAAATTTGTGTACATAAACCAGTTACAATGAGAAACAGTATAGTTCCTATCACATAACAAACATAAGGAAGAGACACAAGTTTGTGTACATAAACCAGTGACCATGAGAAACAGTATAGTTCCTATCACATAACAAACATAAGGAAGAGACACAAGTTTGTGTACATAAACCAGTTACCATGAGAAACAGTATAGTTCCTATCACATAACAAACATAAGGAAGAGACACAAGTTTGGGTACATAAACCAGTTACAATGAGAAACAGTATAGGTCCTATCACATAACAAACATAAGGAAGAGACACAAGTTTGTGTACATAAACCAGTGACCATGAGAAACAGTATAGTTCCTATCACATAACAAACATAAGGGAGAGACACAAGTTTGGGTACATAAACCAGTTAAAATGAGAAACAGTATAGTTCCTATCACATAACAAACATAAGGAAGAGACACAAGTTTGGGTACATAAACCAGTTAAAATGAGAAACAGTATAGTTCCTATCACATAACAAACATAAGGAAGAGACACAAATTTGTGTACATAAACCAGTTACAATGAGAAACAGTATAGTTCCTATCACATAACAAACATAAGGAAGAGACATAAATTTGTGTACATAAACCAGTTACAATGAGAAACAGTATAGTTCCTATCACATAACAAACATAAGGAAGAGACACAAGTTTGTGTACATAAACAAGTTACCATAAGAAAGAGCATAGTTCCTATAAAATAACAAACATAAGAATGAGACTACACAAGCATGTACGTATAGTGTTAAATCTTTTAGTGGTGTTTTAATTTTTATTAACACCCCAGCAGTTTTAAAACATTACATGATATATAGGTTGTAGGGAGTGCTGGAATATGAATCTGCACATTGAAAGCAGTAATGTCAGCTGGTTAAGAAAGACAAACATAAGTCAATTGTTACACTGGAACTTTGAAACAAGCAGACTAACTGCCTGTGAGATTGAATGACCAGCATACTGGCTTCTGAACTCAGCGGTCCCATTTCTGGCTTATGAGGTCCTTCATGGTAAAAAATAAATAAAGCAAGATTGAAAGACTGCAGCTTAATGAATTCCTCCTGAAATCAAATTTGTCTCCCTCCCTTTCCCAGTTATGATCACAGAAGTTAAAAAGGGCTATAAAAATGAATAAAAACAGAAAAAGTTTTCTTCTGCTTTTAAACTAGTGTACTCCATTTTGCAGTTTCTCTGACTGTAATTGACATTTATATATAATTTTTAAATACATTGTTACACACATATATGCATCAGAAAATATGTCATTATTCATTACATGTTTCAAAATATACTGTTATGGTACATTACACACATGAAGAAAATACAGTGTACATGTATAAACTAGACAAGTAAGCATTTAAAGCTATACAGTGGAAATCATCTTAAGAAATATTACACCTTGTGTTGGAAGCATTAGATGTTGATAGAAGGAAATATTATTGCTTTATTCAGAATTTAATTGTAATACATTTGTATGAGGGCAATCCCAGAAATAATGCACATTTTTGCTTAACTGCCAAGCACCTTATATTTAAAATGCAAAATTCATCTCTATGTATTTTAAATGGGGGATCTAGAGACTCTTAGGCTTGCATTTGGGCAGTTCCAGGTTCGATTCATTGGAATGCCACCCTCACCAAGATTCTTTTCCTAGGTTTGTGGGTGAATGCTGAGGTAGATTACGTACTAAACATGAATTTCCCTCGCATTTCATTTCCATACATTTTGCAGGGCTATAGGTTTAGGCACTGTGCACAGTGATGTGCTGGAGAGAATTGTTTCTTCCCCGACATGAGATGTTCTGTCCGTGATAGGCGAGGGAAACTGAAGCAGTGGCTGGGGATGTTTAATCTGGAAATATTAGGAACCCGCCTTGTCTCATTCTTCCTCCCAGAAGATTAGTACACGTAATGTGCTCTTCTGTTTCTAATCCCTATTTTGTTCTACTGAAACAGACGGCAAACTTATTTTAAAAGTGTTAATATTTGATAGTCCTGAAAAGTCTGAAACATATGAATTACTGTTATCTAAATTACTTAAAACGATTTAGAAGGTGTTAGTGTCACAAGAGAAAATACAGTCAAACTTGTGCAATTTGAATATGAAGGGACATTTTAATTGTTTTAAGAGATACATAAGCTGTTGATATATGAGAACCTGAACTGTACTTGAGCTCTTTTATTGCTAATTCTACCCCTCAGAGACATGGTTATGAGTGGAACACAGTCACCCTGAGAGGTAGTCAGTCCACTGTTACATGTCTTGCTTCTTGAAAGCAGAAAAAGCACTAAATGTACAATATTTCAGTTGTAGAATTAGAAGTTTGCTAGTTTTGAGCTCCCTCCCTCCCTGCCACATTCTCACATCAGAGAATTTTCCTTCGAATGAAACAAAATTACATTTTAATATATTCTTTATGCACTGTATACATAGAAAACTCATGGAGAAAAAGAAAATGTTTGAATTAAAAAACATTCAAATAACCGAAGTTTCACTGTACATTTTACAATGGCTGTGAGTTTTTTTTGTTCCACAGAGAACACAGAAAATAAAACTGAGGAAGTTTATTTTATTGAAAAATTTTGAATAAGTGAAACGTGATCATTTCTATCATTACTAACCTGAAATACAGAAAATCAAAAGGTTGCTGTTACTAAAGGCTTTGGAGTTTTGCAAGTTAACAAAAATTAAAATGATATTGAGTATAAACATGTTTAAGGTTTATAGTTATCTCAGTCCCTAGGATGTTTTACACATTTTCTTAAAAGTCTTATACTTAGGCCTCTAGCATTACAGTATGGGCAATATAACAGCACAAGTGCTAAAGACTTCAGAATTTTTCAGGTTAAAAGCAAATGTTGATCGTTATTTCTGTCAGTTCAAACTTTTAAAAGGATACTTCAAAATTGCATAGTGTGTATAGAAAAAACACAGACAATGCTTAATATGTTGCACGGGACATTAAAGTGAACATTTTTCAAGGGAGAACCCAAGTCCAGAAATACATGGTTAGAGCCTCACTTATTTACCATGTGCATCTGTCTCTGCACCACTGATGTATGTTCTGCATTCAAGTAGGAGGTCAACAGTTTGAATGCCTTTGTGGTGTGGCATTATTGTTGAATTTCTTAACAAAATGTGGAACGCACACCCATCAACATATCTAAACCGTTTGCAAATGGTGCATTCAAACCATGTATTTCCAGACATGGTTCTCTGTTGAAAAATGTTGACTTTAATGTCCCGCCTAACATACTAATTGTTGTTGATAGGTTTTCTATAGCTATGAGAAAGCTACAAATTTAAATAACATATGCCTCCTAACTAGCAACTCCCAATATCACAAGTTGTGGAAGTTGGTCTACTGGTGATGGCACCAGGATTTGAAGGTGTTTGTGTTTATAGTGTTACTTTGAAACTAGTGATTTTATGTGTGGTTTATAGAGTTGAAATTATGAGGAGAGTGACTTTGGAGGAATCTCATTTACTGTTGATGATCTATGGGTTTCTCAATAGTATTATTGATAATAATCTCTGAGTTTTGTCTCCACTTCCATATCATGGTAGCAGTCCTATGCTCTTTGCTTCCACTTACTCCTGGACAACATTTAATTCAAATACTGATCCCAAAGGGAATTTTTCAGCTTCTAGAATGGGGTCATAAACAGGTTGACTCAACCAGAATGCAGATTGGTGGATGAGTATTTCCCAGTTCTAATTGTTGAATACGTGGGTTTTAAAGAAAGCAGTGGCAACACTGTTGGGAATGGGTCATGCACACTTGCATGCAATACGAAACAATTGTGATCGTAGTTGGAGAGACTGTCATTGAATTTTAATGATAAAACCAGTTGCCAGGACAAGAAATGTTATTGTGTATAATTAAATTTAGAGAACTGTTTTTACTGCTGTAAACTTGTGGATAAAAATTGAGGTAATCTGTAAGATAGAAATGCACGCTAATGTCGTCAAAGGTTACTTGAAGCTTGTGGCAATGATGTAATCAGGACCGGCTCAATGGGGGGGAGGGGGGGTGTCCAGTTGTGCTACCATTCAGGCGGCAGGTTTTAGGGGCATCAAAATCTTAATATATGAACAACATATGACACAATTACAAATTATGCTTAAACTCTAGTGACTTTCTGAAGATTTTTTGTTATGGAACTGGTGGCAATATAGCTCAGAGTGATTTGGATGCGATCCCTATTGATGATCTCATCAAAACATTCAGTGTGTGTGTGAGGTGTTCAACAATAAACATCATGTACGAAGGCACAGTCAGTTGACTGAAATGTCAGGTGGAAACAACTTTATCCATATATCACGGCCTTTCAACCTGAAATATTTTACTATTTTATCAGTAAACTTCACATTAATAAACATAAGTGTTTCAGGCCACTAGATTTAGTGTATTTCCTTACATTGGTGGCTCATAAACTTCTCAGCTCAGTTAATGGCCTTGTGATATCCTGAAAATTGTTCTTTTGTTTTATTTATTAATTAACATTGATTAATCCTGCAAGCTAATTTAATCAATTTACTTTGTGTGAGAATAAGTAGTCACGGAGGACTGATGTTGCAGATAAAAATTAGTTATGTCTGAAAGTTAGTAATGTCTGTATGTGTGAGGGATTTGCAAAAGTTCCTGAGGTCGTGGGTTCAAACCCGGAGGAGGGCGATGGGCTTCTTCGGGCATAAAAATCCTTAGCATGGCTTACTTCGGAAGGGAATTAAAGCCGGTGGTCGCGTGTCGTAGATTTACTGCACGTAAAAGAACCTCAAGCCTGATAAAGAGGCCTCTAATCAAAATTACCGGTCTTTCACGCCCAATATAGAAATGGGACGATAACTACCACAGCAGTTAAAGAGCGTCCATAAATAAAACTAATTTTTTTTTAACTCCTGGAGCCAGCCCTAGATGCAATACTGCATTGGACAGTTGCAAGATGGGTCTGTGCATTTTGTATGGGTCAGAATGAGATGGCACATGTTGCCCATCCATTTGTGATGAACAAGTGGAGATAGTGTGAGATCTGCTTGCTGTTGGCCATTGCTGGACTATAAAAGAATTATCTATCGAGGCTGGACTCAGTCAATCCACCTTTCATCTGGCATGATAATACTTGTCATGTTGCAGTAGCAGAAATGGGATTGAGATGTATTGCAACATCCTCTGCATTCCCTGACATATGTCCTTGTGACTAAGGCTTGTTTCCACAGTTGAAAGAACTACTTAGAGGCAAGAGGTTTCCACATGGTGTTTTTGCCAAGCTACTGCGAAGTTATCAAAAGTAGCGCCTATATACGAGGTGCTCCCAAAATGTCTGTGTAGTTCGCGAAGACTAGCTAGTACGACGAAACCTTATACATCCTTTGTGATTCAGTGACTCAAATGGCTTTGTGCTAGGTGCACATGTTTAGTTCTTATGCACATGTCATGATGACAGGTGTCCGACAGCAACATGTGTGCGTAAACTTTTCTTTCAGGCTCGGAAAAACCGCTGCAGAAACACACAACATGTTGAAGGAAGCATTTGGGGAGGACACTTTAAGTTACAGTCAAATTTAAGATTGGTTTAAATGTTTTCAAGATGGCAAAACATCATTTAGCAGCTGCTGAAAATATCACAGCTGTTTGGAATACGCTGCTGAAAGTCGATAGACAGATCATCCAGGACATATGCAATATTGTGGGGCTATTGTATGGGACATGTCAGAGGATTTTGTCGGGCAAACTGGACATGCGACGGATTGCTGCAAATTCTCAGCGACAAAAGCTGGGTTTATGGGTATGATCCCGAAACCAGTCAGCACTCGTCCCAAAAAAACCTGGCAAGTGAAGATTAATGTAAAATCCATTCTCATCCGATTCTAAGACAAGGAAGGATTTGTCCATGAGAAGTTCGTCCTCTTCATCAGTCCGTCAGTGGTGTTCTACCATATGTCCTGAGGCGATTGAGGGAGAACATAAGAAGAAAACGTCCGGAAAAGTGGCGGATTAGTTCCTCAATTATGACAACTCGAGGTCACACACTGCGTTGACCGTCCTCCGTATTCACTGACCTGGCACCGAGTGACAGTTTTTTATCTCTGAAATGAAACTCAAGTCAAAGGGTCAAAAATTTCACATAGTTGAGGATTTAAGGGAATCACAAGCAATACTAAACAAGCTCACGAAAAGTGATTTCCAGTTCATAGAAAAACCTCTGGGGGCAGTGTATACAGTCCCAAGGAAACTCTTTGAATTTGACAGTGATGAATAAGATCCAGGTAAAGTGTAATTTTATTTATTGGTGTATTCCGGGAACTTTCAGGTAGCACCTCATAAAAAGGGCAAGAGGGAGAAAGCAAATAGCTATAGACCAATTTCAATGATTCCCACACTTGCAAAAATTGCATGTCTCATAAAAAACCAATTGCAGTAGTATTTTGAAAAGCAAAATTTATTTTATAGTAATCAACTGGAAAATCAACAATACACGCAGTGAACTACTTTGTAGAAAGAATATCCAAGCTTTTGAGGTAGGTGCTTTAGCAGAGGGTACACTGTGAGACCCGAGCAAAGCATTCGACTGTGTTGAACATGACACCTTGATAAAGAAACTTGAAGAATATGGAGTTGGCAGACCAAACTTAAATATGTTTAAGTAATATTTAAGAAATGTAAACAGCTAGTGTCAATTGGAGGGAAAAGTTCACAGATTACTGTAAAAATAGGAGTTCCACAGGGCTCAATACTTGGACCTCTGCTTTTCTTAATAATGATTAGATTTCGGATTTTGACCATTGAGACCTATTTTATTATTTATATCAGTAAATGATAGGTAAACCCTTGATATCATAGGGGTGATTTTATTCAAAGACTCCATATTAATTTGGTTGCAGCAATGAGACTGGCTTATTTTAGCAGGTATTTTAGCTAGCTTAAGCAGGTGGATTCACTCATTTTGTAGAAAGAAACAATACTTGCCACTTCCTGGGTATCTTTGTCATCCTTTGATATTCGTCAGTGACTGCAGTACAGCAGAAATCCCTTCCAAAGAGCAAGGAAGGTCAGTGGCAGATTTCCCAATGTTTCGTGACTCGCACACATCGTCCCCTTTGCTAACTGTTGATATGCACACATTCGCAAGATTTCACCATGTTTTCCCTATTCATTTTTTAAATGTATTTCAAACAGTTCTTTTACATTGCTGTTCTTAACAATATATTGTGTTTTGAAAACATTTTGGGGTGTGACTCAATAGCAGCTCTAAAAGCATTTTAGGTACCATACTATATCTGTAGTGTATGGTGTATTTCCACTGTGATCTATTCAGTAAGTTTTTAGAAGTTAATAATTATGTATTAGGAGGCAAAATTCATAATTTAAGGTGTAGCAATGTGTTTATATTCATAGCAATTAAGTAAATTTGCTGTTTTTGTTACTGTATAATTTATAACACTGACTAATTAATTACATTTTTAAACTTTTATAAAGTGGAAATACATTTTAGATACATCAAATCAAATGTTTAGCTTGCAGAAACTATACTTTTAGGTGCCTAAACTGTGTCTTTATTTTCATAATTTTAGAGCGTATTTTAGGGGTTTAAATATTGGTTTTTAAGGGCCTAAAAATCTGAGGTCTAATAATGATCAATGATGTGCCAAATTGTTATCCATGGCTTACTGCTGTTTATGCACATGATATATCATTTCTTAATATAAATAACAATTTTGATTTATTGTCACAGTCTGTCTGAGAGAACTTAAAAGAAGCCCAACTATGGTTAGAAGCAGTGGCCTTTTTATCAATGAAAATAAGTCACAAAATATTCTTTTTACATTAAAAAGTAGTAATAATTCGTGTAATGACACATTTCTTGGTATAATAATTGATAAATAATCATTGTCTCGGTTCTGTACGCAGTAAGCTGTCATGTGAAGTGTTCTTATTAGCCAACTTAAAAAGAGCGTTGCCATATGATTTTGTTTACATGGCATATTTTTCATTCTTTCAAAGGGTTTTGTGGTAGTTTGATACTGTGGAGCAGTAGCCGACGATGTGTTTATGATTAAAAAAAAAGGTTATTAAATATTGAAAAATTCTAATAAAACTGAACATTGTAAACCACTAGAACACTGTTCACTGTTCTTAATGTATACCTTTACGATGTTCTCGTATATATGAAAGAAGCTGTATAAAACTTGTTCACTGTTCTTAATGTATACCTTTACGATGTTCTCGTATATATGAAAGAAACTGTATAAAACTATCACACAAGAAGTTAAATACACACATACAACAACAGAGTGTATACACCAAACCTTAGGCTTCAGAAGTTCTGTATTACAAGTTACGTGGCATAAAACTATTTAATTCTCTTTCTTTGGAAATATGCAGTATAAATATTTAAAGTTTAACAATAAAATATGGGAGTGGTTAAAAAAACTCCATTCTATAGCACACAAGAATTCCTATTGTTAAGTAAACATGACATGTAAAATATATATAAATATTACTCTCTCGTCATTGTATGCATTTGAAGTAGTTTTATTAGTTATAAGCTGTTGTTGACAAACTATTATTATCATTAGGGATGGGATCTCAATACTTGGTGGTATGAAAGTATGTCTGATACTTTGAAATAAACCGTATATTTTTAATTTTTGCATTATTGAAAGTAGTTGTGTTTAACTTTATTGCCCCGCACGTGCGCCCAAAGAGCTGCTGGACTATAGCACTTCCTGTGGGTGAACCAATGCAACATTCCATACATTTTTGTGTCTAAATGAAAACATGCAAAACAATGGGGAAAAGAGTAGAGGTACTCATGCAACATGCAGTGTTAACTGAGTTGTGAATGAGCCTGATTTAGCTGACGCACTAAATCACATTACTGCAATAGCCTGGCTTGGTGACTCGCTGTCAGCCATTAAACATACCTATTCCAGTGACCAAACTCTGTTATTCCAGCAGAAATAAATCAGAATTTAAGATGTGAGATAAAACAGTGCATGGAAATATTTGTTCTTTGCTTCCATCTGTTAGTTTGTGTTTACACAATTCAAACTGGGCACACGAGCATAGCCTACAGGTATAACGTACAACTAATTTCCACAATATGGTTACAAAATCCTTTAAAAGAAAGTTTTCTGCACAAAATATAGTTACACAAAAAAGCAAAGAAATTATTGTTATTAGCCTTGACTAACAGTAAGGGATGTACTGCCTGTGGCATTATCAACATAACAATACTGGTTACCTGCATCTATACACAGAAAACTACTAGGAACATAATTCAGTGAACAAGCTATCACCTTTACAAGTTTTTATAAAGCGAGTATGGAGCATCGGTGCTCAAAAATCAGTATCGGTATCGAGAAATAGTAGTATCGTCCCATCACTAACTATTATTGCATCAGTGGTTCATACAGTCCATCAGAGAGATCAACATGACCATGCTGGTGATTATATTGAACGGATGTACATGTTTTCTGCATGCAAATTCAATAATATGTTCGTTCTGTCTATGTTGCCACTATTTTATTTACATGTCCACGAATAGACACTTTTCTCTTTTGAAGATTCTGTGTTTTGACGACTTCGATACAGTGCTCTCACAAGTTAAAACTTCTGCTATGAATTCTGTAAATTATTTCAGCCTGGTATTGATTGTCTTCTATGCTAATCTAACATTTATAAAAACTATCAGAAAATAGTGCCAAAGGGTACAATATACTTCTTATGGCAGTTAATGCATTTTTGTAGGCATATGTACAGTGAGGTTATTTTAAGGTGACGCCACAAAGTGGGTATATGCATAGCATGCTGTACACATTATCTGCTGTGTTTCAGTCGCTGCTTTCTGTTTGTGCTGTAAAGAGAGTTATGCATCTCAAAGGTGAAAGTTTATTTAAGACATCTGTGTGATTTGCTTAAGAGTGTTAATGTCTTGTTATTAGTCCACTGCAATGCCTGCCGACAAATTCACACTTCAACGACTTGTTATATACGATGCATACATAAAAACTGAATCAGTAGAAAATTTAAGAAATTGTTTGGTATTCAGTTCCAGGTACAGAAACTGTTATGACATCTGGTTAATATGTTTAGTACAAAACGGTAAAGAAGCAAAACCGATATTAACAGAGGAAAACATCGATGAAATGTATGCATCTACTTGTGGGGAACCCTAAAAAATAAAGTTTATAGGAACAATACCCACACCCTAGATGAACTTGAGGCAGTATTTTTAACACTTAAATGATTTTAGTCTAATTATATAATATATAAATTCAATAACAGCCCGCCTTAAAGCAATATGTGTATGTAACAATATATAAAAACTGTATATTACAGTCATTATATATGTTTATATTATTGTATACATGTTCAATAATGTTATGTGAATGTATTACGTAATTTAATAATGTAGGAGCTGTGAGAATAATAGGTTAAAAGTTGCTAACAATGAGGTAACCTTGAGACAATAATGAATTAGAAAGTTTAAATGCTACTGGTAATTCTTGGAGGACAATAATGTAATTTTTGTGACAGTTTATAAAATAGCCAATCAACAACCAGAAAAAGCTTTAGTTAAATGAAGGTATTCTATTGGACTAGGATTAGCCAATCAGAAACTAAAATGGAGCAAAATTTACAAATTCAGAAGTCAGTTGCTTGTAGACAGCATTCCTAACCGGACGCTAGATGCGTCCTCGAGAAATTTAATACGTATTTTGTGTGAGACAAAAATAGTTTACGTGTTAAAAAGTGCAAGTAATTAATAAAAAATCTCACAGCTCTCTCTCTCTCTCTCTCTATATCAGTGAAGTGTTATTTAAATCGTATCAAGTATTAATAAAAGGAGTGAAGTAAAATTATAATCTGTGTAAGCCTACATTCTTAGTCGCACCACAACCCTGCTAAGACATTCATGTCTCTAACAAAAAATAAATACTGACACAGCCGAGGCAATCATAAATATATAATACTTAAAGAAACAGTCAAAATTACAAAGTTAATATTTTTAAACTTGGGGCAAAGGCCACCGGAAAGTACATTTTTGGGGCGAAGGCTACCAGAAACTTTTTACCATACGTGCGGTTGCAACTACTTCAAGTTTGGCTCCCCAACAGTCGAAATATAATACAAATCTTCTTCAAATTGGCGCCAAAGCGTGGTGCAAACAACGTAAAGATAAAACAACAATTCTTCAAACTTAAGGACAATATAATAACAGAAATTGTGAACATTACTCAAAAAGAACTTATACGTGTGAATGGAAATTTTGTCCGGAGGAATGTCTTGATACAGATGGACATGACTTATAACAGTGCTAGTACTCATTATAGTGCATGTGTAGGTAACGCAGGAGCTACGGAATGGAAAACCCCCAGTGTAACAAACAAGTGTGTGGAGCATGCATAAGTGTGATCTGTGGCCTCGCCATAAACGACTGCACTGTACATGTAAGAGTTTGTAATTTGATGAAAAATGTTTGAATTATGACAGTGACCTGCTTGATTTTCAGTGCTTGCTTGTAGACAAATAAGTTTTTAAGAATCTCAGAGACATATGAATAATGTAATAGATAACAATCATGCATTATGTAAAGACGGGAGTGCATGTGCAGTGTTTCTGGGATTGCCCCTGATATCCTGCTCAAATGGCATATTTTGCATACATGTATCGCATTTAGAGAGTTCAATGGATGTGTAAGAAAAGCATGCATGTTTCATAATTAGGTAAAAATCTTATTATTTCTTACATTTATTTCATATTCTATAAGCTTTCAAAGTTGTTTTTATATTTACTTAACAGTGCTGAAAGTGGAATGTGGAGAGCTTTGTGCATAAATGGCTATAAACATGTTTGAATAGTTTATGGGAAAATGCAGTTACCCAGTTCATCAATAAAAATATATTTGTATAACACTGAGCTATGTAGGAAAGTAATACACCAGGTGAATCAACCGCCCTTAAATATCTCTATATGTGGGTCATTCCCCTTTTGCTCAACACTTTCATGTGGCAGAGTGGCTAACACTCCAAAAATTATTCACCTGCTGTGAAAAGTTGTTTTTTCATTTAATTTTCATGAAGTTAAGGGTTCCCAATACTGAAATTTGAACAAAGTTTAAAATTTACTTAAAAAGGTCCACCGTGTGTACACACACAAAACTTGGTTAAACATCAAAGTTTGTATTTAAGTTCAGATTTTTCAAGGATGTGATACAAATTTTTTCAAGAAAGCCCCTCACCTCATACTATCCTTTACATAACGTTCCATTATTTTTTATTTTCTCAAAAATGGCTATAAAGATTTTTATTAAAATACTTTATATTTAACACATAAGCATGACAAATAAAATGTATAAATTGAATTTTCTGCAAATAGTCTCTGAAATCCTCTTCATTCAAACATAAGAGATAGATAAACACTTACTCCACAAAAAATATACATCTTGTTAAAGCATATGATTTATTTGAAATATTTTTTTGTAACACTAACCATTTCCAAGTCATAATCTGTTTGAATTTTCAAATACTTTATACATACAAAGAGTGGAATTTCGAAGCCATCACATAGCAATCTACTTTTTCAAGAACTGTCTAAGCTTTGACTGAGTGGGATGGCTCAGGTGATGTCTGTGGCCTGCCTTCTGGAGGTCGCAGGTTCAAACCCCAAGGACTGACCAATCTATTCACAGCTTTTCACAATTGCTAGGTGAATGCTGGTTTGGATAATTTGATCTGCAAATTTTCTTATCATCCCTTTCCATCACTACATTTCTTTTCCTTCTTCTTGACTGCCATACCAGGCATTGGGCTGATCACCCGTTCTGGATATGCTATGATCCAGAGTTGCTAGCTCCTTGGGGTTTAACTCCTACAAAGCGGAGGGCAATCAGTTAAAGAAGAAGTGTATTACTTCTTGAATATAGTTCTGTACTACCAAAGATTGAATTTTACATAACATTAAAACGTTTTCTGGGAAACCAATATATATAATAACCTTTTTAATTGTTTAAATGTTAATTATTAAAATCCTAAATCCAAAACTATGCTTGCTAAGAAGAAAAGACTCTTTAGATCTCTTCACCTATTTTCAAAGAATGTATTCTGAAAGGAAAGGAACTGTAAGAAACGAGAACACAAGAAAATAATGTTTTGAAATATCCCTTGTTGTTTGAACACAGCCACTCTCATCCATTTAAATGTTGTGTGGGCATCTAAATGGCAGAAGGGAATAATGGTAATTGATCTGATTTCTTTCTTTCTTTTTTTTTTTTCCAAAATATAATATCTTACATTCACTTGACTCATCAATAAAAAAAAAAGGGTTTTATAGATCCCTCAATAAAAAAAATTCTGGTGCAGGAGTACACATTTTACACAGTATCTAACATTAGATGAAACGCCAAACCACTGTGATGGAGAATTAACAGCTATAAAAGCAGCATTACAGAACATTTTATATAGACCATACATAAAATAAAAAAGTCATCTTATCAGACTCAAAATCAGCCATAGACTGGATAGTAAATTACAATAATAAAACAACAACAAATATTAAAGAAATAAGAAGCCTAATTAAAGCAGTTGAAACTAGAAATCATGTCACTCTACAATGGATCCCAGCTCATGTTGGGCTTTTGGACAATGAACATGCAGATCAATTAGCACAGAAAGGTGCAATACAACAAATAAAACTATAGGACAAATAGAAATAAATAATTAAATAATATTAAGCAACATTTCAAAAGACAGCAGAGACTTGATGAAGAAGATAAATTAAAAGATAAAGATTATAAGAATATTAAAGATAGAGTTGATATACAAAAAATGCCAAGGAAGACTGCAGTGGCCTTATTTAGGATGGCAACTGGCCACAATTGCCTCACAGAACATCTCTACAAGATATGATGCCTACCTACACCCAAGTGCACTCTTTGTGAAGAAGATGTCATCCTGAACAAACAGCATCTCGCCAAATGCAAAGGCCTTAAAAGTGATAACTTACAGACTTTATACTGGGAAAATGATGCAGATCAATTAATCCCCAGTGCCATTCGTGAACAACAGCAATATTCATCTGACTTTCTTTTCCCATTCTTCTATCAAAGGTTAGTTTTCTATTGAGATAAACGTTTGCAGAAATGCTCTTATTACACATTCTGTTGTAGCAGTACAAGGAGGAGGATACAGTGAGCTGAAGTAGTAGTCTTCTTTTTTTCACCAGATTACTCTCCTCTTTTGGGGACTTACACCTCTAAGGGCTACAAACCAATGCCTCGGGTCAGTAGTCTGTCAAGGACCAAGCAAACTCTGGATCATAGCATATCCAGGATGTGTGATCAGCACAATGCCTGGTATGGCGGTGAAGAAGAAGGAAGTGAAATGTAGTGGTGATAAGAAAATTAGTGGATCAAATTATCCAACCTAGTATTCGCATAGTGACTGAGGAAAACCGTGAAAAAAAACCTTCGGTCAAATTGGTTGGAGGACCTCCCAAATGAAGTCATATGGGAAATAATACACAAAATTAAAAATTTAGAATTTTCTTCATGTGTAACCTTTCTTATATGACTTTATTTTCAGTTTCGGAGAATTATTTTCTTGGAAAGTTGGGTACATAGAACCATAACATTTATTTTACTCTTACATTTTGGTTAAACATCTATGATAAAAATTTCATTCTAAATTCACAGAAGTTAGCAATTTTAGTACCAAGTACCTTAAGACTATCACCAACTATTAAACAAATAAGTATTAATACAGTGTACCGTTTCCAGTGCTGCTCAATAAATTTTGTTTAACGTTACTTCTTTCTCAAGTCACTGATTAGTTTACTTTCCATCCAGCGTTAAAAGCCACAGTTGTTATCATTTTAATTCTGATTTTCACCATGTCTTTGTTAAGTGAAATATGAAATCCCATACTCAAAGTAGTAAAGAAGGTTGAAAAATTTAAGTTTACAATGTAAACTTTGAACCTATGAGGTGAATGGCTATGATACCACCCAGCCACTTTGAAGCTTGAAGTTATGTGCATTTTAAATTCAAATCTAGTTTTATACCAAACAAAACCAGTTGTCACCTCAAAACTTTGTTTATACGTTATAGTCTTTAGAACAGTGTCAAATCCCTTTTAGATATTTAAATGCTATTAATTAAACTGCAGAAGCTATTATGTATCAATTGAACTTGCCATAGTTTCATTTAGAAATGAAAAAATCTTGTGTGTTACATTCACATGACTTTCTCTAACCTCTATCGTTTATTAGTGGGTTTATAAATTATTCTTACAAAAGTTTTTAATCAAAATAAAGCTTTGCAGAAATAGCCACATTTCACGTTTTGTTATAGATGCAAAGGGAACAGTGATAGTTGTTTCAGCACTGTATGCTATATCTAGCCTTTAAAGTTCTATACTCTTTCTATGACATTGTGAGAAACAGCTGAAAATCAACAGGACTTTAAACGAATGACTTAGTATTGAGCAATTCAAATCATTAATAATGGATATCTCGGAAATGGCTGATGCCACAAAAAAGTTATTTGAAATACATTATTTTAAAGAGATCTATATTTTTTTTATGTGATATGTTTTTGTCTGTCGTTTAATGTTTACCAGTTATACAAGATTATACAAAATTCCTTCCGAATGAAATGGACTTAATGGGCTATTCCCAGAAAATTCAAGATATAGATTTTATTTGTCATGTAAATATCTTTAATAAATGATATTTTAATCAAAAACGTTAGAGCCATTTTTTAGAAAGTGAAAAATTTTAAAAAATGTTGCATGTTAAATTAAATTCAGCTTTATTTATGGACGCTCTTTAACTGCTGGGACCTTAGTGTCCTATTCTATATTGGGCATGACAAACTGGTAATTTTGCTCAGAGGCCTCTTTTATCAGGCTTGAGGTTCTTTTACGTTCCATAAATATACGACATGGGACCATCAACTCTACTTCCCTTCAGAAGAGAGCCATGCTAAGGATTTTTATGCCGGAAAAAATCCATCGCCCTCCGCCGCGTTTGAACCCATTACATCAGGAACTAGAGACTAGCATGGTAACCACTACACCATGGAGTATGACTAAATGAAAATGTTGCATGGGTAGTTTGAGGTAGGGGGAATTTTCTTGAAAATCTTTGTGTCACATCTTGGGAAGGTACTGAACCTAAATGCGAAGTTTGGTATTTGTTTGACTTTTCGTTTTTAAGTAATACTGTTCACAGACGCATTCAGATAGACATTTTTGTAAAAATGCAATACCCTTTTTGGATTAGGGTTCTCAAAACATGTATTTCTGGTGAAATCTCAGTATTGAATTTTTGGATGAAATGCAATATCTTCTATACCTACTATGTACGTGATAGAGAAAGCAAAAATTTCTACGTAATGTAACTGTATACTGGGTAGAGGCATTTCTCTAGCATATTACCTCTTTAATTGCATACCTCTGTCGTTTTCTTTTGACTCTTACTGAAATAGATATTAGGGTATGTAAGTTTGTAAAACTGTTGCACCTCTTAGCATATCCCTTTGTCTAAGCGCTTAGTGGAAGGTGATTAGCAGGTTGCATACATTTCAGATAATTAGGGACAGCTGGTCCACCTACTATATTTAAGTATGAACTGTATGTCATTATTCTAAGTTTTCTCCAGCTTCTATCATCCAGTGTTCTTAAAGCATAATAGTATATTATGCAACAAGACTATAATGGTAGCAATTAAGATGTGAGTATGTTTATAAATGAGCGGAGCAAGTTTCATAGTTTTCATACGCCTTAATTACCATCATAGTCAAGTTGCGTACGACTGTTTTTGGACAACCACACTGTAATTTCAAAACTTTGAGTTTTTATAAAAAGATGTTACCTTGTTAATTGTGTGTAATTTAAATGCTGACTGGATGGCAGTACTATTGAGTGCAAGCAATATTTATTGAGTTTTTGCAGGTAATATATACTGAACAATATTGAAACAAAGGAAATGAACTCAATTTATTAGAATACTAAAATTACAATGAACAGAATTTATTTTAAACACATATATTTCATTATCTGGGAATGAATCCCAGTGGACTGCTGCTTTGAAGGTATGGCATGAAGGTATGCATGCGCCGCCAAGTAATGAGTCCCTAAAGTATAATGGATGCCATTATAGTTCAGTTACATCACATGCAATCAGCGTACGTGGTCTGATCAAAAAGTTTCTGGACTTTTTACACTGTCACCCTCAAAGTAATCTCCCCGGAAGTTGATACACTTGTCCCAGCACTTTTGCTGCTGCTGGAAGCACCTCTGGAAGTCATCTTCTTTAAACATTCTCAGAGCCCTCTGTGATTTGCGATCAATAACATCAATTTCTTCAAAGTGGTGTCCTTGGAGCTGCATTTTAAGTTACGGGAAAAGAAAAAAATGTCTCCTGGAGCCAAATCTGGAGAATAGGTGAGATGGGGAACAGTATTCATACTATTTTTACTAATCAATTGGTGGACAGAAAGGGCTGTGTGCATGGGTGCATTGTCGTGATGCAGGAACCAGCTCCAGTCCTCCATTTCTCCGGCTGTTTGCATTGCACAGTCTCCCTTAATCTTTGCAACAATTGTTTGTAGAACACTGATTGACCTTGTGGTACAAATTCCTTACGTACAATTCATTTAATGTCATAAAAAAAACAATCATCATTGACTTCACGTTGGATTGAACTTGTCTGGCCATTTTCGGGCGTGGAGATGAAGGACTCTTGCATTTTGAGGATTGTTGCTTCGTTTCTGATTGTACCCATAAATCTATGTTTCATCACCACTTAATATTTTTCTCCATAAATTGTGGGTTATTTTGAAGGTACTCTTTAAGATCTGTGCAGACAATCACATGGCTTTCCTTTTGGTCATTTGAAAGGAGGAGGGCACGAACTTTGCAGCAATTCTTCTCATGTCCAAATTGTCTTTCAAAATGCTTTGAACACTTCCAAAGGAGAGTCCTAATGAGTCAGAAATTTCTCTTATTGTAATATGCCTATCATTTAATACCATTTCCCTCACCAGGTTGATACTTTCGTTACAGGGTTGCCCCAAACAATCCTTAACTGAAGTCACACCACTTTTAAATTTTGAAAACCACTGAAATGTTTGAGTTTTGCCCACCCTTACTTCCTCCCTATAACCTGTTCTTAACATTCCATAGGTTTCTGTTACAGTTTTACAGAGTTTGATGTTTGTTCTTCGTAATCTAGCACTTTTGCTAGACAGCAGGCACAAAACACGCGATCACTTCAGAGCTTCTATCTCTGCAGAAAGTCACCTGACCTCTCATTGTTATCAGGAGGGAGCACTGGATGTACAGTCTGGGTAACAATTAAAGACAGCTCAATGGCAAATTTGTTGTAAAAGCCATTCCAGAAACGTTTTGATCAACCAAGAAAACAATTAGTTTTGTGGTAATTGAATTTTTGCTGAGTGAACTGGGTATGAATAGCTATCAGGTAATTAGCTGATTCTCTGCCTTCTTTTATCCTTTTCTGGAGACATTTTGGAATATAGTTATAATCAAGCAGTTTGCAGCTATTATGAAATATTTGTTAAAAAGTCTTATTGCTATTATTTACATCCAAATATCTCCAATATGAAAGTTTTAACCTTTTGTTTGTTTCTTCTCTGGGAAGCTTTAAGATTCATTTTCAGTTTTCTCTGTACAAGAAACAAAATAAAGTATTTATAATCTCTTACATATAGTTTGCCTCAATCTAAATAAACTAGTTTTTATAAATTTCATATATAAATTATAAAGTGTTTATTTTAATAATTAAATATATAATTAATTAAGGAACTTTTCAACAGGTACAATGTATTTAGACTCAAAAACAAGTATTATAACTAATAATTTGTGTAAAACTTTCACTAAGATTAAATTTTCTAAGTTTTATTTTCATCACACTTAACAATTTAAATAAGAGATATGTTAAAAAAAAAGTTTAAACATACAAAACACAAATTGTTACTAATAGCAACTATTTTGAAGTTCTAAGTGTAAATCTTTCACCAATATATTAAAATGACTAAGTTTGCAAGTTTTTAAGTTATAAAGATTTTAAAAAAGTTGTATTTTATAATTGGCATGCTGTGTGAAAGTTTTTATTATAGCTCAGAAGCAAACATCAACTGTGACAATATGATTAAAGGTTGAGGTTTAGTACACTGCAACATTACAAAATTGACAACACTGTCTCTTTAGTCTGCATTGCTAGCTTCCAAATCCAGAGGTCATGGGTTAATTCCTGGCCAGTGGACAGAATTATTTCCTAGAGTCGAAGTGTGAATTTATATCATTACCAATCAGCAATGTCTCTAAGCTGGGGGAGGGGGATAAGAAAATAAAACATTAAGTTTAAGCAAATAGATGCCAAATGTACAACCATTAATAAGCATTGATTATTTACTCAGCCTATCATAGACTGTTTACAAAATAAATATTACTATGGGGTGGAGATCAATCAGAAAAAACACTGATATTTGAAACACTCACTCCCAAGCAAAAAAAAAAAAAAAACAAAAAACAAAACAAAAACAAAAGTGTATGTTGTAACTTCATATAGATTTTGGTAATAAAGATATTTTACACATCTGTGACAACTTCTCTTGCACATTAGTGAGAAAAAGAATTGAACTTTTGAAAGAAAAAAGTAATCTAAACCGAGATGTCCTTTTTTTTTAAAAAATAAAATTGATTAATAACCATCTTTACAGCATATGGCACCATGGATGGTGATACTTGTGGTACCTCCCTGGCATACGTAGGTCACTCTGAAAGTTTTGAGAATGGGTAACAATGAGTTATGGTACCCCAAAGCAGGACTTCGTATCTTTAGATTGAAGTTCAGATAGTAACATATGCAAGCCTGGGTACGCTCGAACAACGTGCACCATCAGTACTTCTGGTATACGCATGCTACGTCATACACTAGGATGGACCTCAAGCGAGAGCATTTCCATGCTAGGATTTTCTTTGACTTTAAATTCAGTTAAGGGGAGGGAGAATGCCTTAAAAGGCTGTGTAAGGCACTTGGGGGTCTTTGCCCTTCGCAATCCGTGATTCCCTATAACATGAAGACCATGCAGAATGAAAATGTGATGAAAGCAGAGCACATGTTGCAGGAAGATCATTATTGCACTTACTATCAGATTCAAGAAGCCTTGAATATTGGATCGGCACCACTGAACACCATCCTTAAAAAAAAACTTCACATCAGGAAGATCTGCTGTCGGAACACCCCCACCATCTCACAAACAGCCACATGTTGAATGGTGCCAGGAAATCATAGAAAAATTTGATAGGGGAAGATCCAAAAACATATTTAACATCATAACAGGTGACGAAAGTTGGATATACCACTAAGATGCAGTTATCCATCTGGGTGTTCCCACGAGAGGATCCCCCAACAAAAGTAAGGCAAGCAAGAAGCCATTTTGTAACAATTCCACCTGATGGACAAAAGATTGTCACTGCCAGATGGTACACTACAAAATGTCTGCCACTGAGAACAAAACGTCCGAAGACTGGTCTGTACCATGACAATGTCTCTGTCCACACCACACTAGAAACAACCCAATTTCTGTAGAGTCAGATATTTGTCCCATCCTCCCTACAGTCCATAACTGACCCCATGTAACTTTTCTCCATTCCTCAAAATAAAATAAAAAAATTTGAGGTCAATGATTTGAATAACAAACTGCAGTAGCTGATTACAAAGAACGTATTTGCACTCTCTCCAAAGAAGAATGGTGTTTGGCATTTGAAAAGTGATTTGAGAGGATGAGACATTGTATAGAATGCAGTGGAGGATACTGTGAAAAGATGCAATGATCAAATCTTTAAAATTTTATTGTGTTCATTCCCAAAACTTTCAGAGTGACCCTCGTATATGACTGGAAAGGTAGGACAGACCTGGCAGGATTCGAACCATGGATCTCATGTTCACAGTGCGTGCCTTAATGACCTTCTGGCACCTGTGTTGGTACCAAGATGCTGGAAGACAAATACAATATGGAAAATCCTACTAGTGGAAGGAAAAGTGACCAGGAGACACACAACCAATGATGAGCACTGTGGCTGCCAGTGCAGAAATATAAACACCAGCAGGCAGACATGAGATGGTGGCACAGATTACAGTGAAACAGTCAATATTACATCACCAATCCAGATGCTAAGAAAAGGCATGTTTAATTTTTTACCAATTACTGAGGGCAGTTTGAAAGTAAGTTCCATTATTGTTTTTGAGGAATCCTACTTTGTTTTTGGAACATTCATTACACATAAGTGAAAAATAAACCATTAAATTATTTTTCAACAAATTTTCCATTGAGGCATTTGTTGTTCTGCTTTACAAGCTTTGAAATCTGCCCCTGCGTAGAACTCTGCTGTCTGTGATTGTACTCACCCTGCTTTTCATCCGTTTCAAAACACATGACCCAAGCCATTCCTTGATGTTTGGGAACAAGTGATAGTCACTTGCAGTCAACTCAGGCTATATGTTGGATGATAAAAAATCTCCCACTTGAACTGTTGCAGGAGGTTTTGAGTGTATGCAGCAGTATGCGGCTGAGCATTACCGTCAAACAAACCAGAACTCAACATATGAGGGCAGTCCCAGAAGTATCCCACCTGATGTATAGACAGTGGTTGTTGTTTAAAAAAAATGACTATGGTAGAAAGTACCAACCTTATAAAGCTTAAGTTTGAAGTTTGATGATGCTACGTCGTTTAGTAATTGGTTGGCAGCCACCAATCGTGAACGCTCTCAGCGAATTTGTAAACATGGATAAAACTGGTCATCGTTATGTGACACAATACTTTTATTTGAAAGACCTTAATCCTACTAATATTAAAACTGAGTAGATTCTACTCTGGGGGAGTCTGCTCCTTCTTTTACAACAGTAAAATATTGGGTGGCAGAGTTTAAGCGAGGGCGTACGAGCTGCCAAGATGAACATTGCAGTGGTCGACCAAATGAGGTGACCACGCCAGGTGATTTGTGAAGAAAATCCACAAAATGGTACTGGATGACCATCAACTGAAAGTGCACAACCTAGCAGACATTGTAAGCATTTCAAAAAGTGTTGTACATCGAATACTAACTGAAAATTTAGGCATGAGAAAGCTGTGCACAAGAAGGGTGCAGCGTTTACTCACAATGGAAGAAAAGCAGCATCATGAGGATATTTCAATGTTTCGCTGCAATAAAGCCAAGTTTTTGCATTGATTCATAACCATGGATGAAACATGGGTCCATCACTTCACACCTAAGACAAAGGAATAATCAAAACAGTGGATTGAAAGGGGAGAATCAGCTCCAAAAGACAGTTCCATCTGCAGGCAAGGTCATGGTGTCAGTCTTTTGGAATGTGTGTGGGATAATTTTCATTGATTATCTTCAAAAAGGAAAAGCAATCAATGGTGAGTATTATACAAACTTATTGCAGCATTTGAATGATGAAATCAAGCAAAAATGACTACATTTAGCAAAAAAGAAAGTTCTGTTGCATCAAGACAATGCACCAGTTCACACATCCATTATCACCATGGCCAAAATCGATTAGTTAAAGTTCGAATTGCTTCCTCATGCACCCTATTCACCAGATTTAGCCCCGTCTGATTATTTTCTGTTTCCAAAGTTGAAGAAATGGCTTGGTGGTAAAAGATTTGCCAACAATGAAGAGCTGGAGTTTGCAGTTGACGGCTATTTTGCAGAACTCGACGGTTCTCACTATAAACGGGGTATCGAAGCTATTGAACATCGCTGGGAGAAGTGTATCGAGCTGAAAGGAGACTATATAGAAGAATAAAGATGTTTTTTCCCAAAATGTTTGTGTTTTCTTTGTTAGGTCGGGTACTTCTGGGACAGCCCTCGTACCATGCCATTTGTTTTGTAAATAAATGCTCTCTTAAGTTTTGCTAGTGTCTGAGAGTAGACACCAAAGATTACTGTTTGCTTTTTACCATTAACTCCAACAACAATACACCTTGCTTGTCCCAAAAAAATAACATTTCCCATGAGCACTTGTTTTTGAAAATGTTTGGATGTATTTTTGTGGCTTCCTAGGTGAATTGGTGCCACTGACAGTTGTTTTGACGTTTATGTGTGAAATAACATCTCATTTTCCATGACAAACTGGTTGAGAAGGCTTTCACCTCAGTGCTGCTCCCATGCTCATGGCTTTTTGGGTTTCAGACACCCACCGAGCATACAGCTTGTGATAATCTTACCTTTATGTCAGCACTTCATATAGAACAGTCCTAATAATCTGCAGAAAACGGTCACAGTTCTGAAATGGTGATTTTGTTTGAACACATCATCTACATTTGCAACAAGTTCCTCATTCACAATAGACAGTTGACCACTTCGTTGTTCATCCTGGATGTTAGTGCATCCATATTGGAACTGACGACACCAGCGTTGAACAATACTCCCAGTCAAAATATTCCTTACAATGCTGTAATCTCACAATCAATTTCAGCTGCTGTTTTTTCTTTTTCAATGCACGTAACTCACACTCAGCGGGAATTTCTATTGCTGCACACATTTTACAAGCCTGTCTTGGTGAAAACAGCAGTTGAATGCAATCTCACACTGGCAATGAACCAAGCTACACAGTGAATGAAGAATATGCTGCTTCCGCCTCTCCTGAATGACAAAAATGGAACTTACTTTCCGAATTTCCCTCATACAATCAATGAGCCACATAGAGAAATTTTCTCTTATGTATAAAATTTAATTTCTGCATGACAGTAGTCCATAAAGTACTTTTTCATTGCGCAGACACATATACAAAGTTTCATTAATATATCTTTGCAGCATGGAATGCACCTCAAAATGTGTGTAGATACTTAAACCCCTGTAAAATGGATCAATGTAGCCATTTACAACATGGGAGCACAATTTAAAGAAATGAATGGCATCACTGGGGTATACTTAAAGCACAACAGAAAACAAAACCCTATACTGCTTATGCTGTGTTTGTTTGTGCTATAAATGTTACATTTTTGACTTACAAGGGCAGGTCATTGATACACAATCACCAATTTCATTCAGATTTGAGAAGCATAATCTAGGCCAAAATGTGCTGATACATCACCAAAGATTATTGCCATTGGCTTATATACACTGCCGTTTGTGAAAATTGCAACACCAAGAAGGAAACGCATGAATTTAATACCACAGGTTAGGTACATGACAAGCAATAAATGATAAACTTTTCAAATCTATACATGACCTTTGAGCCCTAATATTCAGTATTTGGTGTGGCCTCCATGCGCTGCAATTAGAGCTGCTATACGACGTGGCATTGAATCAATAAGGTTCTGAATAAGTTCCTGAGGGATTTCCCTCCATGCTGTTTGTATTCGAGCCCACAAATCCGTGATGCTGGTTACTGGAGGACTGTAACGCACCAGGTGCCGACCAACCATATCCAGACATGTTCGATCAGCAACATGTCAGGCAAACGTGTAGGCCAGGGAAGCAATGGTACCCATTGCTCTTCGAAGAAGGCTTGTACATTCCTCGCAATATGTGACCGGGCATTGTCCTGTTGAAATGTGGCCTGTGGAGATGCCTGAAGCAGGGGGAGTACCTCAGGCTCTACAACCACCGTTAGGTACTGGTTGCTGTTCAAAGTGCCCTGAATTCGTAGGAGGCGAGATCGGTTCTTGTAATTAATGGCGCCCCAAACCATCACACCTGATGTTTGTCCGCTATGCCACTCAACAATGCAGCCCTCCAGGTTGCGCTCACCACTGTACCACTGGACACGTATGCGGCCATCACTGTAGGACACGTTGAAGTGAGACTCATCCAAAAAGACTACATTTTGCCACTCAGCACCGCAGTAACGGTGTTCACATGCCCACTGTAGTTGGAGGAGCTTGTGGTTTCTGGACAATGGAAGCCGACGTAATGGCATGCAACCAGTCCAACCTGCAGCAGACGGCGAGGAACCGTTGATGCAGACAAGTTCACACCTGCTGCAGTGCTCCAGTGTCGAGCCAACACTGTGGATGAAGCTGTACGGTCCGTTATGCCATGCGGACAAGGTGATACAACCTTCATCTATCCACTGCTTCCACACACGCATCAGTCATAGCAGCATGCCCTGTACGAGCCAAAATGTTATGGTATGACAAACCCGCATCCCGGAGAGTGATCATTTGTGCCCTGTTCAAACTCACTCACATGCCGATATGGCTCCCTTTGACGTTGATGAGGCATACTGGCACTCACTCAGTTTCCACCTTGTTTGACAGCTCTACGCTGACTACACTGGGCACAACACTGACCTTGTCGGACCGACACGAGAGGGCTCTGCTCGGCGTACGTGTACCCTATCTCTCTGCAAACCTAATCATTTATTGCTTGCACACTCTTTTACACTTACACCAAGTTTGGAGTTATTCAAGAAATTCTTTCTTGGTGTTGCAATTTTCACAAACAGCAGTGTATTTACTTTCTATAGCACCTACTTATAACAAGCTAAGATTTCATCAGAAATACATGTTTTGAGGTAACCGAGTAAATCCTTTCTAGAAAAAGTTCCATGTGTGTCTGAGTAGAGCATAACTCAAAAATGAAAAGTCAGGTAAACACCAAACTTGGTACTTTTAATTTTGGTATCTTCCAAAGATGCAACAAACATTTTCTAGAAAATGTCTCTAACCATACATTTAGGATGTTTGCATAGCAAATAAAATGTATATTTTGAATTTTTTGGGAATAACCTGTGAAGTCCTCTTCATTTTGAATTAATTTATATAATTTGTTATAATAAGCAAACCATTAACAGATAGACAAACACTTACTCAAAAAAAAAAAAAAATGTAGATGCAATTTATTTCCATAATATCTTTGTGGCACAAAGCATTTCAACGATACTCTTTGTTACTGGTTTGAATTTTTCTAATACATTTACTTTTTTCAAGTGGCTATTCTTTTCTTGTCATGGTTATGGAAAGAGCATGCAATTTCATGGCCATCGCAACCATATTTTTAAAACCTGAATTTTTCTTGAGCCTACTGCATCATCCTTATACAATGTGACGTGTAACTGTATAATGAAAGTTTATCTCAACAAGAAACAGACTTGGAAGAATCTTTTGTAGAAGAGTGAGTGAGAAAGTCATGTGAATGTGACATAAGGATCTTTTTTTTTTAATTTATGCTAAACATGCACACAACTTTTTCTACAAATTCTACTGTTTTATTTAGGAACCTCAAAATGTGTATTTGCAGTGAAATCTCAATATCAAATTTTTTGGGTGGAATCCAATACTTACTCTACCTTGTAGGTGCACTCGGTCAATTTAAAACTGGCTGGTGTCTGAGAGACAGAGCGTAAGCCACGAACTTCCATGAGTGCTCGCAACAGCCAGGCATTGTTCACAGGACTGCGTATAGTAGTTATTATGGGGAACACAACTACAATCAGTAAACTCTTCCAAGAAAATAATCCATATATAAGATTTCAAACACATGAATATTTGTAACCAAAACACACTTTATTGATTTATGGTTCTCAAGTGGAGTATGACTAGAGCTTGTTATAAAACTCAATTCACCTTTCTCAGTGGTCGAGAGTTAGCTTACTGTTCCTGAGGCTGTAAGTTCAAATCTCTGTGCAGCTACGCAACTTTCTTTTCCTTTCATTTTAAATATGTGAATAAAAGTATAACAGGTTTTATGTATGTGGCATTTAGTTAGCAGTCTAGTTATGGGCAGCTGATTTGGAAAGGGGTTTGACGAGAATAGGCATGTGGTCAATATGGCAAAGAGCTGAAACAAATGACAAAAACATATTGAAAGGAGTCAAAAGAAGACTAAGAGACATCAACCAACAGGAAATAGAATTGGATTGTAAAATTAAACCTTCTCTAAGTCTAGCAAATTAAATAAAATTGAATTGGGGTAAAGAGGCATATATACTTAACTTAGGAAGAAAGGAAAGATCAGGAATGGCACGGTTTAGACTGGGGGGCTGGAGGGCACAGAATATGACTGACGATTCTGGCAGGAGAATCTGCCCATTCTGTGATTTGGATGAGGACTGGGTACATATTTTGGCGGAATGTGCACAGTGGGAGAACCAGCAAACAATTAGACTCAAAGAAGAAAAGTCCCTCAAGAAAGAGATTGGCATGTTGCGAGCTACTGGTTAACCAGAGGAACTGGCGAAACATGGGCAATTTCTTGGCTGAAGTGCGCGAAGCTAGGTCAAATTTGTTCAGTTAGACAAAGGCAATTTATCTCTATTTTCCTTTTTCTTGTTCTTTTTGTTTTGTTTTCTTTTTCTGTTTTTATTTGTCACCATACTTGTATCTTAAATATGCATGGACGGTCAATGACCCATGCACTAAATACTTGTGTAATAACTTCAATAATTTGAAACCAATAAAGATACCTTATCTATCTATCTATCTAGTTAGCAGTCCGTCATACATTAATTTATCAGTTGGGAGATTTCATACTCAGTAAATTTAATTTTATAACCACAAATTTTGCCATTATTGTAATTATATTTGTAAGCAAATCAAGTAACACAAGCAATATTATTTAACTATATTACAGTAAAACGAGTTGTGAAAAATAACAATCCACTACGGAGAATTGAACTTGAGCTGCTTGCGTAGAAGTTATGTAGTTTAACCACTGCGCCACACCAAGCATGGTGTGCAGGTATCCTACATCAGCGCCTTTTGGCTTGTATTATAGTTAGCCAAAGCGGTGCACAGAAGTTGATGATTGTGAATTGCGTGCTCACTTGAAGAGACTTTGAAACAATTTAACTGCCCAAGAGACCAGCCACGTTTAGTTTGACCGAGTGTATGTGGTAGACAAAATAACAAATTGGTGACTCCGGAGAGGGAATGTGATGGTTGTAGAATTACCTTGTAAACATAGTAAAATTTTGTTTTTGCACATCGGCACATAACATATCTGCATGTTCCTGTGTTATGTACGCAGTTTTTAAAAACAACAATTCCATCAGCCTGGGACAATTCCTGAAGAAATACTGAACTGTTCCTATTGTGAGTCTTGAACGTGAGCACAAGTAAACAGTCCTTAACTCCTGCAATGAGTTGGTTGAAATGATTCGTGTTATTGCTACATCTAAGGATCCTTCCTCATTCATATTGTATATTTTCAGTTCCTTAAGCTCTTTGGCCGAAGCTAAACAGAGTGGCAAAACGTCGTTTGGTATCCAAGTTTTCCCTGTCAAAGTTAAATACTGCAGATTCCCAAAGATACCTCCAGCAGGATATATGTCAAAGTATTGAGAATTAATCCAGGAAAATATTTCTCCAGGACACTGTTCCTCTGACAAGTGGAGGTTCATTAAATTCGGACAAGTTCTCCCAATCAGCTGAATAGTCTCCAGAGTGATAGAGCCAATGTTTTCTATCGCAAGACTGTTTAAATAGCAACCTTTTGTTTCTATAACAAGGGCGAGTTCACTAGAGAAGGAGAAACCTAGCAGCTGCAGCTCACAAACCTTCAAAGCGCTTGTTGTTAATGCACGCAGGATGTCTGCTTTGTTAAGTGTGTTATTGATGCTAGGGAACCTAAGACACAGTTGCTTCAAGTCCGGGCACAGCCTAGAAACTATTTCAAGATGAGCTGGCTGTGGGTGAAAGTCACTTAGGCACGTCAGGGACAAATGTTTTACATCTTCCATTTCATCTGCGAGCACCATACCCATATCTTCAAACGTAATGTGTTGAAGTAGTGGCAGCGACTTCACTAACCTTCTGATGCCACCAAGAGTCACTAGCCCCCCTCCAAAATGACTACGGAACATCCTATTCATTTTTATTTTCCGTAACAACTTGCACTTACACAAATGCCCCAGTCCTACATCCGAAACACAGAACTTCAGTTTCAGGGCATTGAAGCGATTGAGCTTCCATTCTTTGACGTGCATAGCTTCAACCACCCGCGAAACTATATCGACGTATGCAAGCTTTTGGCAATTTTCAGCAACTATTTCTAGGATTTCATCTGTACATGAAAGATTTAGATCTAGCACAACCAGATTTTGCAATTTAGATAACTGCATTGCCCAAAATGTGCAGTCCAAATTCATGGCTGGTATTTTAATAAAGCGTTTAATAAAAAATTTCCTCATATTTCTGTGTATGTAAAGTGCTAGTTCAATTCGAATATCTTGGTTTAGCTGCTCGACTCGTCTCTCTCTGATCTCGCACAAGTCGTCGAAAACAATTGCAGGTAAATTTGCAAGGATGTATCTCTGCAGCTCCTCGACTTTCTGCTTGCATGTTTCTTCATCGTAGTTTCCGTAAATTCTCTGGATGTTTCTGCAGGCGTAATGTATGAGCTCTTCTACCTTATGGCTGCATATTTTGTATAGAGTGTGTCCTAAACTCTCTGAGCTTCTACTGACGTTATCAACACAGTTGTCCTGGAAGGAGAACAGAAACAAACATTTACAGATATGTATAATAAATGGAAACATCTGTTATTAAGAAGTCAGCACTGAGGCAGTATTTTAATACCTGAATAATTTCAATTGTATTTTATAATAAGTAAATTCAATAACAGCCCGCCTTGAAACAATATGTATGTAATAATTATTTAAATTGTATGTAACAGTCATTGCAAAATGCTTATTTTTATTGTAAACATTTTTAATAATGTTATATGAATACATTACATACTCTAATAATGCAAGAGCTGTGAGAATAATAAGTTTTAAGTTGCTAACAATGAGGCAATAATGAGTTTGAGAGTTTGAATGTCACTAGTCATGATTAGAGCAACGAAAATGTAAATTTCGTAACAGTTTAAAATTAGCCAATCATCAGCAAAGAAAAAGCTTTAAGTAAAATGCAAGTATTCTATTGGACTAGAATTAGCCAATCAGAGATTTGAAATACTGAAGCTTACGGGTTTAACGGTTGAAACATGTTCAGTTGCTGGCAAACCTTGGTAGTGACCAGATGGAAGATGTGTTCTCTACAGAAATATTACGTGTGAATTATAAAAAATGTCTATGTGTTAGCTAAGTGAAAGTATTAAAGAATCTCACAGCTCTTAAAAAATGTAGTGCTTTATTAAAATGTGCAAGGATTAATAAAAGTGAATTTAAAAAACTTAAATTCTGTGTATGTCTACAATTACTGTCGTACCGCACCTTGCCTAAGAGATACATGACTCTACAAACATTACTGACGCAGCCGAGGCAAACATAAACATAAATACTATCTATAGAAGCAGTTTAATAACAAAGTTAATAATTTTTTTTTAAATTTGGAGCGTAACAACAAAAATACAACATCTTCAAATCGGCTTCACATATGTAGCAACATATTGTGTAACAACAGTAACTATTACGTAATCAACAAATTCAAACCAATGCCCAAAGTGTGTTGCAAACTTCTTAAACAAAGTAACTCCAAGAACAATAGTTCTTCAAGCTAGCTTCAATGCATGAAGCTTAAATAATTTATGTAAATAATATTACGTAACTAAATACCCTCTTCAAGTTGGCGTCCATACGTGGGGCATACATTCTTCAAGTTGGCTTCCCAAACAAGAAGCTAAAATAATTTACGTAAAACTCATACGTAACTAAACAACTTCTTCAGCACTGAAGAAAGCTTTTAATAAAAAGCATCTGATGTGTAGCATTCACATGGTTTTCTCCATCAATGACATATATTCATTATATGGGGCTTCAGATTTATTTAGCCATTGCCGCCAGTTGGTTGTCTGTGCATGACATCAATACTTTGAAGCGAGTTTATCATCAGAGCCTCTGGTAGGGGACTAGGGAAAGATAGTAGAGGGGGAGGATGTCAACAGTTTTGAGGTCACTTTAGTGAAATAGGACTTGTATCTTTCCAGTATTTACATTTGGAACTTCTTTCAGTTGCATTTCATAAACTCACAATTTCAGCATGTGTACTGATAGATAAGTAAAATAATTGGATTGTTTTTGCAGTGAAGGGTGTTTCGGCTTTAATGGCACAACTTTTCCATTACGAAAAGAAACTTTTTCATACTCTTTACCACATTAAATAAAAACTGAGCTACACAGAATAAATTAAGAAAACAACACACAAAGAAATCAACGTGTTTACAAAGTCGAAATGCATGCAGTCCAAGGTTCAATTCTATATTCTCCTTTGAAACAAGGGGTTCGCTGAACTGATGAAGTCATTCATTTAAACCAAGCGGCAGTAAAGATCGAATAAATCTGAAGGCCTGTTATAATATTCATGAAACACATGATTATTTCTATACTCGCTATGTTATGATGTATTTTTACCTAGAAATTGCTAAAAAGGTTGCAACATGCAAAAACAATATCCAAATGTTCATTTGTGGCAACACGCAGTTGAGATACAAAGGAAACAAAGAGGAAAAAAAGCATGTCCATTAGGTAATGGTTAGGAAGATCTGTCAGCCTCCATGGTCTATTGGTGCCATGCAAGCCTCTAGTTCTCAAGATCATGGGTTCATATCTGGTGGAGGGTGATAGATTTTTTTGGGCATAAAAATCCTTAGCATGGCTTCCTTCGGCAGGGAAGTAAAGCTGGTGGTCTCGCGTCATAGATTTTGCGACACGTAAAAGAACCTCAAGCCTGCTCAAGTGGCCTCTGAGGAAAATTTCTGATCTTTCACGCCCCATATAGAATGGGATGCAATGGCCCATAGAAACTAAAGAGCATCCATAAATAAAACACAATTTAATTTTAATTTAGGAAGGTCTAAACCTGCAACATGAGATATTTAAAATTTATTTGCCACAAATTGTGTATTTTAATTAGATACAGTTTCCCTGCAGTATGTTTGTCTCTATGTGTTAAGTTTTGCTTGTTATACAAAATTTACTGTAATAAAGGAAATTTCACAGAATTATATTCACTTCAAGATATAAATTGTGTTTCTCGTGTTAATATACTCAACATGTGACATTTTAATAAAAATTGTTTTGGCCATCTTTGAGAGCATAAAAAATTATTCTATTTGAATTTAACATAGATACTTTACTATAACTGGCAAATGATAAGACAACAAAAACATGCTACACAAACTAGGAAGAGGTTTCTGGAAAGAAATTAAACCAAGAATTGAAGACATTGACAGGCAAGATTTATTGGGAACCTTTAATTCCAAATTATTGTTGGGTATATGTAGAGAACTGAAAATGGATTACGGTGGAGACCATTATATGAACATAATGATAAAACAGCAAGGGAAGGCTTTGCAAAGGCTAGAACAAGGGTGTTGAAATTAAAAGGATTAAGAGCATGCTCATTTTATAACTAAAATGATGCTAACTGGCATATAATTCTAGAATGTGAGGAAATAAAAGATTCTTTGGAAAAAATTTGGAAAGAAGTAGTCAGATCTACCAAGAAGTTGTAGATAAAAAGATGATAAATGCAAAAACGAGGGCAAACGTAGTGGAATTAGGAAACTATTTAGGTTTTGTGCGGAATAAATGACTTAGGAAAATGAGAGAGGAGAGGGAGGAAAGTTAGATATTGGTGACATAATAAGTAGTAAATAGGTCTCAGTAGCTCGGCAACCACATGGGCTTCAGGGAATCCAGCTACTAAATGCAGTGTTTTATAAATTAGGTTAATAGAAGGACTATTACAGAATATCAAATGTAAAGTATGCTGATTTTTAGTGTAACTAATGACGTAATATGTATTCGTATCAAAGTGGAAATAAATCTTATTATTACTAAACAAAAGAAAATGAAGGTCTCATTAAAACACACAATTTAGGTCAAAGAATCTTATTGTGGTCTTAACCATTTGTGAGATATTCGTTGATATTGGGTGAAATTTTCTAATACTCTTACTTTTTACTTTCTCTAGTAGAGAAGGTATTGCATTCCATGCAAAAATTAGATATCAAGATTTCACCAGAAATACATGTTTTGAGGGTCACTGAATAAACAAATCTGGTGTGTTACACTCACATGACTTTCTCTACTCTTGTACAAACTATTTTTACAAACGCTTATTCTCCATATGCTTCATGTTAATCAAGATGTTAATCTTATTGCTAATTTTCTTGTAGATGCAAGGGGAATTGCTAGGCTTTAAGCGACAGTCAAATGTTTTAAGAGCTGGTTGCTATGTGGAGCATTCCATTCTCTTTGTATTACCAGGACAAAAAAAAAAATGAATAACGAATTTGAGTAAAAGTATAAGTATTGGAAAATTTAAGGGAATAACAAGCAATATCTCGGAAATGGTTCACTCAACAAAAAAAATGTATATGACATAAATTGTGTATTTTAATGCAATCTACATTTTTTGTGTAGTAAAATTTTGTCTATCGTATGGTTTACCAGTTATGCAAAAGTCGTTCACAACGAAGAATACTTTTGGAGACATTCCCAGAAAATTTGAGATATACAATTTATTTGCCATAAAAATGTCTTAAACTATGGTATTTTATTAAAAATTGTTAGAGCCATTTTTGAGAAAATTAAAATTTTCAAAAAATGTTCCATGTAAAGGGTAATCTAGGGTGGGGAGATTTTCTTGAAAACCTTTGTGTCGCATCTCTGGAAGATACTGAACCTAAATACCAAGTTTGGTGTTTATCCGACTTTTCGTTCCTGAGTTATGCTGTTCACAGACAGACACGGACATGTTTCCAAAAATGCTTTATATACATTTAGTGCACCTCAAAACATGTATTTCCTGTTAAATCTCTGTATCAAATTTTTGGGTGGAATGTAATACTTCCCCTATTTACTATATGTAGTAGAGAAAGTAAAAATTCCTCCATAGTATATGGGGAGTGAGTATATAAGAAAGACTTTAACTCTTTCTTAAAGATGTTATGTTGATTAGGCTTGCCTAATAGTTTTAAGTAGCATGGAAGGTTATTATAAATTGTTATTGCAGAATAGAAACATCCTTTTTGGAACAATTTTTAGCTATTTGCTGGTCTATGCAAATCGCCTGCATGCCATGTATTGTGGTCATGCACAGCAAGGTTCATTGTGAAGTTATCATCATTATCCGTAAGGTAGCTCAAGAGAGAATATACGTATTCACCAGTGAGAGTAAGAATTTTTTGGGTTTTGAACAAGGGTCTACAGGAATGACGGGACCCAACATCACAGATAATATGTATGGCCTTTTTTTTTAATATAAATACTTGCTTGCTACATGCCGAATTACCCCAGAACATTATTCCATACCGCAACAGGGAGTGAAAGTAGGGAAAATATGCTGTTCTTAAGGCATTTTGGTGGAGCAAATTCTTTTAAGTTTCTTAAGGCAAAGCAAGCCGAGCTGAGTTTTGGCAACATGATTTTTATTTGTTTTCTCCAGTTGAGCTCTTCATCTATTTGAAGCCCAAGAAATTTTGTTATCAGATACGTTATTTATGGTGTAATTGTTGTACTTGATTGTTAGTTCACTCACTTGTGTATGCTTCGTTTGAAATTGAATAAAATTCGTTTTATCACAGTTTAATGAAAGCTTATTAGCTTCAAACCAAAAGTTGAGCTGTTCCAACACTTTATTGACAGAATTTCTTAATTGCTGATGTGACTTTTGAGATATAAGTACACTGGTATCATCTGCAAAAAGCACAGCTATTGATTCTTTACTAAGATAGTGTGGCAGATTGTTTATAAATATTAAAAATAACAAAGGAGCAAGTATAGAACCTTGTGGGACACCTCTAGTAATAAATAATACCTGGTTCTGAATCACAACCATTGATTTTGGTTTTCTGGATCCTATTTGTTAAGTAAGAACTGAACCATTTTATAGTGATATCACTATAGTGATATATAGTGATATAGTGAAACGGTTAATCCAGTGCCACTAAAGCAAGATATTGTAGCTGTGCAGCACTGAGGTAGGGTAAAAGCCTGCCAATCCAATTTTCTCATAGGTTTTTCCATTCATGCATCTTAAGTTTAGAATTTGAGGCCCACCAGTTCAATTTTCAACAAATTGGTTTGATATCCTTCCATTTATCTACCTTTTGTTTGTATTGTAAAAAATGCAATATACAATAATAGACACCTGTGCAAATGTGCAGTGAAGGTTGGGGTTAGGTTATGTTTAGGTTCATGGAGTTCTGTTTTTATTACTCTCTCTACTACGTATAGTAAGTAGGGGAAGTATTGTATTCCACCCAAAAATTAGATACTGAGATTTCAGTGGAAATACATGTTTTGAGGCACATAAATAAAAAAAAAGACATTTTTAGAGAAAGTGTGTCTCTCTGCATGTGTGAACAGCATAACTCAAAAACAAAAGGTCACATAAATACCAAACTTGGTATTTATGTTCAATATCTTTCAAAGATTTTCAACAAAATCCCCTCACTCCAGACTACCCTTTATATGAAACATTTTTCGAAAATTTTGATTTTCTCAAAAATGGCTGTAACGATTTTGATTAAAATAGCATATATTTATCATATTTTCATGACGAAATGTATATCTTGAATTTTCTGGGAATATCCCCAAAAGTCCTCTTCATTCTGAATGGCTTTTCCATAACATAACCGTAAGAGATAGACAACATTTGGTACATTTTTCTAAACAAAAAATGTAGATCTCGTTAAAACACACAATTTATGTCATATACATTCTTTTTCTCGAGTGAACCATTTCCGAGATATTTCTTGTTATTGGTTTGGGTTTTTCAATACTTTTTTCTCAAATGGGAATTCGTTATTCGTTCTTTTATGTCCTGGACATACAAAGGGAATGGAATGCTCCACAAGGCATCCAGCACTTAAAACATTTGACTATCACTTAAAGCCTACCGTATTCCCCTTGCACCAACAAGAAAATTAGCAATAAGATTAACATTTCGATATCTCGATTAACATGAAGTAGATGGAGAATAGGCGTTTGTACAAGAGTAGATAAAGTCATGTGAGTGCAACCCATCAGATTTTTATTAGTGTTTTTGTAAAATGTCACATTATTTATTGCCTTATTATTGTACTGAGAGTCTATTTTTATTAATTGCTTATTAGTGAGGGGGAAAAATGATTTGCCTTTAAAATAAAACACTATATTTTGAGTGTCTTTGGTGTTCTTAAAACAACATATAAGTTTAAATGTGTGCATGCGAAGGTTAATCTGGCGTTGTTTGAACCTTTATTAACACACATCTGAATGTCATCTCTATCAGCAAGTACATCACGCGTATCACAAAATTAAATTGTATTACCTTTGATCTTCGTAATAAAAACATTATCTTAGTGCTGAAATACAATTGTTGACATTTGCGTACAATATTTGTTTACAATTCTAAATGCGGCTGGCCGCCATGAAAATTGTACAAGACTTGCCAACTGCTGCCAAACCTACATACACAAATTTATATACAATTTTCCTCCAATTCCCTTATGAAATACGAGATTCGTGATTGATTAACAGGTAGTTAGATAAAAGCATCAATCGGTGGTACTATTGCGTGAATAAATAATTGGCTGGATTGCAGAAGCGATATTTAGTAGCTCCTGTGTTAAATGCCGATATTTAAACATGTGGAGAACAAACGCTATTTAACCTCAAAATGTGAACTGCAATGTGAAGTTTGCGCCTGCACGCAATGGATCACGTTAACCATATCGCTATGTGGAAACAGTTTCGGAGAGGTATTTTGGAAATTAGAACGCGGTTATTTATAACTAGTGCATTTATGCTGTAAATTAACGTCAATGCATCGACAGTATGCAGTAATTTAGATTGTGCGCTTCCTACAGTCAACGGTATGAGAACATGGGCGTGCCCTGCTAAAAAAATATTGGAGGGTTCTTGTGATTTCCAAAAGTCAAGTTTGCGGATAATGTATGTTCTTACTTTATATTTAATTTTTACCACTATAAATGTATAATATTTGTAAAATGAAATGTACCTACATTTATTTTAGAGTTAGTAGAATAGTACTGGCACTTTATTTTCAGTGAACAGTAACGAAAAAAAGATTCTTGTTACATAGCAGTTCATATTCTACTTTATAATTAATAGTAGAATAGCGCACAAATGTGCATGCTAAAATGGCAGTGGTCGCACTGTTTGCTGCACAGAACGCACATACATTCTATGGGAGGTTCATGAAAACTTTTTCGAGTGCATATCTTGTGGTGGAATCCGTGGATTGTCAGTCTGTTCATGTCCGGTCCAGTTCCTGTTGGTCATGGCCTCTGTTGGGTAGAAGTCAAAATCTTTTCCTCTGTCTCATTCGGAGAGAAATTCTGTTTCCTGTTTGGTAGTTGTTCTATGAGAAAAGGCTCCCGTGGCAATATGTAGATCATTCTGATTGGCGCCCATTTTTTTTTAAAAAACCTGGCTTTCACGTTCTCTATGCAATTTAGATCGCTTAATGTGAGATAGTCCCAAATTAATTCCAGTCAATAAGTAACTACTGGGACGACCTCTGCTTGGAAGAGGAATATTGCCGTGTTTAGAGACAGTTTTTTGTGGGATCCTGATGGCTGCTGATATCCTTTCCCTTATGTGCTCTTGAATGACGCTGCTGTTGGCTGCTAGGAGCTCCCCATTCTCAACTCCTCTCCTTTGTATTTTATTCTGGCTGGAATTCTTCCTCCCTTTCTGAAGACCATTTGCACTGTTTTGTTCATGTTAATTTACTTTGTTTTGTCATATTTTTCTAGGTTGTCCATAGTTACTTGGAGATCTTTGTTGTTGGACTCTATAACTAGGACATCAGAATATAAGTATATTTTCGTTGAATTGTGAGTTATTTTCCAATATTAAACAGAAGCGGCTGATACTGTCTCCCTGCAGTACTCCGTTGTTTTGTTTAATAGGATGTGAAGTTCTGTTGCCACCTTGGATTCTTACTTCGTTGTAGGTTCATTGTTACAGTCAACGAGTTATCTTGTTTTCCAATTTTGTTACCAGTATTGATCTATTCAGTAAGTCGAAAGCCTTCGTAAAGTCGACGAATATGGCATAGAACTACCCTTCTGGCAATTCATTGCGTCTTGTGTGTTGTCTATCAGGTTCTTAACGGCGTGAAGTGTTCTCCTTCCTTTCATGAAGCCGAATATGGGCCCAAAGTTTGGATGCTCAGTTTTTCGGTAAGGGATTTGTGTATATTGTTTTCTAGGGCAATGCCTCTGTACGAATTTGGGTCTTCACGATTCCCTTTTCCTTTATATAAAGTGTAACAATTGACTCTCTACAACTTTGTGGAATAATTCCTTTTGTGAAGCAGGTGTTGAACAGTGAAGTCCATATAGATAACAGAATTGCTGATGTGTCTTTTAAGATTTCACTGTACACTCCGTTAGGGCCTGCTGCTTTCTTGTTCTTGGTATTTTGTGTTGCTTGTACTACTTTCACTTCTTAGCATGTGGGATGAATCTGGAGTGCTTATTTTTCTTAGATTAGGTCAATTTTCAAATTTTCCTTATTTAATGTTTCGGGGAAGTGTTTTTTCCGGGCGTTATTGTGAGTTCTGCAGTGGGACTCGTTGGTCTGCGCTTGATGCTTATGAAACAATCTTTTAAAGCTTTAGCTTGGCATTCCATATATTATGTGGTTTTCTGTTCTTTTATAATGTTTTGTTTTACTTTCCTTTTCTTAGTCTATGCCTCAAGGATTACATTCTCGTGTATGTAGCGGGTTTTATGTAGCAGATCGAAGGTTTCTCTGCGGAGTCTGTAGCTCTCTCCATCAAACCAGGTTTTGGCCATTCATGAGTCCTTCGAATGTGTGTTGTTTTAATGAAGTTCGTTATGGTATGTAAAGCTGGGTCTACCAGGTCCTTATCTAATAATTTTGGTAACTCAGGGTTTCTTTTCCGCTTTCTAGGATGGTCTCTCTTCCTTTCGCTCTTGGAGATATGATCCAAACGTTGGAATTGGGTGGCCACAGAGATATGCTTCGCTGCATCACTGTACATAACTCGTTGTCCTTGTAATCTTAGTTTAGTACCTTTGACAAAGACTAGATAAATGTACTTTTACCATTTGGAGGAATATAGGTCTCCTGTATTGGGTTGTTCACGAGTTTGTAGTTTTCTTCATGTAATAAATCTAGTACCTACTATCTTCGTCTTGTCGTCCAGTTTATCTATTCTGTCACCTCCCAGAACTACACTATGTTGATGCCGTCCACTTTTAGGAGGGGCTAGTATAAACTTTTATGGCTATTTTGTGGGTTCGTATTATGACCGTGTTTTCCTCTCATGCTATCCATATTATGTTTAAACATGCATAACACTCCTTCGGATCTTTCTGTTTCTTTAGCAGAAACTCAGGTGTTTACATAAGAATGTCTCTGTGGCTAAGACAATATCAAATCGTGTCCAGAAGTTGTCATCCCTTCCACATTCTGAATAATCAAGTCCAGGTTCATCGCTGTGTCGGAGTACTTTTGGGGGCACCCCGTTATATTATGTTTTTTTGTCTTATTCAGAGGAGCCTCCTTCGTTTCTTGTATATTGGTAGCCAAATCGCCCCACCAGGATTCCCTTTGGCCAGAAGTCTGGGTCTGATATTGCCTGCAGGTATCCAATTAGGAAGCCAACTTTAAAGGCTTTCATGTCACCTCGAGTCTGAAGCTTCCAACATTCAATTCACCCCTTTATTTATCGTTTATTCAGGTATTTCTTCGCCTGCTCCGTTATGGTGCCTTTTTTTAGCTTTCCTAGACATAACCAGGCGATTTTGTCAGCAGCTTGCAATTCGCTCTGATTTTCTTTGGAGCCAATGAGCATTGTCAATTTTCCTTTTCCTACCTACAATTTGGCTCCATTGCTGTTCTTCATTTCCTCCCTCTTCTGCTTCCTCTACCGTCACGGCGACGCTCTGGATTGCGGTGTCATTAGTCGTTTCTTTCTGTTGTTTTCGCTGTCTTGGGAGTAGTGGAAAACCCTCTATTGTCGTACGATTGGTTTTGATTGTTTACATCTCTTCTGGTGGTTTCTTTTGTTATTGACGGTCTCATCGCGCATCTTTTGGCACAATGCTTTGTTTATCTTATCCTCCAGTATTGTGTCTAGTTTGTTGGTTACAATGTCTGCCGAGATTTCTGTATCAACTTTTCCATTCTCGGGTTTTTGCTTATCCTTTGATCCATGTTTTCTATCAGTTGTTTAATTAGGACGTCATGCTGATTTGCAATATGAACCGTCTTCTTGCATTTCTTGCATAACCAATTAACTTAGCTCATTATATCAAACTCTCTGTGTTTTAGCTCTGCACAGTATAACCGGCCGATATTGATTCTTCACAAAGAGATTATTTACAAATTATTTGAATTTACATCTTTTCAAACATTTGTTTCCACCTTTCATTACTACTTATAAAAGCATTATATTGCAAGTTTCTAACTTGTCGACTTCTGTTTTGTGAGTGTGTCAAAGAGCAACACGGTTCAGTCGCTTCTATGTCGTTGTGCTTCTGAAATACGTTTACGGTCTCCTCAGAATACTAAATGATCGTTCTGACCCACAAGAAGAACTTGGCAACACACGCATAAGCCTTAGAAGAATTTACTGCTACTGAACAATTTCCTGCAGTAAAATATAAAAATGACTGGAGGCCCGTGTTACAGTAAATCATGGTGCTTGACTGTGAATTTTAATTTGTATGCGTTTTAAAGATAGGCAACACTTAATTTGAAAGGCATAATAATCATATCTCATATCAGGGAACAATTCTCTAAAAACGTCGACTACAACACTGAAGGAGCCAGAGCAGAATTTAGTCTTATACATTTGAAGTTCCACGCTGAGTGGCTCTAAATCAAGTTCAGGATACATATTTAAGTCACTGGAAATTTAATAGCTGTCTTCTTTTGTTAGGATTTTCTCCATGCACTCCACTATTTTTATTCCTTTATGATCAAAACGTGTTTTCAATCCAGTTAAAGCAGCTCGAAAACTTTAAAAAACTGAATAAGATACTATCCTCAGCGCTTTCTGGTGAATACTGTTCATCGAGACCACAGAATCTCTTTGCTGTGTGCGTTTTTCTGAGAAGTTTTAATGGTTCCAAACCCAGTTCTTAATCTTTCCATAGCTTGGTTGAAAAGTTCATGAACCTTATCTTCACTTCTATTGTCTAAAACTGCAAATTTTACCAATATAACTGCTGACACCAGTCCATTAACAGTCTGCTGGCGACCCTGAAGAGTTGAATTCACAGATTCAAGAACACGACTTTAATCATTGGCCACCAGAAGTTTTAGAATTGTTGAACCACCTTCAAAAGTGCAGCTGCTTGGCCTTGAGCTGTGGACGTGTGTTGTAATTCTTCCAAACAGATCATAATGTCTTATGTTTTATAGTGCTTTAGCAAATCTATTATCTGTTTTCCTCGATAAATCCATCTACTTGGTCACAAATATTTAAATTTTCCTATGTTGGACACTGGACAACAAATCTCACTTTCTATTCTGCTGTTAAATGCAGTTTTTGCAGAAAGTGACTGCGAAAACAAAACTCCATCATGCGAGTTGTGCCAAAGTGTTAAATATCGACTTAATAGATGATTTCACAGTTAAATGTTGTAACAGGTACATTGACAAGAACACGAAAATCACATATGACGATGTTACTTCTTTACACGAGGCATTGAGGATATTGCTGATAGTGATAATAAAGTGGATATTGGTGCTATCAGTTATTTATTACAACAGAAAAGATGAAATATTATCGAAACAAATATTTATCGAGGTAGGTGGCGCCGCGATAGTGTATGCGGTTCGCATTCGAGAGGTCCCGGCGACTGCCCACTCTGACCCATGGGTTTTTCGTGGTTTCCCTGGGGACGGTAAGCGAATGCTGGGGTGGTTTGTTCTCCACCACGATTTCCTTTCATTCCGATTTCTTCTCATCTTTCAGGTGTACTAGGTTTCGTGACGTGTGGCAGTGCCGGTGCGGATGCTTGTTTAGAGGAAAGGGTACTCCCCGTGGACGTCTGAGAGGTACTTGATTGATCGCCCTCTCTCGGCGGCTCCAGCAGTGCGACGAGTCTGCGAGCTTGGAAGTGATAGGGGCTTCCGCGTGTCTCCTGGGGGGTAGCCGCGATAGATGTGTTTAGATCGCAGCGCGCGAGGCGTCTCCCTTCGTTGAATCATCTCTAGCTCTACAAATATCCTTATTAAATAAATGCGTTGGTTTTATTTCTGCATATACAGGACAAGAATCAAGTGTGCTGGTTCAACAGACACTTAATTCGGACAAGTCATCTACAGCCATGTCCAGATACCAATCAATGGCCCAAGAATTAAGTAGTCTGCTAATAAGTATGTAACCAAGATGGAGGATACAGTACGCAGTAGCTGGTGGATGAAGATAAAATAAGTGAATAAAGCAACAGGCTCAAGTGTGGTGAAACGTAAAACACGAGTCCCACAACAGTAGAAAAACGAACTGAATCCGATCCTAGTTTAGCTGAAATGAAAGATGTACCTAAAGTGAATTCATTACACGCAGACAGGCTTGGACTTTCTAATTGATTTTATCGAACCTAATTTCCCTGAGGTAACTGGCGAAGAATTTAAGTCTAGGAATCCTGATCTTTGCTCGTCCTTCAGAGCGAATATTGTGACGAAGACAGCCACGCTAGCCGGCAGATTAGTGGGGGAGCTTCCAGCTGATGTAAACAATTACAGGAAGACCATCTAGCCGTAAGGTGATCGTTGTGGATCTTTCTGTTGTTCTGGGGCTTTCCAAGAACTCTGCAGCCGTATATAAGCGAGTGTTCTCGCAACAATTGTGGTTGTTGAGAAGTTAAACTGAGTCAGTCAGCGAGCGATCCTCCGAGCGAATTCCTGACGGCTGTTATGACGTGCAGCGAGTGCTAGTGCTGTGGAGTTCTAAGTGAAGCGAGCCGTCCGGTGTGAAGAGGTACATCACGAATTAAGTGAAGTGACGGAGAATTGAACTAGTTCACCTCAGTGAAGTGAAAGTGTGAACGAAGTGAACTAGATAAACAAAACAGTAACAAATAAGAAGTTAGAACAGTGACAGTTGAAAACTGGAGAAAGTCACAATGTACATATATGAAGAACATTTAACCAGTGTGTTAGACCCGCTTAATGTGGTCACGTAATACGTGTGTATGTCGTGTTTAATTTTCTCTACCACGCATCTAGTTGACAAAGAAGGTGTTGTATTCCACCCAAAAATTCGATATCGAGATTTCACCGGAAACACATGTTTTGAGATTCCCCGAATAAAAAAAAACATTTTTAGACAAAACTCCGTGAATACGTCCGTGTGTGTGTGTCTGTGAATAGCACAAATTAAAAACGAAAAGTTGGATACGCACCAAATTTGATATTTAAGTTCAATACCTTTCAAAGATGCGAAACGAAGATTATTCACCCCAAACTACTCTTTATGTGCAACATTTTCGAAAATTTTGATTTTCTAAAAAATGGCCAGAACGATTTTGATTAAATACGGTATATTAATGATATTTACATGACAAATAAAATGTATATCTTGAACTTTCTGGAAATAGCCTGTGCAGTAATGTGAACAGATAAAGCGAGCGCCATGAGAGATTAATCATGTAAAAAGACACAATGAAAAGTAAAACCTAATGAAACCAAGTCGAGTTATTAAACATATGCAAATACAAAAGGGAATTGCCATGCGGTTTGACTTGAAACCAAAGTTGGTCAAAATGGAGTAGTATTAACATTTTATCGCACTAGTGTGATAACGTAAAGCTTTTAGCACGTGTGCACTATGTTAAAAAATCTACTTTTAGGCTATGCTTCCAAATATAAATTTTCGTGGTTGATATTATTTGTGCATTATTCATTTCAGTTATTAGTATATTGTTTGTTTCAAATTTTGTTTATAAGTATTGAATCTGCAATATAATTATGCATTAGTTACGACACAAAGTGTTGAAAAATGAATAACGTTGAACATACGTTCAAAATATGATTAAAATCAAATAATCTGCAAATGAAGATGACTCTCACAACGAAAATATTGTAAAAGAACACAAATAAGTTACAAAAGGGATAATTTAGGAACAACTACGATTTTTACATGATTGTAAATGTGTTACTTTAATGAATATACCATGTTAAAGTTATAAATGTGAGGACGGGTTTTACGACCGCTAGCAACAAGTTGATAGCGGAGGTAAACAAGATTCAATTTTTTTGTATTGTTAATAAACACTTCTTCTTCTTTGTGGGAAGCTTAGAAAAGAGAAGCAATCGAAGCATCCTAAGACTACCACGCGGAAGTATTGTGAATTTCGACGTCAAAAGGAATTAAATATATTATTGTTATTAATCAACCACATTAAGAAGGTAAGAGTTGATATATGTATGAAGTAACAAGTTATAACTGCGGAGAATTGTTATTAAATCTTTGTGTTCATTACATTGTTGTTTGCGAACGTCACCAGTATGTTGTATATTTGACAGCTATTTTCTAATGCTTTGCGAGTTAATTGCCCTGTAGTTTGTTCGATTTGTTCTAATAGTTTATTAATTATCATCATTTTAAGATTTTGTATTCGCCCAAAATTAATTTGACGAACATTTCCGGGCTATGGTGTTTTACTACTTTAAATCGCCATTAACCCTAAACAATGTGAAGATTGGCTTAGAAATGCAGTTGGCTAAGAATCTAAGGCAACAATTTATAATTTGTACAGCGAATTCAAAAGAGATAGGTTTTTTCTTAGTGATGAATTTCGTGAAGGACGACAAAGAATTGTTGTTACTGATGAAAATATTGCCGCTGCTCGAGCAATGCTTGAAGAAGATCGACAGACTCTAAGGGCAACATTAGACATTGGTATGAGTCAAATCCAAAACATTTTACATCAACATTAGACGTGAGAAAATTTTGTTGTCGATGGATTCCACATAAACTGACACCCGATAAAAAACAACAACGCGATGATTGGTGCAGAAAAACTGGAAAAATTCCAAGGCGGAATTTCAAATTTGGCTTGGAATATCTTACTGGTGATGAATCTTGGATTTACTGTTATGATCCTGAAAATAAACTTTATTCGGGGTCTTTAGATCAGAACCTAAGTCTACAAAAGTCCGACGAATTCGCATGTCTGGTAAGATGGTTCCTATTTTTTTTTCTAAAACGGGCCATATTGCTACTATAATATTAGAAGAAAGACGTACCGTTATTGCCGACTGGTGTATATACACAAATGTCTGTTTACTGCACATTTTTGAAAAAGCTCGTGAAAAACGCCAAAAAAGAAAAATAATGTTACATCATGACAATGAATCGTCGCATACAGCAAAACTAACAACTGAATATCTGAATGCCCTAAGGGTCAGCACCATGAACCCTTCACCATACAGCCCTGACCTAGCACATGACATCATTGGTTTAAGGACTGGTTACATTGAATGCAAAAATGTATTGATGTTAAAGGAGAACATTTTGAAAAAACAATAACATTATTTAAATATTTTTAAACTAATCCTTGTTTGATTATGTACATTTTTTCAGTGTCGCCCTCGCATAACCCAGAGGAATTCAGTATACTATACGAAATAACTCGTTGCACAATCTGCTACAGAGGCGCGGTAATTTCAGATTAAAAAAATTCAAGACACATAACAAACTACTACGTACAGCACCCACCAGCCGGCAGCGACTCCGCTACAATGCGATAGAATTGGTGATTCAGCCTGTTATGAATGATTTTGAAAATAATTAAAGTTCGTGTACCGTACTCTATGACTTCTCTAAAGCATTTGACACTAAGTCATGATATTATTATTTCTTAATTACAGTTATATGACAAGGAATTGGATTTATTTAAATAATATTTATTAGAACGAACAGAAATTGTTAAAATCAACGGAATGTACTGCGAAGCTGCTAAGTAAACTGTGATGTACCTCAAGGTTCCGTATTGGGACCGCTGTTCTTTCTAATTATGATAACTAATTTTATATCAAATGTCAAAAGCAGATCAATATCAATTAGTTGATGATACCTCACTATTTGTTGGGTCACATTTTTTATGAACGATGCTCACACAGAAGCCACTACATAGTTTGAAACTAATAGTTTTAAATTAAATGAAGATAAGGCACGAAAATGCTATTTACCTTGAAAAATAAACAACAGAAAGGGGTTGCAGTTTCAGAGAAGCTACTTGGTATTATTTTGGTCTACCATCTTAATTGATCAACTCATGTTAACGATGTTTATACTGGAGTGTCACGTGTGCTTTATTTGCTGTGTCAGCTGATATCGGTAGAATCTAAAGCAAGCATATTATGACTTTCACGTACGTAATATTGCATTCCACCCAAAAGTTCGATGCCGAGATTTCACCGGAAGTACATGTTATGAGATCCCTGAATAAAAAAAACCCCATTTTTAGGAAAAGATCCGCGTGTGTGTGTGTGTGTGAACACACTACTCAAAAACGAAAAGTTGGATAAACACCTAACTTGGTATTTAAGTTTAGTATCTTCCAAACATGCAGCACAAAGATTTTCAACAAAATCCCCCAACCTCAAAGTACCCTTTAGTGGAACATTTTTCGAAATTTTTTATTTTATAAAAAATGGCTCTAACAATTTAGAGATTAAAATGCAATGCATTAAATAATAAAATGCAATTTTCTGGGAATAGCTTGTGAAGTCCACTTCATTCGGGGAATTTTGTATAATCGTGCATAATTGGCAAACGTTAAGCGGTAGACGAAAACGTACCACACAAAAAATGAAGATCTCTTTAAAACGCACAATTTAATTTCAAGTAACCTTTTTTGTGGCATAAGCTGTTTTTGAGTTATCCGTTCTTTTGAAGTCCTGTCAACATTCAGTTGTTTCTCGCGATGTCATGGAAACAGTATGGAATTTTAAGGCCAGCATATAGCGTCCAGTTGTTAAACATTTGACTATCGCTGTTCTCTTTGTATCTATAACGAAATGTTAATGTAGCTATTTCGGAAAGGTTTATCTCAATTAAAATGAAGTAGACAGGAAAATAAACTCTCGTAAGAATAATTTGTATACCCACTCGCTAATAAACGATAGAAGGTAGAGAAAGTCATATGACTGTTGAGGCAGTAATTTTTATCGCTTAAATGATGTCAGTATAATTATATAATATAAAAAATAACAGCCCGCTTAAAAGCAATATGCGTAATATATAATATATAAAATGTATATTACAGTCATTCTATTATGTTTATATTATTATGTACATGTATAATAATGTTATGCGAATGTATTACGTAGTTTAACAATGTAGGAGCTGTGAGAATAGAAGTAAGCTGCCTTACGTAGCAAACAGAATTACAAAGCAAAAAGCTGAAAGTTGCTAACAATAAGGTAACCTTGAGACAACAATAAATTAGAAAATTAAAAAAAGGCTACTAATAGTTCTTGTAACAATATTAATGAAATATTTAAAACAGTTTAAAAATGGTCACGTGGATGTGGAAAGAAAAGCCAAGGTAAAATAAAAGTACTCTATTGGAGCAGGCTTAGCCAATCAGAAACTAGAAATAGAGAAATGTACAAATTCAAACGGTTGACGCTAGTAGATAGCGTACCCAGGCAGTTCGGTTCAGTACGGGTTCAGTGATTGTATGTGAGACATGAAAATTCATTGCGGTGAGGATTATATACCAATGTTTACCCGTTAAAAGTGTAATTAACAATAATCTCACAGCTCTATAGTAGGATACATCAGTGAAGTGTGATTTAATCGTGTGAAGGATTAATAAAAAAAAGTAAAATACAATTATAATTTGTGTAAACTTTATTCTTCAACCGTACCAGCCCTATTAAGAAATACTTGCTCTACAAATGACATTACTGACGCGGTCGAGGCATAAATAATAAATAAATAAACATTAAAATAATTATTATACATAAAATAAACAGACGACACAGCCGCAAAAGTTGGTTGCTAAACGTGGGGCGAAGACTACCGGAAAGTTTGTAACGTACGTGGGACCACATATCAGCTTCAAGTTTGGCATCTATAACGTGGTCACATCTCCCGCAAGTTTGGTGCCCATACGTGGTGCAACCGCTGCAACTATACGCCCGCAATGTAACCCATCCGATGTTTTTCATGGCACTCTGATTTATGGTATTCTGGAGTTGACAAAGTATTAATTTTACAGAAAAGGGCACTTCGTATAAGTAATAGCAAAGTCAACATATGATGCCCATTGTAAGAAAGTATGTTGGTTGTTATTAATGAATATATTTTAAAATGTTTGTATAAACCTGTCGTGAAGGTACCAGATCCATAAGTATTTAATTCGTTTGCTAAACAAAGAGTAAAGCTTGGTTTTATTATTTAGCTATTGGCATGTAGGGGAGGGGTTCCGACCCCTTCAGCTGCCGTGGTACTTCTGACGTTACTAGAAGTACATTCGAGCCCCTCCCGTTGGGGAGCTGTTCGGACTGGGTTGGTCTCGACGGGCAGTGGTTCCCGATACCTGTGGGAGATTGGGTACGACTGCAGCCGGGGTTGTGAGACGTCTCAACGTCCTCCAGTACCGCCCTGGAGAGCCGGTAGACGGCATGCTAGATTGCTGTCAGCCCCACCGAGGTTATCGGTAGTCGCCCTTCGGGTTGACGCGCGTAAGTGACCTATCCACTTCCATCTCCGCATAAGCGGGGGCCTTTTTAGACTCCAGATATTGGCCTCATGGGAAACCCCCATGGATGGAGAGCCACTCGGCTGGCGCTATCCCTGGGCTTTGGCTCTTATCCTGGTAGACCTTGCTCAACATTGTCCAACAGATTACCTGTAGCTGCATGTTCTTATATTTAAGAGTGTAATGAACAAGTGGCTTGTTTTAAACCCGTTTCGTAATATTGATGAATACTATGATGCTGATTTTAACGTGATGTTTTTATTTTGTATACCTGACTAAAACGCTCAGAACTCTAACAATAAAGAAAAAATAAAATGCTGAGAAAATACTATGCAAAAGCACTGCTAAACAACCAGAGATACTGCAGTTTGTAACGCTGATTTCTCTGAATGCAGCTGAGCGACTCCCACTTTGTCCATTCGGGCTGCCTTGTCGTTATTTGTAGAGAGTTTCTCGGTTGGGAAGAAATAATATCAGTTTAATTAACATCAACATAATCTTGTTCATTCTCAGTAACCAAGATAAGAAAACACGCGAAAGACACAATAAAATGAAGGCCAAAATTAATATACAAAGAAAAGAAGAATAACAATAAAGAAGTGATAACTCGACTGGTTTGATGCTGTTGTTATCATCCATGGCCAATGTCATGTTTATATCTCACTCAGTTTTTATTTTTCTCCTTATGAAAGCTCCCATAGAGAAAGAAACCCGCTGGTTACAAGAAATAAGAAACTATAAGTTATAACATGAAAATATCCGAAAATCAGAGTGGGTCGCAGAAATGTGGATATTAATTTCGAGTTATTTATTACTCTTATGTTATAAATGCTTGAACAACATAGAGACTTTTGTAGTCAGATCGATTATGTTGAATGCTCTTGTGTTTTTTATATATACACAATAAATAATCATACAAAATAAAGAAGCGGTATTTTGTCTGGTTTGACGCTGTTGCTGTTATCATAGGTGGGATCGCTGTTGTAAGTATTTATTTGGCTGTGTCATTACTCCATGATCAACGTCAGAGAGGAGATCAACGAATATGTAAACTCACTGTTCCTTTGTTATTTTGTGAGGCCGCGAAAGTCCAAGTAATTGTTATTCTCATGTTGGCAATGTTCGACCTGCTACGATTGTCGTTGTAAAAGATATACGATGGCGGGTCGAAAAGTAACGCACAATACTTTTTTCTGCCTTGGTATTGCAGCTGAAATGTTGCAATTTCACACAGACATAGTTCTAAATTTTCGCTACAGAGGGTATTTTTTGTTTCATGTGCAGCTCTAGCGAGAGAAGCGTGAACTACGCAACAAAGATGGCATGCATGTTACTGTCGTCCACGTGTGAAGAGCAGAGAGGTGTGGTTCGATATTTGTGGGCCAAAGGGTATAAATCGAGTGATATTCACAGGGACAAGCGTGGCGTGTATGGGGATGATTGTATGGATCGTAGTAATGTCTCCATTCTTCCTAGAGGGCCGTGTGAACCTTAGTGATTCGCCAGGCTCTGGTAACAGCTGCAACCCCGCAGAATGTCAGAGACATTGAGGCGGCAATTTTGAACGACCGGCGTGTGCAACTGTGAGCCTTATCGCAACAGTTCAACATTTCCTATGGTGTAGTATACGATATTGTTCATGGCACGTTGAAATTTCGTAAAGTTAGTGCTCGCTGGGTGCCTAAGAACCCGACAGACAACCACAAGGACTAGCGAATGATGAGCTTGGATCACCTAACGCGGTACACCGCAGAAGGGCATGCATGACTTTATGAAAGGAATCGTCACTGGTGATGAGTCGTGGGCATGCCACTATACGCCCGAAACCAAGCAAGCAAGTATGGAGTGGAAACATGCTGGTTCCCCAGTGAAGAAAATATTGAAAGTGACTCAATCTGATAGGAAAGTGCTTGTGACGGTGTTCTGGGATATGCATGGTGTTGTATTGGTGGACTTTGCTGAACACTGTGAATGGTGCAGCCTACATGAAAACTTTGGTGAAGTTGCGTATAGCCCTTCGTGTCAAACGCCACAACATGAATACTGACGATGTCAAAATTCTTCATGACAATGCTCGCGCCCATGTTGCTGCTGCTGTTCGTCAGAAAATCACCAAATTTGGTTGGGAGGTGCTCCAGCATCCACCATACATTCCGGACCTTGACCTTCATCTGTTTGGCCCCATGAAGAAATTGCTGGCCGGCCAAACGCTTTGCGACAGATGCGGAAGTGAAATCAGCAGTTGCAGATGGCTATACTCCAAGGAAACGAACTTCTACGAACAGGACATATTGAAACTGGTATCACGATGGGAGAAATGTGTTCAGAAACTTGGTGACTATGTCGAAAAATAGGTAAAAGTGTAGGTTCATTTGCGATTTTTGTTGTTGTTTTAACTATTAAACTTTTTTGTTCAAAACTTGTGCGTTACTTTTCGATCCGTCCTCGTAGATGGTCTTGCGAGTTTTCGTAGGCATCACAACTAATCGTGTGAAATGGGTGGAACTTAGTATCCTAAGCTAGACAGTAATTTTCGCCTTGTGTCAAAAGTTATGTAGCGGGAACAATGGTACATTAATGTAAATATGATATTAATGTGAATAATTTTATAAAATTCTAAATACATGTATGTTAAATATAACGGGCCATCTAGTCGTGTAGGTGAAAGCCAGGTACAAGGCGTCAAGTGGTACCAGGCGGAGACATCTCTGGGGTGGCATAAAGCACAGGACCTAGGTAAACATGATTTGCACAGACGCTAGAGTGAGAGAGATAGCTAGAGTTTAGAAAGAAATAGCGAGAGGTTTGGGCAGAAATGGAAAGTCCAGACGCATCTAAGGAGAAATATGAGGGCAATGTTCTCATACGACGCTAAGGTGATTGCCTCATCCCTTAGCGCAATTTAAAATAGTTAAGAGGAAAATAGCGTCATCTGCAGGGTGTGTAAAAGACAGAGCCCGAGATTCTCACGACTTGTTACAACATCGTCAGGGGGTGAACGTCAAGCCACTTTGATGGCGGAGCATGTGAAGAAGCTGTTAGCAATTCAGGAAAGATATATAGTTGGAGTGGGAGGTGCAGCTTAACAGATAGGACCAACAACCCTGTTATATTTGTGGGGTGGAAATTACGGCTGGCTGCGAACAAGTGTTAATAAGTTATAGTTAAAGTGAACATAAACGTTTTATTTCGTCTCCTGTTACCCAAGCTAGAGAAAAGTTAAGAGTGTAGGACAACACAGAAGTGTTGTAGGGACATTTCTTACAGCACATCAACAGCCACACCTGGAAGCAGACGATGATCAGCCGAGAGGTCCGTCGCAGTTATCTGTGCCAAGTACTACACCACACACACACACACACACACACCACACACACTGACTTATATTAAGATTAGTCATATGAATTTTGTAAAAATGTGCTGTTTTAATCAAAGTAATTAGAACCATTTTAGAGCAAATAAAAATAAAGAAAAATGTTCAATTTAAAGCGTTGTTTGGAATGGGGGAAGTTTCTTGAAAATCTTCATGTCGCATCCTTGGAAAATGTTGAACCTAAATACCAAACTTAGTATTTATCGGTCTTTTCATTTTAGGGTTATGTTAATAGACACACACGCGTACCGTTTTCTAATTTGAGGGGGGATTCACGGAGGCTCAAACCATGTATTTCCGGTGAATGGAATTTATGGGTGAAATGAAATACTTTCTCTACCTACTGTACCTAATTAGACGCTAGATAAAGTAAAAAGAGAAGCAACGTTGGAACATACCGGCCGCTGGGTGTGACTCTCCTACAGTAGGCCATTCTTGGGGACCGGAGCGTGTTTGTCTTGTTCGACGGTCAACATGTGGTTACGTCAGGGGTAACATATCGTGTTTACCTTTGCTTCCTGATGGTCAACAGATGCAGGCAATGCGACATAGCAGAGACGCCACGCGGGTTGCGGTACGTACACATAGGGGCTGTTACACTGCACACAGTGCTTGCTATTCTCACGTGCAGTTTTTACAATGTAAACTAACAAAACCCAACTTCATAAAGCTTCTCGTCTGCCATCTTCATTAGAATCCATTTTTACTTTCTCTACTATATACCTATAGTAAGTAGAGGAAGTATTGCATTCCACCCAAAAATTCGATACCGATATTTCACCGGAAAAACATGTTTTGAGGCCCCCGAAATCCAAAAAAAGCATTTTCAGAAAAAGTTCCGTGTGTGTGTGTCTACGAACAGCATATCTCAAATACGAAAGGTCAGATAAATACAAAATTTGGTATTTAGGTTCAGTACCTTCCAAAGATGCGACACGAGGATGTAAGAAAACTATCCCACCCCAACTACCCTTTACATAGATCATTTTTCGAAATTTTTGATTTTTTAAAAAATGGTTTAACGATTTTGATTAAAATACCATATATTAAAGATATTTACCTGGCAAATAAGACACATATCTTGAACTTTCTGGCAATGGCGTTTGAAGTCCTCTTCGTTCTGAAGGAATTTTGTATAATCTTGTATAACTGGTGAACGTTAAACGATAGACGAAAACGTACTGCATATAAATGTAGATCTCTTTAAAACATACAATTTATATCAAATAAGCTTTTCTATGGCATCAGCCAGTTCCGATATTTCCGTTATTAATGGTTGGAATTGTTCAATACTTGGCCATTCTATTTAAGTACTTTCAACATTCAGTTGTTTCTCGCGATGTCATGGAAACAGTATGGAATTTTAAGGTCAGCATATAGCGTTCAGTTGTTAAACATTTGACTATCGCTGTTCTCTTTGTGTCTATAACGAAATGTGTAATGTAGTTATTTGTACAAAGTTTATTTAGATTAAAATGAAGTAGACAGAAAAATAAGCCTTAGGTAAGGATAGTTTGTATACCCACTATTAAATGATAGAGGGTAGAAAAATTCATGTGAATGTAGCCATCAGAAATGTTTTTTTATCTACTTGTTGTTAATCGTGATACACCTTCGCAAAGTAGTTACATCATACTACATTTCGTTCTCGGTAAAAGAGGGATCTTTAAAAGCGAATGGCTATATCGTGGCCTTGAAATTCCGTACTCTTTCCGTGAGGGCGAGAAATAACCGAATACCGACAGCACTTTAAAATTACAAAAGTGTTGGAACATTTAAACCAATAACAACGGACAACTGGGAAATGGTTTATGCCACAAAATGTTATTTTAAATAAGCTGTGAGTTTTAAAGCTATCTATATTTTTGTGTAAGATGCTGTCTGTCTCTTACGGTATACCAGTTATACAAGAGTCATTCAGAATAAAGTGGACTTCACAGGCTATTCCCAGAAAAATGAAGATATACATTTTATTTGCTATGTAAATATCTTTAACATATAGCATTTTAATTAAAATCGTTAGAGACATTTTTGAGAAAATCAACGCTTTCGAAAAACTTTTCGTGCAATGGTTAGTTTGGGGTGGGGGATATTCTTGAAAATGTTAGTGTATATGTTTGGCAGATGCTAAACTTAAATACCAAGTTTGGGTTTTAACCGACTTTTCGTTTTGCGTGATGCTGTTCACAGATACACACGCGTGCGCTTTTCTAAGACGGTTTTTTCTTGGATTCAGGGGGTTTTAAAACGTATATTACCGGTGAAACCTTCGTAATGAATTTTTGGGTAGAATGCAATACTTCCCCTACTTGCTATACGTAGTAGAAAAGGTAAAAAATAACAGAAATTCGAGTTGTGTTATTTGAATAAAACGTTGAAAAATCTCATTCTTACGTTTTCTTTGTGACGTAAATAACATTCGAATATATTTCACAATTATACCAGGTGGCGCAACCGCATGGCATTTAGCGTGTGTAGATATCTCTTCGTGCGTTAAAAGAGTTGCAGACTTCAACGGGCAATTCCAAGCGAAGGCAGATCAGTGGGGAACTGGCGCAGCGACCTTTGTTCTACTCCCCTTGCTTATCAGCGAAGACAATTAGCGGATCGCGCCCATTGAGAGGCAGTTCCCAGGCTTGCTCTAGAGTGTAGCGTGTGTGATGATAGACAAGAACAGTTTAAACAGACCGCAAATATCAAATGTTTTCCGCTTCATTTACAGAAACTTTTATTTTTGAGAGAATAAACTCAGTTTTTAGATTGACAAGTAATTACAAAGTTTATTGGGTGTATGAGTATGGCATGTGTTCACGCTGTTCTTGGTTGATATTACTGTCTATACGCATTGTAGAGTTGAATCAAAACTTTAAAGCGCCGTAACGAAAACCATGCAAACACGAGAGCACGCAATGTTTCACTGTCATTTTGTTCACTCATTATTATTATTATTATTATTATTATTATTATTATTATAACAGGCGAAAAAATTCCAGTGAAACTACGTATTCTCATGTTTGCATGTTTTGCGTATAATACGCAATCTTAGACAAGAACAGCGTAAACATAATGAAATAGCTATGGGCACATACTCTTACGTTCAATAAAGACCTTTTAACTATTTGTCAGTCTAAAAATTGAGTTTATTCCCTCGAAAATAATATCTGTGTAAGTGAAATGAAAAACATTCTAAGGCCTTTTCGATCTGTTGAGACTGTTCTTGTCTATCATCACGGACACTATAGTGCAAGCCTGGGAACTGCCTCTCAACGAGCGCAATCCGTTCATGATCTTCGCTGATAAGCAAGAGGAGTGAATCGAAGGTCGCTCACGCTAATGCGCTAGTTCCCCACTGACTTATGTTTACTTGGAATTGGCCCGTTGATTTCGGCAACTCTTTTAACGTACGAAGTGATATTTGCACATGTGAAATACGGCGCTGTTGGCATTTAAATAAGGAAACAAGAAAAACAACTTCTAAACGCAAACATAACGCTGGGAATAATGAAAGGGTTAGAAAATCCACTGTTCCTCAGAATATGTCCTGTTTATGCGTTATAAAATTGTCGCATATATTTAAGAAGCAGGAACAGTTAACAGTATAATCAATGTAATGTTTTTATTCCACGGATATAAAAGCGCTCAGTGGCTCACAAGAAAGCCTTTACCCTCGCTACGTAGACTACTCTCAAACAGCTCAGTAAGAAAAGTTGCCTATCGAAAAGGCGCTGTTCCGTAACTGGAAGTCGTTGGCTGGGAAGTGTGGCAAATCCAGTCAGACCCTTGCACGTAATCTCTCTACCTCTGCATTGTAATTTAAGACTTTCTAGATAGCTGACATTCCAGGGCTGCCAACCTGAAATATCGCACGCGTTACAAACACAGATGCTAGTAAATATATTCTGAAACAATCATCTTGTTTTCGCTAGCCACAATATTATTTATCCTTAGTAAATATGAACTTTATTTATTCTCTCTGTGTATGTTTATTTATCCCCCTCGCATAATGGTGTATCTCTTAGTGATAGTATTCTGTGAACATAAAACTTAAAATTCTGACGTGTGGCATTTACATCACCTTCTCTACTCACTCTTAACAAACCTTATTATTCTGTCTACTTGTTGTTAATACAGATAGATCTTCAATTCACGTGTACACATTCTGTTATTGGTATAAGAAGAAAACAGTAGTCTAAAGCGATAGTGAAATTTTTCAGGCCCACCTCTGTGGTGTGGGAGTAGCGTGTCTGCTTCATATTAAGAGGTCGCGATTCGAATATCGGTTAGGGTGATTTATCTGAATCAGGATTTATTTTCGGGGTTTTCCCTTATACTGAAAATACGAACATGGACCAACTCTAAGCCCTAGCGACTCACTCATCGTTCCGTATGACCTACCAGGTTAGAGAACGTTAAACTTCAAGCAAAAACAAACAAATCTTATAAGAGCGTGTCGCTATGTGATACCTTTGTAATTCATTTTTCTTTGCATTAACACGAAAAAGAAAGAAAGATTTGTAGCCGAGAAAAGTGCATTTGAAAATTCAAACCAATAACAAAGAATATGTCGAGAACAGTTAAAAATAACTGTTTGACATAAATTGTGTACTTTAACGAGATCTACATTTTTTGTGTAGTAAGATTTTGTCTATCTCTTATGGTTTATCAATTCTACAAAAGTACTTCCAAATGAAGAGGACTTCACAGACACTTCCTCAAAAATTCAAGATATGCATTTATTTGTCATGTAAATATCTTTAATATATCATATTTTAATCAAAATCGTCATTGTTTTAGAAAATGAAATATTTCAAAAAGTTTTCCCTGTAAAGGGTAGTTTGACGTACAGGGATACTCTTGAAAATCTTCGTGTCGCATCCTTGGAAGGTACTCAACTTAAATAATAAGTTTGGTGTTGATCTGACTTTTCGTTTTTGACTTATGTTGTTCACAGGCACACATAAACGGATCCTTTTCTAAAAATGCCTTTTTTTATATTTAGAGGCCTCATAAAACTCATTTCTGGTGAAACCCCGGTAGGACAGGATAGAATAGGGCTAAAATGCGGAGGAGGACTTGGCACCTCGATCTACGCAGATGTTTTGTGTCTAGGCCCCTGACGAGGCGCACCTGGGGGGGGGAGGAATGAGGTGACAGAGGGCGGCCGGACATGCAGAGGGCAGGGTTCCTACCATTTACAGATTTGAATTCCCCGGGTACTGGCTGGTGCAGCCGGCCTCCCTCTCCCCTTAAGGTTACACATTCCCTGGGGGTCCCCTGCCATGCGCACGCCGAGACCTCTCGCCGACACTTGCAACCCTGAGACAGACGAAGAGTGAAATGAGAATGTAGATGAAATGGAGGGACAGGAAATTCGAGGGATATAATGAACCTTCCCGGCATTCGCCTGGCGACCTGGGGAAAACCCTTGAGTGAGGAAGGTCGACCGCGCGAATCGAACCCACGACTTCCCGAATGCGGGCTACAGACGTTACCGCTTGAGCCATCCCGCTGGGTATCGAATTGTCGGGCGGAGTGCAATACCTTGTCTATCTGCTATGTACGTGGTAGAGAACGTAAAACGTTTGGGGTGGGAAAACCTTCGTCTCGCATTTAACTTAAAGTTTGGTATTATTTGAGTTATGCTGTTCACAGATACACACACAAATGTTTTATTTCGATTCACATGTCTCAAAACATAAATGGCGATATAGAGTTTTCGTGTGGAATACAATACGTCCTCTACCTACTATAAGTAAGCGGTAACGAAACCGGGCAGAGCATCTCTTTGCTTCTACCCTGACCCCTTGAAGGGAGGGATGACAGATCCGGACGGGGTCTGTAATGTTTCCAGGTCCCGCCGATGCCCGGGCCCCTAACCTGCGGATGTCTCCCGAGAGCACTCGGAGGCGAGTCCTAAATTAGGAGTTCGACAGCGACGACGTCAGGAAGAAAGCTTTACAGAGCGGACATACACGGCCGAATACTGTCGCCTGGTGCTATAAGCGTGTTGATGGGTTCAGGAAAGTCGTGATAGAAGAGAAATCACTCCAGATTCGCCTGCCGACCCGGGGAAACCACAAAAAATTCATGGTTCAGAGCGGGCGAACGCCGGGAATCGAACCAGGGATCTCTCGAATACGACTCGCACACTTATCCATGGCGCCCCCTCGCTCGGTTGAACTTGAAATGATTTTAATACCCCTACCACTTTAATCATTGTTACTTTTTATTTATCTGTTCAAATGGTGGACAGTCTCAATAAGTGTTTGTTTTTATTTCGAAATATTATCATAATAAAACAGTTGGTTTTGTCCTTGCTTTGCGTGCACATCGAGATGGAAACAGCGCCGGCAGCAAACCGAGACAAACGGTAAATTGTATCTGTTGTTGTTTTGTTTTCACACGGCTATGACAGGCGGGTAGAGGAATAAAAAATAAAATGTGTCGCACGGATAAAGAAAATGCGCCGATTCACACGTCTCTGTTTATGCAGCAGATAAAGTAACGAGTCGATCGTTTTGGCGAAAATGTTCACAGCGTTACGTGCGCGTTTTCTCTAAAGAGACTGTGGTTCCATTCTATACACAGGAAAACTCAGGTCTGTTCCTTACAACGTTGTCCCGTTACTCCTAAATGTCACGTAATCATTTGTCTTAAAATATTCGAAGAAAACTGTCGAATTTACATTTTCATAACCGTATGAATCAAATATATTATGTAACAGAGCTAATGAATCTGGAATATATGTAAACTCTTATCAACAAATCTAATGAGATACATTCACATGACGTTCTCTACCCTCTAACTTTATTTGGTGAGTATACAAACTATTCTTATGAAACCTGATTTTTCTATTCTACTATGTTTTAATCCAAATAAATCTTTACAGAAATAGCTACATTACACATTTCGTTATGGATACAAAGAGAACAGCGATAGTCAAATGTTTAACAACTGGACGATATATGCTGGCCTTAAAATTCCATACTGTTTCCATGACATCACGAGAAACAACTGAATGTTGGCACGATTTCAAAAGAATGACCGAGTAATGAACAATTGAAACCAATGAATAACGGATATCTCAGAAATGTCTCATTCCACAAAAAAGTTATTTGCATTAAATTGTGTGTTTTAAAGAGATAAATATTCGTTGTGTAGTACGTTTTCGTCTATCACTTAACGTATTAAAGAACTGTAATTCATGAATTTCAAAATGTGAGTGGAGTTAATTCTGTAATTGAGCATTGGATAATGATCTCTCTATTGACCCGCGTTTAATTTTTACTTTGTCTACTACTTGTAGTAAGTAGGGGAAGTATTGTATTCCACCCAAAAAGTCGGATAAATACCAAACTTGGAATTTTAGTTCAGTAGCTTCCAAAGATGCTACACAAATATTTTCAAGAAAATCTCCCCACCCCAACCTCCCTTTACCTGGAACATTTTTCGAAATTTTTAATTGTCTAAAAACGGCTCTAACGATTTTGATTAAAAAGATATTAGATATAAATATATAAATAAACACATAAAATATATAAAAGATATATACGAGATCTACATTTTTTGTTTAGTAAGATTTTGTCTGTCTCTTACGGTTTACCAGTTATACAAAAGTCATTCAGAATGTAGACGACTCCACAGGCTGTTCCCTGGAATATACTTTATTTGTCATGCAAATATATGGCATTTTGATCAAAACAGTTTGAGTCATTTTTAAGAGAGGGAGAAACGAAAATGTTCCATGTAAATGGTAGTTTAGGGTGGGGGGATTTTCCTGAAAATCTTCGTGTCGCATCCTTGGAAGATACTGAACTTAAATACCTTTAGCTTTTTGAGTTATGCTGTTCACAGATAGATCTTTTTAAACCTCCTTTTATGGATTCACGGGGCCTCAAAACATGTATCTCTGGTGAAATGTCGACATCAAATTTTTAAGTGGAATATATAAATACTTCCCCTCACATACTTTAGGTAGGTAAGAGAGAAAGAAACAAAGTATAAGTATTTGAAAATGCAAACCAGTAACGAAGAATAACTCGCAAATGGTTAAAGCAACAAGGAAACTATATAATTGACGTAAACTGTGTGATTTAACGGGATGTACATTTTCTGTGCAGTAAGATTTCGTCTATCTCTTACGGTTTACAAAAGTCATTCAGAATGAAGAGGACTTCACAGGCTATTCTCAGGAAATACAAAATATACATTTTATTTATAATGAAAATATCTTTAATATGTGGTGTTTTAACCAAAGTCGTTAAGGCGAGTTTTGAGAAAACAAAAAAATAGCGAAAATGTTTTTCCATGCTAAGATGGGAGTAGAGGACTTATTTGAAATGTCCATGTCGCGACCTTAGAAGGTGCTAAACCGACTTTTTTTTAGTACAGTCGAAGTTGATTAATTCGAACGTTTTTAATTCGAAATTGTGGATAATTCGAGCTTTTAGCATGCTCCCTTGACATTCCTATACAAAGCAATGTTAAAAAGCCTTCTGGAAATCTATATTTCTTTGGGATAATTTGATATTATATTCAAAGAGAATGACTGAAAAAATTATAAGTTAGTCAAACTTGCTGGATAAATTCCAGGAAATGCATCATATTATAATTGCCTCTCCTGCTGGTAAGGAATGTTGGTTACTCAAGCTTCTTTGTGCAGTTCTAGGAACTTGTTGCCAACCTCTTACAAGGCACTTGTCATTGTGAACACTGCACCCAGTCTACCTGCTACGTTTGCAGCATATAACTTCCCGTACAGTAAAGTGAGCAGTTTTAAACAGTGTACACAGTTACATCAGTGTGTGTTTAAGTAGTGAACTGAGTCGACCATGGCTCTCTCCAATCCTAAACGTATAAATTACAAAACTCTTACTTTAGCTAAAAAGGCAGCAGCCATTCATGAAGTGGAAAAAGATTTTAAAAATAACTGTGACATTGCAAGAGATTTTGGAATTCCCCCAGAATACATTGTCTACGTACCTCAAAAATAAGGACAAAATTTTGAACAGTAGCTACAAACAGTGACGAAAGTAAAAACAAAAGGGCAAAAGGGCCTGAAAATCCTGACATCGATGAATGCGTTAAAAAGTGGTTCAAGCAGGCACGGGATAAAAAAGTTCCAGCAAGTGGACCTCTTATCACAGTGAAAGCAGCTGATTTTGCACAGCAATTGGAAAAACTAATTTTAAGGCAAGCAGTGGATGGTTTTAAAAACCGAAGTGGTATTTCCTTTAAAACTGTTTGTGGAGAAAGTGGAGGTGTTGACCAGCAAGCAGCCAGTGATTGGAAAACGAGCTTGGTAGAGTGGATTCAAGACAAAAATGCAAAAGATATTTTCAATGTCGACGAGACAGGACTGATTTATAAATGTACACCAGATAAAACACTTTAATTTAAAGGAGAACGATGTAGTGGGGGAAAACTTAGCAAAGAACGCATCACACTCCTGATGTGTGCCAGGCACTGAAAAGCTTCCATTACTAATGATTGGAAAGTCAGCCAACACCTGTGCTCTAAAAATGTTAAATCTAAGCCTGTGGAATATGAAGCTAATAAAAAAGCTTGGATGACGAGTGAAAGTTTTGGAAGATGGCTCTTGAAGCTAGACAAAAAGTTTCGCAAACAAAATCGCACAGTTTTTCTGTTTATTGACAATTATACAGCTCATAACAGTATTCCATTGTTAGGGAGTATCAAAGTTTTCTTTCTCCCCAATATGACGTCAGGAGTGCAACCAATGGATCAGGGAGTAATAAAACATTTCAAGCATTTCTACAGGCGTCTGGTGGTCCGGAATCTTCTGTTAGAAGCGAATTTGGACAAAATTGTAAGTGTGCTTGAAGCAGCTCGGTTGTGTAGTAGTGCATGGAACCAAGTGAAACCAAGCACCATAGTGTTTCTGTCATATTGGACTTGAAGAAAATGAAACAATTGTGCCTACACTTGAATACTGGGGAGATGTAAATTCTGAAACTGGTGTTCTGTATTAGGATGTTGTGCACATGGACGATGAATTGGCAGTTTGTGGAGAGCTAACCGACGTCATGAACACACAACTGCAGCCCTATCTGCAGATGAAGAACCAGAACAACCCGTGAAAACAATTGCTGAGGTCATGGATCACTTACAACAATTAAGGTGTTATGTTGAGGGACAACAAAATGTGAGTGAAACAATGTTCCAAGCAATCAATAAACTAGAAGTGTTTTGTGTGAATCAAAAAACAAACAAAGATATCAAGTTTCTTTAAAAAACTTTGAATCTGAATTGAACCTGAGTTTTAACATCACAAAACTGTATCCTATAATTTCATTTAATTTAGACTTCTTTTAATTAAAAAATCAAACTTTTGTAATTCAAAATCTTGAATAATTCGATTTTTTTTCTTTGTCCCTTCAACTTCGACTGTATAATTATTACACTGAAAAAATGTATAAACAGTAGTTGAAAAATCATTGTTATTGTATGTAAACTGATTAATCTTATATACAGATTTGTTTTAGATAAGGATAATTTCTGTATACATTTGTAGATTATAATTACTTTCAGGTGTTTTATTAGTTGCAACTTTAAGCGACATTTATATTCCTTACAGTTTCTAGTTTTGTTGTTTAGTATGCTTTGCTTATGGCAGTTTCCAATTGGGAAAAGCTGAATTTGTTAATGACTTTTCTTTCATTTAATACTTGTCAGCATATATTTCATTCAAGTAATTTAAACACTCAGTTATACGCGAATTCGTTTAATTTATACTTAATAGTATGCCATAAAACGCAAGTAACCTATGTATAATTGAAATCTTTATTACTTAAAGAATAGCACAGGTGCCGTACTCGTAATTATAAAACAACCTTTAATACCTAGTTGTTAAAATTTGTACAAAAACTATAATAAAATTGTATAAATGCAGCAAACATATGCAAGTAATACGTCCCTGCCATCTGGCGCAGAAAATCACAACTGGTTTCTTCCAGTGCCTCCCATATTCTTTACGGTTCAGCTGGTATTTGTCCGATATGCAGAAAACAAACGAGTGTAGACAGAACAAACACGCTGCTAGCATGTCCAACATCCGATGCGGAAAATTGCGTTGTCACAAACAAATAACTGCCATATCATCTCCCCCGTGGTCATTAAACATTTTCAATCGCTGGCATGTAAACAAAATGTGGGTCGTTCAATGTTAGTTAAAGAATACAGGTCGCCGCGCGGATCTCAAGTCAGCAAAATGTTTCCGATAATGTGTGCGTTTTCTTAGTTAACCAAATAATACATAAACAACATATGCTTAAAACACAGAATTTATTATATCTGACGTAACTGACAGCCCGCAACTTCCATGACACTCCTAGCTTAATCTACCCGTGCAGTAGTGGAGGACTGGGTTGGTGTTTCTCTCCTGATTAATGTACAAAATAAGAATATACCAGGTTTATTATATGTGACGTAACTGACAGCCCGCAACTCCCGCGACACTCCTAGCTTAATCTACCCGTGTAGTAGTGGAGGACTGGCCTGGTGTTTCTCTCCTAATTAAATTACAAAATAAGAAGCAATATGAATATACAGGTTTATTATATGTGACGTAACTGACAGCCCGCAACTCCCGCAACACACCTAGCTTAATCTACCCGTGCAGTAGTGGAGGACTGGCCTGGTGTTTCTCTCCTGATTAATGTACAAAATAAGAATATACCAGGTTTATTATATGTGACGTAACTGACGGCCCGCAACTCCCGCGATACTCCTAGCTTAATCTACCCGTGCAGTAGTGGAGGACTGGCCTGGTGTTTCTCTGCTGATTAATGTACAAAATAAGAATATACCAGGTTTATTATATGTGACGTAACTGACGGCCCGCAACTCCCGCGATACTCCTAGCTTAATCTACCCGTGCAGTAGTGGAGGACTGGCCTGGTGTTTCTTTCCTGATTAATGTACAAAATAAGAAGTAATATGAATATACCAGGTTTATTATATGTGACGTAACTGACAGCCCGCAACTACCGCGACACTCCCAGCTTAATTTACTCGTGCAGTAGTGGAGGACTGGCCTGATGTTTCTCTCCTGATTAATGTACAAAATAAGAAGTAATATGAATATACCAGGTTTATTATATGTGACGTAACTGACAGCCCGCAACTCCCGCGACACTCCTAGCTTAATCTACCAGTGCGGTAGTGGAGGACCGACCTGGTGTTTCTCTCCTGATTAATGTACAAAATAAGAAGTAATATGAATATACCAGGTTTATTATATGTGACGTAACTGACAGCCCGCAACTCCCGCGACACTCCTAGCTTAATCTACCCCTGCAGTAGTGAATGACTGACCTGGTGTTTCTCTCCTGATTAATGTACAAAATAAGAAGTAATATGAATATACCAGGTTTATTATATGTGACGTAACTGACAGCCCGCAACTTCCATGGCACTCCTAGCTTAATCTACCCGTGCAGTAGTGGAGGACTGGCCTGGTGTTTCTCTCCTGATTAATGTACAAAATAAGAAGTAATATGAATATACCAGGTTTATTATATGTGACGTAACTGACAGCCCGCAACTTCCATGGCACTCCTAGCTTAATCTACCCGTGCAGTTATGGAGGACTGGCCTGGCGTTTCTCTCCTGATTAATGTATAAAATAAGAAGTAATATGAATATACCAGGTTTATTATATGTGACGTAACTGACAGCCCGCAACTTCCATGGCACTCCTAGCTTAATCTACTCTGGTGTTTCTCTACTGATTAATGTACAAAATAAGAAGCAGTGTGAATTTTTAAAAATTATCCTTAGTTATTACATCTGCTTCTAAACAAAATATATCACTGAACGTTACAGCTAGATTTTAACGTCACAAACCCGGAAACAAATATATTTAATATTAATAGCAGAATATCAATCTTAAAAACTCCAAGAAAAAAAGGATGAAGGCTACGTCATCGAAACCAGGAATTATACAGTCTATAAATAAAATATTATTGTAATGGAATATTATAATCCTAGAAGCACATATGCCCCGAATTCAGTCAGCAGGAATTATTCCAAGAAAGAATAAGTGCTGAGAGCAGGCGTACTGATTTTTACATCCTCACAGGCGCGGCGCGTCCTGTGTGTTCAATGGTTCAGTGAATCCCTGGAAAAGAGGTTGCATTTTAAAATATATAAACTTATAATTTACATAATCATTCTTCGTTTATTTCTCGTATTAGCTCATTTTTTTGCATTTTTAAATTATTCTATCGTATAAAATACGTTCAAGTCTTTGAGATAGCCTGCATACGTTCCAACGCGCTGCCCAGGTTCAATCTCTCTTCTGAACCTCCGAGAATAAGTTTATAGGTGTTTCTTGCGGCAGGGAGTGGTAAGGGGAAACGTCGCCAACAATGTGAATTTGAGCTGGTGGGACAACCAGTCGGACTCGAGCGGAAATGCACGAATTAATCCGAACCGAAAGGGCTACAGTATCGGAGTATTAGCACGTGTGTTTTGATTGTAACAGAGTGATTTTCTTACAATCGTTAAACCATTGTTTACTGAATAAGACATTTAAAAGTCTATTCGGTTATATACTTGTGCTTTAGTGTTCATATGCTTATTCATCTGTTCGAGTTTGTTTTCAAAGAAGAAATGAACAACGTTCAGTATCTTTTAAAAAGAAACCTCACAGCTTTAAGCTTGGGAGAGAAGTGTAAAATTAAGAAGCTTGGCAGGCCAATACCTCAGCTCGAATTAAAACAAGCGCAAACCAGCCGAGGTAAGACATTCTGCAGGTCTTTTAATATGAATATATACAAAAGAAATGGTTGCATTTGCGGTTGCATTTCTACAAATGAGCTATTTTGTTTTCCGTGCTTACTGTTTGCTAAGGGTAAAGATACAAACTGGTGATGCCATGGTGTGTCAGATCTAAGTCACGAGGAATCTATTGCACATAAGAATGCTTATTTAGATTTATCAGTCTTTGGAAAAACGGAAATTAGGCAACAGTTAGCTCAGCTTTCAGACAGAACATAGAAAGGCAGAATGACAACGTAAGGAAAACTCGCTATGTTCTTTCGAAAATAATTGATTTTATTAAGTTCTGCGGTGAGTTTGCATTTGCCTTACGTGGACATGATGAAACAGCAGAATCTAACAATCCTGGAATATTCAGAGGGATAATAAATTTTACTTCAGCTTTAGATGCAGTTGTAAAGGAGCACATGAACAGTCTACAGTCTTTAAGGGCACATCCAAAGATATACAAAATGATTTGCTAGAGTGTATGTTATATGTGTGTCATGGGGAAATTAATGCTGAAATAGCCAAGGCAGGTTTCGTGTCTGTGATAGCAGATGAAACTTCTGATGCAGCTTCTAAATTTCAATTGGTTTTAGCATTTCGTTATTTGTTATCTACTGGAGAGCCTGTTGAAAGATTTTGGACATTTTTAAATGCAACTGGTAGTGACGCTTCCTCCTCAGTAGCTTGTATTAAAAATATCCTCGCCGACGTACAAGAACAGAAAGAAAAGGTAACATCTCAAAGTTATGATGGCGTGGTTATGATGGTCATGCGCGGCCAACACGCAGGAGTACAAACAATCGTAAGAGAAGAGTATCATTTCGCGTATTATGTGCATTGTTATGCTCACCAATTGAACTTGATTCTTCCCCAAGCCACCAGTCAAAATAAACAAGTAAAACTGTTTTTCAATACTATTGCAGAGATTCCAATATTCTTCTGTCATTCACCTCAAAGAGTGACCGTTTTAGATGCAATTGTGAAGCGAAAAGTCCCTCAGGGATCAGCCACAAGATGGAACTTTAAATCAGAACGGTTCTTACAGTTCATGAAAATAAAGGGGTCATTCTGGAATGTCTCCAACAAATTTAAGGCACCAGCAACCAGACAACAACTGTGAATCAAGCTTATGGACTAAGGCTGAAACTGCAACAGCCAAAATTTTCCTTTTGGTTAGAGGTAATTTATAAAATAATGCCCCACGTGGATATCTTGTACAGTCAATTACAAAAGCGCACCGCTGATCCTGTATCAATAAAGCAAGCAATAACATCATTCGAATGTGAAATTTTGAAAATTAGAGACAACGTTGATAACATCATGATCGAGGAAGAACCAAAAGAAGATGCGAAGATGTAGCAGCAAAGGAAGTAGTGACATAGTAGTTCAGCAGAGCAAACAAAGCTTTGAATTCTCCAGCCACCTATTGGCCTCTAATTCTTCCCTTCACTGACGAATAAATTTCCTGAAAAAATGCTTTCTGCCATTTTTAAATAAATCTAAGTTAAAAACAGAACTGCAGATCATTTATTCTCGAGATGATTTTCAAGAAATGAAAAGTTCACTCAAGTTTTTAATTGAAAATAACCTTCAAGAACCCTTTGGAGAGGTTATGAAATTGTTGAAATTGGTAGCTACTATCCCAATGACAACGTGTGAAGCTGCGACGAGATTCTTTGTTAAGTTTGTTAGCTCCACGTTGTGGTAGCCAATTTGCGATGGTGTTAGTGTTTGTTTGAAAGAATGCTACTGTTTATCTGCCACACGTATAAAAGACAATTTATCGCGGTCACTTCGTGTTATCTTTTACTGAGCGCCTGTTATTGTGTTTAATTTTGGGTTCACTGTCCTCCGGTTAGCTATGATTTTTTTCGGTCGAGCACTTATCTTATACAGGTGTGTAAACGGAAAGGAGTTTTTATGCAAAGATAACACTAATAAAAGAATTTGTTTTATACTTTTATTGTCTTAACACATTATTCACTTTCACATCTTAATCTTGACACTCGCCAAACTGAAACTGTTATAATAACATATTTACTGCCCATTATTAATTCGCGTACTTCAACTTTTTGTGTAATTAACTTTACAACACGAGAGATTTTTTATAACTTTGCTACGCGTACACTGCAAATCGATAAACTATGCGATGTATTCACTATGACTGTTTCTGTTGAACTCGGCGACGTGCAATGCACAAATGTTTCCGATGGACTGGAGACGACGTGTAATATACAAATGTTTCCGATGGACTGGAGGAATCTGACTTTTTATACTCCCACACCCCGATATGCCTAAAGATTATAACCGAGCTGCAATTGGTTAATAAAACGCGCCAACATTAGCGTCTATTTTTATATCCAATGAAAATTACGAAAACATATGCTCTAGGGAAAATGTTCCCGCAAATTCCTAAGAAAAACGCGCCAATATTACGTCATTTGCTCGTCTCTAATAATGATAAACAGCTCACCCCCTCGCTACATTATTGCACGCTATTATTGTCAGTTTCAGTAAGGCCGTATAAACCCACTTCTCGACAATAATTACAATCACCAAACATCTCAAATCAATGTCATACAACAATGCATATTCACACTATAATTACTCTTTACATTTACATAATTTGTGATACAAATTATTGCGTCAAAGCAGAGAGGTGTTTCTCCACTTATAAGCACCATGGATGAAGATAGGCTGTCTGCTCTTGGCATACTATCCATTGAAAACGAAATGATCCACAAGCTTCCAGATTTCAACAGAGAGTCATAGACAGATTTGCCACGAAAAAGGAAAGCAGCATGGACTTTCTCTATAAACATACCTCTACAGGAGATTCAACCCCATCAACGTCTTCAGGATCATTTTAAGGTAATTTTAGAACTACAGTATATTTGAAATAATTTAGAAAATAAAACCATTTGGAAAGGTAAACATCATAATGCAGTAAAAAAGATGAACCCACTGTCATTTTAGGCACCAGCCGCCACTGCATCCTCAGGAATTGATTCTTTCGGAATCTGATTAATGTCATTTTCCCCAATTTTGTAGCTTGTAGCAAATTAAAAAAAATCTGACGTGTTACACTCACATGACTTTCTCTACTCTTGTACAAACTATTTTTACAAACGCTTATTCTCCATATGCTTCATGTTAATCGAGATGTTAATCTTATTGCTATTTTCTTGTAGATGCCAGGGAAATTGGTAGACTTTAAGCGATAGTCAAATGTTTTAAGAGCTGGTTGCTATGTGGAGTATTCCATTCTCTTTGTATTACCAGGACAAAAAAGATGAATAACGAATTTTAGAAAAAGTATAAGTATTGGAAAATATAAGGGAATAGCAAGCAATATCTCGAAAATGGTTCACTCAACAAAAAATGTATATGATATAAATTGTGTATTTTAACGCGTTCTACATTTTTTGTGCAGTAAAATTTTGTCTATCTCTTATGGTTTACCAGTGCTGCAAAAGTTGTTCACAATGAAGAATACTTTTGGAGACATTCCCAGAAAATTCGAGATATACATTTCACTTGTCATGAAAATATCTTAAACATATGATATTTTAATCAAAATCGTTAGAGCCGTTTTTGAGAAAATTAAAATTTTCGAAAAATGTTCCATGTAAAGGGTAATCTGGGGTGAGGGGTTTTCTTGAAAACCTTCGTGTTGCATCTCTGGAAGATACTGAACCTAAATACCAAGTTTGGTGCTTATCCGACTGTTCGTTTCTGAGTTATGCTGTTCACACACACACACACACACACACACACACACACACACGGACATGTTTCCAAAAATGCTTTTTTACTTTCTCTACTACGTATAGTAAGTAGGGGAAGTATTGTATTCCACCCAAAAATTCGCTACCGAGATTTCACCGAAAATACATGTTTTGAGATCCCCTGAATAAAAAAAAAGCATTTTTGGAAACATGTTCGTGTGTGTGTCTGTGAAGAACATAACTCAGAAACGAACAGTCGTATAAAAACCAAACTTGGTATTTAGGTTCAGTATCTTCCAGAGATGCGACACGAAGGTTTTCAAGAAAATTCCCCCACCCCAGATTACCCTTTACATGGAACATTTTTCGAAAATTTTAATTTTCTTAAAAATGGCTTTAACGATTTTGATTAAAATATCATATGTTTAAGATATTTTCATGACAAATAAAATGTATATCTTGAATTTTCTGGGAATGTCTCCAAAAGTATTCTTCATTGTGAACAACTTTTGCATAACTGGTAAACCATAAGAGATAGACAAAAGTTTACTACACAAAAAATGTGGATCGCGTTAAAATACACAATTTATGTCATACATTTTTTTGGTTGAATTAACCATTTTCGAGATATTGCTTGTTATTCCCTTAAATTTTTCAATACTTATTTTCTCAAATGGGAATTCGTTATTCATTTTTTTGTCTTGGATATACAAAGAGTATTAATTTGTGGCAAAGGGAATGGTGCTGCACCTAGCAACGAGCTATTAAGAGATATGTATGTGCTTAAAGGCTACTGTATTTCCAAATTGCCCTTGTAAATATGTATTCCCCTTACATCTACAAGAAAATTAGCAATAAGATAGAGTCTGCAAATGTTTATCTCGATTAACATGAAGTAGATGGAGAATAAGCGTTTGTAAAAATAGTTTGTACAAGAGTAGAGAAAGTCATGTGAGTTAACACATCAGATTTTTTTATTCAGGGGGTCTCAAAACATGTATTTCCGGTGAAATCTCGGTATCGAATTTTTGGGTGGAATACAATACTTCCCCTACTTACTATACGTAGTAGAGAAAGTAATAGAGGCATATAAGTTTTAAAAACTTTTTTTCTGCGAAGTTGCATTCAAATGACTTTCTCTGCTCGTTCTTCTACAAACTAAGAATAGCTTGAGAAGCTTATAATTATATTTACTTCTTGTTAATCGAGATAAAGCAACTCGCATTTGTGCATTTCGTCGTTGTATACAGCAGGTAGAGCGATAGTCAGATTTTTGAAGAGCGTGTCGCTGTGTGATACTGAAATTCCATGCTGTTTTGTATAACCACAAGAGGGAGAGAGAGGGAGAGAGAGAACGACTTGGCATTTCAGAAAAGTGCACGTATTTCAAAATTCAAACAATTACAAGGAATATCTCGAAAATCGTCAACTCCACAAACAAACAAAAAGAAATTACAGACGTCATTCAGAATCAGGACCAATTTATAGATAATTTGCTAAAAAATTCTAGATATACATTTTGTATTTTGTCATACACATATATTGATCACACGGTATTTTAATTAAAATGTTTGTACCATTTTTGAGAAAATAAAGAATAACGAAAAGTTATTTAAAGGATAGTTTCGCAGTGAGGAATTTTTGTGAACATTTTCGTGTCGGATTTTTGGAAGGTGGTGAACTTGAATAGTATATTTGGTATTATCAACATTTTCGCTTGCGCCTGAAACATTTTCTAAAAATGCCTTTCTTGGAATCAGGGAACCTCAAAACATATTGGCAATTAAATCTCGATATTGAGGTCCCTAACCACCGTAGGTCCCCAGAAGGGGCGCTCACCCGGAGGAGGGTCCTGACTGGGCAGTCCTGACCGACGCCAGGGAAAAAGCCTCTACAAAGCGCACCTATCTGCCCAAACACATCCCATCGAACGCCGTCGCCTGCTCCCAAACCGGTGGCATTGGAGGAAATGATGGACAGGAAAGTCGTGTCAGAAGAGGAACCACCCTATCATTCGCCTACCGACCCCGGAAACCACAAAAAAACCATAGGTTAGAGTGGACGGTCGCCAGAGAACGAACCCGAGTGCGAGTCCTACACATTAGAGCGGCGCTACCTCCTACCATACAACGCTCCAAAAACCAAGCAATTACAAAAATAATATATACATGGATCTAAAGCCAATACACCGGCACATATAACATTTGCGTTAATTTAATAAGATTAACACAAAGTATGGAGCATTATGCCAGTTATATTATTTTAGCCGCCCGCCAGTGCTCGCGCTGTAATTTCGGTCGCATAATCTACCATCTCTGTTTAAAACCTTTGACAAACTGTGCTTTGTGCGCGCCATTTGTACTGGAAAATCCCTAACGACAACTCGGATACCAATGGCAATATTTAGCCAAGCTTAGAGGATTATATTTCCCACTTTCTCATGCAAATCTATATTGACCTTTACAGCAGTACGGACTGGCCCGGTCTGGCTCTATCATCGATTCTATTTACCTCTACTTGTGTGTTATCATATACAAATTATCACTCCGTCCTATGCAATTTCCTAATTTATAGCAATTTAAAACAATTTAGCTAAATTTTTACTTTCTGTGCCTCTTATCTGTAGTAAGTAGAGTAAGTATTGCATCCCATAAAAAATTCCATATTACATTCACGTAACTTTCTCTACCCTCTATCATTAATTAGTGGGTATACAAATTATTCTTACCAAAGTTAATTTTGCTATCTTCTTCATTTTAATCGAGAACAACCTTTCCGGAATTAGCTACATTACACATTTCGTTATAGATACAAAGAGAACAGCGATAGTCAGATGTTTAACAACTGGACGCTATATGCTGGCCTTAAAATTGCACACTGTTTCTATGACATCACGAGAAACAACTGAAAATCGGTAGGATTTTAAAAAGAATGGCGAAGTATTGCAAAATTCGAACCATTAATAAAGGATATCTCGGAAATGGCTAATGCCACAATAAAGTTATTTCAAATAATTGTAGTACTACACAACAAATGTAGATCTCTTTGAAACATGCGATGGGTTGCGTTTGGGGGGATAGGTACGCTTTGTACAAGCTTTTCCCTGCGTCGATCGGGACTATACTAAACACATCCAACGCCCCTCAACCCCAGTCGAAGTCCCTAACCCCCGTAGGCCCCCGGAGGAGGGTTCTGAGTGGACACCTAATATCTGCTTACTTCAACACCCGGTAAATGATGCGCAAGAAATGTAAAGTTAATTTCCTGGAGCTACTTAAAGTTTGTCCTGAACAACTCAAACTTTATAAAATCATATTTAACAAAATCTTTTTAAAATAAAATGATAACCGTTACAATACGTTACATCAACAAAAACCTGCTGTCTTAGAGAATACGCTCCTGATTATATTCTTGTTTATAGTTTTCCGGAAACTTCTTAAGCCGCCGAGGGGAAGGGGAGATAGGTGTCGAAGTATTGCTATCCTTGCCGATTGGAATTTTAAGTGTTTCCTTTGGCGGAAGCGCTTCCGCCCTCTCTCCAACCAATCAAGCGCCGGCTAGTGTTGAACGATACGTCCACTATCTATGTGACGAAGCTTGGCCCATAACTTATGCAAGTATTGTATTAGCCTCAAAATCTACCCCTTAACGTTTATCTTATACATTATACAAAACTACTTCTGAATGAAGGGGACTTAAAAAGGCTATTCCTAGAATATTCAAGATATACGTTTTATTTTTCATGTAAATATATTTAATATTTAGTATTTTAATGAAACTCGTTAGAGACATTTTTTAGAAAATCAGAAATTTTTAAAAAAATGTTCCACGTAAATGGTAGTTTGGGGTGGGGAAATGTTCTTGAAAGTCTTTGTGTCGCATTTTTGGAAGATACTGAACTTAAATACCAAGTTTGGTATTTATCTGACTTTTCGTTTTTCAGTTATGCTGTTCACACAGACAGGGGAACCTCAAAACATGTATTTCCGGTTGGGTGGAGTGCAATACCTTTTCTACCTACTAGGTACTTGGTAGAGAAATTAATAACTAAAGCAATAAACAACAGCTAAAAACCCTTTAAATAAAGCAATGAAAGGTGGTACACTAGAAGAATCGGAAATAGCATTGTACAGGTGAGCCAAAACAACATGGATAGTTTCCTAAAGAGGTGCCAAAAATGTACGGACAAGGCGGTGGCCAGTTTCAGCATTTCCTTTCATAAAGTTGGTAAATAAAGCCTTTAAAAGTAGTTTTAAAAACGTTGTATGGTTTAATTCGCGTCGTTCTGTGATAGCAGCAGACGGCAACGAGCGCCGACGACGCGGACAGGAAAAACACCGCGCAGGCGGTTCTATTTTTTGGCTCACTTGATGTATACATTTAGAAAATGATAACTCTATTGTATTTTGACCTTGGGCAGTCTACATTATATTGGTTAAATGGAAGCAGCAGAGAAAATATCGTTGCCCACTTACAAACACACGACATCACAATGCGCAAAGTCGACTTTCCACTCTGACATCGATATGGTCATCAATATGCTTTCCCGTTCTCAAAACATTGTATGCTGTTTCACTAGCGCATATCGTCATACTGATGTGGTCATCCCTTCCCCTCAGGCGGCACATTGGAAGCACTGCGGGAGTGCTGGAGTTCCTGCTGGTCCCACTTCTATAGTTACTCCTGGAAGTGAAGTGTATATTCCAAGAGGTGTCTCAGTCAAGCTTGCTGCAGGGAATATCTTCAGCATTATAATTACATTTGTTAATCATAGCACAGCAGTAAGATACGAACCCCTCACATAAACCAACAACTCATTTGTCTGAGATGTATATCAAGTCGTGACGTGGGTCCCTTCATGTGCTGTATCTCAGGCATTCTGTCGTACCTCACATTAGTACGTCTTGTGAGGCAGATGCTGTTGATTGTCATTTACATTATTATATTAACCATTGCAGTTGAAGATATAGAACAAATATATGGTGAGAAAATTGTCAGAGCATTATATAAAGAATTTTATATGGCATGTGGAACAGAGACTGAAAATTTAATTTTGGAAGATCAAGGGTTTCATAAAAGCTTCTGAAGAATTTGAGTACTTGGGAATTAGACTTAAAGTGACATAAAGAACAGAACTAACAACGTTTGAGGCAGAATTTTTAACACTTAAATAATTTCAGTTTAATTATATAATATATATATAAGTCAATAACAGCCCGCCTGAAAGCAATACGTGTATGTACAAGATATAAAAAGTGTATATTACAGTCATTGTATATATTTGTATTATTGTATACATGTTCAATAATGTTATGTGAATGTATTACGTAATTTAATAATGTAGGAGCTGTGAGAATAAAAGGTTAAAATTTGCTAACAATGAGGTAATCTTGAGACAATAATGAGTAAGAAAGTTTAATAATGCTACTAGTCATTATTGCAGCAACAATAATGTAAATTTTGAGACAGTTAAAAAATAGCCAATCAACAACCAGAAAAAGGTATTCTATTGGACTAGGATTAGCCAATCAGAAACTGAAATATAGCAAAATTTAAAAATTTAGATTTCAGTTGCTTGCAGACAGTGTTCCTAACCGGACGCGAGACACGTCCTCGAGAAATTTAATACGTATTCGTGTGGGACAAGAATAGTTTTACGTGTTAAAAAGTGGAAGTAATCAATAAAAAAATCTCACAGCTCTCTCCCTATATCAGTGAAGTGTTATTTTAATCGTGTCAAGCATTAATAAAAGGAGTGCAGTATAATTATAATCTGTGTAACCCTACATTCTTCAGCCGCACCACGCCTTGCAAAGAAATCTGTGTAACCCTACATTCTTCAGCCGCACCACGCCTTGCAAAGAAATCTGTGTCTCTAACAATAATACTGACGCAGCCAAGGCAAACAAAAATGTATATTATTTAAAGAAACGGTCAAAATTACAAAGTTAATATTTTTTTTAAACATTTTTGGGGGGAAGGATACCGGAAACTTTTTACCATACGTGCGGTTGCAACTACTTCAAGTTCGGCTCCCCAACAGTTGAACTATAATACAACCCCTACTTCAAATTGGCTTTCCATACGTGAAGCAACAACCTACTTCAAATTGGTTCCCAAAGCGTGGGGCAAATAACAATACAACAAAATAACTTCAAGTTGGAGCAGCAATAGTATTTTATGGGGCAGAAATATAACCAAAGATACTAAATTGTAAGTTTATAAATCACATCTGGGGTTGACATTTGGAAATTCAATCAAGATTTAACATCGAGGCTATTGTCTATGGAAATGAACGTTCAAAATTAGAAAAAGTTAGGAACAGTGTTGTTAAGGAAGAAATTAATTTAAGAATTGTGCGATAGGATATGTAACACCCAAACTGGTATGGACACACCAGGAGAAAGTCAGAGGAAGGAATAGCTAGAAAACTTTGGTAATGGTGTCCACCTGGGAGAAAGGGACAGGGATGAAAGTAAAATGACTGGAGGAGTAGCAGTGTAATGACAGGGGTGAGTGGGGAAGAAAAAATACAAATTTAGGAACAAAACGATATGTAAACATTGTAATTGTGTATGCAAATAAAATCATTACTACTACCGGAAATACAACTTTTAAGTCTAGCCGAATAACTAAAGAGAAAAACCTTGGTGCTTAAGTGCAGTATCTTCCAAGGAACATGTTCCTTAGTGCTAAGTCACCATGCATTTGTTTCCAATAATGTCATTAAAAGAGTGGAATTTCAAAGCCAGCAAATCTGATTTTCTTTCTTTAGTTTTACATCGCAAGAACTTGTTACCCTGAAGAATGCTGTTTCCACATGTTGAATTCAAAAAGATTCCTGAGTAAACTTATATTGTGCGTAAATGTGGCCAGGATACAAGAATAACTTTTTATGTGAATACAAGGGTCATCCAGAAAGTAACGGTCGCTTGGTTTTAATATATTCAGAAGAATATTTTATGAAAAAAAAGGTCACAATATTTTGCTTTATAATCACCTCCGTTATTTAAGGAATTGTCAGATGTTTCCACGAGGTTTAGAGTTGCGGTGTTGTAGTCCGTTAAGTCAAGATGTCCGGACACAATTTTACCAAGCAAAGAACACACTCATCTAGGGTTATCTTGTTCTTCAAATCAGCTGTGATGAGTGACGGACGCCAGGTCGAGTTTTGTCATGCGCACTTTTTCGTCCGTTGTTGAACATTTCGTAGCACTTTTTGGTTCATTACTGTTATTAACATATTATTCTTTACTTGACGGTAAACTGCTGCCTGGTTTCACCTTTCAATTCTCACTCGGCGAGTCTTTGTAACACACAGTTCATTTTCTGGCGCTCGCAAAACATTGAGAAAAGATATCGAGGAAAGTATTCGACCTTGCATAGAAGCCCAACAGCGATCTGCGCAAACGGTCGTTACTTCCTGAATTTCACTCGTATAATGAATAGGTGTACCCAGATTTGATTTTGGTAGAGGAGGTCGCGCGAATGCATCATATCAACAATTTCTGTACTTTTTAAACGTATTCTAGAAAGATGGTAAAATTGATTGGGGGAGGGGATTTCATGACATTTTCAAAATGTAACCATTTTTTTTGCGTTCAGAGAACATCAAAACTGTATTTTCAATGAAATGTCGATTCCGAAATTTTGAGGCTAATACAATACTTGCATAGGTTATGGGCCAGGCTTTGTCACATAGATAGCGGACGTATCGTTCAACTAGCCGGTTGTAGAGAGAGGGGAAGCGCTTCCGCCAAAGGAAACACTTAAAATTCCAATCGGCAAGGATGGCAAAACTTCGAGACCTATCTCCCCTTCCCCTCGGCGGCTTAAGAAGTTTCCGGAAAACTATAAACAGGAATATAAACAGGAGCGTATTCTCTAAGACAGCAGATTCTTGTTGATGTAACGTATTGTAACGGTTATCATTTTATTTTAAAAGATTTTGTTAAATATGATTAAAAAGTTTGAGATGTTCAGGACAAACGTTAAGTACCTCCAGGAAATTGGCTTTACATTTCTTGCGCATCATTTCCCGGGTGTTGAAGTAAACAGATATTAGGTGTCACGCGGTTTAGGGTAAAAGATCACTTCATGTCCGATACGTGGATGAGTTAATTTCTGCTGACATACGCTTATGTCAATTACTAGCAGGCAGTAATCAGCATTTTGTCGGGTATTTAAACTTAGGCCGTTTTGACGGCACTCTCTCGACCAACCACGTGCCTATCCGGACTCCCTGCTGGTAAGTTCCTTAAATTTATTTAGTGTTAATTTGAAATCTCGACGTAGGCGCTAGGCGCGACGAAGATAGACCGCTGGACCTCGTCTGCCACGCAGGATCCACCAGCTGTTTAATTCTTTCTTTTTGAAATGTAGTTTAGGTTATATCAGGAAAATTAAAGATTAGAAAGTTTGAGAACACAAATTACATGTCTTATAATGGCACCCTTTCACCACCCTAATCTTTCACTACCGTAACCCTCTCGAGGCCTTCCTGTGTTACGTCCCCCATCCTTTGCGTGACGCCGTCTGTCGTAGACGCCGGTCTATTACCCCACTCTTACGTCACAGTATAGTGCTGTGTACTGTTACAACGAGAGAAGAGGAGTGCAGTTTCGACACTCTAATGAACGAACGAAAGAGAGAAGAGAAGTCCTGTGTTCCACACTCCAGTGAGTGATCGGAAGAGAGAAGAGAAGTCCTGTGTTCCACACTCCAGTGAGTGACCGGAAAAGAGAAGAGAAGTCCTGTGTTCCACACTCCAGTGAGTGACCGGAAAAGAGAAGAGGAGTCCTGTGTTCCACACTCCAGTGAGTGACCGGAAGAGAGAAGAGGAGACCTGTGTTCCAAACACCAGTGAGTGACCGGAAGAGAGAAGAGAAGTCCTGTGTTCCACACTCCAGTGAGTGACCGGAAGAGAGAAGAGGAGTCCTGTGTTCCACACTCCAGTGAGCGACCGAAAGAGAGAAGAGGAGTCCTGTGTTTCACACTCCAGTGAGTGACCGGAAGAGAGAAGAGGAGACCTGTGTTCCAAACACCAGTGAGTGACCGGAAGAGAGAAGAGGAGACCTGTGTTCCACACTCCAGTGAGTGACCGGAAGAGAGAAGAGGAGACCTGTGTTCCACACTCCAGTGAGTGACCAGAAGAGAGAAGAGGAGTCCTGTGTTCCACACTCCAGTGAGTGACCGGAAGAGAGAAGAGGAGACCTGTGTTCGACACTCTAGAGAGGAGGCTGCTTCGCGCGTGGTTTATTGCAACGTACCCGCAAGGAAAAACTGATGAGGGACGAGGAAAACTGGACAATACTTCACCTACCATAGGTAAGCGGTAAGTAAAATAAAATCTTCTCCTCGCTGTCAATCTTCAAAGAAAGTGAATGATATTTTGAAACACCCTGTAGTATGTAGTTAGGCGTCCATCTGGAAACTATTATAATGAACTAAATTAATAAAGGTACACATAAAAGGCATTGATGTCCTATGCCAGCCACTTGAATGTACAGATCAACGATTTAATGATTATGGAAATGAAATTATATTCCTGATAGAAAAATTATAAACGAGGTTTTAAATGAATATTAGAGCGACAATACTGCTTAATTTTAAAACAGTTTACTTGTATTGGTGAGGTTAAATTAGTGTAATATTGTGAATTAAATTCTTGGATGAAAGGAATAATTATATTCCGTAATGGTGCGTGAAAATCAGCGTTTAAATTAATTGAATGAATTTTGCCAGAGTATGGCTTTTTTTTGGTCGTGTTGTAATCAAGCTGGGTTTGTTAACAAAAGCGCTTTTGACGATAAACGTCATTATGGTTTCGGATAAACAATTTACTCTGTTTTGTCCCGCTATATTACATGCAAATTATTTACCTGTAATTGCCGAGTTGCCTTACTTTATCTCCCATACGTACTGAACAACTGTAACCGAGTGAGATGGAAGCATTCGGAAGGTTCCCAGTTCGATTCCAGGTTGCCTTACTTTATCACCATACGTACTGAACAACTGTAAACGGAGTGAGATGGAAGCATTCGGAAGGTTCCCAGTTCGATTCCAGGTTGCCTTACTTTATCTCCCATACGTACTGAACAACTGTAACCGAGTGAGATGGAAGCATTCGGAAGGTTCCCAGTTCGATTCCAGGTTGCCTTACTTTATCTCCATACGTACTGAACAAGTGTAAACCGAGTGAGATGGAGGTTCCCAGTTCGATTCCAGGTTGCCTTACTTTATCACCATACGTACTGAACAACTGTAAACGGAGTGAGATGGAAGCATTCGGAAGGTTCCCAGTTCGATTCCAGGTTGCCTTACTTTATCTCCCATACGTACTGAACAACTGTAACCGAGTGAGATGGAAGCATTCGGAAGGTTCCCAGTTCGATTCCAGGTTGCCTTACTTTATCTCCATACGTACTGAACAAGTGTAAACCGAGTGAGATGGAGGTTCCCAGTTCGATTCCAGGTTGCCTTACTTTATCTCCCATACGTACTGAACAACTGTAAACCGAGTGAGATGGAGGTTCCCAGTTCGATTCCAGGTTGCCTTACTTTATCTCCATACGTACTGAACAAGTGTAAACCGAGTGAGATGGAGGTTCCCAGTTCGATTCCAGGTTGCCTTACTTTATCTCCCATACGTACTGAACAAGTGTAAACCGAGTGAGATGGAGGTTCCCAGTTCGATTCCAGGTTGCCTTACCTTGTCTCCCATACGTACTGAACAAGTGTAAACGGAGTGAGATGGAGGTTCCCAGTTCGATTCCAGGTTGCCTTACCTTGTCTCCCATACGTACTGAACAAGTGTAAACGGAGTGAGATGGAAGCATTCGGGAGGTTCCCAGTTCGATTCCAGGTTGCCTTACTTTATCTCCCATACGTACTGAACAACTGTAAACCGAGTGAGATGGAGGTTCCCAGTTCGATTCCAGGTTGCCTTACCTTGTCTCCCATACGTACTGAGCAACTGTAAATCGAGTGACATCAAAGCGTTCGGGAGGTCCCGGGTTCGATACCCGGTGACAGCCTATTCTGACCACGTTTTTATCGTGTTTTTTCCTGGTTGACAAAGGCGAACGCTGGAGTGGTGTATTCTACCACGGATTTCCTCTCCACCCCATTTTCTCTCACTTCATGTTTCAGATTGACTCCGGGCTGTGGTTCGGTCGGTTTCGGGCAGATGGCACGTCTCCGAGCGGCCCTCTTATGATCGGGTGGTCAAGCCTGGAAGTGACAGGGAGCTCCACACGTCTCTGTCAATTTTGCTGTGCAACCCGCGTGTCTCCTGCAGTTCCCTCAATTTCTCCGTTCCTCCCGAGGGAGTAGATGCAATTGCTCCCTGAGTGTCGCAGTGCCAGGTGTCCAGTCAACTCGTAACCACTGCACATTCTGAGCTGAAACAATACCTGATGACTCTCTACAAACTATAGTCATAACTTTACAAAGGAGGTCGCTCTATCGTGGCTTTGAAATTCCATTCTGTTTGCATGACCAGGAGACTTGCCACTTGAAACACACTGGTGTGTTGCAGTCACTTGATTTTCTCTACCCTCTCTTTTATTTTTACACTATAGCTGCTACAAACTATTCTTACGAAACTCATTTTTCTATGCACTGAGTAAGATGGCTCCTCGGTAACGTGTGAGGCTCGCATTCGGAAGGTCTTGGGTTCGAACACTCACTCTGAGCTTGAGTTTTTAGTGACTTTCCCTGGTCGGTTTCTCATATGCCACGATTTCTTTCCCTAATTTCCCTTCCATTCCGTTTCCTTCTCATCTTTCAGGCGTGCTTCTGGGTTTATGGCGGTGCCGGACGAATGGTGCGGATGCTTGCTAAAGGAAATAGTACTCCCCGTGGACACTAGAGGGCTGCTTGGTCGAAGGGTCGTTCATCGCCCTCTCTAGGCAGCCCCAGTCCAGTAATGACGAGGTGTATAATTTATACTGCAGCCTCCTGTGGTTCCTTTACTCCATCCCTTCCTCCTGGGAGTGGTAGTTACAACAGATCTATGTAGGTCGCAGTATGCGAAGTGTCCCCCTCTTGTGGCAGTTTTTAAATAAACAATGCCTCACACCACAAAGTTAAGTAATAATAGTATGCATCAATTCTTTATATGCTAATTAGTATTTCCCGAATTTTGTTTATGTAATATAACGGCGTTTGTATAGTTTTAAGATAAAAGTTGTTATTGTATATTTTTAACGAAGTGTATTCAGAGTTAGCTGTTTTGGAGAACGAGAAGGGAAGAGGTTTTATAGCTAGGGGAAAAGTTTGGTCAGGACCGCAAAAATGGTAGGAAAGGGAGAAAATGCACGCGCGTGTGTTAACTGTAGAGATATCATGTTATGTCTGGGGTAACAAGGAAGCAGGTCATCCAACCAGAAGCGCGCAAGGTCAAACTTTCAAATGTTTCTATGTCGGTAGAGACGCCAAGCTAAGAATGCTCAACCGAATAAAGTTAGTGGTAGCTTAGACATAGATGAGATCGGATCGTAGTCGTATAACGTGAATGCACAATTACCTGTAAAAATGTAGGAACATCGAATTAAGTAGTACAAAGTGTTAGGAGACAACAGTAGGTTCCGTCTGATCTAATTTATGAACGTGTGAGTTTTCGTAAAGTGCAATGACAGTACTTAGACGTTATAGCGAAACAACGGCTCAATAATCACTTTCTCTACTTTACAGCTGTGTTCTAATTCCCCACTTTATACTTATATTTCATTCCTTTCACGCACCACCTGTACTTGCTCGACCATAATCATTAGCTAGCCGGAACAATATCTGATGCTAATAAACACCAGTGCAAGCTGTCCTCTGTTTGTAATTGTTATAAACGCTGGCGCCCAACAATCAAATTATGCAGACATTCAAGTTATATAAACAATTACGTAAACACAAATAAATATTGACCCACTCTGTCGTATAACCTGTACCTATTATTTTTCTAACTACTACATTTTAACCGAAATAATTCTTTGCAGAAATGCCTACATTACAAAGGCAACAGCGATAGTCAAATGTTTTAGAACTGAGCGCTATATGCTGCCTTAAAATTTCATACTGTTTACATGCAATCGCGACAAAATGCTGAATAGCGGCAGCATTATAAAAAAGATTACATGTTCTATTCACATGGTTTTCTCTACTGACTCTTGAACAAAATATTCTTACAGGTGGTTATTTTTCCATTTACTTGATGTTAATCGAGATAAGCGTTTGCAGGAATTGCCTTATTATTTCCTTATAGATACGAGCGCATCCACAAAGTAAGTTTCGCGATTTTTTTAAACAAAGAAAACACAGTTACATGAAAACTTTATTGACAACACGAACAGTAATGTTTGAGCTATTTTTTGACATAGTCACCACAAGAACTGAGACACTTGTCATATCGTGGGATCAACTTTTGTATTACTGTGTCGTAGACGTCTGTCACCTGTGAATGCAACCAGCGTGTGATGATAGTTGCCTTCAGCTCTTCGTCGTTGTCAAAACGCTGACTGGAGGACAGGAATTTCTTGAGGTACAAGAAAAGATGGAAATCGCTGGAAGCAAGATCAGGACTGTGTGGTGGATGATCAAACAGCTCTTGCAGAACAGTTGCTGTCGACGAGCATTGTCATGGAGCAGCACAACACCAGCAGTAAGCCTCTTGTTTTGAATGGCACGTCGCATTTTCCACAGTGTTTCACAGTAACGGTCAGCGCTCATTGTTTCACCTCTGGACACAAGTCAATGAGCAGAATGCCCTTACTGTCCCAGAACACCGTGCACATCACTTTCTGCACCGACACAGTCTGTTTGAATTTCGTCTTGATTGGAGATCCACTGTGACACCAATGCATTGACTGCTGTTTGGTTTCAGGGGTAAAGTGCGAAATCCACGTCTCGTCGCCCGTGACGATCCTGTCGAGGAACTCGTCGCCATGATACCGCTGCAGAAGTGTCACTGCTACTCCTAAGCGCCTCCTTTTGTCGACACCCACCTGGCACACAATTTCCTGAACAGCAGGTGCTTAGTGACAATTTCATGCAACAAGGATCGTGATATCTGTGGAAAATGGATGCTGAGCTCCGTAATCGTGAAGTGACGGTTCTCCACGATGCACTGCCGCACCAGCTCAACAAGGTCATCATTGATGAGGGACGGTCGACCATCGACACTATGATGACCTACGGAAAACTGCATACACCAGCGACGCACCAACTGTTTGCTCGTGATGTTCGACCCGTAGAACTGACAGAGCTGACGATGAATTTCGATAGGCGCTATGTTTTGTGCAGTAAGGAACTTATCCTCACCGAATCTTGCAGGCGGCGGGAGAACGAATAAGAGCCGCTGCTGCCGCGCTACTGGCACCAGACGGGACCTATCCGGCCGGCATATCATTGATACGTTAGGTTTCGCAATTTTCCCAGCTAAATGCGTTTACTGTAAAGGAAACAAAATCGGTAAACTTACTTTCTGAATGCGCCTCGTACAATGGGAATATGGGAATACAGTAGGTTTAAGCGATAGTCAAATGTTTTAAGAGATGGCTTTGAAGTTCCATTCTCTTTGACTGACAACGAGAGAAAAGAATACTTCCAGTTTGAGTAAAGTATGAGTACTTGTGAATTCAAATCAATAACAAGGGATATCTCGGAAATGGTTAACTCCACAACAACAAAATTATTTGACATAAATCGTGCGGTTTAACGAGATCTACATTTTTTGTCTATTTCTTATGATTCACCAGTTACAAAAAAGTTAATTGTTGCAGCTATTTTCAGAAAAAAATTAGAAAAATTTTCCGTATAAAGGATAGTTTGGGGTGGGGAGATTTTTGTTAAAAAATGAAGCGACTTATCGTATTTCAGTTATACTGTTCACAGACACATGCGGACCTTTTTTTCTAAAAATACTATTTTTGGGGTTCAGGGCCTCAAAAGATATATTTTCCGGTGTAATTTTCACATGGAATTTTTGGTTGGAATACAGTATTTCCCCTACTTACTGTACGTTGTGGAGAAAGTAAAAATGACCAGGTACTGAAAAATTGAAACCAATAATAACGGATATCTTGGATATGGCTAATGCCACAGAAAAGTTATTGGACATTTAACTGTGTGTATTAAAGGGATCTATTTTTTGAGTAGCACGTTTTTTGTCTATTAACGTTAATAAGTTATACAAAATTATAAAAAAATTCTTCGGAACGAGGAGGAATTCATAGGCTATTTCCAGAATAAAAAAGGCAATTTATTTGTCATGAAATTATTTATCGCTAGAGCCATTTTTGAAAAACATCTAAAATATCAGAAGATCTTCCATGTTAAGTGTAGTTTGGGTTAGGTAGATTTGCTTGAAAATCTTCTTGTCGCATCTTTGGAAGATGCTGAACATAAATACCAAAGTTATCTATTTATCTGACATTTCGTTCCTGAATTTTGCTGTTCATACTTTTTGTAAACATGATTCTGTTTTGCATACAGGGGCCTCAAACATGTATTTACACAGAAATCTCAATATGGAATTATTTAGAGCAATACAATAGACAAGTGCTAGAGAAAGTAGTATGTTTAAACCGTTTAACGCCTAATTAGGTGGATTAAAGTGTTGCTATAGGGTGGGGATTGAAGCCGATCTCTCGTATTACAGACGTGACCACAAATCATGTTTCGAATCGGAATATATTAACAACGTTCCGGCAGTTTCCTTAGATTCCATTATTGTGTTATGTTCCTAATGGTAATAATATCTATCTATTGCACTATTTCCTTTAGCTAGTCAATGTTCAGCGGCGCCTTGGCCGAATGGTTAGAGTGCTCGCCTCTCATCAAGTCGGCCGGGGTTCAATCCCGGAAACCGCATTTGGGATTTGTGGTGAACAAAGCGGCGTCTGGGCGGGTTTTCTCCAAGCTTCCCCGCCATTCATTCTACCAATTTCTCCATTATCACATTTCCTTTCATTCATCTCACCGTCATTTCATATCATCTCCTTCCCCGCTCTCGTACCAGGCTTGGGCTGCTCTCTCATCCATAGTCTCTGCTCCCCGATATGCTTTTGACCCCAGGCATCCGCTTGTAAGTCCTGGGGGTGTAAGCCCTAACAACGAGGAGGGTAAACAAAGAAAGAAGACACATTAAGGGATAGCTCTGAAATATTTACCTATGGGTAGATAAAGTTATGAGAGTTGCCTCAACCTATTTTTACATCCTATGTTTTTTATCTGTAGTACCTACTGAGATAGCGTGTGAGTTCCGGGTTCGATTCCAGTCGACTGCGCACTCTGACCTTGGGTTTCTCGTGATTTTTCCGGGTCGGTACGCTGATGCTGGGATGGTTTCTCTTCTACCATGAATTTCTGGTATCTACCATCTCCTTCATGATAATCTGCTTCAGGGTTGAAGGACAAAGCGATGGTGTTTGGCGTGTTGGGACTGGGCGGTGCGGGACTGCTGAGTCAGGACCCGCCTTGGACGTGGGTCTTCGGGGTCCGCCGAGGATTAGAGGCTTGTGAGTGGGGCTGGACGGCGTCGGATGCGTTCGAACTAGAACCTTTAGGGACCCCGTCCATTCTTGTGCACGTCGTCATCTTCGGGTCTGTCCCCTCTTTCCTCCCTCCCTTCCTTCCAGGGATCAAGGTAGAAGCACAAAGGGCCGAGACCCTACGGCTGGTGCTCTGCCCCGGATGCGGGGGACACTCCGTTCCTCCGTACCGTTGCTCATAGTAAGCAGAGAAAGTATTGTATGTCACACTCCCGCCAGTTTACAACCAATTACTTGTATATTTCATTGCAGTGTTTCTTTTAGCAAGCAAAGTTTCCAAGCATTTAGACTCAGTTCGGAAATTGAATTCGTAGGCTCTATAGCTTAACTACCTTTAATTTTGTACCGAGTTTATTAAGTAAATCTGAAATGTGTGTAGAAATTTTGTTCAAACTCTTGTGTATATACTGCCAACTCTGATGTCAGCGCATAAGGACAAATGAACAACAGATTGTTCTGCAGTGGTGTGCGTAAAAGATGTCTTTGAGATGTTATCTAACGGGTAAAGAATGTGGTGCGAGTATGCAACACATTCCCGTAGTAGGATATAGAATGTGTTTATCGCCACTGCGACCAGCTTCATCTTTTGTGACTACATCCCCCGGGAGGCAGCGATGAGGTGAAGGAGTCCACAGGGGAAGAAACCCGAGAGAGGGCGACGAAGCGACTAACGGGCGGGACAACGCACCCTGGCGTTCTCGGAGAGAAATATTTCCAATACGCATGCAACTACGCCTTCTGCCCGACACCGCCAGCACCGCAGGACCCGAAGACACACTTGAAACGTGAAAGCGAGGGGGAAAGTACCTGACAATCCAGTGGTTAGAATTATACTCGAAAAGCAGAGGTGGTCTCGCTGGTAGCGGGTGGGGCTCCGTTCCATTACGGGCCACATTTTATGCACGTCAGTGTACCTAATTATTTCTGCAAACGTTTGTTGATTAACACGAAGTACATAGAAGCTTTTTAAGTACCTATAGTTTGTAGGAAAGACCTCATGCTTGGGTCCAGGGCTGCGTAAATACTGACATATTTGAGGAAAAGCTGATCAATCTCCGCGCATAAAGATCCAAAAGAAAACAATAAGCGGTCTGTAGCATGAATAAGCACTATAATAAATGTGTACACAGCGATAGTTTTCTTCATTGTGGAATCTCTGAAATGATCAATTACCAGCACCGCTCGCAGGCACCGCTCTAATGATGGATGCACGCATGTAGATAACCGATATTATTTTATGTTAAGAGATCGCTCCTCCTTCGTAATAATCCATTGTTAAACGTTTCACGTTCCTTTGTTCTGTCCCCTTCCCCTGGGAGAGGAACCAGCAAGATCTGGACAGAATGCCGCCTTCCAAAAATCGTATAACAACTTCAAGAAAACGTGATTAAGTACGGCTGTTCTGACAAACACTCGAAGAGATTAACGTTATCATCAATACGAGATTACTTTTACACTTAACAGGTGTATAGTGTAGACTGTTTTATGGGTAATTGGTGTTAATTATAATAACAGTAATGTTATCTACTTAATTGCTCATTAACAGTTGGTTGAAGTAGCAAAATGTTTTGGGTTCTATGAATAAAAATAGTATATATTACATTCACCTGACTTTCTATAGTCTATATCGTTTATTAGGGGTATTCGAGATTAATCTTTCCGGAAATATCAACATTACACACTTCGTTATACAAGGAGAACAGCGATAGCCAAATGTTTAACAACTGGACGCTATATGCTGCCTTAAAATTCCTTACTGTTTCCATGACATCGCGAGAAACAACTGAATGTTGACACGACTTAGAATGACCAAGAAATGAACAATTTGAACCTTTAATAACGGATATCTCGGAAAAGTCTGATGCCGCAAAAAAAAGTTATTTGAAATAAATTGTGTGTGTGTTTTTTTGTGCAGTTACGTTTTCGTCTATCGCTTAACGTTTACCAGTTATACAAAATTCCTTCCGAATGAAGAGCAATTCAAAGGCTATTCCCAGAAGATTAAAAATATACATTTTATTTGTTATGTAAAGATCTTTAATACATGGTATTTTAATCAAAATCGTAAGAGTCATTTTTTTAGAAAATAACAAATTTCGAAAAAAATGTTCCATGTAAAGGGTAGATGGGGTGGCGGAGTTTCTTGAAAGTCCTCGTGTCGCATCTTTGGAAACTACTGAACCTAAATACCGACTTTGGTATTTATCTGACTTTTCGTTTTTGAGTTCTGCTGTTCACAGACAGACAGACAGACACACACACACGACACACACCTAGACCTTTTTCTAAAAATGCTTTTTGGGGCGGTTCAGGGGGCCTTAAAGCATGTATTTTCGGTGAAATCTCGACATCGAATTTTTGTGTGGAATGTAATACTTCCCTTGCTTATTATACGTAGTATAGAAATTAAATAAAACCTTTTGAGTGTCTACTTCATTTTGAGAACATACCCAGGTGTTTATGTAATCACATTTAGTATGAATAAGAGCTAGTGTATTAGTTCATTCTCTTCTCATGTTGATAATATTCACGTCTGAGTATGTATTGATTCATTTTACTTAAAACTAAGCCTGAAGAGAATGGCAGAACTTATGAGCTATAGACTACTTGGAAAAGTTATAAACATAGCCATCGCAGTGAAGAAATTTCAAAGTCCTGTATTATTTCAGGAAAAGCATAACTGCAAAGTATCATTGAATTGGACAATTAACCTTGCTATGTAAAATGTTAACTTCGGAATCCAGATACGTACTCATGACTTTAAAAGAAAATTGTTTCATACTATACATAAATAGTGTAAATATCCTGGGATTCTAAAAACGATCATCCACCACCTCACGAGTTAACACTTTCCAATCCACAATTTTATCCCTTTCTGTTTGCTTATAACCATTTATATATTGGTTTGCTAACTTTGCCATGAACTTGCAAGGGGTAAGTCCTGTATTATTTCACGAAAATATAACCTAGAAGTATCATAGAAAGTCAGATTTACTAATTAAGTTTAGTAGCCAAAATCCTAACCTCAAAATTCAGTTGCTTAAGAAATTGCTTATAAAAACGGCTTAGTAGAAAAAATAGTGCAAACATCCCAGGATTCTAGAAACAGTCTGATTTAAATCCGCATTCAGCATCTTATGAATTATGGCTTTTAGAGTCCGTGTATATTTTCTTTTTGCTCCATTGATTGATACGAGGGCCGATCGAAAAGTAACGCACAATAATGTTTCTGCCTTGGTATTGCAGCTGGAATGTTGCAACTTCACGCAGATACAGTTTGACGTTTTCACTACAGATGGAAGTTTTTGTTTCATGTGCAGCGCTAGTGAGAGAAGTGTGAACCACGCAACAAAGATGTCTCGCATGTTACTGTCGTCTACGTGTGAAGAGCAGATAGCTGTAGTTCGATATTTGTGGACCAAAGGACATAAACTGAGTGATATTCATAGGGACATGCGTGGCGTGTATGGGGATGATTGTATGGACCGTAGCAATGTCTCCAGGTGGTGTGCGTTCTTCCTAGAGGGCTGTGTGTACCTGTGATTCACCACGCTCTAGGAGGCCGGTAACAGCTGCAACCCCGCAGAACGTCAGAGGCATTGAGGCGGCAATTTTGAACGACTGGCGCGTGCAACTGCGAACCTTATCGCAACAGTTCAACATTTCCTATAGTGCAGTGTACAATATTGTTCATGACATGTTGAAATTTCGTAAAGTTAGTGCTCGCTGGGTGCCTAAGAACCTGACAGACAACCACAAGGGCCAGCGAATGATGAGTTTGGATCATCTAACGCAGTACACCGCAGAAGGGCATGACTTTCTGAAAGGAATCGTCACTGGTGATGAGTCGTGGGCATACCACTACACGCTCGAAACCAAGCAGGCAAGTATGGAGTGGAAACATGGTGGTTCCCCAGTGAAGAAAAAATTGAAAGTGACTCAATCTGCTAGGAAAGTGCTTGTGACGGTGTTCTGGGATATGCATGGTGTTTAATTGGTGGACTTTGCTGAACACGGAACCACTGTGAATGCTGCAGCCTACATGAACACTTTAGTGAAGTTGCGTCGTGTCCTTCGTGACAAACGCCACAACATGAATGCTGACGATGTCAAAATTCTTAATGACAATGCTCGCCCCCATGTTGCTGCTGCTGTTCGTCAGAAAATCACCAAATTTGATTGGTAGGTGCTCCAGCATCCACCATACAGTCCGGACCTTGCACCGTCCGACTTTCATCTGTTTGGTCCCATGAAGAAATTCCTGGCCGGTCAAACGCTTTGCGACGGATGCGGAAGTGAAATCAGCAGTCCGCAGATGGCTATACTCCAAGGAAACGGACTTCTACGAACAGGGCATATTGAAACTGGTATCACGATGAGAGAAATGCGTTGAGAAACTTGGTGACTATGTCGAAAAGTAGGTAAAAGTTCATTTGTGTTTTTTGTTGTTGTTTTAACTATTAAACCTTTTTTGTAAAAAAATCATTGTGCGTTACTTTTCGATCCGCTGTCGTAATATACATTTGTCTATCTCATTTTATTTATTGTTTTGTTAGTGTAATTTGAGCTATACCTTTGTGTGTTACTTCAATTAATTTCTCATTTCTTGAAGGACTTCATATTTGTCTAATATTACTGCTGGAACTTGGTAGGCAACACGGGATAATTCCTGAGCAGTTTTCTTGGCACAGGATCAGATCTATTCCTCTAATTGATAATGCCAAACAACACAATCAAAGAGTGTAGATAACAACGAGTTTAAACTTAGATTTAAGTGAACAAGATGGCTGCGGAGATGAGTATATGCTCACGTGAGACGGTAGGTTTTTATTCTTATGAAAATTAGTATGTTCTGATTGAGTTGAATATATAATCACAGAAGGCGTTCGTACTTAAGAGTTTGAACTATGAATGTACTTACCTTATATTCATATGAATAATTTTTATCTACTTAGTTCTACATTAGCACTTAGTTAAAGTATCAAAATGGCTGGCCAGTATCTGTTCCATGAGTAACTTTATTCTCAAGTAAATGCCAGATCGACTGAAGTCGACCGTGAAAGCTCATTGCTATCTATTACTTTCGCCTGGTGTTAGGAAAACATTAAGAAGTTCCTATCTCCTCACTCTTCTACAAAAGATTATCATTCTGTCTACTTCAACTTTCATTACACATTTGCTTATACGTATAAGAAGAATATAGTAGGTAAAGCGATAGTCAGCTTTTTAAAAAAGTCGGTATGTGATGGCACGAACACGCTAAAAACGGATAGCAACTCAACAGTTGAGAAAAATAGAAATATTTAAAAATACAAACCAATAAGAAAGTATACCTCGGAAATGGTTAATGCCACAACAAATTTGGCATAAATTGTGTTCTTTAACGAGATGTATATTTAGTTCGTGGTAAAATTTTCTGTATCTCTTACGCTTACACAAAATTCATTCCAGAAAATTCAAGATACCTATATCTTGAACATGTGGCATTTTATTCAAAATTACTAGATCGATTTGGAGAAAAGTAAAAATAACGAAATGTTTTCCACGTAAAGTGTAATTTGGGATAGGAGAATTTTGAAATAATCTGAACTTAAAAACAATTTTGTATTTATCGGACATTTGGTTTTTGGGTTATGTTGTTCACACATACAGACGGAACTTTTTTGAAACATGCTGTTTTCTTTTTTTGGATTCAAGGGACCTCAAAATATGTATTTTTGGAGAATTTTCGACATCGAATTTTTGGGTGAAATAAAATACTACCTCCTACTTACTAGGTATGGCAGAGAAAATTGTACAGTTGTATCTCAGAATCCTTAAAGAAGCAATATTATATAACGAAATCAATGTGAATCCAGCGCTTCTGACGGAGAAAGGGTAATTTTTATAGAAGTTCTCGGAAACGCACGTCTCACTCCGTCCCTGCGGGCTGTAGGACCTCTGCATCATTATTTTCCTGCTATATTTTTACGTGAAGCTAATAAGAAAGGCTATCATCATCTCCAGGGATACAGCTGTTGAAAACACTTGAGCCACTCGTAAGGCTTGTGGCCAGAACCTCTCGAAGCAATAGCAAGTAGATGGCGTGTTGTCTGTTTCCTGAGAAAATTATTTATATGGCTTGAGTATGGCGTTGCTAGGATACGGGCAGTGCAAGGCAATTTGCTAGGAACGCGCTCTTACTTTACTGGAACTTTCTTTAAGTAAGACATTCACTGTTTAGTAAATCTGTTTTATGGGCCAGATATGACCAAACTTGTGTACTAGATACAACGCAAGCCACATTTGATACAATTGGAGATACTCTAAGTTTATGTTTCTCTTATCCTGAAGAAGTCCCATATATAGCGTCTGCGTTTTATTGCTTATATCGGCTGTTCGTACTTGTCATAATTCAGTGCTTCACACTGTGTGCCGGCCGCCGAAACAGTTATAATATCCCCGCAACCGCATCACCTTCTCATAGTTACCATTACAATGAAAACAAGCACATACTTTATCATGAGAAGTTGTCCTTTTCTATCCACACGGTTCTGGCATCTCAGCAGATTTTTCATTCACACTCGAGAGTTCAATATCCGAATCGAGTGAATTTCTCGCCTGATGTTTTCTTTGCATGCGGTTTGTTGCATACACCTCATTTTTACTTTCTCTACTACGTATAGTAAGTAGGGGAAGTATTGTATTCCACCCAAAAATTCGATACCGAGATTTCATCGGAAATACATGTTTTGAGACCCCCTGAATCCAAAAAAAAGCATTTCTGGAAACATGTCCGTGTGTGTGTGTCTGTGTGTGTGTGTCTGTGTGTCTGTGTGTGTGTCTGTGAACAGCATAACTCAAAAACGAACAGTCGGATAAACACCAAACTTGGTATTTGGGTTCAGTATCTTCCAAGGATGCGACACGAAGGTTTTCAAGAAAATCCCCCCACCCCAGAGTACCCTTTACATGGAAGATTTTTCGAACGATTTTGATTAAAATATCATATTTAAGATATTTTTATGGCAAATAAAATGTATATCTTGAATTTCCTGGGAATGTCTCCTAATGTATTCTTCATTGTGAACGACTTTTGCATAACTGGTAAACCATAAGAGATAGACAAAATTTTACTACACAAAAAATGTAGATAGGTTAAAATACACAATTTATGTTATACACATTGTTTTTGTTGAGTGAACCATTTTCGAGATATTACTTGTTATTCCCTTAAGTTTTTCAATACTTATTTTTTGTCTTGTATATGCAAAGAGTTGTAATCTGTGGCAAAGGGAATGGTGGTGCACCTAGCAACCAGCTATTAAGAGATATGTATGTGCTTAAAGGCTACTGTATTTCTATATTGCCCTTGTAAATATATATTCCCCTTACATCTACAAGAAAATTAGCAATAAGATAGAGTCTGCAAATGTTTATCTCGATTAACATGAAGTAGATGGAGAATAAGCGTTTGTACAAATAGTTTGTACAAGAGTAGAGAAAGTCATGTGAGTGTAACACATCAGATTTTTTTGTCTTGGATATGCAAAGAGTATTAATATGTGGCAAAGGGAATGGTGCTGCACCTAGCAACCAGCTATTAAGAGATATGTATGTGGTTAAAGGCAACTGTATTTCCAAATTGCCCTTGTAAATATATATTCCCCTTACATCTACAAGAAAATTAGCAATAAAATAGACTCTGCAAATGTTTATCTCGATTAACATGAAGTAGATGGAGAATAAGCGTTTGTAAAAATAGTTTGTACAAGAGTAGAGAAAGTCATGTGAGTGTAACACATTAGATTTTTAAAGCTCGTTCATAGATAAACATTAATATACATCAAAGTTGAAATAGGACAATCTTAACAGTGAAGAAGTCAATTGATAAAATAAATGAGTCGAATGATATTAAAAGCCTTCACTTACGTCATGGTGGTAAAATCTGGACGATCGTTTCGACACTTCAAGGTCTCATCTTCTGCAGGAATTTGGAGCCGACTGACACTCGCTCCCCGATACAAATTGTACCTAACCCATGTGGACGATTGGAAGGACATCAGGTGGTAGTTTTTATAACTACTGAAGGTGAACCAGGACCCTCTAGAATGAACGGACCTGACACTGGGTTCGAGATTGAGAAAAATGGCGGCGATAGTTGGTGGTGATCCCTGACGTGTGTACACTCGCCAACTGCTGTGTTGTGTTTCCGATGCCTGTGATTTATAGTATTTTAGTAACTGCGGCAGTTTGTAATCACATTAGCAAAGCAATAGTGTTTGAAAACCTTTATTGGATCAATTTGGGAAACGGGAATAATCCCAGCCATTCGTTTTCACTGCCGTGTGCTTTCCAAGTGTTACTTATGTTTACCAATATATTACATGTAGGTTATGGCTACATTAAATGTAAAGTATAATTATACATTTTTTAATTTACCTACTTGAGAATATAGTTTGTGTCACGGTTACTGTGGTGAAATAAAGAAATTGTTACAGTTTGGACGTATTGGTTGTAAATATACTTAACCTAAAACATTACAACGCCATTATGTTTCCGGATGTAAATCGAACTTTGATTATAATGAATAGAGGTGCAAATAATTGTGATAAATATTTTAAAATATGCTATATATAGTGTTAATTTGAGTTATAAAATATATTAAATTATGTATATTTGTAAGATACAATAAAACAATTATGAGTATTTGAGAGTGTATGTGTATAATGAGTCCCAGTTATTCTCATATACCAGAGTATTGCCATTCATATTTCCAAAATATAAAGATTTAAAAGAAAACGGTTAATATTCATAAATCGTAAACAATTTACGCCTTCGAAGGATTCACCTGTATACATACATCGTTGTTTCCGACTTAGTTATAAGAAAGGATAAATTCCGTTACTGTGGTTCTTTTATAACGGTTCCAAGAACGTGGTTAAAGTGCAGAAAGGTGCATTTCTGACAGTTTGTTTTAATTCAGCCATCGTATTTATGCTGTTACGTTGTTGCATGCAATACTGTAGATTGCATGAATGTTGTTTTGCAATGCTGTTTAAGGTTATGTGTTTCATATATTTCACTTGTAGTGCTGGTTTAAGACTACTTATTTGTTATATTTCAGTCTGTCGGTGAGGACTCTGCAAAAACTAGTAAAGGATGCTATAAGTCGCTAAGTGGTATAGTTTTGAATAATTATTGCAAACTTGTTCAGTGAAAGCAAAAGTAACCCTAAAGCTTCTAAATTTAATAGCTAATTACTGTAAACAACGCCATTTCGTGCCATCCAGTGTATATTTTGTGCATATAATATTGTGTTCGTACAGTGTGATTAACAGTGTAAATAGTGACACGTAATTTTGAGTGAACTCAATCAGTGTCAATCTCAATATCAACAATTCTGTTTCATGCAAGTATTACAGTGTTTGCAGTTTATAAAACTATGTCCTTTGTAGTTTAAATAAGTAGCTGTAGTTTAGAAATGCTGTTAAGTTATAGCATACAAAACTGTAGACTGCATGAATGTTGTTTGTGGTTACATATTTCATTTAATGTTAAATGCATTTAGTTTACTTAAAAGACAGCGTTTTTGTGCACAACAGCATATATCTACACAAAAGACATGTCACTGCACCACATTAATTGTATTTTACTGTGGAGAAGTCATAACTTGTAGACAAGAACTGATTAAGGCATTTCCCAAATTCCCACCACATACGGCCGTTATTTTGAATGTCAGTGTTAGGTCCAGTATCCAGAGGGTCCTGGGTGAACCGACATCTTTTGTAGTCTAGTAGAACTAGAAGTGGGACGAGCTCCATCCAACCCACATGGGTTAAATACAATTTGTATCGGGGAGCGAGTGTCAGTCGGCTCCAAATTCCTGCAGAAGATGAGACCTTGAAGTCTCGAAACGATCGTCCAGATTTTACCATCATGATGTAAGTGAAGGCTTTTAATATCATTCGACTCATTTATTTTATCAATTAATATAAGTTAAATCAGGGGATCGCGGGGGCCACAATTCTTTACTAATTACTCTAACTTAAAATTTTCCTGAATTAAATTTAATGACTCATTAACTACACTGTCATTTGTGAAAATTGCAACATCAAGAAGAAAATGCATGAATTTAATAGCACAGGTGAGCTACATGGCAAGCAACAAATGATAAACATTTCAAATTTATACGTGACCTTTGAGACCTAATATTCAGTATTTGGTGTGGCCTCCGTGCGCTGCAATTAGAGCTGCTATACGCCGTGGCATTGAATCAAAAAGGTTCTGAATAAGTTTCTGAGGGATTTCCGTCCACGCAGTTTGTATTCGAGCCCACAAATCCGTGACACTGGTTACTGGAGGACCGTGACGACCAACCATATCCTAAGCATCTGCGATGGGCGACATGTCAGGCCAGGGAAGCAATGGTACCCGTTGCTCTTCGAAGAAGGCCTGTGCATTCTTCGCAATATGTGACCGGGCATTGTCCTGTTGAAATGTGATCTGTGGAGATGCCTGCAGCAGGGGGAGTACCTCAGGATCTACAACCATCGTTAGGTACCCGTTGTCGTTCAAAGTGCTCTCAATTCGTAGGAGGCGAGATCGGTTGTTGTAACCAATGGCGCCCCAAACCATCACACCTGGTGTTTGTTCGCTATGCCGCACAACAATGGAGCCCTCCAGGTTGCGCACACCACGGTACGCCAGACACGTATGCGGCCATCACTGTAGGGCACGTTGAAGCGGTACTCGTCCGAAAATACTACATTTTGCCACCCAGCACCCCAGTGATGGTGTTCAAGTGCCCATTGCAGTCGGAGGAGCTTGTGGTTTCTGGACAATGGAAGCCGACGTAATGGCATGCATGCAACCAGTCCAACATGCAGCAGCCGGCGACGAACCGTTGATGCAGACAAGTTCACACCTGTTGCAGTGCTCCAGTGTCGAGCCAACATTGTGGATGAAGCTGTATGGTCCGTTATGGCCATGCGGACAAGATGACGGTCATTCCGTGCTGTGGTCCAGTACCCGCTCTTCATCTATCCACTGCTTCCACACACGCATCACTGTCGTAGTAGCATGCCCTGTACGAGCTGTCACGGTATGACAAACCGCTTCCCGAAGACCGATCATTCTGCCCCGTTCGGACTCACTCACATGGCGATATGGCTCCCTTTGAAGTCGACGAGGCATACTGGCACCTATTTTATTGTTTCCACCTTGTTTGACAGCTCTGCACTGACTACACTGAGCACAACACTGACCTTGTCGGACCGACACGAGAGGGCTCTACGTGTACCCCATCTCTCTACAAACCTAATCACTTATTGCTTGCACACTCTTCTACACTTCCACCAAGTTTGGAGTTATTCGGGAAATTCTTTCTTGGTGTTGCAATTTTCACAAACAGCACTGTAGATAAAAATTAACATACAGTTAAATCGGGGGATCGCGGGGGGCCACAATTCTTTACTAATTACACTAACTTAAACTTTTCCTGAATTACATTTAATGACTCATTAACTGTATGCGCGATAACAAAGTTTTGTTGAAAAAAATCCAGATTGATATTCAATGATAGGTTTTATTATAGTGGATATATGTATTTACTGCGCACCAATTCTCGCGTCATGAAAGGGAATCTCGTGTATAAAATCGGGTTTCTCTGTAGTCCAATAGCTGTTATTTGCATGAAACATAGCCCATGCTTCGTTAGAGAAAAATGTTAAACTTGAGTCAATTACTCTTATTATTTCGCAACAGAAATTTACCCGACTCTGATATTCGCATGAAAAACAAGGTTTGTGTAAAAAAAATATATATATACACTGCAAAATATATATATATATATATATATATATATATATATACACACTGTAGGACCTAAAGAAAGCATCAGGCCAGAAATTCACCCAAATTCGGATATTGAACTCTCGAGTGTGAATGAAAATTTCCTGAAGATGTCAGAAATGTGTGGATAGAGAAGGACAACATCTCTTATGATAAGGTATGTGTTTATTATCATAATAACTGTAACTATGAGAATGTAAGGCGGTTGCGCGCATATTATAATCCTTTCGGCAGGAGTCCGAACTAGGGCGGCCAGAGTGCAAGCAGCCATGCGGTGGCCACAGTTTGAAGGAAAAGCGCTGTATTTCGTGTGTGTAGATATCCCTTCGTGCGTTAAAAGATTTGCAGAATACAATGGGACAAATCCAAGCAAACGCAGGACAGTGGGGAACTGGCGCAATAACGTGAGCGATCTTCGTATCAGGGAAGAGGCAGTTCCCAGGCTTGCAATAGAGTGTAGAGTCAGTGATGATAGACAAGAACAGTGTTACGGTGTAATAATAATAATGATGATGATGATGATAATAATAATAATAGGGATACAAATGCCAGTACTATACTTTGCCTGCTCTCGTTTTTCCTGGTTTCCTTACTGTTTTGATTTACTCCAGTATGTATATAGTGCATAATCATCATCATCCAAACAGGAATTAGACTACTGGTAATCTTTTCCGACTCCAAACTAAAGCTGCTCCATCCATCTTCTAGCAGGTCTTCCCAGACTTCGTTGTCCATCCGTCCGGCTATTAATTTGGAGTTTGTGAGTAATTTGTTTACGTGAGTAGGGTACCGGCCTACTGCACAACCCCCAAGTTGGGGGACCAGGAGTTTGATTTTGGATCATCTTCTCCTAGGCTGATTGCCTTCACTACGACTTAGGAACTCAGTCCATCCCCCACGTTACCTTACCTTCCGGGTCAGAAGGCCCTGGAGCTCACATGGGCAGGGTCGCTACTCCCTGAGTAAGGCTATCTCAGTAGACAGTCCTTACCGGCTAATAATAATAATAATAATAATAATAATAATAATAATAATAATAATAATAATAATCATAATAATAATAGGGGAACAAATTCCAGTGATACTATTAGGTGCTCATGGTTTTCGTTTCGGCCCTTGAATTTTTTGATTTAAGTCACAATGCGTATAATCCGTAATGTTAACAACAGCGTAAACACATTTTAATTATTCTCAATCTAAAAAGGGGATTTATTCCCTCGAAAATAAAGTCTCTGTAACTGAATTTACACTGTTCTTGTCTATCATCACTGACTATACACTCCATTGCAAGTCTCTCAATTAGCGCGACCCGCTAATTGTCTCGCTGATAAGCAACAGTAGTAGAACGAGGGTCGCTCACGTTATTGTGCCTCGCTATTTGCTCCCTTGAATTCTGCAACTCTTTTACCGCACGAACGGACATCTACACACGTGAAATACGGCGCGGTTGGGCCACCACCATATTAAGAGGAATTGAGAACAGAATAAATTGTGTTAATATTAAGTTATGGAAATGTAATACCAATACAAAATTAATCTGTTCAATAGGCTACCTGACAATATTAACAAAGTTACGCAGTATACATTTTTAAAAATATTAAAACAAATCCTCTCTCTAAGATGCAGTAATATTATAATACTGCATTTATGAAATATGTTTTAACATTAAAGTTACTACACATGAATAAATATCTTTAGCAATAAAACTCTCTATAAAATTATTCCAAAGTCATTCAGAGTGAAGAGAACTTCTCAGAAAATTCAAGATACAAATTTCATTTGTCATGCAACTATTTTAAACTTGTGATATTTTAATTAAAATCGTTAGAGCCATTTTGAGAAAATAAAAAAGTAACCACATATTTTCCATGTAAAGGGAGGTTTGGGGTGGGGATATTCCTGAAAATCATGTCTTATTCTTGGAAGACTGAAGTTAAACCCCAAGTTCGACTTTTCGTTTTTGAGTTATACTGTTAACAAACACATGCACACACTTGGTAGAGTTTAATTTTCAATTATATTTTATTATAATAATTATTATTTTTATGATAATTTATTTCTTAAACTTATATATTTTATTTAAAATCCTTGTCAAAAGTGAGGTTATGAGACTTTTTTTATTCTATTTTATTTACGTCGCTTTAACTCCTTGGTCATATTGCGGTGGATCTGTTGGTGATCGATATGTGATGGACAATTAGCCTTCTAGGTCTCATCCCTGTAACCACCGTGCAGATGGCATTAGGGTGCCGTCCAGTCTAACCACCGCCCTCACACAGAAAGGAGGACAGTTAGACTTTTAGGTCTCATCCCTGTAACCACCGTGCAGATGGCATTAGGGTGCCGTCCAGTCTAACCGCCGCCCTCACACAGAAAGGACAGTTAGACTTTTAGGTCTCATCCCTGTAACCACCTGCTTCATGCCGTGCAAATGGCATTAGGGTGTCGTCCAGTCTAACCGACGCCCTCACACAGAAAGGCGGACAGTTAGACTTTTAGGTCTCATACCTGTAACCACCGTGCAGATGGCATTAGGGTGCCGTCCAGTCTAACCGCCGCCCTCACACAGAAAGGACAGTTAGACTTTTAGGTCTCATCCCTGTAACCACCTGCTTCATGCCGTGCAAATGGCATTAGGGTGTCGTCCAGTCTAACCGACGCCCTCACACAGAAAGGCGGACAGTTAGACTTTTAGGTCTCATACCTGTAACCACCCGCTTCATGCCGTATGGATAGCATTAGGGTGCCGTCCATCTAACCGCCGCCCTCACACAGAAAGGCGGAGAGTTAGCCTTCTAGGTCTCATCACTGTAACCACCCGCTTCATGCCGTATAGATGGCATTAGGATGCCGTCCAGTCTAACCGCCGCCCTCACACAGAAAGGCGGACAGTTAGCCTTCTAGATCTCATCCCTGGAAATGCCTTCTTGCTTCGTCACGTGACCACAGAGATCCCCAGCGCATGGCGGCTGATCTTCTGCTTAGTGCCCTGCAGATGGCGTTAGGGTGCCGTCTAGTCTAAGTGCTTACATTGTCTGTAGATAGGTGGCATAGCATTCGCTATTACCACTTATTTTAGACTTAAGATGGAACTTTGGGTCGTGGTATTAAATATACAATCCAGTATTTACCTTGGCGACTGAGGAAAACCAAGAAAAAACCACAGACAGCTTGGTCGGCCCACGGGATTTGAACCCGGGAATGCGGGCGGCAGACTTTACCGCCTGAGCCATCCCGCTCGTGTTAAGAGACTTAGATCCGTTTTAAGCTGGTCTGTTTCATTTGTATAATAATACTGGGGAATTAATATGACTGTTTGCGTTTCTAAAAGATAAACACGTCTGCTTTAGGATTTCATTCTGCCTTCTTTCATTATAATTACAGGCTATATTTACTTTGGTTCCCTCTCAGAGGGATATTCACGGGGCTGTTGGTAGCACTGCAGATGAGAGGATAGCGTGGACTGTTCCCTCTGACCGCTGGAATTTCCTTTGAAGTGTTGTATAGTGTTAAGGCGAGCGTATAATTATATAACAAGAAACCCCAAACTGGCGACAAATAATCTCAAACTGGAGGTCCTGGTGTTGGATGCATCTCAAGATTACAGTGTCTTATCCATAAACATATGACGTCTATTTTGTCTTCTGTTGTTGCTTCTTGAATAACATTTGTGTGTAATTACTAAAGGTGAGGGGTTTGCGCGCGGCAAGAAATACACATTGGGTGATATAAATAAAAACAAGCAAAAGCTCGCAAGCAAGTTGAGGATCGAGCATCAGCTCGTGGTTTGGTATAAATAAAAATTTCCCTTCTTCGTTGAGCTGTTGCTATTACCTACCAAGCTTTTGCTCAGTGACCTTCACCACGACACATCAGCTGAGTAAACAAACACGCCTATTCTTCTGTCAGGAGGCGATTTAAATCTTTACTGCACTTAAAATATCCATATACATGCTCTCATTTATGAAACCTAATAGAGGTACAGACTTTCAACAGATAACGTTCATCCCCTTTCTAAATCCAATCCCTCATTTCCTAATTTGATAGTATTACAAACGTGTCTCCAACTGATACATTGAAACTAGATTATTTGTATTTTCGTTTTTGCACCTTTATATTGATATCCCCTGCATCTATATAAAATATCACTACGTTATTCCAATAACGTGTAAGATGTTATCATGAAATAAAGTTATACTGGATGAAAGAGTTTCATTTCATTGAAAATTCTGTTTTATACGAAATTTTTTAGTTATAATCCGGTTTTGACTTGTGCGAACATTCTGCTCTACGTAAGTGTTCATTTGTATATCGGTTTGATTATATTACCAGTCTTCCGGCAATGAGAGCGGCTCGCTATGACCTCACTCACGTTCCGTTTAACGTTATAGTACACAGATGAAAACACGTCAAGATCTTTTTAGCAGTGTTAGAAGGTCCACCTCGTGTGTCATTTGCCTGTGGAGGAAAATGTTGCGCAACCTTCTAGATTTTCTCTTTTAAATAATTGTTTATATCTGCACACATCCGAGTCCTTGCGTCTTGAAGCAATTTTCAATTTCTCTATCACTTGGGTATAGCAAGCAGAGCAAGTATTGTATTCTATGCAAACATTAGATACCGAGATTTCATCAGAGATACACATTTTGAGAGAGCCTGAATTAAAAAAAAAACATCTTTAGCAAAAGGTGTGTGTGTGAGCAGCATAAATAAAAAAAATAGTCCAAGCTTAGTATCTCCAAGGATGTGATAAAATTTTCAAGAAAATTCCTCTACACCAAAACTACCCCTTTTCTAAAAATGGCACCAACAATTTTGATTAAACTGTGATGTTGTTTAAGGTATTTGCATGGCAAATATAATTAGGTATATCTCGAATTTTCTGGGAATAGCCTGTGAAGTGCTGTTCATTCTGAATGACTTTTATGACTGTAAGAGATCCTACAATTATTACTAATTATTTACGTAATATTTATTTGCTTTAGGGAGTTTGCAACATGCTTTGGGCGTCGGTTTGAATTTGTTGATTACGTAATAGTTACTGTTATTACGCAATATGCTGCTACGTATGAGAAGCTGATTTCAAGATGTGTTTTTGTTGTTACACTCCAAGTTTTACACTATATTATTTAACTTTGTTATTAACACTGCTTCTATATATTACTTATGTTTGAATTTGCCTCGGCTGCGTCAGTAATGTTTGTAGAGTCATGTATCTTAGTCAAGGCGTTGTGCAACAAGAATGTAGATATCACAGAATTTAAGTTTTTAAATTTACTTCTTTTATTAATTCTTGCACATTTTTATAAAGCACTACACTTTTTAAGAACTGTGAGAATCTTTAATACTTTCACTTAGCGCGTATACATATTTTACGATTCACACGTAGAGAACACATCTTCCATCTGGTCATTACCAAGGCTTGCCAGCAACTGAGCAACTTTCAACGGTCAAAACCCGTAAGCTTCGGTATTTCAAGTCTCTGATTGGCTAATTCTAGTCCAATAGAATATCTGCATTTTACTTAAAGCTTTACTTTGCTGTTGATTGCCTAATTTTAAACTGTTAGAAATTACATTATCGTTGCTTTAATCATGACTAGTAATTTTCAAACTCTCAAATTCATTATTGCCACAAGGTTACCTCGTTATTACCTCATTGTTAGCAACTTAAAACTTATTATTCTCACAGCTCTTGCATTATTAAAGATGTAATGTATTCACATAACATTAATAAAGCATGTTTACAATAAAAATAAGCATACGAAAAGACTGTTACATACATTTTAAATAACTATTATATACATATTGTTTCAAGGCGGGCTGTTATTGAATTTACTTATTATAAAAATACAATTGAAAATTTACTGCCTCAACTTCAAGTGTAAACTTTTTCCAAAAGCTTTGTTTTCTCAAAAATGACTTAAAGATATTGATTAAATACCACATATTTAAAATATTTTCATGTCAAATGCATATATTTAATTTTCTGGGAATATCCTCTGAAGTTCTCTTCATTCTGAGTAACTTCTGCACAATTGGTAAACCATAATTTCCAAGCCACCACTATCACTTGCTTTTCTTAAAACAAATGAGCGCGTTAGTTTCCATTTTACGAGTCGGAGGTGAAGGTTTTCAGTTTCGTTTCCTTTCCTTCTCGACATTAAACAGTCTCACGATCTAACCCGGGCCGTAATTTAGCAAAGTGATAGTTGTTGTCTAATATGTAGGGCGCTATTGAAGATCCCTGGGTTAATTATAGGCTCTCCTATTCCAGTCTGATCACAAGGTCGGCTGGCGTGGCAGAGAGGCTTCTAGCAAATATATCACAATCCTAACCTAGTTACTACAATCATATCCTAAAGTATACCAAATTTCATTGTCATTTCTGGAATAAACAGGAAGAATGCAAGACTGGCTCTGCCGTCGAGTGATCAGTGATCTGGTTTCTCAACCTAGAGGTCACGGGTTTTATTTCCGGCTGGGGTGCGAAATTTTTCTTTTACCAGTATCATTACCTGTTCCCCTACAGAGTCTGGAGATGTGAATGTGAACGTGTTTAAATACGACAGTTGAGCGAGCATTGTTTCTCAAGTCAAAGCCCTCAATATGATCATACAAGTTAAAGGGGGCTATACAAATGAACAAATTAGAAAAACAGGTGTGTTCCAAAAAATCGAACAAACAGTTTAATCCACATTGTCTATACCAATATTATAAAGACCGAAAATTTGTGTGTGTGTAGGCTAATCTCAAAAACTACTATAACAACTTTGATAATTCTTTCACTATTGAAAAGCCCAATTGGCTCCGACGGACATGGGCTATAAAGCAACTTCTGATTTCATTTCATAAATTACTAAAAGATTAAAAAGGATTTACAAAGCCCTTCTACTTGAATACGGACACATTGAAGTTACAAAAGAACAAACTTGCGTAGAAGGCGGATCGAAAAGTAACGGACAATAAAGTTTTATAAAAAAACTTTAATAGTTAAAACAACAACAAAAAATCACAAATGAACGTACATCTTTTACCTACTTTTCGACATAGTCACCAAGTTTCTCAACACACTTCTCCCATCGTGATACCAGTTTCAATATGCCCTGTTCATAGAAGTCCGTTTCCTTGGAGTACAGCCATCTGCGGACTGCTGATTTCACTTCCGCATCTATCGCAAAGCGTTGGCCGGCCAGCAATTTCTTCATGGGACCAAACAGATGAAAGTCCGACGGCGCGAGGTCCGAACTGTATGGCGGATGCTGGATCGCCTACCAACCAAATTTGGTGCTTTTCTGACGAACAGCAGCAGCAACACGGGCGCAAGCATTGTCATGAAGAATTGTCAGCATTCATTTTGTGCCGTTTGACACGACGCAACTTCACCAAAGTTTTTACGTAGGCTGCAGCGTTCACAGTGTTCAGCAAAGTCCACCAATACAACACCATGCATACCCCACAACACCGTCACAAGCACTTTCCTAGCAGATTAAGTCACTTTGAATTTTTTCAATTGGGAACCAGCATATTTCCACTCCATACTTGCCTGCTTGGTTTCGGGCGTGTAGTGGTATGCCCACGACTCATCACCAGTGACGATTCTTTTCAGAAAGTCATGCCCTTCTGCGGTGTACCGTGTTAGGTGATCCAAGCTGGTCTGGCCCTTGTGATTATCTGTCAGGTTTTTAGTCACCCAGCGAGCACTGACTTTACGAAATTTCAACGTGTCATGAACAGTGTCGTACACTGCACCATAGGAAATGTTGAACTGTTGCGATAAAGTTCACAGTTGCACACACTGGTCGTTCAAAATTGCACCTCAATGCCACTGACATTCTGCGGGGTTGCAGCTGTCACCGGAGCGTGGCGAATCACTAAGGTTCACACGGTCCTCTAGGAAGAATGCACACCACCTGGAGACATTGCTACGGTCCATATAGTCGTCCCCATACACGCCACGCATGTCCCTGTGAATATCACTCGGTTTATGCTTCACACGTGGACGACAGTAACATGCGCGCCATCTTTATTGCGTAGTTCATGCTTCTCTCGCTAGAGCTGCACATGAAACAAAAAATACCCTCTGTAGTGAAAGCTTCAAATTATATCTGTGTGAAATTGCAACATTTCAGCCGCAATACCAAGGCAGAAAAAATTATTATGCGTTACTCTTCCATCCGCTCTCGTAGTTGCTGCACTCCGTAGAGTATAAAAACAAAAGCCCATTAAATTTTATTGCAAGGAATATACATAGATGGCCATGATGTAACACTTCATCAAACAGAAGACAGATCCTGTGTTATATCTGTTTCTTTAGTTGCCATTTATCAAATACTGCAGATGTGTGTGTGTGTGTGTGATGAAACAGTGTCATAACCTTTATTCTAATTCTTTAGATGTATGCACTGAAGTTTTTGTATGCCACAACCTTTAATAACCTTTATATAAGAAAGTTTTGCCGTATTTCCTTTGTATTTATGTTGTAATTAAGTTCGTTAGTAGAACGTGAAGGGAATATACCACACACACGCACACACACACATATACAGGATGTTTCAGAAATACTTTTACAAACTTCGGGTATGGGTTCCTTACACCACAAGAAGGAAAAAAGTTCATATGAACATATGTCCCATAATCCTGTGTTTTCTCGTTAGGAGGTGTTCATCACAGTGGTACACTTATAACACACAAAACTCATAATAAATGCTCGAAATGTCCTCCTCTTGCTTCTACTCTACTTGCCTGTACTCGTCGAATCTTGGAATGTCGCACCCTATCAAAAACTCCGGGATGGTGTCGAATGGTTTCGCAGGCTTTCATGACACGTCGATGAAGCGTTTTTACATCCGGGATGGCTGCTCCATAAACCAATGATTTAAGATGCTCCCAGAGGTAAAAATCCACGGGATTGAGGTCGGCAGAACGTGCAGGCCATGGAACTGGTCCTCCTCTGCCTATCCATCGGTCATGGTAGATTCATGTTCACAAAATGAATATCCAGCAATGGTGGAACGAAACACGTGCAGTTAACTCACTACATGCACACAATTGAAACGTTGAAGACAGACTAATGACAAACGTAAACAAGTCTCTATGGCAACACTTCGCCATCTACCGTATGTAGTACAATGGGTCAACGCTTTCTATGAATGCATAGAGAAATGAAGTTTTGAGGTTGGACCCCGAAGGCCATTGAACTCACACTTTCATTGTGACAGGAATAACGCGAAAACCAAGGATTATGGGACATATGTTCATATGAACTTTTTTCCTTCTTTTGCTGTGGGGAACCCATACCCGAAGTTTGTAAAAGTACTTCTGAAACACCCAGTATATATGTATATATATAAGAATTGTACATACTAATAATATAATTCCCAAGAAACATGTTGAAATATTCAACAATCAAGAATTGCACAAAGCAGATTGTAAGAGAGGGCGAGCTAGCAAATTCCAGGTAAAAGATAGTTCTGAGGAGAGCCCACCTAGAAAGAGACAGATAGAGAAAAGAAAGAGACGGAGATTTTGAATCCGCTTCATGACGCGTAGGCGCAAGACTTTGGAATAGAATATTCTCATACATGTTAAGGTAACGCGGTCTGAGGACCAATTAGAAATGTCGCTACATTTTGAGGCACGGAGGTAAGCGTCACTAGGCTCAGGTATATAAGGGAGGACAAAGTCCCAGATTTGCACTCTCTCTTCTAGAACCTCGTCGACACAAAGTGCTACCCTCTTGACGATAGATGCACGTGTGTGCATATGGGTGGGAGACGTGTGCAGTTAGTTTAGGCTGCTGATTTATTCAAACGATGGGGATTGGTATAATGGGAAAAGCTAGTGGCCTATAAATATTTGAATTGATAATAAGCCCTTTTATTAAGGGAAATGCGGTATATTTTAATTTGCCTCACCTACGATAACCGTGAGAACCAAGAATTAGCTATATAGGTAGAGATTAGGAATGGTAAACACAGCCGCCGACGAGCATCCATAGCCGAGGACGAGAACACTGCAGCAGATAGCATCAACCAGAGGAATGACGCTTTCCAGATGCTACTGATCAACGATTCCCCGCTACAAACGTACTAAGTAACTGTATAAAGAGAGAAAACTACTGACTTAGAAATCAGTGAACTGATATTTTATATTAACTGAGAAGATTATGTTTTTCGATGGTTGCAGACTGTTGTCTTTCCCGAAGAGGTTAACTTGGTGGTCTGGGAGTGCGGAATATTATTTCGTTGTGTATGTTAAGGTGAGAATTGTTTAGCTGTTGTTATTAAATGACTATGGAACCAAAGAGAAGGTGCAAAGATTTAAAATATAACTCACTATAATTATCTAAACGTTGCTCGGTCATTCCTACCGACGATTCTTCCCCGCCAAAGGGTACTTATACCAGTTTTAGTGCTATATATGCTGCAGGCAAACAAACCGCCCGAAGGAGAGTTTACGTGTAAGGAGGCTACTGTGAGAGCGAAGACAGTCAGTCATATGCCTGGGGCATGTCTTTGTGTCTGGAGAAGTCTCTTGCTGAATTACGTAGGCAGGTAATTGGAGGAGATCTCTCAGAGATAAACCAATCGCCCTCTTGTTGATAGACTTAAAGGGAATGTTATAACCCGTTTCAATTAGTTCGAGAACGTTCAAGTAGTAAACAAACACTGGAATGTCAGTCTGTCTGAACTCAAGAACCACTGGCGTTTTCATGGTTCTGTAAGAGTAGCATATTTTGTTACTCTATAGCGGCTCGGTGTAAACAAACACAAGGTCGCCAACTGCTGCAGCAGTTAATTCATTTTACAAATAAAAGCATCCTAGAAACAGTATATTATGCTTATTTTCATTCAATTATGACTTATGGAATAACATTTTGGGGAAATCCAGTAGACGCAAAAAAAAAAAAAAATATTTTGCAAAAAAAGGTAGTAAGAATAATGGCAGGTTTAAAGCAATCAACTCATTGTAAACCATTATTCAAAACATTTGGAATTCGACCATTAGCTGTGGGTATATTTTAGCTGTACTTTTAACCGTGGTTGACCAACCATAAGTGTTCATAAAAAATTCAGACATACACAGCAAACAAACCAGAAATAGGCGGGACTTACATAGGCCAAGCAATAACCTACAAGTATTCCAAAGAGGGGCTTACTACAATGGTATAGTATTATTTAATTCACTTCCATCATATATTAAGGTACTGAAAACTAATAAAAAAAATCTGTTGTGTTACACTCACATTACTTTCTCTATTCTTGTACAAACTATTTTTACAAACACTTATTCTCCATATGCTTCATGTTAATCGAGATGTTAATCTTATTGCTAATTTTCTTGTAGATGCCAGGGAAATTGGTAGGTTTTAAGCGATAGTCAAATTTTTAAGAGCTGGTTGCTATGTGGAGTATTCCATTCTCTTTGTGTCCAGGACAAAAAAAAAAAAATGAATAACGAAGTCCCATTTGGGAAAAAGTATAAGTATTGGAAAATTTAAGGAAATAACAAGCAATATCTCGAAAGTGATTCACTCAAAAAAAAATGTATATGACATAAATTGTGTATTTTAACGCGATCTACATTTTTTGTGTAGTAAAATGTTGTCTATCTCTTATGGTTTACCAGTTATGCAAAAGAATACTTTTGGAGACATTCCCAGGAAATTCAAGATATACATTTTATTTGTCATAAAATATCTTAAATATATGCTATTTTAATCAAAATCGTTAGAGCCATTTTTGAGAAAATTAAAATTTTCGAAAAATGTTCTATGTAAAGGGTAATCTGGGGTGGGAGATTTTCTTGAAAACCTTCGTGTTTCATTTCTGGAAGATACTGAACCTAAATACCAAGTTTGGTGTTTATCCGACTGTTCGTTTCTGAGTTATGCTGTTTACAGACACACGGACATGTTTACAAAAATGCTTTTTTTTGGATTCAGGGGGTCTCAAAACATGTATTTCCGGTGAAATCTCGGTATCGAATGTTTGGGTGGAATACAATACCTCCCCTACTTACTATACGTAGTAGAGAAAGTAAAAATGACTATAAAATGTTACTGAATTTTATAAGTAAGTTAAGTATAAATAATATAACGTACTCTACATAAGAACTACAATTTATTTACATACAAGTATACAATTAAATTAGGTATTTATGACGTAATCTACATGCTAGAGTAGACTAGCTTTCTTTAAGCTGGTCTAGCTCACTATAGGGTCTACAGATTGAGATGTTATGTTACAGGGTTTCCAAATTTCCATTCAGTGATGAGCAAGTTGAATCCAATTATAAGGCATCTGAATGAAGTCATGCGCCTGGGCTGATTAATGAAGGCAGTTGTTTTAAAATTGTATAATGACCCTGAAAACGCATAGTTTTACCTTCTCTGGCAAGTAGAGGAAGCATTGCAATTCACACGAAATTTCGTTATCTATATTTCTACCGGATATACAAAATTGTAAGTCCTTCAATAAAAAAGAGCGTGTTTAAACAGCGATGGCCACAGCATAGCTTTGACGAACGTAAATGCTGAAACTGGTTCAGCATCTTCCAAATGGTGCTTCCGAAATCATCGATTTTCTCAAAATTGATTGTTAACGATTTTCAATAAAAGACCATACGTTAAAGATATTTATATGACAAAGAAAACAAATAGCCTCTGAGCTCTTAATTCGGAAGGAAGTTTGTATAACCGGTAAACCATAAGAGATAGCAAGAAATGTAAATATCTTTACAAGAAATAATTTATTTCAAATAAGTTTTAATATGGCAGCAGCCATTTCCAAGATATTCGCAGCTATTGTTTTGAATTTTGTCAACACAAATGCTGTCGCCATTCAGCTGTTTTTCGCTATGTTATGGAAAGACCGATCAGCATTTAAACATTTGGCTAGCGTATCGGGTTCCTTTATCTCTCTTGTATCTACAAGGAAATGCTAATGACACTATTTCTGTAATTTACTTCCATTAACATGAAGTAGATAGAAGAAAACTGTATTACATTCACATGACTTTCTCTACCGTGGAGTACTTGTTAGTGGCATAATACTATTCTTATTAGAGCTTATTTTTCTATCTACTTCATTTTAATCGAAATAAACCTTTACAGAAACAGCTATATTACACATTTCGTTATAGAGAACAGCGATAGTCAAATGTTTAACAACTGGACGCTATATGCTGGCCTTAAAATTCCATACTGTTTCCATGACATCGCGAGAAACAACTGAATGTTGACAGGACTTCAACACAATGACAAAGTAATGAACAGTTCGAACCATTAATACCAGATATGGGCGGCGTCGTGGCCGAGTGGTTAGACCGCTCGCCTCTCACCGAGGTGGCCCGCGTTCAATCCCAGGGACCCGCATGTGGGATTTGTGGTGGACAAAGCGGCGTCTGGGCGGGTTTTCTCCGGGTTCTCCGGTTTTCCCCGCCATTCATTCCACCAACTGCTCCATCGTCACCTTTCCTATCATCCATTTCGCCGTCATTTCGTATCATCCACTTCCTTCATCCCATACCAGGCATCGGGCTGATCACCCATCCTGGACATTCTGTCTGCTCCTCGACGGGCCTCTGACCCCAGGCACCCGCTGAGGGTGTAAGTCCTACATAAGATGAGGGTAAACAATGAATGAATGAATAACGGATATATCGGAAAGGCTGATGACACAAAAAAGTGAAATAAATTGCGTGTTTTAAGGTGATCTACGTTTGTTGTGTAGTACGTTTATCTATTTTATAGAAAATAAATTTTTTTGAAAAATCCTCCATGTAAAGGTAGTTTGGGTGGGGGATTTTCTTGAAAAACTTCGTGTCGCATCTCTAGAAGGTACTGAACCTCTGACAGATTGGTCGGCCCACGGGCTTTGAACCTTGGACTTTTCAAATGCGGGCCACAGACTTTATCGCCTGAGCCGTCCCGCTCGGTAAATCAGATTTTGTAGGAGTGGTTTGTAGAAGATTTAGAAATAATACATACATCCTGAAGCAAGAAAGGGAAGATGGCTATGTTTGTAGCTGACACAGGTTTTTAAGATGTAGAATACAAGATAGAGTTAATGTCTTCAATACTAGTGAAACAAGTAAAGTTTTCTTTTGATTTGACCTGCCAGGCAGATAAAATGAGGTAGGGATTGCTGCTGCAAATGTTCGTTACTGATGCATCATTAATAAGGACAGAATGGAAATTCAATACTGTATCCACCTGCACGGCGATAACAATGTATCACTCCGCTATTCTAATTACACGACAGTAACTCCACCAAAAGTCCCTGCAGTATTTCATTACTCTGAAAAAACAAACGCGATACAAAATGCGGCAGTTGTTCGTCATGTCTTGATGAATGAATGAATCAATCATTGCACTTCCTATATGATTCATCATTATTACATCCTGGATACCGTAAGTTTCAATTATCCTCCAAACCCATTACTATACACATTCATTTCATTACGTTTTGATTGATTTATACCTGCTTCCGTTATTTTCTCTACCGCTTACATATGTTAGGTAGAGGAAACATTCTACTCCACTCAAAAATTGAAGAAATACTATTGTAAGGTTTTTGTTTGTGAAATCTCTTGCCCCAAACCACACTTTATATCGAACAAATCTTCTGTGATGCATTTCACATAGCTTTCTCTACCCCTCTTCTATAGAGCATATTACTTTCTCTACCACGTGGGGACTCCTCGCGCCTGCTATCTACAAGACATCTATTGCGGTTACAAGTGATGAAGTGAAGTAATCGCAGGAGGCTACAGGCCGCAGGCACAGACACGCGCGGAACTTCCTAACATTTACTGGCTCGAAGATCCGTCCCACTACTTGAGCTGCCTAGAGTGGGCGATGAACGACCCGTCGAACAAGCAGCCCTCTAGTGTCCACGGGGAATACTTTTCCTTTAAGCAAGCATCCGCGCCATCTGTCCGCCTCGAAACCTAGAAGAATACTTGTAAGATGAGAAGGAAATGGAATGAAAGGGAAGTAACAGGAAGAAAATCGTGGTAAATGAGAAACCACTTAACAATTCGCCTACCGAACAGGGAACAACACAAAAAAAACCCTAGGTAAGTGTGGCGGATTGACGAGAACCGAACCCGGATCCTCTCGAATGCGAGCCTTACAAATTACCGCGATGCTATCTCTCTCGGTTTCTCTACCAGCTATGCTTTCATTAATAAGAGATACCGAATCGAAGTGGGTATCGAGTTGTGACGGCGCGCGTGAAGCTACTTGCGGGCTGACGGTAAGCGCCTCCAAGCCCGGTACCTGGGCGTGGTCTTCGGAACAATAGCCCATTTTGTACCGCTTCGTAGTTCGGGACAATTGCTTTCGGCATGTTCTAGTAGTTTCCCTTTCTAGAACATTTCTCTTTGTATCTACAACAAAGGTTTATCTCGATTAATATGACATATATAGAAAAAAGTCTGAGTTTCACTTAACTTTCTGTACCCTATAAGGTAAGATCCCCAAATATGGCCCCCTTTTTAGCTTCTCTACTACGTATAGTAAGTAGGGGAAGTATTGCATTCCACCCAAAACAAGTCGATAACGAAATTTCACCGGTAATACATGTTTTGAGGCCCCTGAATCCAAGCATTTTGGAAACATGTCAGTGTGTGTCTGTGAACACCATAACTCAAAAACGAAAAGTCAGATAAATACCAAACTTGTTATTTAGGTTGAGTATGCTGCAAAGTTACGACACGAAGATTTTTAAGAAAATCCTCCCACCCCAACTACCCTTCACATTGAAGATTTTTCCAAATTTTTTATTTTCTAAAAAGTGGCTCTAACGATTTTGATTAAAATACCATATATGAAAGATAATCACATGAAAAATAAGATTTATACCTTGAATTTTCGGAAAATAGCCTATGAAGTTCTCTTTATTCGGAAGGAATTTTGTATAATCTTCTATAACTGGTAAACGTCAAGGGATAGACGAAAACGTACTACACAAAAATGTAGATCTCTTTAAAACACACAAAGCTTTTTGTGGGTGTGGAATAAACAGTTTCTGAGTTATCCGTTATTAAAGATTCGAATTGTTCATTTCTAGGTCATTCTCTTAAAATCCTATCAACACTCAGTTGTTTCTGGCGAAGTTAGAGAAACAGTGTGGAAATTTAAGGCCAGCATATAGCGTCCAGTTGTTAAACATTTGACTGTCGCTGTTCTCTTTGTATCTATAACGAAATGTTAATGTAGCTATTTCTGTAAAGGTTTATTTGGACAAAAATGTAGTGGATGGAAAAAAAATCTGATGTGTTACACTCACATGACTTTCTCTACTCTTGTACAAAGTATTTTTACAAACGCTTATTCTCCATCTAGTTCATGTTAATCGAGATAAACATTTGCAAACTCTATCTAATTGCTAATTTTCTTGTAAATGTAGGGGAAAATATATTTACAAGGGCAATATAGAAAAACAGTAGCCTTTAAGCACCTACATATCTCTTAATAGCTGGTTGCTAGGTGCAGCACCATTCCCTTTGCCACAGATTTAACTCTTTGCATATCCAAGAAAAAAAATGAATAACGAATTCCCATTTGAAAAAATAAGTATTGAAAAATTTAAGGGAATAACAAGCAATATCTCGAAAATGGTTCACTCAACAAAAAAATGTATGACATAAATTGTGTATTTTAACGCGATCTACATTTTTTGTGTAGTAAAATTTTGTGTATCTCTTATGGTTTACCAGTTATGCAAAAGTCGTTCACAATAAAGAATACTTTTGCAGATATTCATAGAAAATTCAAGATATACATTATATTTGTCATAAAAATATCTTAAACATATGATATTTTAATCAAAATCGTTAAAGCCATTTTTGAGAAAATTAAAATTTTCGAAAAATCTTCCATGTAAAGGGTACTCTGGGGTGGGGGATTTTCTTGAAAACCTTCGTGTCGTATCCTTGGAAGATACTGAACCCAAATACCAAGTTTGGTGTTTATCCGACTGCTCGTTTCTGAGTTATGCTGTTCACAGACACACACACAGACAGACACACAGACACACACACAGACAGGCACACAGACACACACACGGACATGTTTCCAAAAATGATTGATCGGCATAACTAAAAAATGAAAATCGAATAAATACCAAACTTTATATTTAGGTTTATTACTTTCCAAATTTGTGACACGAACAACTCTTTACATGGAACATTTTACGAAATGTTTCATTTTGTAAAAAATAACCAAAGATTTTGATTAAAATACCATATATTAAACATATTTAAATGACAAATAAAATGTAGGTGTATCTTTATTGTTTTGGAATAGCCTCTGAAGTGCACTTCACTCAGAAGGGCGTTTTAATAATCCTGTACAACTGGTAAACGTTAAGCGATAGACGAAAACGCACTCCACAAGAAATGTAGATCTCTTTAAAACACACAATTGGTTTCAAATAACTTTCTTGTGACATCAGCCATTTCCATATACCCGTTATTAATGGTTCGAATTGTTCAATATTTACAAATGTTTTTAAGGTCCTTTCAACATTCAGTTGTTTCTCGCGATGTCATGGAAACAGTATGGAATTTTAAGACCAGCATATAGCGTCCAGTTGTTAAACATTTGACTATCGCTGTTCTCTGTGTATCTATAACGAAACGTGTAATGTAGCTGTTTCTGTAAAGGTTTATTCGGATTAAAACGTAGTAGATAGGAAAATAAACTTTAGTAAGAATAGAATTAATTGTTCTTTCACACAAGCCGTGTGTTGGACAGGGTTGGAAAGGTAGAATCAGATGACTGAAAAATTCAATGCCATAGCCGGGATTTGAACCACGGATCTCCCGGTATCCGTCCGGTTGCTCTAACCACTGAGCTACCATGGCAACATGCCGACTCGACATTAAATTCTCCAGCTGATTCGCATTTTTCCCGGTAAACCACAAGGAGATCTCAAATTGTATTGAGATGTCATACCTCAATGGCGACTTACAAACAGTGTAAGTACTTAAGTCCCGGGTTTTATAGTTGCAACCACTATTAGGTCAATTAATGGAATTAATTGCAATTCCAATTCCAATTCCATTAATTGACCTAATAGTGGTTGCAACTATAAAACCCGGGACTTAAGTACTTACAATGTTTGTAAGTCGCCATTGAGGTATGACATCTCAATACAATTTGAGATCTCCTTGTGGTTTACCGGGAAAAATGCGAATCACCTTTAGTAAGAATAGTTTGTATACGCACTAATAAACGAGAGAAAGCCACGTAAATGTATCACATAAATACAAGAGGGACAGGTGAAACCGAATCTATAGTCAGATGTTTAAAACCCGAGTCGCTACATGCTGATCAGCCTGAGGAAACAACTGAATAGCGACCACATTTTAAAAAATGACAGATTATTGAAATATTCAAATCAAGAAGATCGGATACCTCGAAAGTGGCTGATACCACAAAAACGTTATTTGAAGTTAACTGTGTGTTTTAGGGAGCTCTATATATTTGTTCATCTCTTATGCCCGACATTCCTTCCGAGTGAAGAGGGCTTCACAGGCTATTTCCAAAAAACAAAAAAAGAAAAGTATAAACGTTTTTTGTCATGTAAATATCTTTGATATATAGTATTTTAATTAGTTTTAGAACATAACACATCTCGAGAACTACACTATGTGAAAGGTAGGTAGGGGTGGGGGATGTACTTGAAAATGTGCGTCTAGGATCCTTGGAAGATGCTGAAATTAAATATCAAGTTTGGTATTCATCCGGCTTTTCATTTTTGTACTGTGCTGTTTACCGTACATAAAAACACACACACACACACACACACACACACACAGGACCTTTCTCTAAAAATGTTTTTTTTTTGGATTGAAGGGGTCTCAAAACATGTATTCCCGGCGAAATCTCGGTATGGAATATTTGGATGGCATGCAACATTTTCTCTAGCTACCAAGTATGTGATAGAGAAAGTAATAAAATACTTTGCTAAAACCTCAGTTTGCCATTAAACAAGGTTTAGATTTCGTAAAAGGAAACTTTTGGGCTGAAGGAATATAAAATGGCAACAGTCACAAGATCAGGAAACTTTGTGAAATGCTAATTAATGGAAGAAGGAAGAGAGCGCTAGAACGAGAAGTATCAGATTCCTTTCTCAGAGATAGACGCCAAAACGTTAATTAATTACATTAATTATCTTGCCCCCCTTCCCCTTCCTGGCTTCTTCGGTAGAGAAATTTAATGCGATGAGCATGATAAATTATGCCTTTTCTGACGGGGGGTTATCTTTGATTCATGCATTAATTTTCCGGCTCATTCCACTCTCACCTTGTCAAATGTTCTCAAAATATTCTTGTTTTCAATTCCTTATTATCTCTCCTTCTTTTATATGTGTGGTGATAATGCAGAGCGCCTAGTAGTCGTGTGTCTGCAGGCATTAGCTGCGTATACAAGTCCTCGTCCTTTTCAATGAACTTTGTATAACTGGTAAACTCACTGCACACAAAAAAGTAACACAATAATTCAAACAATTTTTGTTGTTGCAACAACCATTTCCGAGATATTCTATTACTTTCCTACCTATAGTAAGCTAAAAGTGGGTTAAATACCAAACTTGGCATTTAAGGACACTTGGTACAGTCATGAGTCCAAATTTTTTTTTTGTAATCGATTATAAATGGTATAAGGAACATACCTATATTTGTTATTTGGATCTTTAAACGTATCTTATGATTCAGAGATATTATAGTATATGGTATATAACAGTGTGCTCACTTTGTTGTTTTTGACATTTCCCGTTTTTTTTTTTACTTTCTCTATTACATATAGTAAGTAAGGGAAGTATTGTATTCCACCAAAAATTCGATATCGAGATTTCACCGGAAATATATGTTTTGAGACCCCCTGAATCCAAAAAAAGAATTTTTGGAAACATGTCCGTGTGTGTGTGTCTGTGAACAGCATAACTCAGAAACGAACAGTCGGATAAACACCAAACTTGGTATTTAGGTTCAGTATCTTCCAGAGATGCGACAAAAAGGTTTTCAGGAAAATCCCCCCACCCCAGATTACCCTTTAGATGGAGGATTTTTAGAAAATTTTAATGTTCTCAAAAATGGCTCTAACGATTTTGATTAAAATATCAAATGTTTAAGATATTTTCATGACAAATAAAATGTGTATCTTGAATTTTCTGGGAATGTCTCCAAAAGTATTCTTCATTGTGAACGACTTTTGCATTACTGGTAAACCATAAGAGATAGACAAAAGTTTACTACACAAAAATGTAGATCGCGTTAAAATACACAATTTATGTCATATAAATTTTTTTTGTTGAGTGAACCATTTTCGAGATATAGCTTTGTTATTCCCTTAAATTTTGAATACTTATACTTTTTCTCAAATGGGAATTCGTTATTCATTTTTTTTTGGGTCCTGGTAATGCAAAGAGAATGGAATGCGCCACATAGCAACCAGCTCTTAAAACATTTGACTATCACTTAAAGCCTACCAATTCCCCTTGGATCTACAAGAAAATTAGCAATAAGATTAACATCTCGATTAACATGAAGCATATGGAGAATAAGCGTTTGTAAAAATAGTTTGTACAAGAGTAGTGAAAGTCATGTGAGTGTAACACATCAGATTTTTTTAAGTAGTGTGTAGTATCTGTGAGTTTAGTGATATAATATAGGACTCAGAACGGAGCCTTGGGGGACACCATACTTTAACTGTGAAGGAAGGGGCTGGGATGATAATTTCTTACGTACTGTTTGTTTACCTATGTAATCAGCATCATTACTGACACCCTCTTACGCTCGGCTAGAGCAGAGTCCCGCGTGTTGTCGCCCAGTTAGTTTAAAAGCAAGCCGAGTTAATCTGCCACCATTAATGATGTAAAATAACGACACAGGGAAACTTTAATGAACAAGGGGCGGCTTGCTAATGAACAGCGAACGCCATTTAAACAAACGGCATGCCTTTGTAATTAACAGCTACCTCGTCCTCCTATTTCACTAATATAGAAAGGTAATGCACCATGAAAAATCTGATGTGTTATATTCACATGCTTGTTTCCCCCCACTCCTCTACAAGAGCTTATTCTTCTGTCTACTTCTTGTTAATACAAATTAAGGCTAAACCAATCAATTGTCAGATTTTTAAAAAGCGGATGGCTATGTGATGGCTTTAGAATTACATGTTCTTTACGACTTACCACAAAAAATCTGATGTGTTACATTCACATAACTTTCTCTACTCCTATCGTTTATTAGTGGATATACAAATTGTTTTTACTCAAGCTTATTTTTCTATCTACTTCATTTTAATCCAAATAAACCTTTACAGAAACAGTTACTTTACACATTTCGTTATAGATACAAAGAGAACAGCGATAGTCAAATGTTTAACAACTGGACGCTATATGCTGGCCTTAAATTCCATACTGTTTCCATGACATCGCGAGAAACAACTGAAAATCAACAGAACTTTAAAATAATGACAACGTATTAAACAATTCGAACCATTAATAACTTATATCTCAGAAATGGCTTATGCCACTAAAATTATTTGAGATAAATTGTGTATTCTAAAGAGATGTGCATTCTTTTATGTAGCACGCATCCGCCTGTCACTTATCGTTTACCACTCATACAAAATCCCTTCCAAATGAAGAAGACTGCACAGGCTATTGTCAGATAATTCAAGATATACATTTCATTTGTTAAGTGAATATATTGAGTATATGCTATTTTAAACAAAATCGTTATACCCATTTCTCAGAAATTAAAAAATTTCGGAAAATGTTCCATGCAAAGGGTAATTTGGGGTGGGATATTTTCTTAAAAACATTCATATCGCACCTCTAGAAGATGGTAATAATAACAATCCCGTGGAGCTAGAGCCCATTAAGTGCCTAAACGTGCCAACCCGACTGCCGGCTTCACGCCCATGTACGTACGGCAGAGGTGTAGCCAGCTTCACGCATCCCCCAGACAGAATTTTGGCCTCCCACTAGAAATCACTACCTATCAGAACTCCTCAGTTTCCTCACGATAATGAGTGGGCACCGCTCTATACCTGGAACTTAAATCCACACCCCTATGGGTGAGATGGAACCCGGGCGCATTCCGTGGCCGGGAACCAGAGCTCCACGCTCTAGCCCACAGCGACATGGCGCAGGCATCTTTGGAAGATAGTTAACTTGAATACCAAGTTTGGTCTTTGTCCGACTTTTCGCTTTTGAGTTGCTGTTCACACGCACACATACGGACTTCTTTAAACTTCTTTTTTGTATTTATGGGCCTCAAAGACACGTATCACCGGTGAAATTTCGGTATCGAATTTTTGCATAGAATGCAGTACCTTTTCTATCTACTATGTACACTGCCGGGCATAATAAATGGTCCGTTCCTCTCGACTGCTGTAGTTTAGATTTAGATATTTATTTGTTACAGTATGTTCCATTAGATTTTGGTAATACTATGTTCTGGGGTTAGGTTCTTTAACCAATGTTTTACAAAAAATAATTCACTTTACGAGGGGTACTATTTATAGTTTGAGCCTTGGCAACCCTAAATGTTGTAGGTGCCATCTGAGTTTCCAGTGGAAAGTTTGAGATTTTTGACAATAATCTACTTCAAACATTTTGTCAATAGAGTGTCATTTGTTTTGTTTACACTAACTTGAAAATTGTGTGTCAACAAAAAGATGGAATTAACGCGTGAAAATGTTCGTGTAATGATTTATTACGACTTTCGACGTGGATTATCAAGACAAGAGTCCATCGATCAACTAACTTCCACATTTAGCGACGAAGCTCCATCCTTTGCCACTGTGAAACGCTGGTATAGCCAATTTAATCGTGGCCGCCGTTCGCTCAATGATGAAGTTCGTGAAGGTCGTCCAAAATCAGTTTTTGTGCCAGAAAACTTTGATGCTGTGCAAAACCTAATAATGAAAGATCGTCATGCGACATATTGTAAGATTGAGGCAACCCTAGGCACTAGTTCCACCAGCATATATAAAATATTGCATGATTATTTAGCCGTGAAAAAGGTTTGCTCTCGGATCCCACATAGTTTGACGTAATCTCAAAAAGATGCTCGTGTCGAATGGTGTACAAAAATGCTTAAGAAATACAATGCCGGTGCCTCAAAAGACGTATATAAGATTGTAACAGGTGACGAATCATGGATCTATGCGTATGAGCCGGAACGTAAACAGCAGTCGACTGTATGGGTGTTTCAAGATTAAGCAAATCCAACAAAAGTTGTTCGCACTCGAAGCACTTCGAAGCAAATGGTCGCCTGCTTTTTCAGCAAAACTGGTCATGTGGCAACAGTGCCTTTAGAGGAACGTAAAACGGTCAATGCCGAATGGTACACAACTATTTGTTTGTCGGAAGTCTTCGGTGAAGTAAGGAAAACCAACGAGAACCGCAGGATCGTTCTTCATCAAGACAGTGCAAGCGCAGACACATCTCGTCTTAACAACAGAGTATTTGAAGGCTCAAAAAATCGAATTGTGGGTCGAAACACCGGTGAACTCAGCTAATTTCACCGTAAGTGTTGGATATTTCTCATATAACTTATAATAAACGTTCAACCCTTTGTTTTCTTCACCACTAGTCGATGGTTTGCCCGGCTTATGCTTTATGCAAGTCAAGAAGACGCGAGAGCAAGTTCACCGACCTCTATCGTACTAAAAGGAAACTGCTGGTTTCAGGCTGTAAACAGTATTCTGCGCATACTCGGATCAGCTGACTCATACGAATTGCATGTTGGTACTTGTAGCTCTGTTTATCAGTATAAATCAGTGTTAATTAAACTTTTAGGTATTTTTATAGAATAGTATACCATTTAAGAATAAATTCATTCTAAAATTTAGATTATTACCATGAGACTACTTTCCTACGCGCATTGCTACCGTGTCGTACCACGGTGCACTGGTCACGTGGGTTTGTTTTGGCGCGGATCAAACTCAGAGTGAATACAGTATAGTTTTGAAAACAAAAAAAAAAAAAAAAAGGCTCCGCCAGGGAGATCGGTCCTGAAGCGATTTGAACGGTGGACCTTCCGTTTACGAGTTCATGCCTTAACGAACACACCGAAGGACCTCAAAACTGGTATTTCTGGTGAAAGCTCGGTATAGCATTTTTGGGTGGAATACAATTTTAGAGAAAGTAAATAATATTTTCTAGGAATATTCATGTGAATCCTCCGTAGAACAACATTTTCGAACTGGCGTTATCTTTTATGATGATAGTTTGAATTGTAGATGTGCATGCATTTTAAAAGAGAAGTGTTTCTAAAATAATATTCAAAGACTCTGAGAGCAGAAAGCCGACGAGTCCCTGCTGTATCATTAAAATGAAGTTTATTGCATTACACTCTCTAACTTTCCGCATCTTGGGACTCCTCCTGCTGTGCTGGCACAAATTCTAATGATGAACAAACTTTTAACTTCTATCAGCGCAGTGGCGTGGCCACATTCCCTGTATTACAAAGTAGCTTTTACTGTCAGTATTGCCTGTTTCATAGTCCAAATGCTAGGTGGCCCAAACAAGCCGTCCTTGGCACTTCTATGTTTCCCGCATACATATGTGTAAACAACGTTGCCGCATCACTGATGTTCATAGGGGCAGTGCAGGTACAAATCGAAAGACCACTGAGATAGTGCAGGTGTTTACGTGGTCGTCTGCTTGCAGTTCGAGCTAGATCGTTCAAACAAAAAGGCAGCAACGTTCACCAATAACGAACACAGGATATGGTTACGATGTGTGCAGAGACGCACCAAAATACAACCGAGGCTTGAAGGCTGTGTTGTGAACATTTTCAGACTCGGCATTTGTCCTCTGCACATTTTTTTTATTTTTTTACACGTATACAAATAATATTAAGAAGTGATGTATCATTCCTGTTAGAATGTGCACCTGAGAGGTCCATACATCAATACGTCCACCAAGGCGGAATGTTTTTGTACATGCTTATTAGGAATACTGCACTAATAGAAAATAATCTAATTCTAATAACGCACCTTTAAGGGTACAAAAACGTAATAAAAATAGAATTTTGTTTAACTTTGTAAATTTTGCGGGATCTATAGTTATACTGATTGTGGACTGTCATGGAGCTAAATGACTTAACACGTGTGCTCAGGTTTGCGTCAAGCGACAATCCTGAATTCTTATTAATGAGCGAATTGCTTATTAAATAGCGATAACACCCTCCCCCACACGTAGGAACCTCACATTCACACACCAGATGGCTATGAATTGGCTAAGTCACCAGATTTTACATTTTTGGTGGCAAATCTGCAGCTAATCAATCCGTTTATAGTTTAAACTATCAAAAACTCAAATTAATCTAAAGTCCACGAGCATGTGGTTCCTCTTTTATAGGATTAAAGTTATTGCAGCTCAGAATTAGTGCGTGTGTAAAATATTTAATACTTTTGTTCTTAATCTGATGTGTTATACTCGTATGTCTTTCTCTAGCCACTATCGTTTATTAATCTCCACATAGTATCTAGAGGAAGTATTGCAACGACCACTACTACCACGTGACCTGTTTGACACGCCACCTGCGCTGACCACTTGGAAACAGTTTGTGTCAGGGTGCTAAAGGAGAAGCTAGAAGATATTCACTATCTCGTCAGGGAGCACCTGAATCTGGCAAGTGAAAGGATGAAAGCACGTTTTAACCGTCTGGCGAGCGGTGCCGGACTCCAGGAGGGTGACCTCGCATGGTTCTATCGTCCCAACGACTAAAGGAAAGTCACGAAGCTGCAACGTTCCGGGAGGGCCCATAAAGGTATCAACGATGTGGTATACCGCATTCGGCGTCAATCTCGAGGGAAGCTGATGGTAGTCCATCGTGATCGGCTTGTTCCATATCGCGGAACTGCTCGGGACGACCAGCTCTGAGGAGGGAACTGTGTTACGCCGAGCTTATCGTGTGGCGGCGACCGACCGACTGGTCGGTTGAAGAGATAAGGAGACGGAGGAGCTCTCTCCCCTCGTGAATTCCTGAAACGCTGTCGAGAGATAACTGTATTTTTCTAGAAGCTTCTTCCTCCCACGAACATCCCCGAACTCTTGGAGTTGCATATAAGCGAACCTGCTTGCGAGTGAATGAGTCAGTGAGATGTTCTTGATTCGACTTAAAGTGCTGGTTACTCAGTGCGTGTTGCGAGTGAGATTGTGACGTACAATGAGTGCAGCTACTGCGAGAGATTAGAAAGGTCTTCTGTTCGACGCTTCGGCGGAAGTAAGACGAGGTCGCTTCGCGCGTGTTTCAAGAAGCCGCGAGGAAAAGTGAAGTGGTAGTAAAACTGAATTAAATTACTTGTTGAAGTGATAGTGAAAACTGAACTAAATTACATTAGTGAAGTGACAGTGAAGACTGAACTAAATGATGGTTGACAGTGAAAACTGAACTGAATGACGGTAGTGAAGTGACAGTGAAAACTGAACTAAATTACACTAGTGAAGTGACAGTGAAAACTGAACTGAATGACGGTAGTGAAGTGACAGTGAAAACTGAACTAAATTACACTAGTGAAGTGACAGTGAAAACTGAACTGAATGACGGTAGTGAAGTGACAGTGAAAACTGAACTAAATTACACTAGTGAAGTGACAGTGAAAACTGAACTCAATGACGGTAGTGAAGTGACAGTGAAGACTGAACTAAATTACACTAGTGAAGTGACAGTGAAAACTGAACTGAATGACGGTAGTGAAGTGACAGTGAAAACTGAACTAAATTACACTAGTGAAGTGACAGTGAAAACTGAACTGAATGACGGTAGTGAAGTGACAGTGAAAACTGAACTAAATTACACTAGTGAAGTGACAGTGAAAACTGAACTGAATGACGGTAGTGAAGTGACAGTGAAGACTGAACTAAATTACACTAGTGAAGTGGCAGTGAAAACTGAACTAAATTACATTCTTGAAGTCATAGTGAAACTGAACTAAATTACATTAGTGAAGTGACAGTGAAACTGAACTAAATTACACTAGTGAAGTGACAGTGAAAACTGAACTAAATTACATTAGTGAAGTGACAGTGAAAACTGAACTATATTACACTAGTGAAGTGACAGTGAAAACTGAACTATATTACATTAGCGAAGTGACAGTGAAAACTGAACTGAATGACGGTAGTGAAGTGACAGTGAAGACTGAACTAAATTACACTAGTGAAGTGACAGTGAAAACTGAACTAAATTACATTAGTGAAGTGACAGTGAAAACTCTACTAAATCACATTAGTGAAGTGACAGTGAAAACTGAACTAAATTACATTAGTGAAGTGACAGTGAAAACTGAACTAAATTACATTAGTGAAGTGACAGTGAAAACTGAACTAAATTACATTAGTGAAGTGACAGTGAAAACTGAACTATATTACACTAGTGAAGTGACAGTGAAAACTGAACTATATTACATTAGCGAAGTGACAGTGAAAACTGAACTGAATGACGGTAGTGAAGTGACAGTGAAGACTGAACTAAATTACACTAGTGAAGTGACAGTGAAAACTGAACTAAATTACATTAGTGAAGTGACAGTGAAAACTCTACTAAATCACATTAGTGAAGTGACAGTGAAAACTGAACTAAATTACATTAGTGAAGTGACAGTGAAAACTGAACTAAATTACATTAGTGAAGTGACAGTGAAAACTGAACTATATTACATCAGTGAAGTGACAGTGAAAACTGAACTAAATTACACTAGTGAAGTGACAGTGAAAACTGAACTAAATTACATTAGTGAAGTGACAGTGAAAACTGAACTAAATTACATTAGTGAAGTGAAAGTGAAAACTGAACTAAATTACATTACTGAAGTGACAGTGAAAACTGAACTAAATTACATTAGTGAAGTGACAGTGAAAACTGAACTAAATTACATTAGTGAAGTGACAGTGAAAACTGAACTAAATTACATTAGTGAAGTGACAGTGAAAACTGAACTAAATTACATTAGTGAAGTGACAGTGAAAACTGAACTGAATGACGGTAGTGAAGTGACAGTGAAAACTGAACTAAATTACACTAGTGAAGTGACAGTGAAGACTGAACTAAATTACATTAGTGAAGTGACAGTGAAAACTGAACTATATTACATTAGCGAAGCGACAGGAAAAACTGAATTAAATTATCTTTGTGAAGTGACAGTGAAAACTAAACAAATTTACAATATTTAACCGACTTATTATTTCTTAAATTATGCTGTTCACAGACACATGGACGTTTTTCTAAAAATGTTAATTTTGAATGCAAGGGGTCTCAGAACGTGTATTTCTTGGTATCCACTTGTTGAGACTTTTGTATACGTATTTACCAAAGGAAGTAAGAGTATAAGAATCTGCCAATGTTTCTCCATTTTATGGAATAGATAAACTCGGAAATATGAATAAGTTCTTGAAAAGTTTTATAAAGCACTTATAGCCCGTATAATATGTAATATACTACCTAATGCATAGATTGAGGAAACACGCCTGAATAAATACATGATTGAGTATTCTTTTGGAATGAAACTGGCATTACACACAGGAGAGGCAAAGATTACTGAACGTGGTCGTGTGTAATGCTCTCACATTATGAACCATTATCTCCCCATGTGCAAAAACAGACGGCATTACCTAGTTGGAATATTTGCCAGCGAATCAATCTTCCGCGGTATTCAGCATAAGCCCACATATGCCTAATCCTATAAAACCAGGACCATAAAACTCCATTTCCAGTCCCCTGAAAATCCTTCACTCGCCCACTCCAAGAGCTGAGCGAGAAAAAAGAGAAAGGTTTTACCTCGGCCTTGCTTTCATCCTGCACTCTCTTCATCTAATTGGAAAAGAATTGTGGCTTTCTGTACACGGCACGAGGGCTGCTTGGGGCTAAAACCTAGCTCAAGTGAAAACAGAAAAACGAAAAGAAGTTTTTCTTTCTAACTTCTTTATTTCTGAAATTACAAAAACAAAAGAAAGAAAGAAAGAAAGAAAGAAAGAAAGAAAGAAAAAAGGATTTTAAATCAACCCAAAATTTTGTACCGAGATTTCACCGAAAATACACCGTTTATGGGCTCTTTGAATAAAATTGCTCTTTTAGATAACGTCAACGAAAAGTAAGTTAAATATCAATCTTGGAGTTTTAATTTCAGCGCCTTCCAAGGTTACAAAATTTAAAAAGATTTCCCCGCAACCCAGCTACACTTTACATGGAAAACTTTTCATTACTTTTGAGATCCTGGTTAAGGTATCATATGTTTAAAATAGTTGCTTGATAAACAAATTATATATCTTGAACTTTATGGGAATAACCTGAAAAATCCTCTTCATTCTGAATGACTTCTGTATAATCGGTAAACCGTAAGAGATAGACAAAATTTTACTATACAAAAAATATACCGTGCGTTTAATTTATAACTGGGCTACAGATCGCGTATATGCGTAGTTGGGATAGTGAAAGTTTATTCAACAAATCTGTATTGTGTGTGCAATACATTATATTATTCTTCTTACTCCACTAAACGCCTACCGAAAAATTCACGCTTGAACAAAGAATTTTGATGTGCAATACGTACGTAAAACTGAACTATGTAGACAAGTGTGTATGGAGGAATTTCCTGGTGTTGCAGTTTCAGGTAGAGAAACTGACAGAAGTCTGGTTAATAAGTTTAGGACAACGGGATCGGTAGAGGCTTAACATAAGGAGCGAAAACAAAATGTTCTAACGAAGGAAAATATGGACGAAATTTCTGCATCATTCGAACGCTCTCCAAAGGCGTGCCTACTAACGCAAGGTGAGAAGCTCTTGACTTTGCAGTGAAAGACTGCATTTTCTAGAGCAAAATGCTCTTATTTATCTACGTAGTCCCCATTTAGGTATATGCACTTTGTCAATCGTTTTTCCAGTGAGTAGTTTCCATGCCTGGAGTGTGTTACTGGAAGGTCTGCAAAATACCCATCTACGACTGCCATAAGGTCTTCATTGGATGAAAAATGTTTTCCAGCGACAAATTTCTTTAGAATAGGATGTTCAATAGGTGGATGTTCAAACAATTCGTACTTAAATTCCTCAGTTTTCCCATTGCCAAAGCACGTTTGTGTATTGTCCTGATGAAAGCCGATTCTTTTCTCTTACAACCCAGGTCTCTTCTCAGTATTTTTTCATCCAGTTGGTCCAGGAGACTTGCGTATATTCGCCAGTTTCACTGTTGAAGGTGATTCTTGAGGAGAATCCCTTTTGCATCACAGAAAACTTCATCTTCTTTGGTGCAGAGCCGGCAGCTTCCACCCTCTACTTTGACTGCTGTGTCGTTTCTGGCGTGTCGTGGTGGACCCAAGTCTCATCTACAGTAGCAGATCGGCGCACAAAATCAGCTACATTCTCTTTAAAACGGTCCAAACTTTATTGTGAAAGTTGCTTTGGGATTTTCTATTAGTCAGCATTCAGCAAACGCGGCATTGCTAGCAGAAAGCTTTCTCCTCTTTAATTTTTCATGTAGAAAATACCGTACTCGTTCTTCTGATATGCCTATGGCGTCAGCTATTTCATGCACCTATAATCGCGGATCGTGCAATACCATATTGTGCACTTTCTCGACGTTATCTTCTGTGGTCGCAGTTTTGGGGCGTCCTTTGCGTTGATCGTCTTCAAGAGCAGTACGGTCACGTTTAAATTCTGCTGCTCATTCCTTAACTATTGAAAATGAAGCAGCAGGCTCCTTATAAACCCTCTACAACTTTGGATGAATTTCCGTTGGCGATAAACCATCCAGAACAAGGAATTTTATGGCTGCACAGTATTCCAATTTCTCCATTTTAAGGAGCACAAACAGCATGTCTGCTATTAACAGTCACAGAAACAAAACTGTTCAGTAGATCAAGTTGAGACTCATATATACCTTTATGACAAAACAAAATTACATTCCTAACAACGCCAAATCTGCCCTAGGTTAGAACTTTTCACCCTGCCCTCGTAAGAGTGTTGCACAGCAAGAGGGTGTTCATAGACCTGCTAAACTTTTAAAACTGATACCCTACAGAGTGACTATTGTTGATGTATTACAACCTCGTGACGACGAGGAATGTCTTCAAGCAGATGGACATCACTTATAGCAAGGTTAGTACTCATTATAGTGCATGTTACTGTCACGCAGGAGTTATAGAGTGAAAACACCCCCCTGCCAGTGTAATAGTGCTCGGAGCACGCATACACTCGATCCTCGGCTCGGCAATGTAACAAACGCGCTGTAGATGTGGCTAAAGCGCACTGTTAGTGAAAAACTTTTGTGCCGTTGACTGTTTTCGACATATTTATTTTTGAGTACGAGTAGGAGTATGACAGAGGAACGAAGAGGATACCTCTCACCTCGACTCAACGCGGATCTTTTGTGCTTACCGTCCCCAGGAGGAACGCGTGAGGTGAAGGAACTGCGGGAGGCTATAGGCCGGCCGACAGAGATAGAGAACGGAAGGGACACCTCTCACCTCACCTCAACGCAGATCTTTGATGCTTACCACCCTCAGGAGGAAAGGATGAGGTAAAGGAACCGCAGGAGGCTATAGGTCGGCCGACAGAGATCAGAGAACGGAAGGACATCTCTCACCTTGACTCAACGCAGCTCTTTGGTGCTTACCACCTTCAGGAGGAAAGGATGAGGTAAAGGAACCGCAGGAGGCTATAGGTCGGCCGACAGAGATCAGAGAACGGAAGGACATCTCTCACCTCGACTCAACGCAGCTCTTTGGTGCTTACCACCTTCAGGAGGAAAGGATGAGGTAAAGGAACCGCAGGAGGCTATAGGTCGGCCGACAGAGATCAGAGAACGGAAGGACATCTCTCACCTCGACTCAACGCAGCTCTTTGGTGCTTACCACCCTCAGGAGGAAAGGATGAGGTAAAGGAACCGCAGGAGGCTATAGGTCGGCCGACAGAGATCAGAGAACGGAAGGACATCTCTCACCTCGACTCAACGCAGCTCTTTGGTGCTTACCACCTTCAGGAGGAAAGGATGAGGTAAAGGAACCGCAGGAGGCTATAGGCCGGCCGACAGAGATCAGAGAACGGAAGGACATCTCTCACCTCGACTCAACGCAGCTCTTTGGTGCTTACCACCCTCAGGAGGAAAGGATGAGGTAAAGGAACCGCAGGAGGCTATAGGCCGGCCGACAGAGAGCACAGAACGGAAGGGACACCTCTCACCTCGACTCAACGCAGCTCTTTGGTGCTTACCACCTTCAGGAGGAAAGGATGAGGTAAAGGAACTGCGGGAGGCTATAGGCCGGCCGACAGAGATCAGAGAACGGAAGGGACACCTCTCACCTCGACTCAACGCAGCTCTTTGATGCTTAGTACCTTCAGGAGGAAAGGATGAGGTAAAGGAACCGCAGGAGGCTATAGGTCGGCCGACAGAGAGCACAGAACGAAAGGACATCTCCCACCTCACCTCAACGCAGCTCTTTGGTGCTTACTACCTTCAGGAGGAAAGGATGAGGTAAAGGAACCGCAGGAGGTTATACGCCGGACAACAGAGACAAGAGAATGGAAGGAACACCTCCCACCTCGACTCAACGCAGATCTTTGGTGCTTACTACCTTCAGGAGGAAAGGATGAGGTAAAGAAACCGCAGGAGGCTATAGGTCGGCCGACAGAGATCAGAGAACGGAAGGACATCTCCCACCTCACCTCAACGCAGCTCTTTGGTGCTTACTACCTTCAGGAGGAAAGGACGAGGTAAAGGAACCGCAGGAGGTTATACGCCGGACAACAGAGACAAGAGAATGGAAGGGACACCTCCCACCTCGACTCAACGCAGATCTTTGGTGCTTACCACCCTCAGGAGGAAAGGATGAGGTAAAGGAACCGCAGGAGGTTATACGCCGGACAACAGAGACAAGAGAATGGAAGGGACACCTCCCACCTCGACTCAACGCAGATCTTTGGTGCTTACCACCCTCAGGAGGAAAGGATGAGGTAAAGGAACCGCAGGAGGTTATACGCCGGACAACAGAGACAAGAGAATGGAAGGGACACCTCCCACCTCGACTCAACGCAGATCTTTGGTGCTTACCACCCTCAGGAGGAAAGGATGAGGTAAAGGAACCGCAGGAGGCTATAGGCCGGCCGACAGAGATCAGAGAACGGAAGGGACACCTCTCACCTCACCTCAACGCAGATCTTTGATGCTTACCACCCTCAGGAGGAAAGGATGAGGTAAAGGAACCGCAGGAGGCTATAGGTCGGCCGACAGAGATCAGAGAACGGAAGGACATCTCTCACCTCGACTCAACGCAGCTCTTTGGTGCTTACCACCTTCAGGAGGAAAGGATGAGGTAAAGGAACCGCAGGAGGCTATAGGTCGGCCGACAGAGATCAGAGAACGGAAGGACATCTCTCACCTCGACTCAACGCAGCTCTTTGGTGCTTACCACCTTCAGGAGGAAAGGATGAGGTAAAGGAACCGCAGGAGGCTATAGGTCGGCCGACAGAGATCAGAGAACGGAAGGACATCTCTCACCTCGACTCAACGCAACTCTTTGGTGCTTACCACCCTCAGGAGGAAAGGATGAGGTAAAGGAACCTCAGGAGGCTATAGGTCGGCCGACAGAGATCAGAGAACGGAAGGACATCTCTCACCTCGACTCAACGCAGCTCTTTGGTGCTTACCACCTTCAGGAGGAAAGGATGAGGTAAAGGAACCGCAGGAGGCTATAGGCCGGCCGACAGAGATCAGAGAACGGAAGGACATCTCTCACCTCGACTCAACGCAGTTCTTTGGTGCTTACCACCTTCAGGAGGAAAGGATGAGGTAAAGGAACCGCAGGAGGCTATAGGCCGGCCAACAGAGAGCACAGAACGGAAGGGACACCTCTCACCTCGACTCCACGCAGCTCTTTGGTGCTTACCACCTTCAGGAGGAAAGGATGAGGTAAAGGAACTGCGGGAGGCTATAGGCCGGCCGACAGAGATCAGAGAACGGAAGGGACACCTCTCACCTCACCTCAACGCAGATCTTTGATGCTTACCACCCTCAGGATGAAAGGATGAGGTAAAGGAACCGCAGGAGGCTATAGGTCGGCCGACAGAGATCAGAGAACGGAAGGACATCTCTCACCTCGACTCAACGCAGCTCTTTGGTGCTTACCACCTTCAGGAGGAAAGGATGAGGTAAAGGAACCGCAGGAGGCTATAGGTCGGCCGACAGAGATCAGAGAACGGAAGGACATCTCTCACCTCGACTCAACGCAGCTCTTTGGTGCTTACCACCTTCAGGAGGAAAGGATGAGGTAAAGGAACCGCAGGAGGCTATAGGTCGGCCGACAGAGATCAGAGAACGGAAGGACATCTCTCACCTCGACTCAACGCAGCTCTTTGGTGCTTACCACCCTCAGGAGGAAAGGATGAGGTAAAGGAAAAGCAGGAGGCTATAGGTCGGCCGACAGAGATCAGAGAACGGAAGGACATCTCTCACCTCGACTCAACGCAGCTCTTTGGTGCTTATCACCTTCAGGAGGAAAGGATGAGGTAAAGGAACCGCAGGAGGCTATAGGCCGGCCGACAGAGATCAGAGAACGGAAGGACATCTCTCACCTCGACTCAACGCAGCTCTTTGGTGCTTACCACCTTCAGGAGGAAAGGATGAGGTAAAGGAACCGCAGGAGGCTATAGGCCGGCCGACAGAGAGCACAGAACGGAAGGGACACCTCTCACCTCGACTCAACGCAGCTCTTTGGTGCTTACCACCTTCAGGAGGAAAGGATGAGGTAAAGGAACTGCGGGAGGCTATAGGCCGGCCGACAGAGATCAGAGAACGGAAGGGACACCTCTCACCTCGACTCAACGCAGATCTTTGATGCTTAGTACCTTCAGGAGGAAAGGATGAGGTAAAGGAACCGCAGGAGGCTATAGGTCGGCCGACAGAGATCAGAGAACGGAAGGACATCTCCCACCTCACCTCAACGCAGCTCTTTGGTGCTTACTACCTTCAGGAGGAAAGGATGAGGTAAAGGAACCGCAGGAGGTTATACGCCGGACAACAGAGACAAGAGAATGGAAGGGACACCTCCCACCTCGACTCAACGCAGATCTTTGGTGCTTACCACCCTCAGGAGGAAAGGATGAGGTAAAGGAACCGCAGGAGGTTATACGCCGGACAACAGAGACAAGAGAATGGAAGGGACACCTCCCACCTCGACTCAACGCAGATCTTTTGTGCTTACCACCCTCAGGAGGAAAGGGAGAGGTAAAGGAACCGCAGGAGGTTATACGCCGGACAACAGAGACAAGAGAATGGAAGGGACACCTCCCACCTCGACTCAACGCAGATCTTTTGTGCTTACCACCCTCAGGAGGAAAGGGAGAGGTAAAGGAACCGCAGGAGGTTATAGGCCGGGCCGACAGAGGTCCCTAAACTTGATGACCCGGTCACACCGGCGGGCTGCTCAGAGCAGGTTGCCATCTAGTAGGGCCGAGAAGACCGTTCCAAAGAGCAAGCATCTGGGCCTCTGTCCGACACCAATCGACACTGCACAGTCCCTAAGCCTACCTGAAACATGAAAGGGGAAGCGAAATTATAGAAAATTCGCGGTAGAAGAGAAGTCATCCCAGTATTCGGTTTGCCAACCAGGGAAAACCATGAAAAACACATGTTGCGGAGTCATGACACTCGGTGAGATATTGTTTTTACTTTATCTACTAAACAGAACAAGTACGTACATTCCATATGATGAGGTCCGTGTGTTTGTTTAAGTTTAGCGCATTCTCATCCCTAACTACGCTTTGTATAGAAAAGTTTCCTTATTTTTGAAATTCTGAAAAATGTTTACGTTTTTTATTAAAATATCATATACTAAAGATATTTACATGGCAAACAAAATGTATATCTTCAATTTTCTGAGAAGATCCTGTAAAGGCCTCTTTATTATAAATGAATTGAATATAATCTTGTATAACCCGTAAACGTTAAGCGATAGACGTACTACACAAAAAGAAAAATGTAGATCTCTTTAAAACACACAATTTGTTGTAAATAATTTTTTTTGTAGCATCATACATTTTCGAGATATCTGTTATTAATAGTTCGAATTGTTCAATACTTAACTATTCTTTTTAAGTTCTGTCGATTGCCAGTTGTTTCTCCCCCTATCATGAAACAATATTGAATTTTAAGGCTAGCGTATAGTCAAATGTTTAACAACTGAACGCTATATGCTGGCCTTAAAATTCCATACTGTTTCCATGACATCGCGAGAAACATCTGGAAAGCGATGGGACTTTAAGAGAATGACCAAAACTGAACAACACGTGGCTTATGCCACAAAAAAGAGACAAAATTTGAAATAAATGTTGTGTTTTAAAGAGTGTACATTTTTAATGAAGTACGTTTTTATCTATCACTTAACGTTTAGCAGTTATACAAGATTATACAAAATTCCTTCAGAATGAAGAGGACTTTCAGGCTATTCCCAGAAAATTCAAGATGTTTATTTTACTTGTCATGCAAATGTTTTTAATATGTGATATTTTAATCTAAATCGTTAGAGCTAGTTTTAGAATAATGTTTTTTAAATGTTCTATTTAAAGGGTAGTCTGGATGGGAGGGTATTCTTGAAAATCATCTTGTCGCATCTTTCGTAGGTGCTGAACTTAAATACTCGTATCAGGTTTGTTGTTGATCCCACTTTTCGCTTTTGCTGTTCATAGACACATAGACATACAGACATTCACACGGACCTTTTTCTAAAAAAATGCTTCTTTTTTATTTACCTTCTCTTCCTACTAAGTACGTGGTACAGGAGGTAATAAGCCACTAATAAACGAAAGTCATGTGAATGTAACACAGCAAACTCGTTCTTTTCTCGTGGTCAAGCAAAGAGCTTGGAATTTTAAAGGCATGACACACCGCCTATCTGTGTCTTAAAGACTATACGTACGAGGAAACGTCAGTAAATGGCCGTTACTTGAAGTGGCGCTCCAGTCGCTAAAGTTAAGTGTAAATAACGATACTGGCAAGCAGAAGTTTCCGTATGGATGAGTGCATTGTGTATGTAAACCAGTGTTGTGTGCTTGGATGGGGCTTAATTTCCTGTCCGAGCTTAATTCCAACCGAAAATGTAAAACGTCCCTTGTCAGCTGTTTCCATGGCAAAGGATCAACTGTCCTTTTCGTCCTGGGATTACTGTCAGCATTTTTACTCTCTCAACCAGTCCGAAAAACACGCGGGGTGATGTACAACAAATTTGTATTATTCCTGCATTCCAGACTATGTAGGGGCCTGTAGAAAAATCTGATGCCAACATTCGCATATATCGTAAAGTATTAATATAAAAGCTGATATGTTACATTCACACTCGCTGTTGTAGAAACTTCCTTACTATTCTAACTTCTTCTTTTTTAACTATGTAGCTACATCGCGATAGCTTTTGGATTGATTTTGATTAAAATATCATCTATTAAAGATGTTTACATGACCAATGCAATGTACGATGGCAGTTCCAGAAGTACCCGACCTGACGTATATATAGCGGTTGTTGTTTCAAACAAATAACTATGGTAGAAAGTACCACCCTTATAAATCTTAAGTTTGAAGTTTGACGATGCTACGTTCTTTAGTAATTGTTTGGCAGCCATTAATAGTGAACTCTCTCAGCGAATTTGTAAACATGGAAAAACTGGTCATCGTTATGTGATACAATACTTTCATTTGAAAGGTCTTAGTCCAACTAATATTAAAGCTGAGCTAGATTCTACTCTGGGGGAGTCTGCTCCTTCGTTTACAACAGTAAAATATTGGGTGGCAGAGTTTAAGCGAGGCCGTACGAGCTGCCAAGACGAACATCGCAGTGGTCGACCAAATGAGGTGACCTCGCCAGAAATTGTGAGGAAAATCCACAAAATGGTATTAATGACCATCGAGTGAATGTGCGGGAGCTAGCAGACATCGTAGGATTTCAAAAAGTGCTGTACATCGCATACTAACTGAAAATTTAGACATGAGAAAGCTGTACGCAAAATGGGTGCTGCGTTTACTCACAATGGAACAAAAGCAGCGTCATGAGGATGTTTCAGTCGAGTGTTTGGCGATGTTTCGCTGCAATAAAGCCGAGTTTTTGTGTCGGTTCATAACCATGGATGAAACATGGGTGCATCATTTTACACCTGAGACGAAGGAACAGTCAAAGCAGTGGACTGAAAGGGGAGAATCGGCTCCAAAGAAGGCGAAGAGAGTTCCATCTGCAGGTAATATCATGGCGTCAGCTTTTTGGGATGCGCGTGGGATAATTTTCATAGATTATCTTCAAAAAGGAAAAGCAATCAATGTCGAGTATCATGCAAACTTATTGCAGCGTTTGAATGATGAAATCAAGCAAAAAACGGCCCTATTTAGTGAAAAAGAAAGTTCTGTTTCATCAAGACAATGCAGCAGTTCACACATCCATTATCGCCATGCCAAAAGCATTGAGTTAAAGTTCGAATTGCTTCCTCATGCACACTATTCGCCACATTTAACCCCCTCTGATTATTTTCTATTTCCAAAGTTGAAGAAATAGCTTGGTGCTGAAAGATTTGTCAACAATGAAGAGGTGGAGTTTGCAGTTGATGGCTATTTTGCAGAACTCGACGGTTCTCACTATAAACAGGGTGTCGAAGCTATTGAACACCGCTAGGAAAAGTGTATCGAGCTGAAGGGAGACTATGTAGAGAAATAAAGATGTTTTTTCCCAAAATTTTTGTTTTCTTTGTTAGGTCGTGTACTTCTGGGACAACCCTCGTATATCTTGAATTTTCTGCGAAAGACGAAAACGTAGTAAACAATAAATGTAGATCTCTTCAAAACACACAATTTATTTAAAATAAGTTTTTCTGTGGCATCAGCTATTTCAGAGATATCCATTATTAATAGCTCGAATTGTCCAATACTTAGTCACTCTTTTAAAGTCCTATCGATTTTCAGTTGTTTCTCGTGATGTTATGGAAACAGTAAAGAATTTTAAGGCAGCATATAGCGTCCAGTTGTTAAACATTTGACTATCGCTGTTCTCTTTGTATCTATAACGAAATGTGTAATGTAGCTGTTTCTGTAAAGGTTTATTTCGATTAAAATAAAGTAGACAGGAAAATAAAGTTTCGTAAGAATCAGTTGTATACCCACTAATAAAGTATAGATGGTAGAGAAACTCATGTGAGTGTAACATATATTATTTTTCTCCGTCATGTACCTAGTATGTCTCGCCTGTAGTGTTGGTTAATTAACTCACGAAAGCTGTGATCAATCTCATAATATTGAAACAGAGAATACGTTTCAGGAGGGAAGTTTGGCACACAAAGCGGACCGTCTTGAGCGGTTTCCAGGCAACGCCCCTCTACCCGACCATGAGAAAATAAATACTGTAAGGAGTCGGGTTTGTAACAGACGAGCTACCATTAAAACGGTCTTTCCCTTCTGAAACTGTTTCAGATTGAGGTTGGAGCACACGTTGACAATTTCTGGGGAGTGGAAACTCGTCGAGAACAAAGTGAAAATATTCATTAACACGGTGCTACATGCACATTAGTTTCTCTATCCACTATCGTTTATTTTCTTACAAACTATCCTTACAAAAGTTTATTACTTTCTCTACTACGTATAGTAAGTAGGGGAAGTATTGTATTCCACCCAACAATTCGATACCGAGATTTCACCGGAAATATGTTTGGGACCCCCTGAATCCAAAAAAAGCATTTTTGGAAACATGTTCGTGTGTGTGTCTGTGAACAGCATAACTCAGAAACGAACAGTCGGATAAACACCAAACTTGGTATTTAGGTTCAGTATCTTCCAGAGATGCGACACGAAGGTTTTCAAGAAAATCCCCCCACCCCAGATTACCCTTTACATGGAAAATTTTTCGAAAATTTATTTTTCTCAAAAATGGCTATAACGATTTTCATTAAAATATTTTCATGACAAATAAAATGTATATCTTGAATTTTCTGGGAATGTCTCCAAAAGTATTCTTCATTGTGAACGACTTTTGCATAACTGGTAAACCATAAGAGATAGACAAAATGTTAGTACACAAAAAATGTAGATCGCATTAAAATACAATTTGTGTCATATACATTTTTTTGGTTGAATTAACCATTTTCGAGATATTGCTTGTTATTCCCTTAATTTTTTCAATACTAATTTTCTCAAATGGGAATTCGTTATTCATTTTTTGTCTTAAATATGCTAAGAGTATTAATCTGTGGCAAAGGGAATGGTGCTGCACCTAGTAACCAGCTATTAAGAGATATGTCTATGCTTAAAGGCTACTGTATTTCTATGTTGCCCTTGCAAATACAAAACAAAAGGAACATAGTAGGCCTTAAGCGATAGTCAAATATTTCTACAACTGGTCGCTATGTGTAAAATGTAATTCTCTTTGCATGTCAAAAGATCGTTTCTGCAAATGTTTATCTCGATTAATATGAAATAGATGGAGAATAGGAGTTTGAAAAAATTGTTTGTACAAGAATAGAGAAAGTCGTGTGAGTGTAACACATCAGATTCAGGGAGTCTCGAGACATGCAGTTCGTCTGCCTACTGTAAGTAACAGAGAAGTTAAAAAGTATATTTGAAAATTGATACGGGAACGATGATTGGCACTTTTGAAACAGTATACTTTACCTGCTTCGTTGTTGATTCTGCTGCCGTGATCTCGTAGCTCGTGCCCCACCTACTCTACTGTTGTGGTTATGGGATCCTTCTCTCAGGGTATCCTGGATGTATTGTGAAGGACAGCATCAGTTTTAATTGACTGAGAAATTTATTGTGAACTAATGCTTGAGTTATTGAAGTGAGTTGAATAGACTGGCTGTGAATTGTAGCAATCGAAATTGTAATAACTGGGTTATTTATACCTGTTAACTTCTACAGTATCAATTCGAAATAACTGTTTCCACAGTAAAAGTAACTTGCCGTGAGTAACTAAAATGCTTATCGGCGAGACCTCGCGCAATAGCCGCGAAATCTTACTCATACAAGCACGTTTAAAATGTCACACGAGCCGTACATACCTGAGACGATAACACACAGAGAGAGAGAGAGAGAGAGAGAGAGAGAGTAACTCTCTGATCTAAAATTGCATACTTTATTACTTTTAGCTCCGCCTACTTCATTAATCCCCCTCAACGTTATTTTTCACGCGCAACCAATACTTAAATTCTACGTGTGCCTCTTAACTTTGTTACCATGGGGCCTAGCTAAATTCTCAGAATTTAAGTGTCTCTCTCTTTTCCATAATTTTGCCAACGTGACCCTGCAAACGTACTGAGCTTATAACCTAACCTGAATTTGCAGAAACTTTAAGCTAATGCGTTCGCTCCTTCGGCTGTCGCGAATGACTTCGGCTTACTTGACTTCATAGTTACTTTCTTCTTTTCGGACAAACATTTCAACTCAAGCTTATTACATTATACATTTATTTAATATACAGAAATTATCTACGCAATGATTTATTTTGATATTATTTCTTTATTTAACTATTTATACATTCCCGTCAATAATTACGGTATCAAAATTCAAACCAATAATAAAGAATATCTCTGAAATAGTACATTTTTCTCACATAAATTGTGTGCTTTAAATCTGCATTTTTTATGCAGTAAGATTTTGTCTATCTCTTCTGGTTTTCGAATTATACAGGGTGACCATTTAAGTTGAGACTGTTCAGTATCTCCAAAACTAAGCGTTGTAGAAAGAAATGTCTTTGATAATAGTTTGGGAAAAGTAAATTCCATTAGTTGTGTTTTATTTGGAGGAGGTTATGCTCATCTTAGAGTCAATTTAATTTTTCTTAAAATGGGAACCTACAATTGCGGTCAATTCAAAACATGTAGATAGATCTCTTTAAAGCACACAATTTATTTCAAATAAGTGTTTGGTGGCATCAACCATTTCCGATATATATGTTATTAATGGTTCGAATGGTTCAATAAATATCTATTATTTTAAAGTCGTGTCAACATTCAGTTGTTTCTCGCGATGTCATGGAAACAGTACGGAATTTTAAGGCCAGCATATAGCGTCCAGTTGTTAAACATTTGACTATCGCTGTTCCGTTTATATCTATAACGAAATGTGTAATGTGGCTGTTTCTGTAAAGATTTATCTCGATTAAAATGAAGTAGATAGAAAACTGTAATGTGTTACGTTACATTTCTGTACCCTCTATCGTTTATTAATGGGTACACAAACTGTTTCTACTAAAGCTTGTTTCACTGTAATCCAACTAAGCCTTTGCAGAAATAACTACATTATACATCTCGTAGTGAAGTCGCACGCCTCATGAAAGAGAAGTATACTTTGTGAACTGCCTTGGCCAGAAATGCAATTGAGCACCTGGATAGAACTAATGTTGGCAAGACTGCTAATGAGCTACTAAAACAATGCACTGATTGGCGTATTCAGCGACCTTTTACGCCCCCTATTCAAGCTCCGAGGAGCATAAAATGCAACAACCGTATTGATTTTCTTCGCTCTTCTGTCTATGATTTATGAAACAAGATCATTAATTTCTTCCTGCAGAATTGACGACGTGTATTCCCAAGTGCACTCATTTACCTGTTCAACAAGCCAATAAAAAGACAGCATCAGCCACGTGACCACATCCCGCTACAATTAACTGCATGTCTTTTGTTCTGTCACGTCACGACTGGCGTAATTAGTGCGCGACCCGCTGCTGCATTGTTTATTATTGGTGACGTATGAGAGGGTTGACGGAGCTGCCACCTGGCGTTATATATGCGTAACACATTCATTCTCTGCCTTCCTGTGCGCCTCTTTTTTTCATTCCGTCCTCCTCAGATTTATTATTATTATTATTATTATTATTATTATTATTATTATTATTATTATTATTAACCATCTGGCTGCACTAAGTTGCAAGGGTAGCTTTTTAAATTCGAATGACTATTTACTTAATTTAATATAGGCCCTGTCCTTTTTAGTTTCCTACTAGTGTAGCAAATAGGGGAGGTATTGTATTCCACCAAAAAATTCGATGTTTAGATTTCACCGAAAATATATGTTTTGAGGTCCCCTGAATCCCAAAAACCATAAAAGAATTTTTAGAAAAATATCGGTGTGGTTATATGTCTAAAACACGAAAAGTTGGGTAATACCAAACTTGGTATTAAGATTCACATCTTCAAAGATGCGTCACGAAGATTTTCAAGAAAATATCCTCAGCCCAGGTTACCCTTTACAATTTACATGGAAGATTTTTTGGAAATTTTTGATTTTCTAAAAAAATGGCTCTAAGGATTTTGATTAAAAACCATATGTTAAAGATATTTACATTAAAAATAAAATGTATATCTTGAATTTTCTGGAAATAGCCTGTGAAGTCCATTTGGAAGAAATTTTATTTAAACTAGTATAACTGGTAAGCGTTAAGCGGTAGATGTAAACGTACTACACAAAAAATCTGATGTGTTACACTCACATGACTTTCTCTACTCTTGTACAAACTATTTTTACAAACGCTTATTCTCCATATGCTTCATGTTAATCGAGATGTTAATCTTATTGCTAATTTTGTTGTAGATGCAAGGGGAATTGGTAGGCTTTAAGCGATAGTCAAATATTTTAAGAGCTGGTTGCTATGTGGAGTATTCCATTCTCTTTGCATTACCAGGACAAAAAAAATGAATAACGAATTCCCATTTGAGAAAAAGTATAAGTATTGGAAAATTTAAGGGAATAACAAGCAATATCTCGAAAATGGTTCACTCAACAAAAAAATGTATATGACATAAACTGTGTATTTTAACGCGATCTACATTTTTGTGCAGTAAAATTTCGTCTATCTCTTATGGTTTACCAGTTATGCAAAAGTCGTTCACAATGAAGAATATTTTTGGAGTCATTCCCAGAAAATTCGAGATATACATTTCATTTGTCATGAAAATATCTTAAAAATATGATATTTTAATGAAAATCGTTAGAACCGTTTTTGAGAAAATAAAATTTTTCGAAAAATGTTCTATGTAAAGGGTAACCTGGGGTGAGGGGATTTTCTTGAAAACCTTCGTCTCGCATCTCTGGAAGATACTGAACCTAAATACCAAGTTTGGTGTTTATCCGACTGTTCGTTTCTGTTATGCTGTTCAGATACACACACGGACATGTTTCCAAAAATGCTTTTTTTGGATACAGGGGGTCTCAAAACATGTATTTCCGGTGAAATCTCGGTATCGAATTTTTGGGTGGAATACAATACTTCCCGTACGTACTATACGTAGTAGAGAAAGTAAAAATGTAGATCTCTTTAAATCGCACAATTTTTTGTAGAATAAACCGTTTCTGAGATATCTGTTATTAAAGCTTTCAATTGTTCATTTCTTGGTCGTTTTGTCAACAGTCAGTTGTTTCTCGCGATGTCATGGAAACAGTATGGAATTTTAAGGCCAGCATATAGCGTCCAGTTGTTAAACAATTGACTATCGGTTTAGTAACAATAGTTTGCATAGCCACTAATAAACGATGGAGGGTAGAGAAAGTTATGTGAATGTATCACATCAGAATTTTTAGATTACTGTACAATGATCTAGAAGATTTTTATACGTAATCCATCCTTTTACCTCTTATTGTAATTTTGTACATACCCGGCTATTCCTAATAAATTCTGTGATATTCACGCATAAGATGTGAAACATCGGGGAACATCTGACTTCCTTAATCTCCCCCAACAGTCTTCCAAGTTCTGGAAAGCTGCACAGTCTATAAGTACTCTTTGGTGGTGGAACAATCATCGGTCGGAACGTCTGACTTCCTTAACCTCCCCGACAGTCTTCCAAGTTCTGGAAATGCTGCACAGCCTATAAGTACTCTTTGGTGGTGGAACAATCATCGGTCGGAACGTCTGACTTCCTTAACCTCCCCCCGACAGCCTTCCAAGTTCTGGAAATGCTGCACAGAATGTAAGTACCCTTTGGTGGTGGAACAATCATCGGTCGAAATGGTCAAGTAATAATTAGAGAATTACAGTAGGTGACATTTTAAAGGTTTGTAGCTTCTCTTCGGTCCCATACAGCACCGTTAGCAGTTACTCATATCTTAATACGAGAACAAGATGGCCGCAGCTCGGTAATGCAGTAAAAGTAGAATGTCTCACAACGCCAGGTAAAGCTACAGTGCTATATGCTATGCACTTTTGTTTAAAAGCCAACCGATTGCGTTGTATTGGCATTAACGTCTGATATATTTCAGGGGGCGTTGTCCCATAGTCAGTTAATAAAATAAAACCTACACAGTTTTAGCATAATACATAGATCCTCAACGTATACTAAACAGATATGAAGCTGGTGAATATGAGGATTCTCCACTCCCTGGCCACCAAGTGGACCACTTTGGAAAATACTTATAGTCTGCGACGCTTGATAAAAAGAATACACTGAGTTGTTAATTATAAAATATCGATTAATTGATTTCTAAATTTAACTGGAGACAATTTTTTTCTCTCTCTACAATTATTTAATATACCTTGCTAACAATCTAGATTATAACAGATAATAAAGCAAAACTGCCCTACTTGGGGGTTAATAAAATAGGTTGACATTGGTATCGCACGGGTATCGTATCTTCATGAGCAGATTCGATTCTCTTTTGTTTTGGTGTGCTTTAGTTGCTAAATCATGAACATTTACGTATATATTGCCTGGAATGAGATATCCGCGGCATTTGTCTTATTTTACATGCATATTATAAGGAGTTACAATTATTTTTTACTCCTTGGCGTTCTCAACTAAAAGTCATGCCCTTCTTCGCAAGCATGTTCTTTTTTTAACTCCAATGTGGTCATATTCGAGTACGAGGGCTTTCGAAAATCGCAGCTTATACGTTACGTAATTTAATTTATTTGTTTTTTTCCGCATGAAAACATCCCGACTGTATATAAAATGAAGACTGCAGACAGCATATCGTTTCATGTGAACTCACGTGATGTTTGATGCTCCAGTCCACAAAAAAGTATGAATGTTTATTCATAGATATTTGCTTATAGTTTGTGGACATGGTTTGATTGATTGGAGTAATTTAAATCCATTATAAGACTATGATAATGCCTGAAAAAACATGACCATGTTCATTACGAGATTAACAAAAGATAAGCCAAGTGTTTAATTTTACATACGTTATTGTTGTTACTAGGCGAGTATGTAAAATATTCGCATGCTATTGGATAAATTGATGTAATCGACTTGATAGCTTCACTAATGAATAAATCATGCAGTTATCATGCAAATTTTGTTTTCATCCTTGCGCAGTCTATGAATGCTAATGCCCGCCAGTTCTACCATTTTTTAATGTATGCAGATTTACACAGTGTACCAACTTGAAATTGGGATTCTGCATCTGTCTTCATCTCACACTCTGATCTGTCAAAAATACGTGGTATTTGTAGTTCAGCATGTCCACAACGGAATGTGAGTTTACCGATAAATTCACGTATGTAGTGATATTTAAAAAGATTCTTTCATGAATAAAAAAGATTACTTTCACATGATTCTCTCTACTCGCACTTCTGTAAACTTTCATTACACACTTACGCATGTAATCCCCCCCTCACGAAGGGGGACTTAGCACCTCGACCTCCAAGACCTTTAGTGCCCGAGACCCAGGGAGGGTGGGGTGAAGTGAGAGGAGACAGAAGGCGGCAGGACCAGGAGGCGCGACAGGGCAGAGGACAAGGTCCCTACCTTATACAGTTTGAAAGTCCCTGAATGGTAGCCTTGCAACCGGCTCCCCTCCCACCCTTGTAGGCTTGCACACCTCCTTGTGGGTTCGGAACTCGGAGACCGCCCCATTCCGGTGGACAAAGGGTTATATAGTGCATCCTTTTCCCCTGCAATGCAACGCCGTCGTCGACATTTACAACCCTGAAACACACCAAGCAGATGAAAGGTGAAATGAAATGAGAATGTAGGTGAAATGAAGGGACAGAAAATTCGGGGGATGTAATGAACCTTCTCAGCATTCGCCTAGCGACCCGGGAAAACCATGGGTCAGGAAGTTCGACCGAGGAATCGAACCCGGGATCTCCTGAATGCGGGCCACAGAAATTACCGCATCCCAATTTTCTGGGAATAGCCTGTGAAGTCCTCTTCATTCGTAAGGAATTTTGTATAATCTTGTATAACTGGTAAACGTTAAGCGTTAAACGAAAACGTACTACACAAAAATGTAGATCTCTTCAAAACACACATTTATTTCAAATAGGTTTTTTGTGGTACAAGCTATTTCAGAGATATCCGTTACAAATGGTTCGAATTGTTCAATACCTTGTCTTCCTTTTAAAGTTCCTCGATTTTCAATTGTTTCTCGTGAAGTTGGTTGTTTGTTGTAGTTGTTATTTTTACGTTGTTTGCCCCACGTTTTGGGAGCCGATTTGAAGTAGTTGCAACCGCACGTATAGTACCCGGTAGCCTTCGTCCCAAAATTTAAAAATATTAACTTTGTAATTTTGACTGTTTCTTTAAATACTATATATTTATGTTTGCCTCGGCTGCGTCAGTATTATTGTTAGAGACATGGATTTCTTAGCAGGGAGTGCTGCGACTGAAGAATGTACGCTTACACAGATTATAATTTTTACTTCACTACATTTATCAATTTAAATAACACTTGACTGATATAGAGAGAGCTGTGAGATTCTTTTATTAATTACTTGCACTTTTTAACACGTAGACTATTTTTGTCTCACACGAATACGTATTAAATTTCTCGAGGAGCATCTTGCGTCTGATTAGTGACACTGCTAGCAACGTGTCCAGTTATGAGCGCTGTCTACAAGCAACTGACTTCTAAATTTGTAAATTTTGCTACATTTCAGTTTTTGTTGGCTATTCCTAATTCAATAGAATACTTTTATTTAACTTAAGCTTTGTTCTGGTTGTTGATTGGCTATTTTATAAACTGTCACAAAAATTACATTATTGTTGCTCCAAGTAGCATCATTACACTTTCTTACTCATTATTGCCTCAAGGTTACCTCATTGTTAGCAACTTTTAACCTATTATTCTCACAGCTCCTACATTATTAAATAACGCATTGCTTCATTTTGGCACAAGAATGTATGGAATGTTGCATTCATTCAGCCACAAGAAACGCAGTCATGGTCTATCAAGAACTATAGTCCAATAACTCTTTGGGGACAGGTGTGAGGCAGTAAATGAAGTCTCGACTCCTTTCATTGCTTATCTAGCCTAAAGTTAAACGTAACAACTTTCAATAATGCAACACTTGAACATTTAAAGGTATCGAAAGTATTTCAAAGTATTAAAATGAAGTGGATAGAAGAATAAACTTTTGTAAGAATAATTTGTATACTCTAATAAACGATAAAGGATAGAGAAAATCTTGAGAATGTAACACATCCATTTTTACGTTCTCTACTACGTATAGTAAGTAGGGGAAATATTGTATTCCACCCAAAAATTCGATACCCAGATTTCACAGGAAATATATGTTTTGAGACCTCCTGAATCCAAAAAAAGCATTTTTGGAAACATGTCCCTGTGTGTGTCTGTGAACAGAATAACTCAGAAACGAACAGTCGGATAAACACCAAACTTGGTATTTAGGTTCAGTATCTTCCAGAGATGCGACACAAAGATTTTCAGTAAAATCCCCCACCCCAGATTACCCTTTACATGGAACATTTTTCGAAAATTTTAATTTTCTCAAAAATGACTAACGATTTTGAATAAAATATCATATGTTTAAGATACCTTCATGACAAATAAATGTATATCTTGAATTTCCTGGGAATGTCTCCAAAAGTATTCTTCATTGTGAACGACTTTTGCATAACTAGTAAACCATAAGAGATGGACAAAATTTTACTACACAAAAAATGTGGATCGCGTTAAAATACACAATTTATGTCATATACATGTTTTTTGTTGAGTGAATCATTTTCGAGATATTGCTTGTTATTCCCTTAAATTTTCCAATACTTTACTTTTTCTCAAATGGGAATTCGTTATTCATTTTTATGTCCTTGTAATGCAAAGAGAATGGAATACTCCACATAGCAACCAGCTCGTAAAACATTTGACTATCGCTTAAAGCCTAGCAATTCCCCTTGCATCTACAAGAAAATTAGCAATAAGATTAACATGAAGAATAAGCGTTTGTAAAAATAGTTTGTACAAGAGTAGAAAAAGTCATGTGAGGGTAACACATCCAGTTTTTAAATTATACAGTCACGGTTTAGATCATTTTTCAGAATCAAAATTCGGTCTTTGTTTATACGCGATGTGCCTGGGCGGTACAGGAACAGAAAAGCAAAGATTAAGTGTGCGAAATGTGGCGCCTGTGTTTCCAGGACTGAAATGAACCAGCTCATAGAGGCGTGTGTCACGTCTGGACTGGTGCGTGTGATTCATGTCTGTTAATTCCACCAGCGAGGTGTTGATAAAGCGACGCACGCACGTGCTCTCTGTCCCTCGGCTTTAATTCTTCTCCCTACTACCGGACGTAAAATAACTCATTTGTTACACTCACCTAACTTTCTGTACCCACTATCGTTTATTTCTAAATAGCTTCTACAAACTATTCTTACAAAAGTTTATTTTTCTATCCATCTTGTTAATCGAGATAAAGGTCTACAGAAATTGTTCCATTACACATTTCGTTGTAGATACAAGAGGAGGCTGAACTGACTGTCAACTATTTAAAAAATAGGTACCTATGTGCTGGCGTGAAATTCAATACTGTTTCCATGAGACGTCCCCAGGAACAACTGAATGTGACAACACTTCAAAAATGATTCAAGTATTGATCTCCGAAACGGATGATGCCACAACAACAGTTGTTTTAAATAAATTGCATATTTTAAAGAGATTTACACTTTTCGCGTAGCAAGATTGTGTCTATTTGTTAAAGTTTAGAGTTATACAAAATTATAGGAATCCATTCCCGATAAAGAGTTTACACGCTATTCCCAGAAACTTCAAAATATATCCACATCTTATTGAGCATGTGCACATCTTAAATATAATACTCTAGTTGCTGCTAACTGTACTTTATTTGTCACTTAAGTGATCAGCGTAGCACAGATACTTCTGCCACACACACTCAGAACACAACACAATTGATCCGTCGAATCGAATCACAACTGAACTGCACTCGGCCTGTTCGAACTCTTCAACTCCTTGACTGCACTTAACTTCACAACTTCTTAACCAAACTCAATGGGCCGATCAGCCGCATATATAAGCCCTGCATACAAAGCGGAAGTTTCTAGAAGAGGAACCTACTCGAAACGGCCCAAAGGAATCTTATGGGGAAGCGACACATAATGGCAGGTAAACAAGCCGGGAGGCGCTTGCACCGCCGGTCCGTAGGTAACTTCGCGTGCCCGGTCTGAGTATTTTAATTGAAATCGTTACAGCCATTGTTGATAAAATCAAATCGAAAACAAGTTTGGGGTGGGAATGTTGCTTAAAATCTTTGTGTCGCATTATTGGAAAATATTGAACTTAAATACCAAGTTCGGTGTTTATCCGATATTTCGTTTTTGAGCTACGCTGTTCAGACACACACACACATTTGGATTAGGGGACCTCAAAACATGTATTTCAATTGAAATCGCGAGATGAATTTTTGGGCGGAATGCAGTAGTCCCTCTACCTAAAAGGTACCCAGTAGAGAAAGTAAAAGCTGATATGTTACAATCATATGAATGTAGCTTTCTCTGAGCACTAATTTTATGTATCTGTTACAAACTATTTATTTTTCTGTCTACTTCGTGTTAGTCGAGATAAACATTTGCAAAAACAGTTTCATTACATTTCGTTGTAGGTGCAAGGGGAGAGGCTGAAGTAATAGTTGAAATGTAGAATCAGATGACTGAAAAATTCAATGCGATAGCCGGGATTTGAACCACGGATCTCCCGGTCTCCGCCCGGTTGCTCTAACCACTGAGCTACCATGGCAACATGCCGACACGACATTAAATTCTCCAGCTGATAGAGCAACCGGACGGAGACCGGGAGATCCGTTGTTCAAATCCCGGCTATGGCATTGCATTTTTCAGTCATCTGATTCTACCTTTCCAACCCTGTCCAACACACGGCTTGTGTGAAAGAACAATTAATTCTAATAGTTGAAATGTTTTAAAATTTGGGTCGCTATGTGAAGGCGTTGAGACGCCATCGTTTTTTTTTTTCATGCCCAAGATTGGGCGCCAAGCACTTAAAGAAAATATGCATTACAAAACTCAAACTAATAGCAGCGAATATCTCGGAAATAATTAATTACACAAAAAATGTATGGACATAAATGCATGTTTTACCGACATGTGTATTTTTGTAGTTTTTGTCTGTCTTATGTTTAACAGTTATAAAAAACTATACAAAATTCATCAGGAACGAATGTAGGACTAGGTATAACTATAGAGGGTGACTTGGCACCTTGACCTATAATATATTTTGTGCCTGAAGTCCCTGACGAGGTGCCCCCTGGAGGGAGAGTTGAGGTGAGAGGAGACAGGGCAGAGGGCAGGGTCTCTAGATTTTACAGATTGAAACTCTCCGGATGGCTGCTAGTGCAGCCGGCTTCCTCCCCCCCTGCAGGCTTGCACATCCCCTGGGTGTCCCGGGACTCGGAGACCACGCCCATTACGGAGGATGAAGAATTACATGGAGTATCCTTTTCCCCTGTCAGGAAGGTCGGCCGCGGGAATCGACCCACGACCTCCGAATGCGGGTCACAGACGTTACCGCCTCAGCCATCCAATGAGTGTTAGTACAAAAGGTGTGAGACATCATTTCCAACACGATTGCTTTCAATTGCTGAAATTTCTAAACCTTGCAGTTTTTATCTAAATGTTTTCAAAATTTGTCTCCACAATTATAACAATGTTTTAAATTTGATACAGATATCTTTAATAATTTTTGAGAAAAGGATTTTATTTTGCTTTTATTATGTTACTTAATCATGTGTTCCACACGGTGCATATATATATATATATATACTGAAAAATAAATATAGTACCATGTAATGTCGAATTAATCATGTTTTATCTTGAGGAGTTCAAAAGTATAGTAAAGACAATAAGCCAGTTTTTAAAGTCGATTCTCTGTGAGTTTGTGCAGAAAATTTGAACAGTACTGGTTAGAAACTACATTAACTCAAAGTGGGTACGGGTCATCAGGGCGTTTAAATGATGCGTGTTCAAGTTTTAAGGGGATATGAGAGCTAAAGTTATAGTATGTAATTAAAACTAAAACTTAATGTATCGTTTTGTCATAAACAGTATTTTTTTAATTTTTTGAAAACTATGAAAAGTTAATCTTTTTATAATACAATAAAAGTAATTCTAAACTTTAAGAATACATATAGCTTTTTCCCACTCGGAGCATTTAAACTACAAACTAGCTGAAGCTATAAATGGACAGGCGCGTATTATTAATAGACACGCCCAAAGTTTAAACCTTGTTTTCTCGGCAAGATTTTGATGAGCATTTTTCCATATTCAGAATGCTCCACACGATGCAATTTGTTCCTGCTTTCTTTACAAAGTTTTGTGCTGCTTCTCAAAAGTACATTAAAGGAAATAGTCATATAATTTTTACTTTATCTACTACGTACCTATACAGCAGGTAGACAAGATATTTGCATTCCACCCAAAAATTCGTACCCAGATTTCATTGGAAATACACGTTTTGAGGTCATTTGGATAAAAAAAGGCTTTTTAGAAAAAGCCCGACTGTGTATGTGTGTGTGTGTGTGTGTGTGTGTGAGTGTGTGTGAACTGCATAACTCAAAAATGAAAACTCGGATAAATACCAAACTTGGTATTTAGATCAGTACCTTCCAAAGATGCGACACGAAGGTTTTCAAGAAAATCTCCCACCCCAAACTACCCTTTACATGGAGCATTTTTCGAAAGTTTTTATTTTCTAAAAAAATGGTTCTAACGATTTTGATTACAATACAATACATTAAAGGTATTTACATGACAAATAAAATGTATCTTTTGAATTTTCTGGGAATAGTCTATGAAGTCCTCTTCATTTGAAAGGAATTTTACATAATTTTGTATAACTGGTAAACGTTAAGCCATAGACGAAAATGTACTATACAAAAAATTTAGTGCCTTTATTTGAAATAATTTTTTTTCTGTTGCATAAGCCATTTCCGAGATATCCGTTATTAAATGGTTCGAATTGTTCAATACTTTCTCCTTCACACTCAGTTGTTTCTCGCGTTGTCATGGAAACAGTATGGAATTTTAAGGCTAGCATATAGCGTTTGACTATTGCTGTTCCCTTTGTATCTATAACGAAAAGTGTAATGTAGCTGTTTCTGTAAAAGTTTATCTCGAATAAAGTAAAGTAGATGCAAAACCAAACTTCTGTGAAAATAGTTTGTATACTCACTAATAAACGATAGAGGGTAGAGAAAATCATGTGAATATAGCGCCTCAGATTCTTTTAAATAATGCTCCATTTATGAGAAATAACTTATTAGCTTTTGAAAAATGATTTTGGAAGAGTGCAAAATAATAATTTTTCTACAATAATTAGGGGCTAATATAAAATATCTGATGTGATAGATATTCATTAAAACTCATTAGTGTAAAACCTGAATTTGTGAAACAGATATTTTTAAAAAATCAGATGTGATGTATTTACGTTACCTTCTCTACTCTCTGTCTTTTATCAGTGGGTATGAAAACAATTCTTACTAAAGCTTATTTGTCTATCTACTTTGTTTTAATCGAGATAAACCTTTGCAGAAGTAGCTACATTACACATTACGTTATAGATACAAAGAGAACAGCGATAGTCAAATGTTAAACAACTGAACGCTGTATGCTGGCCTTAAAATTCCATACTGTTTCCATGACATCGCGAGAAACAACTGAATGTTGACACCACTTTAAAAGAATGGCTGAGTATTGAACAATTCGAACCATTAATAACGGCTTATGCCACGAAAAGCTTATTTTAAGTAAATTGTGTATTTTAAAGACATCTATATTTTTGTGTAGTACGTTTTCGCCTATCGCTTAACGTTTACCGGTTATACAAGATTATACAAATTTCCTTCCTAATCAAGAGGACTTCGTAGGCTATTTCCAGAATATTCCAGGCATACATTTTATTTGTAATATAAATATATTTCATATACGGTGTTTTGATCAAAATTGTTACAGCCATTTTTTAGAAAATAAATATTTTGGAAAAATGTTTCATGCAAAGGGTAGTTGTGGTGGGGGAATTTTCTTGAAAATCTTCGTGTCGCATCTTTGGGAGATACTGAACACGAGTATCAAGTTTGGTATTTATCCGACTTTTTGTTTTTGAGTTATGCTGTTTACAAACACACACACACAATGTTTCCAAAAATGCTTTCAGGGTGTATCAACACAAATATTTCTGGTGAAATCTCGATATCGAATTTTTGACTGGAATACAAAACCTACTATGCACACGATAAAGTAAAAATGCATCGCGTGGAGCGTTTTTATTAGAACAATGAATTTACACAATAAAACTTAATATTTAAACAACTATGCGACGTAGAATTTTGAAAAATGGCAAAACGTCACTGTTATAATATGTAATAAGTGGTATAAATTTCAAAATGATACACATACTGTGGCTTTTCTAAATTTCAATATGCATTACTTTAAGGGGATGTGAATTTCCAACTCTACAGGGAAATGCCGTGCTTGCCATTATGCCTGCCGGCCACGCGTCCAAAAGAAGGCACTGTAGATTACAAAATGACTATTACAGGTTTGCTTTTGAAGCAAAACCCTGTATACAGTTTCCTAGGTTACATGTTTCTAGTTGTAGTTTAAAATAATTCCACAAGAGCGTGGTTGTGTAACAAGAAAACGAGGTTGTCTACAGCAGATGTACGTATCCACACACGAGCCAGGGGAGAAGTGTTTTTGTTATAATTAAGTGCAGCAACACAAAGGCTAGATCCATTACTGTTAAGGCAATGTAATTATAACAGCAGCTGTTTGCGTTCAACTTACTTGCAACTTCACTTCCTTCACTTTTAAGTGCTGTCTTCTTCCAACTCCAACCCTACGTTTGTAAAATGTTGCAGTCACATGACTTTCCCTACCCACTATCATTCTCTACTGCATACCTATAGTAAGTACTCGAAGTATTATATTCCATCCAAAAATTGAATACCGGGATCTCACCGTGTATGCACGTTTTGAAGTCCTGTAAATAAAAACAACTTGATATTTTGAAGTTTTCAACAAACTATTCTAAAAATTCTTGTGTAAAACATTCACATAAATTTCTCTAGCCACTATACTTTTATACAGGTTTTCTAAAAACTATTTATACACTCGCATTCGGGAGGTCGGGGTTCGATTCCCGTCTACCGCCCACTCTAACCTTTGGTTTTTTTGTGTTCATTCCTGGTCGGTAGGCAAATTCTGGGATGGTTTATCATCTACCACGATTCCTTTTCCATCATTTTCTCATCTTTCATGTGTGCTTCTAGATTTCATGCCGGACAGAGGCGCGGATGTTTGCTCAAAGGAAAGAGTGCTCCCCGTGGATACCAGAGGGCCGCTTGGTCGTCGGGTCGTTCATCACCCTCTCTAGGCAGCTCAAGCAGTGGAATGGGTTCGAGCCTGGGACTGTTAGGGACTTCCTCGCGTCTCTGTGGCCTGTCTGCCTTCTTCCCTTCCTCCTGGGGGGTGGTAGCCAGAATAGATCTATGTAGGTCCCAGTGCTCCAGGTGTCCTCCTCAGTTGTACAAGCTATAACCGATAACTATTTCTATTATGTTTACCCAGGTATAGAAATACAGGGTGATCGTTTCATATATATCAGAAAAGTAAACCGCTATACTTAAGAGGACACAACTCTGAGAAGTTTGGTGTAATATTAGCGGAAAGGTTGGGAGTTAACAAAGAGTGATGTTTCAGACTTCTTCCGCGTGGCATAGCAGCACTATCACGCATAAGAGAATGAAGTCCACGAGTCACCTATCAGCAGAACAGAATATGCCATACACAACTGTTGAAAGGATTGTTAGACAGTACCCTAGGATGTTTTCACTCGTAATTACGCCCATTCCTGTATGCTGTCATGGTGTGTGAGAGGCAGGAAGTGGACGATCAATGGTAAAACGATGGATGTTCGTGGACAAAGCCACATTTCTTGTAAGTGGCCGAGTCAACAAGCATAACTATATGAAACCGAGAACCCACACGTCTCATACGACACATTTCACATACCATACAACTCATTGAGTGCGCTGTTGTTATATGACCACCATTTTGTGTCCTATGCACAATAGCGCTGCCATGCGGATCAAGTCTGAAACATTACTCCGCTTATATGCCAGTGAAATACTCACAGATGTGTGCGCTATCCCCTTGTGTATAACGTTTCACTGTTCTCACATCTCAAACGGATCACCTTGTAGCTTCATTAGAAATTTCGTTGTAGGGGAATAGACAAAACCGAGTTCTCAGACGGATGTTCGAATGTTATTCCCCAAAAATTCAAGACATACATGTAAATATTTTAATCATTTTATATTTTAACAGAAATTGTGTCCCCTCGTGTCGCATCTTTGGAAGATGCTGAACCTAAATACCAAGTTTGAAACAACGATATTTCATTATTGGGTTAAGTTGCTCACAGAAACACACACAGACGGACCTTTTTCTAAAAATGTGTTGCATTCACATGACTTTTCGTTCTCATTCTTCTACAGACTATTGTTACAAAAGCTTATTATTCTAGCTACTTCTTTTTAATGGAGATAAACTTTCAATTTAATTTCCTTGGAGGATAAAGCAAAGCCTGTCGTTTTTAAATTCCATTGTTGTTTACATGAGCACGAGGAAAAAAATAAAAGAAGAGCAACTTATCATTTGAGAAACCGAGCGGGATGGCTCAGGCGGCAACGTCTGTGGCCCGCGTTCGAGAGGTTCCGGGTTCCATTCCTGATGACCGCCCCACTCTGAACATGAGGTTTTTCGTGGTTTTCCCTAGTTGCCAAGGCGAATGCCGGGGTGGCGTAATGTACCATGATTTCTTCTTTCCCCATTTCCTCGCATTTTATCTCCATTTCACGTTTCATGTGTGCTTTAGGCCCTGCGGTGCTGGCGGCTTCGGGCAGACGGCGTGGATGCATGCGTGTTGGAAATATTTATCGTCGTGAACTGCCCGCCCGTTGGTCACATTCACTACTGTAGCTGCCTGGAGAGGCTATGAACCACCCGGTCAACCAAACAGCCATCTAGATCACAGTGGTGTGTCTACGGGAATCGAACTCAGGGCCAGCGGTGCCATCGCGCCTTCTACACTTACGGGAACTGGTCTTCAAAGTTTTGCAATTTAACACATCCGTATCAGTTGATCTATGTTAGTTTGAAGCAGAATTCTGTTGATAATTAAAAACAATGAACTTAGAGTTTGTAGCGCCTATCGATCATGGTGTGGTTAATTTATAAACCCGACAAAAAAGTAGTAAAATTGTAAAAGAACAAAAATGTATACAGTGTCACATAAAACAAACAATAATAAGAAAGCATATGTAACATTTGAAATATAGGGCGCCGGGGTAGCGTAGTGGTTTCGTTTCCGGCTCTGGTACTGAGGGGTTCTATTCGCGGCCCTGGGGTGCCGATTTTAAGTCGGCGCTATCCATAGCAGCATCTCAGACTTGCTCAAGGCCCAACGTGGGTCTGAGTCCACGGTAAAGGCCGTGGTTCCTCTCATCCCATCATCACCGTACCATCGCAGGCAAAGAATTCCGCCCACTGGCTGGGACCATCTCAGAAATGGGTCCAGTCATCGCTATTCCCTAAAGGTCATAGGCCATATGGGGCGCGCTGCAAACGACGACTACATTTCAAATAATTCACATATAGAAAAATCTGATGTGTTACACTCACATGACTTTCTCTACTCTTGTACAAACGCTTATTCTCCATATGCTTCATGTTAATCTTATTGCTAATTTTCTTGTAGATGCAAGGGGAATATGGTAGCTTTTAAGCGATAGTCAAATGTTTTAAGAGCTGGTTGCTATGTGTAGTATTCCATTCTCTTTGTATGTCCAGGACATAAAAAAAATGAATAACGAATTTGAGAAAAAGTATAAGTATTGGAAAAGTTAAGGGAATAACAAGCAATATCTCGAAAACGGTTCACTCACTAAAAAATGTATATGACATAAATTGTGTATTTTAACGCGATCTACATTTTTTGTGTAGTAAAATTTTGTCTATCTCTTATGGTTTACCAGTTATGCAAAAGTCGTTCACAATGAAGAATACTTTTGGAGACATTCCCAGAAAATTCGAGATATACATTTCATTTCTCATGACAATATCTTAAACATACGATATTTTAATCAAAATCGTTAGAGCCATTTTTGAGAAAATTAAAATTTTCGAAGATTGTTCTATGTAAAGGGTAGTCTGGGGTGGGGGATTTTCTTGAAAACCTTCGTGTCGCATCTCTGGAAGATACTGAACCTAAATACCAAGTTTGGTGTTTATCCGACTGTTCGTTTCTGAGTTATGCTGTTCACAGACACACACACGGACATGTTTCCAAAAATGCTTTTTTTGGATTCAGGGGGTCTCAAAACATATATTTCCGGTGAAAGTCACTAGGAACACGAGCGTACAACAAACTAGTACTCGTCAAAGACGAAGCAAATCAATTAAGCGAGCGGGATGGCTCAGGCGGTAAACTCTGTGGCCCGCATTCGGGTTCAAATCTGTCTGAGGTTTTCCTCAGTCGTCAAGGTAAATGCTGGATTGGATATTTAATACCACGACCCAAAGTTCCATCTTAAGTCTAAAACAATAGTAAAATGAAAAATAAGTGGTAATAGCGAATGCTATGTCATCTATCTACAATGTAAGCAGTTGGACTGGACGGCACCCTAACGCCATCTGCACGGCACGAAGCAGAAGATCCGGTTGCCAACGTATATTAATTGAATTAACACTGAAATAAGCATTATAATTTCAGTAGAGCAGTTAGGATTCCCGAAGTGTCACAGCAAATTAAATATTAATGTTATACTACTCGTTCCAAGTTATAATTATAACATTATTTTAAAGAGGAGATTTCAAAGCACTACAATGATATTCATTAAAAAAAATCAATTTTTTTCAAGTCAAACCCATTGCATATACCCTTAACCTGCAGTTTCTGAAACAACGATGCGGAAATTTTGGGTGTAATCCCTACTTCCTCTACCTATTTTCGGTAAATGGTAGAGAGTCAGAGGTGCAACTAGGGAGAGGGTTTTGGGGTTGGAACCACCCCTTACCGAAACAATGTAAAAATGAATAGTAAAAATAGCTTCTTAAAATAATAGCATCTCTCTGCACTGCTTGGGAGGGTCGCCGCCGAGCGCTCTCCGGCCGGGTGGTCAAGCCAATAACTATTAGGGAACCCTGCGCGTCTCCGTCGTCTGCGCCGGCAGGTTCTGCGGCCCATACGTCTCCTACATTTCCTTCATCTCATCTGTTCCTCTCGGGGGTGCATACACAAAAGATCCCTGTGTGAGTAAAGTTGCTAGGTGTCCCCTCGGCCTAGTGATCCCAATGCTTAAAATATATATTAGAAACCCTAATTTTTATGAAATAAACTTGTCTGCAGCGGTTATATAAAATACTTCACAGTGAAGTAAAGCCGGTCGTTTCATTGTCGTAGATTTACGGCACGTAAAAGAACCTCAAACCTGATAAACAGACCTCTGAGCAAAATTGCCAGTCTTTCACGCCCAATATAGAATGGGACACTAAGAACCACAGTAGTTAAAGAGCGTCCATAAATAAAACTCAATTTAATTTCTTCACAGAGGTCATTAATTCTCATTTGCCGCTTAGAATACGCAGAACATCGCATCCTAATTTTAATTCCAATTCCTGTCTTAATCTGTGATTATAAAACGGATTTATTTAATAATTTCAACTCAGAATTAATTCATACTTACCATTTGAATTGATACAAATTGTTTAAAAATGCACCCCTATACATACACCCCTCTTGCCGAACGGGATGGCTCAGGCAGTATTGTCTGTGGCCCGCATTTTGGGGGTCGTGAGTTTGATTCCCACGGCCGATCTTCCTGACCCATGGGTTTTTTTCGGGCTTTCCCCGGGTCGCTAGGCGAATCCTGGGAAAGTTCATTATATCTCCTAAATTTCCTGTCCCTTCATTTTATCTCCATTCTCATTTCACTTCACTTTTCATGTGCTTGGTCAATTTCAGGGTAGAAAGTGTCGGCGGGAGAACAGGGGAAAAGGATGCTCTCTGAACACTTCGTCCCCGGAATGGGGGAAGTCGCCGAGTCACGGGCCCTACAATGGGATGTGCAAGCCTGCAGGCGGGGGGAGAAGCCGGTTGTACCAGCTGCCATCCGAGGAACGAAAGGTAGGGACCCTGCCATCTGCCCTGTCGTGCCTCCTGGTCCGGCCGCCCTCTGTATCCGTAAGGGACTTAGGCACAAAAGATCTTTTAGGTCCCCCTCCGTATCTAGTCCTCCACCTATTCCTACCCCTCTTTAATAATATTCTGCCTACGCCAGTGTGGAGAATGTAAGAAGCACAACATAGGATTTGTTACTGGCTGTGAGAAATAAGTGGTTCATTTTTATTATTATTATTATCAGAGGTAAAATAGGACAAAACACAGTAGAGTTGTTACGTATCTGGGGCGTAATAAAATCTGAAAGAACGCATACAAATGCACTTCTTTTGTTAATATTAGGTCAGCTGCATTTGGGACAACATATGTATCGACATGTTTACAAGGAATTGCACCCGTCTATAACTGCAGTGAAGTTGTCCTCCTTTCTTATGTGTCGCATACACATGCATTTCTCTACTCATTCTTCTACAAACTATTGTTACAAAAACTTACTGTTCTATCTGCTTCTTGTTAACACAGATAAACTTTCATTACACGTTTCATATAAGAAGAATACAGTAGGATAAAGTGAGTCAGGCTTTAAAAAATCTGATGCGTTACATTCACATGACTTTCTCTACCCACTATCGCTTATTAGTGGGTATACAAATTATTGCTATTAAAGTTTATTTTTCTAACGCCTTCATTCCAAGCCAGATAAACCTTTACAGAAATAGCTACATTACACATTTCGTTATAGAGAACAGCGATAGTCAAATGTTTAACAACTGGACGCTATATGCTGCCTTAAAATTCAATACTGTTTCCATGACATCGCGAGAAACAACTGAATGTTGACAGGAACATTCGAACCACTAAGAACGGATATTCGGAAATGGCTGATGACACAAAAACAGTTATTTGAAATAAAAGGTGTGTTTACATTTTCTGAATTCTGAACTTAAATATCAAGTTTTCGTTCCCTTTGTATCTACAACGAAATGTATAAACTATCTATTTCTGCAAAGATTCTTCTCGATTAGTTTAGATTAGATTGCATTCTGTGAGTTCACTAGCAGTCATAAACGCTTGTGAACATAGAACATGTCAAGGAAATGTACAATATAGTTACATATATACATAAATATTACATAGAATACAGAACATTTAAAATAAAATAAAGACATATTATATACAAAATGAACCAAAGCAGGAGTAATTTTGGCCAAAATCGAATACCTCCCTACCGATATAAGGTTAACATTATATTTATAGACAAGAATAGTTATTTTAACTTTCAGTAGGCTTGTACCTTTTGTTCGTCTCATCATTTTGTTCTATTTGATTTGTAATGAAGTAGATGAAAAAAAACTTTCCTAAGAACAGTTTGTATACTCAGTACCAAACGATAGAGAATGGAGAAAGTCATGTGAATGTAACACATGAGATTTTTCTATCTACTTCAAGTTAATCTAGATACACGTTTGCAGAAATAGCTACATTGCACAAATCGTTAATTCACAGCTTATATCAAACATCATTTTTCTCACCTCTCTCTTTGTCTTTTGGGTTAACTATTTTCGAAATATCCGTTGCTATTGCTTAAAACTTTTCAATGATTTATCATATTTTTTATAATAGTAAGTCACCATTCTTTTGTTTCTCGTATATTATGCAAGGCTGGAATCCCTGCTGAGGATTTTTACGCTACATTAGCATCGAACCCACGCTCCTTGGCTCCGGAGTGGTCACATTTCTCATTGGTGAGCAGTTTGTCTGCAAAGCCCCCTGAAAGACAGAGGTGGCGATTATAAAAGTTTTGTTGCTATGGACGCAGAAACCGTGGCGATGTTTTAAGTGTGTTTCAGCGCTTTGAGGCTTACTGCGCATTACACACAAGAGCTTTTGATAATTAACAAGAAGATGCAACAACACAAAAGGGGCCTGGGGGATATCAGCGAGGCTTACTTGCCCATTTTATCTTCTGGGGAGAGAAGCTTCCGTTAACTAGAATGGTAAAATTTCATTAGCTTCATACTTCACGGACTTGGCGCTTTAAAAACACACCGCACCGCCTTCTAAAGATGTATACGTGTTGGGATAAGTAGGGATTTAAAATATTGCTTCACAGTATTAAAATTAAGGGTACATTAACACAGAGAAACCCAAAAGAGGTTCCTGTTTTTAGGCGATCGTGGTTTTTTTTATCATGAATTTACCATCCATCATGACTTGCCCGAAAAGTCGGTTTTACCGCATTCGTTGCAGCCAACCTAAACTACCCACCGTTTCTGCTGTTTTTGTAGCTTATAGGCGTTACTCATATCAGAGCCCTAAGCTACCAAAGGTAAAGGAAAAGGTACGGACGACACCGCAAGTACATGAACGGGGTCCCTAACGTTTCCACATCGAACGTCCGGGCCAACCCACAAGCCTCCACACCCCCTAATTGAGCATCCCCCCAACAGCGCCAGGGAAGAAACCTGTACAAGTCACACGTCCAACCGCAACCCGCAACCCTGCCCCATCGACCCTAAAACAGATGACAATGAAGGTGATGATGGGTACAAGAAGTGAGGGGCAGGAAAGTTGTGTTAAAAGAGGAACCACCCAAGCATTCGCATGCCGACCCACGAAAAACCAATAGATCAGAATGTTCGGTCGCCGGAGATCGAACCTGGGACCTCTCAAATTTGAGTCACACGCGTTACCTTCAACGAAATATGCAAGGAAACTATTTATACAAAGGCTTGTCTGATTGATATGAAGCAGATACAAAAACATGATGCTTTCGTAAACATATTTTGTAGAAGCTATACCAAAATAAACACGTGGGTAGAGAAACTCGTGTAAATGTTACAACTGTGGCGAACAGCCAATGCTTTTTGTAACGTCTTTTGTAGGATATGGTTTCTGTGCCGAACTGGTGTGTAGTTGATTGAAGAGTGAGACAGGATCAGTTGCTCTCAATATATCCAACTATTGATAACTCATATCAGGACGCGGGTAGAAACCTCCAGAACTGACAACGCTCAGGTATATAAAGAAGACTGGATTCGATTCAGCTGTTCCGTCGCGAGTTCGTGCAGCGTGCGGACAAGTAGCAGTTGTCTACGCGAGAGGAGACACGTTAACCAGAGTTGCGCCTTGAAGTGCTACGTGCAGGGAAAAACAAACAATGACTAGAGAAGTATGGGCTAAAGAGCAACATACAGAAAGAAAGAGATAAATATCCGATGTGTTGCATTCAAATTAGTTTCCCTACTCACTCCTCTACTAACTATTCTTACAAAAGCTTATTCTTCTATCTACTTGTTAACACAGATAAACTTTCATTACACAATTCGTTGTAAGTATAAGAAGAATATAGTAGTTAAAGAGCCGTTATGTGATGGCTTTGAAATTCCATGCTCTTTGCTAAACCACGAGAAAAAAATGAATAGCGACTTCCAACTTGAAAATAGTGCAAGTACTTGAAAATTCAAACAGATAGCAAGGAATACCTTAGGAATTGTTAGTGCTACAAAAACATTTATTTTACATAAAGTGTATATTTTAACAAGATTTACATTTTATTAGTAAGGTTTTGTCTATATATTACGGTTCATGAATTACACAAAATTCCACCAGAATTAACAGGACTTCACAGATATTACCAGAAAATTGTAGATATGCATTTTATTTGTTATGTAAATGTTTTTCATATACGGTATTTTAATCTAAATCGTTAGAGACATTTCTGAGAAAATAAAAAATAACGACAATTTTTCCATGTAAAGGATAGTTTGTGGTGGGGGTTTATACTTGAAAATCCTTGTGTCGCATCTTTGAATTAAGCAACTGTTTTGTTTTTGAGTTATACTCACACACACCGAGTTTCTTCAAAACATGGCTTTTAGAGCTCAGGGAGTCTCAAAACGGATATTTACGATAAAACCTCGGTAATGAATGTTTGGGTTGAATACCAAGCGGTAACGTCCGTGACCCGCGTTCGGAGGTCGTGGGTTATATTCCCGCGGCCGAACTTCCTGACCCATGGTTTTTATGGGGGTTCCCCCGGTCGCTAGGCGAATGCTGGGAAGGTTCATTACATCCTCCTCCATTTCACCTGTCGTCTTCCGTGGTGTAGTGGTTACCATGTTAGCCTCTGGTTCCCGAAGTCGCGAGTTCAAACCCGGCGGAGGACGATGGATTTTTTCAGATGTAAAAGTCCTTAGCATGGCTTCCTTAGGAAGAGAAGTAAAGCCGGTGGTCGTACATTTACGGCACGTAAAAGAACCTCAAGCCTGATAAAGAGGCCTCTGAGCAAAATTATCGGTCTTTCACGTCCAATATAGAATGGGACGCTAAGAACCGCAGCAGTTAAAGAGCGTCCATAAATAAAACTCAATTTAATTTAATTTTTCCATTTCAGCTACATTCTTATTTCACTTCACCTTTTATTTGTTGGTCTGTTTCAGGGTTGCATGTCTCGGCGTTACATGGCAGGGGAAAGGATGCCCTATGTAACCCTACTCCTCGGTGCCCTGGGACACCCTGTCAGCGGTACTATAGGTAAGTGGTAGAGAAAGTTTTAAAAAACTGATGTCATACATTGACATGACTTCATCTATCCCTTGTTGTTTATTAGTGGGTATACAAACAATTCTTACTCAAGTTTATTTTTCTATCCACTACGTTTTAATCGAGATAAACCTTTGCAGAAATACCTACATTACACATTTCGTTATAGATACAAAGAGAACAGCGATAGTCAAATGTTTAACAACTGGACGTTATATGCTGGCCTTAAAATTCCATACTGTTTCCATGACATCGCGAGAAACAACTGAACGTTGACAAGGCTTTAAGAGAATGTGCAAGAAAATAACAGTTCGAAGCTTTAATAATGGATACCTCAGAAATGGCTAATGCCACACACACAAAAAAACAACTTATTTGTTTTAATGAGCTCTTCATTTTTGTGTGGTACGTTTTCGTCTATCTCTTAACGTTTACCAGTTATACCTGCAAGATAATACAAAACTACTTCCGAACAAGGAGAACTTCATAGGATATTCCCAGGAAATTCAAGATACACATTTTATTTGTCTTTTATATATGGTACGTATTTTAACCAAAATCGTTAGAGCCATTTATTAGAAAATAAAACATTTCGAAAAAGCTCCATGTGAAGTGTGGTTTGGGGTGGGAGATTTCCTTGAAAATCTTTCTATCGCATCTTTGGAAAATACTGAACCAAAATAACCTTTTTCTGAAAACGTTTTTTTAATTCAGGGGGCCTCAAAACACGTATTTCTGGCGAAATTTCGATACCAAAATTTTGGAGTGGAAAGCGATACCTTCTATACCTAGTAATTACGAAAAAGGAAAGAAAGACAAAATAGAAAGCGATATTAAAGTTAGCACCTTCCGACGTTTAATTTTCGTTTACTGCATATATAAAATGGAATCCATAGTCTATAGTTTTCAATGCGACCTAAAGTGTAAGTACAGTTTGGCCGATCTATTTTAAATCTTGCGACTAGGAAGCAGGTGAAGTTGGACGCCGTAAAATCCCAGCTGTCGAAAACAAATCAATGCTCTATCCACCCACGTCACTACCTTCAGTAATTCCAACAGACAATGTCAGCTCTGATTTGCTGCTGTCATTCACATATCTGAAAGCTTTTTATTCAAGCGCAACGTTGCTGAAAATGGTAGGCCCTTTTCCTAAACTAAAATCAAACCAAAAGCTGGCAGCGGTCACTATATTCTATGTATCATTTATTATCATTGCCATTATTATGTTCAATACCTTAATAAACCATTTATGTATTTTCATTATATTTCCTTTACACAGCCTAATATACTTACTATAATTCCCTACCCAGCGGAATGGGTAATGCGGTAACGTCTGTGTCCCGGTTTCAAATCCCGTGGGCCCACCAATCTGACTGGTTTTTTTCTTGGTTTCCCTCCTTCACCAAAATAAATACCGGATAGGATATTTAATTCCACGACCCAAAGTTCCATCTTACGTCTAAAAAGATAGTAAAAATGAAAAATAGACGATAATAACGAATGCTCTGTCATCTATGCACAGTAAATGAAAGCAGGCACATGTTGAAGTAGAGATACAGTTGTTATACACTAAGTTCATATCGACACGTGACGAAGCTGCCATCTCCCCGTCACGGAGACAGAGGTCGAGTTACTGTACACATGACGAAGTACGAATATGCGAGCTTCACACCCTACCTTCAGTAACACAAGTATTGCATTCCACCCAAAAATTCGTTACCGAAATTTCACCGGAAATGTACGTTTTCAAACTCATGGAATAATAAATAGAGAATTTTTAGAAAAAAAATCTCATGTGTTACACTCACATGACTTCCTCTACTCTTGTACAAACTATTTTTACAAACGCTTATTCTCCATATGCTTCATGTTAATCTTATTGCTAATTTTCTTGTAGGCGCAAGGGGAATATTGTAGGTTTTAAGAGATAGTCAAATGTTTTAAGAGCTGGTTGCTATGTGGAGTATTCCATTCTCTTTATATGTCCAGGACAAAAAAAATCTGATGTGTTACACTCACATGACTTCCTCTACTCTTGTACAAACTATTTATACAAACGCTTACTCTCCATCTACTTCATGTTAATCGAGATAAACATTTGCAGAGTCTATCTTATTGCTAATTTTCTTGTAAATGTAAGGGGAATATATATTTATAAGGGCAATATAGAAATACAGTAGCCTTTAAGCATATACATATCTCTTAATAGATGGTTGCTAGGTTCAGCACCATTCCCTTTGCCACAGATTAATACTCTTTGCATATCCAAGACAAAAAAATGAATAACGAATTCCCATTTGAGAAAATATTGAACAATTTAAGGGAATAACAAGCAATATCTCGAAAATGGTTCACTCAACAAAAAAAATGTATGTGACATAAATTGTGTATTTTAACGCGATCTACATTTTTTGTGTAGTAAACTTTTGTCTATCTCTTATGGTTTAACAGTTATGCAAAAGTCGTTCACATTGAAGAATACTTTTGGACACATTCCCAGAAAATTCAAGATATACATTTTATTTGTCGTGAAAATATCTTAAACATATGATATTTTAATCAAAATCGTTAGAGCCATTTTTTGAGAAAATTAAAATTCTCCAAAAATCTTCCATGTAAAGGGTAATGTGGGGTGGGGGATTTTCTTGAAAACCTTCGTGTCGCATCTCTGGAAGATACTGAACCTAAATACAAAGTTTGGCGTTTATCCGACTGTTCGTTTCTGAGTTATGCTGTTCACAGACACATAGACACACACACACGGACATGTTTCCAAAAATGATTTTTTTGGATTCAGGGTGTCTCAAAACATGTATTTCCGGTGAAATCTCAGTATCGAATTTATGGGTGGAATACAATACTTCCCCTACTTACTATACGTAGTAGAGAAAGTAAGAAGGTGTGTGTGTCTGCCTGTGAACAGCATAACTCAAAAACAGTTAAAGATCAGACTTGGTATTAAAGTTCAGTGTCTCAGTAATGCGACACAAAGATTTTCAGGAAAATCCCAGAATCCAAACTAACCTTTTCATATAAAAATGTTCGTTATTGTTTATTTTCTTAAAAATGGCTCTAACAGTTTAAATTAAAATGCCATACATTAAGGACATTTACACCAAAAATGTAATTTATATTTTAAATTTTCTGGGAATAGCTTGTTAAGTGCTATTTATTCAGAAATAAATTTATGTATCTTGATAATCTTATATTGCAGTAGTTGTAGCTCCACGTACGATACAAAGTTTCTGGTGGCCTTCGCCCCACGTTTACTTTTCCGATGACCTTCGCTCCCACGTTTAAGAATCAAGCTTTTATTTTAATGTTTGTTTAAATACTATATATGTATATATGCCTCGGCTTCGTCAGTAGTAGTTTTTTGTAGAGCACGTATCTCTTAGCAGGGCTGGTACGCCTAAAGAATAAGGCTTACACAAATTATAATTGTATTGTACTTTGTTTATTAATCCTTCACACAACTAAATAACATTCACTGATGTATCCTACTGTAGAGCTGTGAGATTATTGTTAATTACACTTTTAACACGTAAACTTTATATTATTCTCACCGCAATGAATTTTCATGTCTCACACTGAACACTTATTGTAGCGTCTGCCGCCTGAATTTGTATGTTTCCTCTATTTGAAGTCTCTGATTGGCTAAGCCTACTCCGATAGAATACTTTTATGTAACTTAAAACTTCTCTAGTTTTTGATTGGCTATTTATAAACTGTTTTAAATATTACATTATTGTTCCAAAAAGTATTAGTAACCTTTTTTAACTTTCTAATTTATTGTTGTCTCAAGGTTACGTTATTGTTAGCAACTTTTTGGCTTCTACTTTGTAATTCTGTTTGCTACGGAAAGCAGCTTGCTTCTATTCTCACAGCTCCTACATTGTTAAACTACTTAATACATTCACACAACATTATTATACATGTACATAGTAATATAAACATAATACAATGACTGTAACATAGTTATATATATATTCTTCTTCTTATTATTATTATTATTACATACACATATTGCTTTAAGGCGGGCTGTTATTATTTTTTAATGTTATATAATTAGACTGATATTATTTAAGTGTTAAAAATACTGCGTCAATATAATTGATAAACGTTAATGTATAGACGAAAACGACTACGGAAAAAATGTAGATCTCTTTAAAACACAGAATTTATTCCAAATAAATTTTTAGTGGGACCAGAGAATTCCGAGATATCCGTTATTATTAGTTCGAATTCTTCAATACTTAGCCATTCCTTTAAAGTTTTGTCGATTTTCAGTTGTTTCTCGCGATGTCATGGAAACAGTATGTAATTTTAAGACCAGCATATAGCGTCCAGTTGTTAAACATTTGACTATCGCTGTTCTCTTTGTATCTATAACGAAATGTGTAATGTAGCTGTTTCTGTAAAGGTTTATTTAGATTAAAATATAGTAGATAGAAAATTAAGCTTCAGTCGGAATAATTTGTGTGCCCACTAATAAGCGATAGAAGGTAGAGAACGTCATGCAAATATAAGACATTAGATTCCTTAAGATTAATCCTCCTCTCTTTTTTTAAGGCTTTATGAGTTGTATAAGCAGTAAACGTTATCTTATTTAAAATAAGGGAATCAATTCGTACTATGCGTTTACACCAGTTGAATGTGCAGCGTTAAATTGCACACGGTTTGTGCGAACATCGCTTAATTTCCTTGATTAAGTTATAAACAGATGAGATTGCTTGACATCCCCGTCGTGTTATTGTTCTGGAGACGGCATCGCAAGTTTTAATGAGATTTCTCCCAGAGGAAGGAAGAGCCAGGTGATACCGAAACATTGTGTGACAGTGGTAAACTAATTATTGCAGTCGTACCAACTTGTGCCCGTTGTAAATGATACTACTTTGTCCTCAACTATTGGCAAATGCACTGTTATTTATCTTTGCTGCTTTTACCCGTTACTTTCTGTACCGCTTACGTATGGTAGATATAGGCAGGATTATAGACATTTCACAAAAAAAAATCCATATTAGATTTCGCTGGAAAAAGACGTTTTAGGTACGTTCACAACATTTATACTTTCTCTACTACGTATAGTAAGTAGGGGAAGTATTGTATTCCATCCAAAAATTCGATACCGAGATTTCACAGGAAATATATGTTTCGAGACCCCCTGAATCCAGAAAAATCATTTCTGGAAACATGTCCGTGTGTGTGTCTGTGAACAGTATAACTCAGAAACGAACAGTCGGATAAACACCAAACTTGGTATTTAGGTTCAGTATCTTCCAGAGATGCGACACGAAGGTTTTCAAGAAAATCCCCCCATCCCAGACTACCCTTTACATGGAACATTTTTCTAAAATTTTAATTTTCTCAAAAATGGCACTAACGATTTTGATTAAATATCATATGTTTAAGATATTTTTATGGCAAATGAAATGTATATCTCGAATTTTCTGGGAATGTCTCCAAAAGTATTCTACATTGTGAACGACTTTTGCATAACTGTAAACCACAAGAGAGACAAAGTTTTACTACGCAAAAATCTAGATACACAAATCGTCATATACATTTTTGTTGTTGAGTGAACCATTTTCGAGATATTGCTTGTTATTCCCTAAAATTTTTCAATACTTATACTTTTCTCATATTCGTTATTCATTTTTTATGTCCTGGATATGCAGAGAGAATGGAATACTCCACATAGCAACCAGCTCTTAAAATATTTGACTATCGCTTAAAGTCTACCAATTCCCCTTGCACCTACAAGAAAATTAGCAATAAGATTAACATCTCGATTAACATGAAGCATATGGAGAATAAGCGTTTGTAAAAGTAGTTTGTACAAGAGAAGAGAAAGTCATGTGAGTGTAACACATCAGATTTTTTTTATTCCGTTCTGATATTTAGAATACATTTTAGTAAAAAGTCTATAAATCTGATGTGTGATACTCACATGACTCTCTGCTCACTCTTCTTCAAAATAGTGTTACAAAAGCTTATTCCGGCATCTACTTCTTGTTAATGCAGATAAACCTCATTTCGTTGTAGGTATAGGAACAACACACAGCTAAAGCGATAGTTAATTGTTTTCAAAGCCCGTCGCTATGTGATGACTTTAAAAAGCATGAACACGGAAGAAAGAAGAAAAAAGGGAAAAGTGTATAATGATTTTCAGTTGAAAAAAGTATAAAGTATTTGAAAATTAAAACAAACAACAAGGAATATCTCGGAAATGGTTAACGCCAGAAAAAAATTGACATAAATGTGCGTTTTAAGGAAATCTACATTTTTTACGAGGCGTACCGGTGATTTTTTAAAAAATAACACTATATTATTTTCCAAAAACTTTATTAACATTCATTACCTCACGCTGCCACTTCACATAATCACCGGCGTTGTTCAAGCACTTGTCGTAACGGGAAACCAGGTTTTGTATGGCTTCGTCAAAGAATGATGCCGCCTGTGATGAAATCTAAGTCTGCACTTCTTGTTCCACGTTGTTGGAGTGGTTTTCACTGAAGAATTTCTTCATATGAAGAAACAGATGAAAATCGCTTGGTGCCAAATCCGGACTATAGGAAGGGTGGTCGAATTGTTCTCAACCATGTGATGTGTGTGTGTGTGTGTGGCCGAACATTGTCGCTTATAATTGTTTCCCCATAAACCTCACACAATTGACGATGCATCTTTGTTGGTGTAACACTTCTCGCGTTCAAAACACGAATCACTGTTCTGACTGCACAGCAGGGGGTCGTTCGATTGCTCTGAATAATTCGAAACGCTCTAACAACAGCAACACACAAGCTGCGTCTAATGGATAGAGGAAGAGATCGCGCATGCTCAAAATCGCGACATATTAAAACGGTACTTTAAAAACGCGCCTCGTACTTTCTCCAACACGTACATAGCAGGTAGAGAATGTCAAGTTCCGCGTTTGCCTGTGAACAGCACAACGTCGCATCAGCACCAAACTTTGTAATTAAGTCCACTATCTTCGAAAGAGGAGACACGGGGACTTTAAGAAAATATTCCCACCCCTAAGTACTCTTTACATGGAACAGTTTTTGAAATTCTTTCTTTTCTCAAAAATAGCTCTAATTAAAATAACAAATGTTAAAGATAATTTCATGACAAACAAAATGTATGTGTTGAATTTTCTGGGAATAGAGTGTGAAGTTGAAGTAGATGGTTTGTTACGTTATTTGCACCACGCTTTGGGCGTCAATTTGAAGAAGTTTGTATTGAAGGAGTTGTATTGTATTTCAACTGTTGGGGAACCGAACTTGTAGTAGTTGCAACCGCACGTATAGTAAACAGTTTCCAATAGCCTTTGCCCCAAATGTATTTTTACTGTTTCTTTAAATATTATATTTATGTTTATCTCGGCTGCGTCAGTATTTGTTAGAGACACGTTTCTCTTGGCAGGCTTGTGATACGACTAAGAATGTAGGCTTACGCAGATTATAATTTTTACTTCACTCCTTTTATTAATACTTGATACGATTAAAATAACACTTCACTGATATAGAGAGCTGTGAGAGTCTTTTATGAATTACCTACACTTTTTAACACGTAAACTATTTTTCGTTTCACACGTATACGTATTAAATCTCTCGAGGACGCACAAGCAACGCATCCAGTTATGAGCACTGTCTGCAGGCAACTGAATTGATTTCAACCGTCTAAACTTGTAAATTTCTGTATTTCAAGTCTCTGATTGGCTAATCCTACTCCAATAGAATACCTTCATTTAACTAAAGCTTTTTCTGGTTGTTGATTGGCTATTTTTTAAACTGTCACTAAAATTACATTATTGCTTCCAAGAATCACAAGTAGTACTGTTAAACTTTCTTACTCATTATTGACTCAAGGTTACCTCATTGTTACCTCATTGTTAGCAACGTTTAACTTATTCTCACAGCTCCTATCATTATTAAATTACGTAATACATTCACATAACATTATTACACATGGATACAATAATATAAACATATATAATGACTGTATTATACACTCCTTATATATTGTTACATACACATATTGCGGCGGGCTGTTATTGAATTTATTTATATATTATATAATTTGACTGACATCATTTAAGTGTTAAAAATATTACCTCAAAGTCCTCTTCATTTGTGAGAAATTTTGTATAACTGACAAACGTAATACATAAACAAAAATTGTACTATAAAAATGTAAATCTCGTTAAAACACACAACTTATGTCAAATAATTTTTTTTCTGGCGTTAACTATTTCCAAGATATTTTTTGTTTGTTTTAATTTTCAAATATTTTATACGTTTCTCATCTGAAAGTCACTATTCACGTTTTTCTTTCTATCTTTCCTTCTTTTTACTTTCTCAATCATGTGCATAATAGGTAGAGAAGGTATTGCATTTCGCCCAAAAATGTGACACCGACATTTCACAGGAAATTTATGTGTTGAGGCATCTTGAACTAAAAAAAAAATTAGATAAAGGTGTGTGCATGATAAATATGTATTGGTATTTAAGTTCAGTGTCTTCCAAACATCTGACACAAAGATTTTTAAGAAATTACCCCTCCCCTAGCTACCATGTACATGGACTATTTTTCAAAATTATTTAGTTTCTTAAAATGGCTCTAAGGGTTTTTATTTTTAAAAAATCTGATGTGTTACAATCACATGACTTTCTCTACTCTTGTACAAACTATTTTTACAAACGCTTATTCTCCATATGCTTCATGTTAATCGATGTTAATCTTATTGCTAATTTTCTTGTAGGTGCAAGGGGAATTGGTAGGCTTTAAGTGATAGTCAAGTGTTTTAAGAGCTGGTTGCTATGTGGAGTATTCCATTATCTTTGTATTACCAGGACAAAAAAAATGAATAACGAATTCCCATTTGAGAAAAAGTATAAGTATTGGAAAATTTAAGGGAATAACAAGCAATATCTCGAAAATGGTTCACTCCACAAAAAAATGTATATGACATAAATTGTGTATTTTAACGCGATCTACATTTTTGTGTAGTAAAATTTTGTCTATCTCTTATGGTTTACCAGTTATGCAAAAGTCGTTCACAATGAAGAATACTTTTGGAGACATTCCCAGAAAATTCGAGATATACATTCATTTGTCTTAAACATATGATATTTTAATCAAAATCGTTAGAGCCATTTTTGAGAATATTAAAATTTTTGAAAAATGTTCCATGTAAAGGGTAATCTGGGGTGGGGGGGATTTTCTTGAAACCCTTCGTGTCGCATCTCTGGAAGATACTGAACCTAAATACCAAGTTTGGTGTTTATCCGACTGTTCGTTTCTGAGTTATGCTGTTCACAGACACACACACGGACATGTTTTCAAAAATGCTTTTTTTTTAATTCAGCGGGTCTCAAAACATGTATTTCCGGTGAAATCTCGGTATCTAATTTTTGGATGGAATACAATAGCTCCCTTACTTACTATACGTAGTAGAGAAAGTAAAAAAACTATTTAAGACATTTGCATGACAAGTAAAATGTATATCTTGAATTTTCTGGGAGTAGAAATGAATTTTGTATACCTAACTGGTAAAAGTTAAGCGCTAGACGAAAACGTACTGCACAAAAAATGTATATCTCTTTAAAACACAATTTATTTCAAGTAACCTTTTTGTGGCATCAGGCATTTCCGAAATATCCTATTAATGCTTCTAATTGTTCAATACTTGTTTTAGTCCTCTCGATTTTCAGTTGTTTCTCGCGATGTCATACTGTTGCTGTTCCGTTTGCGTTTATAACGAATAGTTTAATGTTATTTATGCCCATTAATGAATGCTAGAGGGTAGAGAGGGTGATGTGAGTGTAACATCGGATTTTCGACTGCCTTTCACACACATACACATAGATATACACGGACATCTTTGATTTTGGATTCAGGGCCTCAAAACACGCATTTTGGTGAAATCTCAATATTGAATTTTGGATGCACTGCAATACTTGATCTACCTGCTAGGTATGTGGTGAGAATAGTTTACGTATTTAACACAACAATGCAAGCTGATCTGCGGGCTGTGCGGGCAATCAATAAAAATAAAAACAGTTAACTGGAACAGTGATAATGAACTGCAGGATGAGATGCCTGCTCACTGAAAACTGGACGTTTAAGTCCATGAGCAATGGACGCCGTCCAGGCTGAAACAAGAAACAAATGAACTGCTATTCATTAAAGAAGATACCATCTCTTATTAGTGACATGTTGAATTTATCAGAAGCAGTTCTCTTCTTAACGACTTCTATTAATAATTGGCTCGTCCTTTTAACAAACCATTTGCCTTCCTCAGAGAGTCGTACATCTTCAAGGTTTAAATCTCTCATCTTCTACTCTATTATCTACACGAATTAGGTTAGGGAAAGTCAGAGCAAAAACATTTCCAGCAAGGGGCATTTGAGACTGTTGTCTATCATGTACATAATAGGTAAAGGATGTATTGCATTCCACTCAAAAACTCCATTTCGAGATTTCACAAAAAAATACATGTTTTAATGCCCTCAGAAGACATTATTGGAAAAAAATTATGATGTGTTACACTCACATGACTTTCTCTACTCTTTTACAAACTATTTTTTACAAACGATTATTCTCCATATGCTTCATGTTAATCGAGATGTTAATCTTATTGCTAATTTTCTTGTAGATGCAAGGGGAATTGGTAGGCTTTAAGCGATAGTCAAATGTTTTAAGCGTTGGTTGCTATGTGGCGCATTCCATTCTCTTTGCATGTCCAGGGCATAAAAAAAATGAACAACGAATTCGAAGAAAGTATAAGTACTGGAAAATTTAAGGGAATAACAAACAATATCTCGAAAATGGTTCACTCAACAAAAAAATGTATATGACATAAATTGTGTATTTTAACGCGATCTACATTTTTTGTGTAGTAATATTTTGTCTATCTCTTATGGTTTACGAGTTATGCAAAAGTCGTTCACAATGAAGAATACTTTTGGAGACATTCCCAGAAAATTCGAGATATACATTTCATTTGTCATGAAAATATCTTAAACATATAATATTTTAATCAAAATCGTTAGAGCCATTTTTGAGAAAATTAAAAATTTTTTGGATTCAGGGTGTCTCCAAACATATATTTCCGGTGAAATCTCGGTATCGAATTTTTGGGTGGAATACAATACTTCCCCTACTTACTGTACGTAGTAGCGAAAGTAAATAAGGCCCATGTGTGTGTGTGTGTGTGTGTGTCTCTGAACATACCATAAAATACTATATATTGTGGCAGTATTTTATGTCACAACAATGTAAATGCCAGAGTGATTGTAGTGTGAATAAGCATTATTGTATGACATTGATTTGAGATGTTTGTTAATTATAAGCATTGTTAGGAAATAAGTTTACACGGCCTCACTGAAACTGACATTAGGAGCGGGTAACAATGAGCGAGGGGGTGAGTTGTTTATCAATTAGGAGAGACAAACAAATGGCGTCAGAGTAGCGCGCTTTTCTGTAGAAATGGAGGGAATTCCTTCCCTAGAGCATATGTGTTCGTAATTTTGATTGGATATAAAAATAGACGCTAATGTTGGCGCGTTTTATTAACCAATAGCAGCTCGGTTTTAATCTTTAGGCATATCGGGTGAGGGAGTATAAAAAGCTAAAGCCAGAGGCAAGTATTGTCCAGTTCAACAGGATCATTCACGCATTACACGTCGCGCAGTTTGACAGAATAATTCACAAGGTAAACGTCGTTCAGTCCAACATAATCATACAAAGGTTATACGTCGCTCAGTTCATCAGAATTGTTTCACGCGTTATACGTCACGCAATTCTACAGAATCTCTCGCGTCATAAAGTTAGCTATAAATGTGAAACGCGAATTAATAATGTGCAGCAAATAAGTGATTATAGTGATATTAGAAAATATAACAGTTTCAGTCTGGCGTGTATCAAGAGTCAGTATGTGAGATTAATTAATTGTGACTGTAATAAAAGTGTAAAAACAAATTCTTTTATAAGTGTTATCTTTCAGTAACAAATCCTTTCCGTTTACACACCCTGTTCAAGAGATATGCTCGACTGAGTAGTAATAATAGCTGGCCGGAGGACAAAGAACCCAAAATTCAAACTAGTATACAATAACAGGCGCCCAGAAATAGATAGCACGAAGTTACTGCGACAAATTGGCTCCCATACGTGGGGCAGATAAACATGAAGCATCTTCCTACTACAAAAAATATTCTACTTCAATACTGAAATAAAATGTACATCTTGAATTTTCTGTGAATAACCTGTGAAGTCCTCTTCATTCGGAAGGAATCTTATATACGCTTGCATAAGTGGCAAGCGTTGAGCGATAGGCGAAAATGTAGATCTCTTTAAAACACACAATTAATTTCAAATAACTTTTTTGCGGTATAAACCATTTCCGAGATATCCGTTATTAATGGTTAATATTGTGCAATATTTTGTCATTCTTCAATTTCTGTCAACATTCAGTTGTTTCTTGCGATGTCATGGAAACAGTATGGAATTTTAAGACCAGCATATAGCGTCCAGTTGTTAAACATTTGACTATCGCTGTTCTCTTTGTATCTATAACGAAATGTGTAATGTAGCTGTTTCTATTCGTTTAAAATGAAGTAGATAGAAAAGTAAGCTTTAGTAAGTATAATTTGTATGCCCACTAATAAACGGTAGAGGGTAGAGCAAATCATGTGAATGTAACGTATCAGATTTTTACTTTTATGTACCACCAGAAATAAAGTTTTGAGGATCTTTGAATCCACCAACAACAGTTTTAGGAAACATGCATGTGTATGTTCGTATTCTACCAAAGATGAGAGATGAAGAGTTTTAAGAAAACTAGTAAACCATAGGAGATAGACAAGAAGATACTCCAAAGAAAATATCTCTTTAAAACGCACAAATAATTACAAACAACTGTTTTGTGGCATCAGACTTTTTCGAAATTTTCATTGTTATTGGTTTGAAGTTTTCAATATTTTTGTGATTTTTTTGGAGTGGTCATCATTAGGGCTCGGAAGTTGAAGAACTTATAAATTGCCTAAAACGATGTATAAAAGATCTACAAAGAACCTAATAATTGGGAAAAAGAATGTAACAGTGTGGTTTGGAATAAAGAGCACTTCACAAGCTGTTCTCAAAAAATTTAAGTGAACATTTTAATTATTGCCATTACAATAGTTTAGAGCCATATTTGGGAAAATCAAAGGTAACGAAACATTTTCCTTGTAAAAAGTGGTAGGTAGGGTGGGGGAATTTTCTTCAAAATCTTCGTTTCACATCCTTGGAAAGTCTTGAACTTAAACACTAACTTTCCGTATTTAACTGACTTTTTATTTTTGAGTTATGCTGTTCACAGACACCGGACACTCTTTCCCCTTCCTCCCCTTCTCTCTCTCTCTCTCTCTCTCTCTCTCTCTCTTTCTCACGCACATACACATATACTTTTTCTAAGAAGAGCCAATAAGACCCAAAAATATGCTAAACAGAACCTAATAACTGAAACAATACGCAAAAATGTGGTTCAGAATAAGGGGACTTCGCATGATATTTCCAGAAAATTCAAGATATATACTTCGTTTGTCATGTAAATAACTTAAACATATGGTATTTTAATCAAAATCGTTAGAGACGTTTTAGAGAAAATAAAAAAAAAGTAACAAAACACTTTCTATGTAAAGGATAGTATGGGGTTGCGGGGGTACGGGTGTTGAGGCAGTATTTTAATACCTGAATAATTTCAATTGTATTTTATAATAAGTAATTTGAATAACAGCCCACCTTGAAACAATATTTATGTAGTAATTATTTAAATTGTATGTAACAGTCACTGCAAATGCTTATTTTTATTGTAAACATATTTTAATAATGTTATGTGAATACATTATATACTGTAATAATGCAAGAACTGTGAAAATAATAAGTTTTAGGTTGCTAACAATGAGTAATAATGAGGTAATTGTGGCAATAATGTGTTTAGAGTTTGAAATGTACTGGTCATGATTAGAGCGAATATGACGTAGTTTCAGTGACAGTTTTAAAATTAGCCAATCAACAGCAAAGAAAAGTTTTAAGTTAGATGCAGAAATTCTATTGGACTAGAATTAGCCAATCAGAGACTTGCAATATCGAAGCTTATGGGTTTTGACCGTTGAGGGTTACTCAGTTGCTGGCGAGACTTGGTAGAGTACAGATGGAAAAATGTGTTCTCTACGGGTGATTAGTAAAAACAGATATACGCACTAAGTGAATGTGTAAAAGTTTCTCACAGTTCTTTAAAAGTGTGGTGCTGTATAAATATGTGCAAGAATTGCAATAAAAGAAGTTAATTTAAAAGTTTAATTCTGTGATGTCTACAAAAATTGTCATACCGCGCCCTACCCAAGATACATGACTCTAAAGTAAGACTGACGCAGCCGAGGCAAATTCAAACATAAGTAATATTTCGTAAGCATCAAAATTCAAACCGACGCCCAAAGCGTGTTTTAGGAGCTGCTTTAATGCACTTAAATAAATATTACGTAAAAATACATCTTCAAGTTTATGTAAAAACATATTACATGCAACAAAATTACCTACTTCAAGTTAGTTTCCAAGCGTGTAGCTAACAACAACAGTAAAACTTCAACAGTAGAAGAAAACAACTACAAGTTGGCTCCCAATTGCGGGGCAGATAAAATAATTTACGTAATTTATTACGCAACAACTCATAACTTCTTCAGTGTTGAGCGCCAATTTTGCGGCACGGGATTTTCAGGAATGGTCCTGGGTTCGATGCTAGCTCAGGGATTTGCATGGATCTTGGGTCTAGGGTTAGTGGTTAATACGACTGATTCATTTTCCTGCCCGTTTATTTCCCGTACCGTTTTAAAACCTGACTGATGATATCACCTCGCCACACACACACCCACACACACACACACACACACACACACACACACACACACACACACACACACACAGGCGCATTTCTTTATTACTGTGCTTCATATCATCGCCCCTATCCGCCGATACATTTGTTTTCCGAACAACCTCCAAGGAACTACCACGAAGAAGTGCCTCTTCTAAGCTCTCCTGTTTCTTTATTTCAAAATTCTCATCTCCCCATTTCACTATCACATGATTTCTGCCTTCTTTCTTATTGGATGCCTGGAGCTTTCGGGGAGCATTGACAGTTTTTTACACATGTGATTTTCAGGCGACCTAACGGTACACTAACAAAGTGTATTTTCTTCTCATTCGGTTAGATTAAGGGAAAAACCATTCCATTTCCGGCCTGCTAATGGCACTGTCTTTTCAACCCATATTCACCTGTAGATGTAATATTCATTTCTCAGTCTTATTTAGTAATACTATTCCTACTGTTAATAATATTTATTTTGTCTATGGTTATAATTTTATATTTAGCTACTCAGAACGTACTGCTTCAGGGTGAAGGATTTCCTTCAAAATCTTCGTTTCGCATCCTTGGAAGTTCCTGAACTTAAAAAGCAATTTCACGTATTTAACGAATTTTTATGCTTTTTACTTTCTCTACTACGTATAGTAAGTAGGGGAAGTATTGCATTCCACCCAAAAATTCGATACCGAGATTTCACCGGAAATACATGTTTTGAGACCTCCTGAATCCAAAAAAAGCATTTTTGGAAACATGTCCGTGTGTGTCTGTGTGTGTCTGTGAACAGCATAACTCAAAAACGAACAGTCGGATAAACACCAAACTTGGTATTTAGGTTCAGTATCTTCCAGAGATGCGACACGAAGGTTTTCAAGAAAATCCCCCCACCCCAGACTACCCTTTACATGGAACATTTTTCGAAAATTTTAATTTTCTCAAAAATGGCTCTAACGATTTTGATTAAAATATCATATGTTTAAGATAATGTCATGAGAAATGAAATGTATATCTCGAATTTTCTGGGAATGTCTCCAAAAGTATTCTTCATTGTGAACGACTTTTGCATAACTGGTAAACCATAAGAGATAGACAAAATTTTACTACACAAAAAATGTAGATCTCGTTAAAATACACAACTTATGTCATATACATTTCTTTTTTTGAGTAAACCATTTTCGAGATATTGCTTGTTATTCCCTTAAATTTTCCAATACTTAAACTTTTTCTCAAATTCGTTATTCATTTTTTATGTCCTGGACTTGCAAAGAGAATGGAATGCGCCGCATAGCAACCAGCGTTAAAATATTTGACCATCGCTTAAAAGCTACCATATTCCCCTTGCATCTACATGAAAATTAGCAATAAGATTTGACATCTCGATATCTCGATTAACATAAAGCATATGGAGAATAGGCATTTGTAAAAATAGATTGTACAAGAGTAGAGAAAGTCATGTGAGTGTAACACATCAGATTTTTTTATGTCCTGGACATGCAAAGAGAATGGAATGCGCCACATAGCAACCAGCGATAAAATATTTGACTATCGCTTAAAAGCTACCATATCCCCCTTGCATCTACAAGAAAATTACAAATAAGATTGACATCTCGATATCTCGATTAATATGAAGCATATGGAGAATAGGCGTTTGTAAAAATAGATTGTACAAGAGTAGGGAAAGTCATGTGAGTGTAACACATCAGATTTTTTTGTGTGTTTTCAGGTGGCCTCAAAGCATATTTCCGGTGAAATCTTGGCATCGAACTTTTCGTTCGAATGCAATACTTTCTCTAATTGCTGTAAGTTCGTAGCAGAAAAGTTATAAGCTTTGGTGAGAATATTTTGTACAAAAGTAAACAACAGTGGGTGGAGAAATTCATATGAGTGTAAGTTATAAAAAAACGTTTTTCACAGTTGTGTGCGTTTCTTGACACGTTGTGTTTCTCGCTGGAGTTTCATGTATATTTAAAAATATTACGCCCCGGCCTGTGAGAGACGTGAACATAAAATATTCAAGAACGTGTTATTGTACTTTAGCGACACCTCGCACGGCACAAAAGGAATGCGTTTTGCTCGCTTGTCTTAAGTCATCTGACAAATCTTTGGCTTGCGACTTTCGCTCTGCTGCGTCCCAAAACAATATATCCCGTTCCGCTCATTGCAGCTGCCTTAATAACTTCATCAGCATGAACATGGGAGCCATCCTGCCGGAAAATGTGAGAGGTCACGTACAAAAATTAAGCAACAGAGAGACTCCTCCATTCTAAATGATGGCACATGAATACAAATGCGGGTTAAAAATCGTCTTCTTTTGCCACGGAGAACTTGAAATCGGTACAGTTTATACCAAAAACATTGCTTAAAGTACTGAAATTTATAATATCTACAGTCAACTAATTTATAGACTAGCCACCTTACACAGCATTGCACGGTTAGTTATTAATACTCGAATGGCCATTTAATTAATTAAATACGTTCCCCCGTTCCTTATGAAATTACTAGTGAAATACCCGGCGTTGCCCGTGGTTTGAATGGTTTATTCCTACAACGTTTAACCTTAGGTTGTACTTACCCAATAGCATTCGATTTCTCTAGAGGATTTAACAATTATTACACAGAATACTTAAACAAAGAGTTAGTTAAAACTATCAGCAAAAAAAAAAAAAAAAAAATCTGATGTGTTACACTCACATGACTTTCTCTACTCTTGTACAAACTATTTTTACAAACGCTCATTCTCCATATGCTTCATGTTAATCGAGATGTTAATCTTATTGCTAATTTTCTTGTAGATGCAAGGGGAATATGGTAGGCTTTAAGGGATAGTCAAATGTTTTAAGATGTGGTTACTATGTGGAGTATTCCATTCTCTTTGCATTACCAAGACAAAAAAAAATGAATAACGAATTTCCATTTGAGAAAAAGTATAAGTATTGGAAAATTTAAGGGAATAACAAGCCATATCTCGAAAATGGTTCACTCAAAACAAAAATGTATATAACATAAATTGTGTATTTTAACGCGATCTACATTTTTTGTGCAGTGAAATTTAGTCTATCCCTTATGGTTTACCAGTTATGCAAAAGTCGTTCACAATGAAGAATACTTTTGGAGACATTCCCGGAACATTCGAGATGTACATTTCATTTGTCATGAAAGTATCTTAAATATATGATATTTTAATCAAAATTGTTAGAGCCGTTTTTGAGAAAATTAAAATTTTCGAAAAATGTTCCATGTAAAGGGTAATCTGGGGTGAGGGGATTTTCTTGAAAACCTTCGTGTCGCATCTCTAGAAGATATTGAACCTAAATACCAAGTTTGGTGTTTATCCGACTGCTCGTTTCTGAGTTATGCTGTTCACAGACAGACACACAGACAGAAACACAAACACACAGACATGTTTCCAAAAATGCTTTTTTTGGATTCAGGGGGTCCCAAAACATGTATTTCCGGTGAAATCTCGGTATCGAATTTTTGGTTGGAATACAATACTTCCCCTACTTACTATACGTGGTAGAGAAAGTAACAATCCGATGTGATAAAGCAAGACTTTCTTACTTTAGCGTTATTAAAATATTGTTATACATCGGGGTGAGGCCAAAAGGTTTGTAGCTAAAATATTAAATTTATTTCCCCCGGAATAAACATTGGGGGAGGTAGCTACAGAGGCAAGCGAAAGGAAGCAAGAACTTGCTGCACACAACTAAAGCGGGCGTGGAATATTTATAAATAATTAAATTTGAATTCACATTTTGTTCAGGTTTATTATAAATTTAGATTCTCTACATTGTACACGAAAAAGTTACAGACAAAACACTGGGGGAGATGCCCCACGCACTCTTACACACATGCTAACATACACGACCCTTTGGCTACAACTGACACTAAGCCAAGCCACGCCACCACTCACTCACACACACACACACACACACACACACACACACACACACACACAGAGAGAGCTATTCCCTCAATTGCCTTCACCCACCAACTAGGAAGATGGAATTGCCGCGCCGGACAAGAACTTAACATACAAACACAACAATTAGCTCAACAATATTATGCACAGCAATAATGTGTCCGACGCGACAATGCACACACATACACTACAATATGTTGTCTTTGGCGTATGTGACTCCCTTTTGTTTTGCTATGTCTTAATTGCTAAATCGTGACATATACCAGGTGACCCAAACAAGCCGTTTATGTTCGCACGCATGCATAGGTACAAAAGAATTGCCTCGTCACTGAAATAGTGCTGCTGTTTACTTGGTAGTTTCGTGCTGATAAGCGTCGCGTGGTCGTCTGCTTGCAGATCGAGTCAGGTCATTGAGACTAAAAGGTAACATTCACAAGGATATGATTACGATCTGTGCGGAGACGCAACAAAATGTAGCTGAGGCTGAGAGGCTGTGTTCTGAATATTTGAATCTCGGCATCTGTCTTGTGCGCACTTACAGAAACCTAATATAAGAAATGATGGATCAATACCGGTAGAACGTGTGCCTGAGAGACCCTTACATGAATTCGTCCGCCAAGGCGGGCATGTTTATGCACATGCTTATTATGCATAATGCTCTAATAGAAAATGATTTAATTCTAACACACCTTTAAGGATACATAAATATAATAAAAGTAGAACCCGGAACACCTCATATAGCAGGCGGTTTATCTACCGAATGAGCCCTCGGACCAGTAGTAGCAGTTAAAGTGTTCATTTTCAAGCGTTGGTCTTTCATTTAGTGATATCCTCTCTGTCGGCATGGGGCCCCCTTTGCAGTTGTGCTTAGGCAAACCTTTTGGTATCCGGTATAAACTAACTTCAGCTAAGGACGGCTTGTGTGGGCCACCTGGTATATTGCTTGGAAGGAAATATCCGCGGCATTTGTCTTATTTTACATGAATATTCTATGGACTAACAACTATTTTCTACTCCATGGCATTTTCAACTAAAAGTCAGGGCCCTCTTTTATAACAACAATGTGTTCGTACTGAAGTACAAGGACTCTGAAAATCCTTTTTAATTGTTTAGTAATTCATGGAATGTAATTAAGGATTTAAGTGGCGGAGTTCACCGGGGCTGCAGTTCCGGTTTCCGGCAACCCAGGGTATGATATCAGACGTGTGAGTGCGGATTTTATGTGCCGGGTATAGCACCGGTTGCCACTCAGCATCGCGAGGAAATTGAGGGGAGCTGCGATAGGTCGCGATCTCGGCCTTTAGAGCCAACGTTCCGGCTGGGGGAAGCGTGGTACTGGGCCCATCACCTCCCCTAACCTCTGTCGTGCGGGGCCCTGGTTCGACCTCGAACCGTTAGGCCATAGTCAAAGTGGAATTAAGTGTCTTACAGACCATGACCGTCAGAACGGATTGAGCTTTCCAATGGTTTGAGTTTATCCTACTTGCATTCCGTGACTTTGTCCAGTTTTTAAACTGTCACTGTCAGTTCTCTAGCTTCTGCCACTTTCTTCGTGGCGTAACAGCACGATGTAGACTCTTCTTCCGGACGGTTCACCCGCTCCAATATCTCGCTGAAGTAGTACTCACTGCACGTCAAGGTATTTGTCACAAACTCGCTCGGAGAACAGCACTTTTCACAACAGACCACCTCAGCTGACTTACATTCCTCACAAGAACGCTCGCTTATGTAGTCAGTGTAATCTTCTACAGAACATTCTACAACTTTCTGGACATACGTTCTGGTGGTGGGGAAGGAAATTTCTAAAATATTCTGATTAGCGCTTCCGGTGTTCACGCTGGCGGGCGCTGCTTATCTTTGTTTATCTCCGACTGCCCGGAGACGACCTTCCGATAACCTTGAGACACAGCTACTGCGTCAGAAATCGCATAGTTTTTCTCTCTTTATAATATTGTGACCGCGCGCACGAAACTACCTGCGGGCCGCCGGTAAGCGCCTCCCGGCCCGGCACCTGGGTGGGGTCTTCGACCGTCCGTCGGAATAACAGTCAGTGCGGAACAATAGCCCATTATGTGCCGCTTCCCTGTTCCAGAACAGTCGGTTTGAGCATGTTCTAGTAGGCTCCCTTTCTAGAACATTCCGCTTTGTATGCGGGACCTATATGAGGGACTGCTCTTGCCCGGAGTTAGTGAAGTAGTTACAAGTGGACAGTACCGCGCAGTTGTGAGTTGTGTTCCGAGTGTGTGCCAAACCTGACTCAGTGTAACGTTTGTGCCTAAGTGTTTTATGGTAACTGTTGTTCTCATTTGTTACATTATTCTTGCAGAAGTTTATTACTTTCTCTACTAGCTACATTTAGTAGGTAGAGGAAGTATTGTATATTGTATTCCAACAAAACTTCCCCTGAATCCAAAGTAAATCATTTTCAGAAAAAGTAAAAGTAAGAGCTGGATGAGTACCAAACTAGTTATTTAACCTCGTGAATGTGGACTCTGTAGTTCAAATTCCGCCACGAGCGACCTCCACGTGACTGAGATTTCTTCCGGGTTTGCTAGTCCTCATAACCTGAAAACGCCGGGGAAGTGCCCTAAACTTGGCCTGGAACGATTGCTTTCCATATTTCCCCCCCAATTATCATTTCATTGTATCATCAGTGTTCAGCGCGTGTGAGGCTAGCATTCGAGAGGTCCCGGGTTCGATTGCCGTCGCACTGACCACTCTGACCAGCGTTTTTTTTGTGATTTCTACGGTTGGTAGGCGAATGCCGCGGTGGTTCCCCGTCTACCACGAATTTCCTGTCCATTTCCTTTCATGAGGTTCACTTTATCTGCTTCAGGGTTGTAGGAGGAGGAGACGGCGGTTGGTGTATTGCGGCGGGACGGTGGAATTTGCGCTTTGGGAAGATTTCTCCCAGGCCCTTGGCGGGACTGATGAGAACTCCTTCCTTCCTGGGAGCAGTCTCGTCTACACACGGGACCACTAGTATCGGGAGGCATGTTGAAATCGTTAGCGCCTCTCGGATCTGGACAGCTCTCCTCTTCATCCCTTCCTACCAGAGTGACGTTGGAAGCAAAAAGAGTCCGCTGTACTGCAATGGCCTCGGTAGTTTTCCGATGCGCGTGACACGTTCAAGGTTATCTTTATCAGCTGTACTTCAGTCGCTGCTTTGTGTTCGTGTGTAAAGAGAGTTGTGCATCTTAAAGGTGAAGGTTTATTGAAGACGTCTGTGTTGTGTGTCATTTGTTTAAAAGTGTTATTAGCCCACTGCAATCCCTGCCGACAAATTCGCGCTTCAACAATGAATTTTTATGCACGTTACATACGTAAAACCGGAATCATGTAGACAGTTTCAGGAGGAACTCCAGTTCCAGGTGGAGAAACTGTTACACGTCTGGTGAATAAGTTTAGGACTACGGCATCGCGAAACGCTAAACCTAAGAAGCGAAAACGAGATGCTCTAACGGAGGAAAAAGTTGACGAAATTGCTGCATCTATTTGTGGGGAACCCTAAAAAATAAACTTTGTAGGAACAATCCCCGCACCGTAGACAAACTTAATAGAATATAAAAACATAAATTATGAACAGAAGACAATTCGTCTTATGTTCTTATGAAAGAAGAACTTATACGTGTTAATGGAAACTCATTTGAAGATACCAGGAATGTCTTCATGCAGATGGACACCACTTATAACAAGGTTAGTGCATGTTACTATCACTAGTGAGTAAATAACGCGGCAGTAACTGAACGAAACCCCACAGTGCAATAGTGTGCGGAGCAAACAAACGCGCGATGCGTGACGTCATCATAAAACCACTGCTCTATATAGGAGCTATTATAGTGGAAAGGTAAGTTCTTCAGCATTATTGTCCACGATTTCTCCCTGGAGTACAATCCTGGCGAACACTGTACACATTTTATTTCCCTAGCACTGAGAGGTCTAAGACAATGTGTTGGTAAGAAAAACAACATAAACCAGAGATTAATGGCAATGTTGATGTTTACGCTGACGGCGCAATACAGTTTAAGATGTTACATAAATTCCCTCATAAAGCAACTCAAGGTTTTCTGACAATAATCTAGAATTGTTATTGTTTTCCTTGATGAAACCAAATGACTCCTTTCCCTTTACGATTTCCCTTGCTCCAAAAAGCAAGCAAACATCCGTTTAAAGTACTTTCTGTAGCAGACACTGAGCTTAAGCGTCACACGACTTTTTCTATGCATTATCATCCCATAAATATTCTTCTGGAAACTATGTATATAACAGTATCGAAGTTAAGTTATATGTTTAATATTAAAATGTTTTATTTCCCAAAACATCAAAATTTCACTTTTTACTCTCTTCACGACAGTTAGAGGAAGTATTGCATTCCAATAAAAAATCGGATGTTAAAATTTTACAAGAAACGTTATATTCAAATTTAATGTATTTCGGCAATGAAGGCCTAAGTTTGTTACACGCGAAAGTACTCTTGGTAAGCCATAACTTTCGTTATTTTAGATTTTTTCAAAAATAGCTCTAACGATTTTGATAAAAGAAGTCCATATGTTTAAGATATTTGTAAAAAGTAAGCAGGCGAATACTGGGTTGATTTCTTCTCTATCACAATTTCCTTTTTCCGTCATTTCCCTTTCATTCCTTTCCTTCTCATGTTTCGTGGCAGATGGCGTGAATGTTTGCTTAAAGGAAGGGATATCGTTGACACTAGCAGTCTGCTTGGTTGACGGGTCGTTCATCGCCCTCTCTAGGCAAATGCAGTAGTGGGACTGGACTTCGAGCCTGGAATTGTTAGGCACCTTCGCGCGTCTCTGTGACTTGTCTGCCTGCGACCTGTAGCCTCCTGCAGTAGCCGCAATGTGCGAGGTGTCCCCCTTCGTTATATAATCTGCCTCTTCACTCTGAATTACTTCTGTAGAATTGGAAAGCCGTGAGGGATGGACAAAATCTTACTGCGATTGACACACAATTTAAGTAAAATTATTTTTTCTTTGTATAGTTAACGATTTCCAAGTTATTTTTTGTTATTGGTTTGATTTTCAAATAGTTATACCTACATTTTAATGCATTCCACCAAAAAATCTAATACCGAAATTTCACCGCAAATACACGCTCTGAGATGCGAGAAAAAAAGAACAAAAACAGTTTTTTTTTTAAAAAAAAAAAAGGTGCTTGTTTTTGTGTGTGTCTGCCTGCCTGTGAATAGCATAACTAAAACTCTGATGTGTTACACTCACATGACTTTCTCTACTCTTGTACAAACTCTTATTCTCCATCTATTTCATATTAATCGAGATAAACATTTGCAGAAACGATCTTTTGACATGCAAAGAGAATTACATTTTACACATAGCAACCAGTTCTAAAAATATTTGATTATCCCTTAAGACGTACTATGTTCCCTTGTTTTGTATTTGCCACGGCAATTTAGAAATACAGTAGCCTTTAAGCATAGACATATCACTTAATAGCTGGTTGCTAGGTGCAGTACCATTCTCTTTACCACAGATTAATACTCTTTGCATATCCAAGACAAAGAAAATGAATAACGAATTCCCATTTGAGAAAATAAGTATTGAAAAATTTAAGGGAATAACAAGCAATATCTCGAAAATGGTTCACTCAACAACAAAAAATGTATATGACATAAATTGTGTATTTTAACGCGATCTACATTTTTTGTGTAGTAAACTTTTGTCTATCCCTTATGGTTTACCAGTTATGCAAAAGTCGTTCACAATGAAGAATACTTTTGGGACATTCCCAGAAAATTCAAGATATACATTTCGTTTGTCATGAAAATATCTTAAACCTATGATATTTTAATCAAAATCGTTAGAGCCATTTTTGAGAAAATTAAAATTTTCGAAAAATGTTCCATGTAAAGGGTAATCTGGGGTGGGGGATTTTCTTGAAAACCTTCGTGTCGCATCTCTGAAAGATACTGAAACTAAATACCAAGTTTGCTGTTTATCCGACTGTTCGTTTCTGAGTTATGCTGTTCACAGACAGACACGCACGGACATGTTTCCAAAAATGCTTTTTTTGGATTCAGGGATGTCAAAACATGTATTTCCTGTGAAATCTCGGTATTGAATTTTTGGGTGGAATGCAATACTTCCCCTACTTACTATACGTAGTAGAGAAAGTAAAAGGTAGACATCATTGAAGACATACATTGTTTTCCTGGCATTAACAGTTTAGGAACATAGCGTTGTTACTGCCTTAAATTCTGCAATACTTTCCACACGTTTCTAAGTGCTATGTCCCCATTCGTTTGTTTTTTTTCTTGTGGTCATGCATAGAACATGGAATTTCGAAAGTGAACTGATTTTAAACTTTTGACTATCGCTTGAGCCTCCAGTAGCCACAACTAAATATGTAATGAGATTATTTCTGGAATCGTCTATCTCAATTTACATAAAGCAGGAGCTACTCTAAGGATAGTATATAGAATAGTGGACATAGAAAGTGTGTATTTTTGGGGTGGAACCTAAACAGAAATGTACGGAGAAACGCAGACACTCCGCAACGGCACTTTTTGCTTCTAACGTGACCCATGGAAGAGGGCAGAGGCTCGGATGACGACGGGCGCAAACAGGACGAGGTCCCTAACGTTTTCAGGACGAAAGCATCCTGACGCCACCCGGGGTGGGAGGCGAAAGCTAACTGAGCAGTACCGCAACGATGCCAAGGCAGAAACCTCCACAGAGCGCCTAGCTGGCCCATCGTCTGGTCCTACAACCCTGAAACAGATGCCAGCAAGATGATGGGTACAGGAGAGTCTGGTAGAAGATGAACCACCGACCCGGGGAAACCAGGAAAAACCCATGGGTTAGTGTGGGCGGTCGTCTGGAATCGAACCCGGGACCTCCCGAATGCGTTACCGCGGAGCCACCTCGCTTGGTTTGGCTGAAATGCAATACTAAGCGACAGAGACGGTAATAAACTAAAAACACCACTACAGTTAAGGGTGGAAGTCCTCCCTTCTGCTGCCTAGAAAACCGATATGCAGATGTTTTCAGTTGTAACTCAGTTTGTTTTAGGAGAAAGTAAAAGACCGCGTGTGGTACTGAGTTTAGGGATACTTCTGCCAAAGCATACGTGTTGGCAAACACTTCTCGTGGGAACGTGCCAAATTGATGCAGTGATGTGCTTAGGGTTACAAAGTTGATGCTAGATCATGACCAACATTTCGAGGTAAGGAAAGGGGGGGGAAGGAAAAAGATTCCTTATGGGTTACAATCACATGATTTTCTCCAACCACTGTCGTTTATTTTTATATATTTTCTACAAATTATTCTCACAAAAATGTATTTTTTATCTACTTAATACTACTCAAATTAAATGTTTAAAAAGTGGTTTTGAAATTCCATAGACATAAGGAGAAACAACTGAACGGTGATATTACTTAAAAAAATCTCGTGTGTTGTATTCATATCAGTACATATAATAAATACAGGAAGTATTGTATTCCATCCAAAAAATATATACCGAGATTTCACGGGAATGCATGTTTTGAGCCCCCCTGAATCAAATTTCTATATTAAATAACTAGAAAGAGTGGAACTTGAAAACAGTATATAACAACTGAATTTTAAAAGTTTGTATCACTTAAGCCTCCTGTATCCAACCCCCCTTCTACCTTCAACGGAATGTGTAAGGAACCCATTTCTGCAAATGCTTATCTCAATGAACACGAAGTGCATTGAAAAATAAGGTTTTGTAACAATGGATTGTAGGAGAGTGTGTAGAAAATTCATGTGATTGTAACATATAATAAATATTTACATATATATATTTACATACGATTTGCAGAAAATTCGGCTTTTATTGGTCATACAAATATTTATTGGACAACATGGACTAAAAGTAGACATTTCAACATAGTGCACACCAACTAAAAGATTTACATTATGAAATTTTTATACAATTCCACTGTGACCAATTTTGGTTTCAAGTCCAATTACATGGACTTTGTATTTGCACATGTGTAATAGCTCGACTTGGTTTGATTAGGTTTTATTTTTCATTAGATATGTCTTTTCACATGATTAATTTCTCATAGCGCTCACATTACCTGTTCGCAATACAAATCGTCATATTTCAATTTATAGCAATTCTTTGTGAAGTTCAGGTATACCTGCTTTCTTTGATCTAAACGTTATTCTTTTATCTACTATAACCTAGATAAAGATTAAATTGCGGCAATTATGAATCCAAAGAAGAAACTGAAATGGAAGTGAAATTTCAGAAGCAGCAGAAAGTAGTAGCCCAAAAAAAATCCAGAAAGCAATATGCTATATCATTTAATCGCTTCATTGTCTGCTGTACGGCAAAACATTTTCAAAATAATTTCACTGAACATGACTGCTAGCGAATTATTAAAACATCTCGCTGTACACGGGAGTTGATCTATTAGTTTCAGCAATCAATATAATGTTATTTATATTTTAAAAATTCGAATGCTGTCTAAAAAAACAGTATATGACAAACTGTTAAGAGTGATTTTATTTTGCTGTAGGATTGCGAAACTCGGCCAATTCGCAAAATAAAACCCCATTTTTTAACACTTAACATAATCTAATGTTAAACATATTGTGACGTAGCGGCTATGGCCCAAGGATATCGAGAGGTCGGCGCCGCCAAATCGGAGGTAAAGAGAGATAAGTAACGCTCTCGGCCGGCGTAAGCATCGGAAGCGCTATGGGCAGATAACCAGAATTTTCTGCAGGTTCCTCTTCTCGCTTCCAAATTGTGTATCTAGATAAGATTCTGGAAGGTTCCGTTGTCTATATAAGCCAGCGTTCTCGCGAGAGCAGTCAGTGAGTTGAATCGGTCAGTCAGTAAGCGAGTGCGACTAAAAGTGTCGTTCTCCGAGCGAGTTTGTGAGACTGCCCCAGCGAGTGAAGTGGAACGAAGAAGGTGGAGTGACGGCTAGTTCACATTAATGAAGTGGCAGTGTGAACTAACTGAAGTAATAGTTGAAAAACTGGACAAAGTCACAATATTGTACTTTATTAAAAAGCCATTTTTGAGAAAACTGAAGGTAATGAAAATTTTCCATGGAATGGGTAGTTTGGAGCGTGGGCTTTTCTTGAACCTTCGTGTCGCATTCTTGGAGGATGCTGAACTTTAATATCAGATTTGGTATTTACCGGAGATTTTGTTTTTGCCTATAATGACCATAAACATCCTATCTTTTATATATACGTATTTGCTAGCTTACCGTACTTTGCAAGGTTAGATTTTTAAACTTGAATGGCGAATTAAATTATTTAATTTGCTACCCGTTCTTTATGAAATTATTGTACAATGTTCTAGAAGATTTTTATGGTGAATCCTCTTATTTATCCATTTTAATTGTGCTTTCGTACAGTCACGGTTGCTTATAGTAGACAATAAATCCCCACGCAAAATGATGTGAAACATTGGCGGAATGTGTTCCAACTTCTGGAATTGCTACATAATTTTAAGTACCCTTTGGCGGTGGAACAATCATCGGTCGGAATGGTCGAGTAATTTTTACTTTCTCTACTACGTATAGTAAGTAGAAGTATTGCATTCCAGCCAAAAATTCGATACCAAGATTTCACAGGAAATACATGTTTTGAGACCCCCTGAATCCAAAAAAAGCATTTTTGGAAACATGTCCGTGTGTGTCTGTGAACAGCATAACTCAGAAAGGAACAGTCGGATAAACACCAAACTTGGTATTTAAGTTCAGTATCTTCCAGAGATGCGACACGAAGGTTTTCAAGAAAATCCCTCCATCCCAGATTACCCTTTACTTGGAACATTTTTCGAAAATTTTAATTTTCTCAAAAATGGCTCTAACGATTTTGATTAAAATATCATATGTTTAAGATATTTTCATGACAAATAAAATGTATACCTCGAGTTTTCTGGGAATGTCTCCAAAAGTATTCTTCATTGTGAACGACTTTTGCATAACTGGTAAACCATAAGAGATACACAAAATTTTACTGCACAAAAAATGTAGATCGCATTAAAATACGCAATTTATGTCATATACATGTTTTTTGTTGAGGGAACCATTTTCGAGATATTGCTTGTTATTCCCTTAAATTTTCCAATACTTTTTCTCAAATGGGAATTCGTTATTCCTTTTTTTTTGTCCTGGACATACAAAGAGAATGGAATACTCCACATAGCAACCAGCTCTTAAAACATTTGACTATCGCTTAAAGCCTATCAATTCCCCTTGCATCTACAAGAAAATTAGTAATAAGATTAACATCACGATTAACATGTAGTATATGGAGAATAAGGGTTTGTAAAAATAGTTTGTACAAGAGTAGAGAAACTCATGTGAGTGTAACACATCAGATTTTTTAGATAATAATTACAGTAGGTAAACTTTAACCTTTCTACCTTCTCTTTGGTCCGGTAGTAATTTAATAACATAAAAGCTACGCAGTTTTCAAATAATATAGAAATCCTTAACATACAGAAGGGAACAGGGGTGAAGCTAGTGAATATTAAGATTCCGCACTCCTAGGTCACCAAGTTAAGCTCTTAGGAAAGGACATTGTCTGCGATCTTTGAGAAAAACATTCTCACTTGTTAGGAGGCAGACACTGAACATGTTTAGAAAATCAAACAAGGATTAGTTTTTAAAAATTTAAGTGATTTTACTGTTTTTCAAAATATTCCCCTTTAACATCAATACATTTTTACATTCGATGAAACCAGTCCTTATAGCAATGATGCCACTCTTTCTGAGCCACTTCAGAAACCAGTTTTTATAGTCATTCCACGCATTTTATCTTTGATTTTTGCAAACAAAACTAAATCACAAGGTGCTTTTTCAGGGCTGTATGGTAGAAGATCCATGGTGCTGACCTTTAGGGCATCCAGATACTCAGTTTTGCCTTTCTTTTAGGTGTTTTACACGAACTTTTTCAAAAAATTGCGGTAAACAGACATTTGCGTACCAATCGGCAGTAACGGTACGTCTGTCTTCTAATGCTGTAGTAGCAATATGGAAGAAAACTAGCAACCATCTTCATACCAGCACTGCGAATTTGTCCGACTTTTATGGGCTTTGATTCTGTTGGAAAGACCGTTGAGCCGATTGACTTTTATTTTCAGGTTCATAAATCCAAGATTCGTCATCAGTGATGATATTTCAAACCAAATTTGAAGTGCCGCTTGGAATTTTTCCAGATTATTTCTGCACCAATCAATGCGTTGTTATTATTATATACTATTTATTGTCGCTTCAACTTTAAAGTCATATCGCGACTACTTTAGAATATAGAACATAATTTCAATGAAAATACAATATTTTAAGCAGTAATAGTGCATACAACATTAAATTCTCTAGATAGGTGTGCTATACATTGTTATACAATTCTGTCGCTTTCATAAACTTTAAAGTTCATTGTTGTGCTGAATTTAGGGCGTCTGGTAGGCTGTTGGGATGTCACGTCTTTCTCTGTGTTGTACATAGCGACAGCAGCCTGTGATGAGAGGATGAACTGTGAGGTTGGACCTGCAGAGGTCGCATATGGGAGGAAGGTCACAGTTGAGGAGATGTTTGTGCGTTATAGAAATATGTCCAATACGTAGTCGAGTTAATAAAGGGTCTCAACAAGAGTGTCCTGTCTTTAACATGTGATAGCTGCCGTTGTTATTGAGTTACAGCAGTCATGTGGTTACAGTTGTTATTGACAAATAGCCATGGAACGTTACAGCATTCAACATCGCATAGAAATTGTGAAAATTTATTATCAAAATGGATCATCTGTTCGCCAAGACTTCCGTGTATTGCGTGAAGTTTACGGTGTGTATAATCGTCCCTGCGAGAGAACGATTCGGTGTTTGATCGATAAATTTGAAAGAAGTGGTTCTGTCAGCGATCAAAGAACGCCTGTACGTAGTCGACGTAAGCGGTCCAACGAAAACATAGGCGCCGTTAGTGAGAGTGCGCGCGAGGGCGGAAACAAATAAATTGCTCTTCGAGCGCAAGAATTGGGGCTTTCGCCGACCACAACTTGGCGAATTCTGAAGTTTCACGCTTACAAAATCGTGTTAACCCAAGAACTAAAGCCCAATGACCATAGGTTGCGCCGTGTATTCGCTGACTGGACTATGGAGCAATTGGAAACCTGACCCGAATTTTTGTCGAAAAATCATCTTCAGCGACGAAGCCCACTTTTGGATGGATGGTTGTGTTAACAAACAAAATTGCCGCTATTGGATCAATCACAATCCAATGCAGATTCAATAACGACCACTTCATCCCCAAAAGGTTACTGTGTGGTGTGGATTTTGGCATGGTGGAATCATTGGTCCATATTTTTTCCAAGATGAAGATGGAGAAGCTCTGTCAGTGGATAAAGATACCGGGCTCTTATAAGGGACTATTTTTGGTCTCAATTGGATGGTATGGCTCTCAGAAACATCTGGTTCCAGCAAGATGGTGCCACATGTCATACTGCTCCCGAAACAATCGATCTTTTGAAGGAGAAGTTCAGAGGTTTCATCATTTCCCGTGGTGGTGATGTTAGCTGGCCCCCGAGGTCATGTGATTTAACGCCGTTGGATTACTTCTTGTGGGGTTATGTTGAATCTCTAGTTTATGTCAACAAGCCAGAAACAATAAATGATCTTATGAATAACATCACTCGTGGTATTCGTGAAGTTGAACCTAATTTACGTTCTTCTGTCATTGAAAATTGGGTCAACCGTATACGCGCAACCCAACGAAGTCGCGGCGGTCACATAACTGATGTTCTCTTCCACACGTAATGACATTAATTATGTTCCAAAGTAAATCTCTATAATTTATGGAACGTGTTTTATTTAAGTTCACACATAGGACACTCTTATTGAAAGACCCTATATAACTCGCTTGTTTGCGGCTGAAATGATAGTGTTGAAGTTTGGACTCGGAAATGTAGACATCGTGTAACTTACTTCTAAATGCGGCTGTCCATGTTTGTCTCCATTGATTAATGCAAGTCTTTTTGATGAAGTCCGTGTGTGGGATCTTGATGCCCTGGGGGAGATGTTTGGTGGATTCTTTGGCTGCCTGGTCAGCTGATTCATTTCCCAGAATTCCGACGTGAGGCGGAGTGTAGACGAATAACACTCATTTACCAGAGGTTAGTGTTTGGTTGTACAGTTTCTGAAGTTCTTTAACAATGTTTTGGGAGGTTGACTTTAGTTGAACGGATGTAAAAGCACTCAGCGAGTTCGAAAATATATGTAATTATGTAGGTTATCTTTTTTAAGTATATATTCCAATGAGAGTTGAACTGCGAATAATTCACAAGAATAGATAGAAAGATTTGTTTTTGATCGGTAGTCACTTTATGTGGAATCTATCGACAACAAAGTTTTATCACGTCTAAGTTTGATCTTAAATGTTTTGTACTTGACTCATACCGATGCCTAATTTCGCTCGAATAAATGCATAAGATGTCCGTTGATCTTCTTCAAGCACTGCTCTAACAGCGACAATATTTTCATCAGTAACAACAGTTCTTGGGCGTCCTTCACGAAATTCATCACTAAGAAAACACCGATCTCTTTTGAATTCGCCTTACCAATTATAAAAGGTTGCCTTAGATAGGACTTCTTCGCCAAATGTATTTTTAAGCCGATCTTTACATTCTTTAGTCCTTAATCAAGATTTAAAATCGCCAAAACTCATAGCCCGGAAATGTTCTTTAGTCAAATTCATTTTTGGGTGAATACAAAATCTTTAAATGATGACAATTAACAAACTATTATAGCAAATCAACAAACTACACGGCAATAAACTCGCAAAATATTAGAAAGTAGCTGTAAATATAAACAAATTTTATTTGTTTTGAGAAACATGGCATTCTAAAAAAGATTCGCCCTCGTAATTATAAAATATGGTTCACGGATTTTATAATGTTAGCAGTTTTCTCTTTATACAATGATTTAGGATATCCTGCTAAAAAACTTGATTACGACGTAAGTACCAAGGAAATAAAGTAAAACTTTCTTACTTGAGGGTTGTTAGAATATTTTGCCACTGGTATCGCATACATTTTACGGTTATAAACACATCCGATTCTTTTTTGTTTTGCTTGTTGAATCATGACTAAGGAGCGGATCCGAGTGACCGTCTTTATGAGGTTGACTTATAAGTCGACCACGATATTACTGCACTTGACCCAGCGAAGTGCAGCACTACTCTGGTCGAGTTATACCTTGTACTGTGAAGTAGTTTGTTGCTTCACGTATGGAAACCCGATTTGAAGTAGGATTTGTATTGTATTTCGACTGTTGGGGAGCCGAACTTGAGGTAGCTGCAACCGCGCGTATGGTAAAAAGTTTCCGGTAGCCTTCGCCCCAAGTTTAAAAATATTAATTTTGTAATTTGACTGTTTCTTTAAATATTATTTTTAGAGGCATGTTATTCTTTGTAGGGTCGTGGTGCGACAAGAATGTAGGCTTACACAGATTATAATTTTAATTCACTCCTTTTATTAATGCTTGACACGATTTAAATAACACTTCACTGATATAGAGAGCTGTGTGATTTATTTTTAATAATTACTTGCACTTTTTAACACGTAAACTATTTTTGTCTCACAAAAATAAGTATTAAATTTCTCGAGGACGCACCTCGCGTCCGGTTAGGAACACTGTCTACAAGCAAATGACTTCTGAATTTGTAAATTTTGCTCCAGTTTAGTTTCTGATTGACTAATCCTAGTCCAATAGAATACATTCATTTAAATAAAGCTTTTTCTGGTTGTTGATTGGCTATTTTATAAGCTGTCACAAAAATTACATTATTGCTTCCAAGAATCACAAGTAACATTATTAAACTTTCAGATTCATTATTGCCTCAAGGTTACCTCATTGTTAGAAACGTTTGACCTATTTCTCACAGCTCCTACATTATTAAATTACGTAATACATTCACATAACGTTATTACACATGTATACAATAATATAAACATATACAATGACTGTAATATACACTTTTTATATATATTATTTTATACACATATTGCTTTAAGGCGGGCTGTTATTATATTTACATATTATATAATTTGACTGAAATCATTTGTGTTAAAAATACTCCCTCAACTGTAGTCTGTTTGTGTTGAAGGAGAGAAGTCCAGATGTAAACAACGGGCGCGGCCTGCAGTGCTCGTACAGTTGTAGCAAAGGAATGCGTATACATAACGACTGTTAATCTTTCCATTCATTATAGAACACTATGTCTGTGTATTGCAGTGGACAATAATGTAGGTACATGTGGAATTTGCCGAAAGTGTGTGTTCTTCATGTCTACTTAAACAAAAGATATGTAGTGAGAAATTCCTTTCGATATCGCAAGTGGTAACGAATAATACACTATATTCTGTCTCTGATATGTTTCTTACACTTTCTGATCTGGAGGGCAGCAAGACTTCTAGCCCAGCAAACAAGATTGAAAAAAAAAACAGTATTTTTAATTTCTCTACTAGGTATAGTAGGTAAGGGAAGTATTGCATTCCAACAAAAAATTCAATATCGAGATTTCACCGGAAATACATGTTTTGAGGTCTCTTGAATAAAAAAAGCGTTTTTAGTGAAAGGTCCGTGTGTGTGCCTGTGTCTCTGTGAACAGCGTAAATCAAAAACCAAAAGATACTGAACCTAAGTACGAAACTTGGTATTTAGGTTTAGTATGTTTCAAAGATGCGACGCGGAGATTTTGACGAAAATTTCCACACCCCAGACGGAACATTTTTTAAACTTTTGATTTTCTCAAAAATGGCTCTAACGATTTTGATTAAAATATCACATATTTAAGATATTTCCATGAAAATAAAATGTATATCTTGAATTTTCTGGAAATGTCCCCAAAGTCCTATTCTTTCTGAATGGCTTTTGCATAACTGGTAAAGCGTAAGAGATAGACAAAATTTTTCTACACAACAAATGTAGACCTCGTTAAAACCTACAATTTATATCCTATACTTTTTTTTTGTCAAGTGAACTATTTCCGAGGTATTGCTTGTTATTTGTTTTAATTTTCCAATACTTATACTTTTTCTCAAATTCGTTATTCGTTTTTTTTATGTCCTGGCAATACAAAGAGAATGGAATGCTCCACATAGCAACCACCTCTTAAAATATTTGACTATCGCTTAAAGCCTACCATATTCCCCTTGCATCTACAAGAAAATTAGCAATAAGATTAACATCTCGATTAACATGAAGCATATGGAGAATAAGCGTTTGTAAAAATAGATTGTAGAAGAGTAGAGAAAGTATGTGAGTGTAACACATCAGATTTTTTTCTGTAAGTTTATCGTTCACCTTTTTTCCTAATTAATGTTTATACAACCTACTTCTTCACACTATGTTGTAGACATTGGCATTTATAATTCAAATGTTTCTAATGATGTTATGGCATTAGGTAAGCAGCGAAAGCTAAGCGGAACATAATGCTTTCTATGGTGTATTTCTTTTCCCACCGTCTGTACCCAGGGGCCACGTGCCAAGGCGTGCCCTCTGCATCGGCAGCTTGAAATCACGGACCAAATCACTCTAATCCGCCCTGTGACCATCTATATTGGTGTTCCTTGGAATGAAATATCCGCGGCATTTGTCTTATTTTACATGTATTTTCTGTGGAGTAAACAACTATTTTGTACTCTATGGCATCCTCAACTAAAAATCAAGGCATTTTTCGCAATCATGTTTCTTTATAACTGCAATCTGTTCGTATTCAAGTAAAAGAGGCTTCTAAATCCTTTTTAGTCTTTTAATAATTTATTAATTGAAATCAGAAGGTATTTTATAGCCCATGTCAGTCAGAAAGAATACGGGTTTTAAGCGATGAAAGAATTATCACATGTTTTTGAGGTTATGCTACATATACAGAAACCTTTTCTCTTTATAATTCAAGTACAAATTTGTATAGTATAGTCCACACGGTCAGTTCTATATTAAAAGTTAAAGGTAAAAATAAATTATTACCTATTTATTTATAGAATCTGGGAAATGCTGAAGTTTTTAGTTCCAAGATTTTGTAAAATATATTACGTTTATATATTGTAGAATATTTTTAAGTAATTGTACATTTTAAAAATCTAAAACCTTTGGATATAACTAATCTGGCTTATTAGGGAACATCTGGTAACGAAGAAACTTAGTTACCAATCTAAAAAAAATGTAGTGATGCATTCAAGTGAGTGGAGTACTTTCGAAAGTTGGGACGATTAGCACGCGCCGGCGGTATATATATATATTACAGTATTGTTGTGTAAGTTGGCAACACTGAGTTAACTCCGCTTCTAAAGACCACTATCAGCCTGTAAAATGGACATTACTTCATGTTTACGTGTTCATAAAAGGGATCCAGCTAAGTGAGTGGGTTGTCATGGTAACTAATAATACTCCTTCATCTGTTTCTAAGGCTGTCACGGACAGAGTTCTCGTTTTTCTGTATTATGGCTCGACATTAGCGCCACTGTAAGCCTCTCTGCCCGGACACAAAAGGAAGTTTCTCAGACATTTAGTCACTGAGGAGGAATTAGAGGCCGGCGGAAGATTGACTTGGGAGAAAGCGCGATCAATCATGATTTACAGAGAAACCTCGCAAAGCTAGGATCAGAGACAGGGCGAGGTCATATTTGCTCACAGCCTTGTGTATCGTCTTGCTTTATTTTTATAAGAGTTCTACCGAGGTGACAGTTCGGAAACCTTTCTAAAATCTTGGCGTGCTACAGCACTTTCCAAAACTGTAAGATGTTATACTTAGTTGATTGGGAAACCCAGTCGCTAATCCACATGGTTTCGGAAAAAGTGCGTTATCCTCTTCTCCCTAAGCGCTTTTACTTTACCTAACACCCACTTATGGTAGGTAGAGCAAACATTCTATATCGAGTTTTCACCGGCAATACATGTTTTGAGAGCCACTGAATCCATAAAAGCATTTTTAAAAAGAAGCTTCCGTGTATATGTGTGTGAGACTAAAAAGCGAAATGTCAGATACATAGCAAACAAAGTTATGTCCTTTTCAAGTATGTGACTCGAAGATGCCATCTTAAACTGCCCCATGTATGAAAAAGGTAAAGGTACAGATTTAAGGAGAGGCCTGCAAAACCGGGTTAGAGCACGCCAAGTACCACAACGTGAACCCTGGAGGGTTGGGTTCCATAACGTATCCGACACCGCCCATAGGTCGTAACTACCGACGGTGGGGCCCATTGCGGGGTCGGGTACCGATTGGACAGATCCGACCGTCTCTAGGGAGGAAACGGCTACAAATCTCACATACACCACCCTGAACACAGTCGTGTGGTCCTACAACCCTGAAACATGACGGGGACACGAAATTCATGGTAGAAGAGGAACCACTCCAGCATTCGCCTGCCGACCAGAGGAAACCACGAAACGCCCATTGTTCAAAGTGAGCGGTCGTCGGGGATCGAACCCGAGAACCTCCCGAATGCGAGTGGCGCACGTTACCGCGACGCCAGCTTGCTCGGTCCCACTCATGGTAAATGTTTGTTGCTTTCTCTACTACGTATAGTAAGTAGGGGAAGTATTGTATTCCACCCAAAAATTCGATACCGAGATTTCACCGGAAATACATGTTTTGAGACCCCCTGAATCCAAAAAAAGCATTTTTGGAAACATGTCCGTGTGTGTCTGTGTGTCCGTGAACAGCATAACTCAGAAACAAACAGTCGGATAAACAACAAACTTGATATTTAGGTTCAGTATCTTCCAGAGATGCGACACGAAGGTCTTAAAGAAAATTCCCCCACCCCAGATTACCCTTTACATGGAACATTTCTCGAAAATTTTAATTATCTCAAAAATGGTTCTAACGATTTTGATTAAAGTATCACATGTTTAAGATATTTTCATGAAAAATGAAATGTGTATTTCGAATTTTCTCGGAATGTCTCCAAAAGTATTCTTCATTGTGAACGACTTTTGCATAACTGGTAAACCATAAGAGATAGACAAAATTTTACTACACAAAAATGTAGATCGCGTTAAAATACACAATTTATGTCATATACATTTTGTTTGTTGAGTGAACCATTTTCTAGATATTGCTTGTTATTCCCTTAAATTTTCCAATACCTTTTCTCAAATGGGAATTCGTTATTCATTTTCTTATGTCCTGGACATGTAAATAGAATGGAATACTCCACATAGCAACCACCTCTTAAAATATTTGACTATCGCTTAAAGCCTACCAATTCCCCTTGCATCTACAAGAAAATTAGCAATAAGATTAACATCTCGATTAACATGAAGCATATGGAGAATAAGCGTTTGTAAAATAGTTTGTACAAGAGTAGAGAAAGTCATGTGAATGCAACAATCAGATTTGTTTATGTATTTGATCAAAATGGCAGAACAATGGTAAATTTCATAGGAGATGAAACTTCTGAGGGAAGTGAAAGAATGCAGTAAAATGGAACACATACGAAATTATGCCATATCAGAAGAACTGAATATATTTGCGATCAATGAATATAGGTATATGTTAACAGAATCGATGATGGCAGAATACCAAAGTTGGCCATCAATTATAATCCTCGAGAAGGAGATGGTCACTTACGCTGGAACAGATTATTGAGCCTAATCCGTCAAGTAGAAGAAGAAGAAGACTAAAAATGGCTGTAACGATTTTGATTAAAACACCATAAGTTTAAGATATCTGCATGACAGATAAAATGTAAGTGACGCACAAAAACCTACTACATAAAAAATGTAGACCCCTTTAAAACACCCAATTTTGTCGAGTACATTTTCTGTAGCATTAACTGTTTCCGAGATTGTATCTGATGTTGACGGTGATAAAGAAGTGGCCCTAAATAATGGAATGTTTCCAGCGTACTTGAGGAAATTACAGAACAATTTATATAATTACAAAGCCTAAATGATGACAATATTTCTGTGATTAATTAATGCATATAATCGACTAGTGCAAGGGTAGCGAAAACGACTTCCTTCCGCGAGTCACCAAATATGCAACACGCACTGCATCACTCAGCAGCATGCGAAAAACAAAGGTACGATTACAGAGAGGGAACTCGCGAGTCACGTTTTCGCCACTTCTGGACTGTGTGCGAAAATGAAAGAAGCAAAGAAAAATTGACGATTTTCAAAGCACCAGTACTCTGATTTATTTCCTACTTTCTCTGCTAGTGTAGTAAATGGCGAAAGTACTGTATTCCATCAAAAAATTGGATGTCAGGATTATTGGATATGTTTTGAGACTCCCTGAATCCTAAAAACAGTATTTTTAACGGTCCTTGAGTGTGTGTATGTGAACAGCATAACTCAAAAACAAAAAGTCGAATAAGTATTAGACTTGGTGTATAGGTTCAGTATCTTCCAGATATGCAATGCAAAGCTTTACAATAAAATCCCTCCCACCCCAGCTACCCTTTACACGGAACATTTTTCGAAATGTTTTATTTCCTTAAAAATAACTCTAAAACTTTGATTAAAATACCATATATTAAATAAAATTATTATTTTGAATTTCCTGGGAATAGCTTGTGAAGTTCTCTTCATTCAGAAGAAATTTTGTATAATCTTGTATAACTGGTAAACGTACTACACAAAAAATGTAGATCTCTTTAAAACACACAATTTATTTCAAATAACCTTTTTTCTGGCATAAGCCGTTTCTGAGGTATTCGTTATTAGTGGTTCGAAATGTTCATTACTTGGTCATTCTTTACAGCCCTTTCAACATTCAGTTGTTTCTCGCGATGTCATGGAAACAGTATGGAATTTTAAGGCCAGCATATAGCGTCCAGTTGTTAAACATTTGTCTGTCGCTGTTCTCTTTGTATCTATAACGAAATGTGTAATGTAGCTGTTTCTGTAAACGTTTATTTGGATTAAAATGAAGTAGATAAAAAAGCAAGTTTTTATGCCCATTAATAAATGATGCAGGGTAGAGAAAGTCTAGTAAATAATACATTAGAATTTTTTTAGTATAGGTACTCCAAATAGAGGTGTATGTTTATTATTTGTGAGTTTGTTTCATTTCTTTCTTTCTTTTGTTAAAAAATACATAATTAAATTCAGCAATAATCTAATAAAACTCCATAAGAAGCTTCTCTTTGAAAAGTACATCTGTGCAGTGCTCGATAGGTTATAAATCTCGTTGGATACATTTACCAATCTCGTGTTGTATAAAGCCACTTTACGACACTAATATCTGAATGAGTCACCCTGTGTGCTTGTGTTTCTTGAGAAAGAAAAGAATATTTCACAGAACCATAATCTCAAGTTACCTACCCTCATTTGTTAGTGCACGTGGTTCTTAAAATTGTTACAAAGCTTCTTAGGAACGTTAAGGAAGATATTTCAAAGCGAAGAAAGGTCACTGCTCGGGGTCTAAGGTGAGGATAAAACCTTTTTAACGCCACTGAAGAAAAGAAGCTTATGAAGATGAACCCGACCACGTGTGTATGTATCTGATTATACGAGTAGCCATTTGTTACCTCCCTAGCACAGTAAAATATTCAGCGGATTGTGTGCCTCATATTTTATGAAGCTGAATTAAGTTTCCAGTTCTTTGTGCGAGCCCAGCATTTCATTTGTTTCATCCCAACTCTCTACTCTTGTGTATAAACAACACTTTGAAACAAAACGAGAAGCGAAGCGAAAGACAACATCCAATTCTGTGTTTGGAATCTTAATCAGCAACAGTACTTGATGTATTGCAAAACATCAAAGTAAAACGTATCAGGATTGACACAGCCCTGACGTTTAGGCGCTTATATCAGTCAAAATAGGCAGGCAAGAAATGCAATAAAAACGTTCCATTCATAGACTTTATCTACTCACTCTTCTACAAACTAAATAAATACTTCGTCTTAATCTAGATCAAGCTTCGAGTAGGTAAAGAAGTGTCACATTTTTACTTAATCTACATGTACATAGTAGGTAGAGAAGGTATTACATTCCTCCGAAAAGTTTGATATCGGGCTTTCACCATAAATAGGTATTTTGAGGTCCCCTGAATCAAAAAAAAATTTTTAGAAAAATGCCCGTTTATCTGAAACAGCATAACTCAAAAACTAAAAGTCGGATGAATACCAAAGTTGATATTTAGGTTCAGTATCTTCCAAAGATGCGACACGAAGATTTTCAGGAAAATACCCCAATGCAAACCACCCTTAACATGGAAGATTTTGATTTTCTAAAAAATGGCTCTAACGATTTTGATTAGAATACCATATATTAAAGATCTTTCCTGGGAATAGCCTGTGAAATCCTCTTCATTCGGAAGCAGTTTTATATAATCTTATATAACTGATATACGTGAAGCGATAAAGAAAAAGTAGAGCTATCTAAAACACACAATTCATTTCAATTTTTTTGTGGCATAAGCCATTTCTGAGATATTCGTTATTAAGGGTTCGATTTGTTAATTTCTTGGTCATTCTCTTAAAAGTTCTGTCAACATTCAGCTGTTTCTCGCGATGTCATGGAAACAGTATGTAATTTTAAGGCAGCATATAGTGTGCAGTTGTTAAACATTTGACTATCGCTGTTCTCTTTGTATCTATAACGAAATGTGTAATGTAACTGTTTCTGTAAAGGTTTATTTGCATTAAAATGAAGTAGATAGAAAAATAAGATTTAGTAAGAATAGTTTGCATGCCTACTAACAAACGATAGAGGGCAGAGAAAGTCATGTGAATATAGCACATCAGAGTTTTAAAGAATGTGTCGCTATGTGATGGTTTTGAAATTCGATACTCCTTCATGACCACCAGGAAAAAAAACGAATAACTGCTTCCGTGATAAGAAAGATATAAGTATCTGAAGATTCAAACCAATAACAAGGAATATCTCGGAAATAGTTAACTCTACACAAAAAAATTATATGCCGAAACGTGTGGTTTAAGGAGGTCTATATTTTTTGTGTGATAAGATTTTGTCTATCCTTGAGGCATGCCAGTTGTATACAAAAGTAATTCAGAGTGAAGGGAACTTCACAGGATATTCCCAGAAAATTCTAGGTATAGATTTGATTTGTTATGTAGATATCTCAAACATACGAGTATGGTATTTTTATCAAAATCGTTAGAGCTTTGGGTGAAGGAAATGTTCTCAAAAATCATGTCGCATGCGTGGTAATTAACTGACTTTTTGTTTTAGAGTCTTGCTATTCACACAAACACACGGAGTTTTTTCTAAAAATGCTTTTTGGGGGTTTTAGGGGGTCAAAACATACATTTCCGGTGAAATATCTACATCAAAATTTTGGAGTGGAATGCAATTATTTCCCTGTAAACGATATTAGTATATCAAATTTAAAACCAATGACAAAGAATATCTCTGAAATGGTTAACGTTACAGAATCTGAATTGTGTGTTTTAATAAGATCAATATTTTTTGCGGAGTAACATTTTTTATACCTCTTAGGGTTCACCAATTCTACAAAATTCTTTACGAATGAAGAGGACTTCATAGACGTTTTCTTTGTCATGTAAATGTCTTTAACATATGGTATTCTAATTATAATCTTTAGGTCACTTTTAAGCAAAACTTTTCCATATAAAGAGTACTAATAAAAAGACAAATCTCGGGCAGTGCCAAAGGAAACATATGAGAATTTAGAAGTTGTTATAGAATATATTAAAATATCTGGTACACATAAATTGCTTTAGAAATGCAGAATTTTCAAAATTCAAAAGACTGGTCCCCTTCTTTTCTTTTCCCAGATGTATTGTTATAAAGAAGGATTCAGTCACTAGACGTTGCACGGTGACTATTTTCAAGAAAGTAAATATACACTACGTGATCAAAAGTATTCGGACACCTGGCTGAAAATGACGTTCGTGGCGTCCTCCATCGGTAATGCTGGAAGTCAATATGGTGTTGGCCCACCCTTAGCCTTCATGATAGCGTTCACTCTCGCAGGCATACCTTCAATCAGGTGCTGGAAGGTTTCTTGGGGAATGGCAGCCCATTCTTCGCGGAGTGCGGAACTGAGGAGAGGTATCGATGTAGGTCGGTGAGGCCTGGCACGAAGTCGGCGTTCCAAAAGATCCCAAAGGTGTTCTATAGGATTCAAGTCAGGACTGTGCAGGCCAGTCCATTACAGGGATGTTATTGTTGTGTAACCACTCCGCCGCAGCCCGTGCAGTATGAACAGGTGCTCGATCGTGTTCAAAGATGCAATCGCCATCCCCGAATTGCTCTTCAACAGTGGGAAGCAAGAACGAATATCAATGTAGGTCTGCGCTGTGATCGTGCCACACAAAACAGCAAGAGTTGCAAGTCCCCTCCAGGAAAAACACGACCACACCATAACACACCACCTCCGAATTTCACTGTTGGCACTACACACGCTGGCAGATGACGTTCACCGGACATTCACCATTCCCACACCCTGCCATCGGATCGCCACATTGTGTACCGTGATGCGTCACTCCACACAATGTTTTGCTACTGTTCAATCGTGTAATGTTGACGCTCCTTACACCAAGCAAGGCGTCGTTTGGCATTTTCCTGCGTGATGTGTGACTTATGAGCAGCCGCTCGACCATGGAATCCAAGGTTTCTCACCTCACGCCTAACTGTCATAGTACTTGGAGTGGATCCTGATGCAGTTTGGAATTCCTGTGTGATGGTCTGGATAGATGTCTGCCTATTACTCTTTACGACTCTCTTCAAATGTCGGCGGTCTCTGTCAGTGAACAGACGAGGTCGGCCTGTACGCTTTTGTGCTGTACATGTCCCTTCACGTTTCCACTTCACTATCACATCAGAAACAGTGGACCTAGGGATGTTTAGGAGTGTGGAAGTCTCGTGAACAGACTTCTGACACAAGTGACACCCAATCACCTGACCACGTTCGAAGTCCGTGAGTTCCACGGAGCGTCCCATTCTGCTGTTTCACGATGTCTAATGACTACTGAGGTCGCGGATAATGAGTACCAGACAGTAGATGGCAGCACAATGCACCTAAGATGAAAAACGTGTGTTTGTGGGGTGTTCGGATACTTTTGATCACATAGTGTAGGTATACTGTCGTGGTCGCCATTTTAACCTGTCACTCACTTCGAGGATTTTTAAGGCTATATTAACCCAGTATGGGGCTACTTGTTCCAGGAGAAATATATTATGTGTAAATCTGAAATGTATCAGAAATTAATTTATTTCTTCACATATGACGTGACCTCAGTTATGAAACAGCAGTTGTTTAGTTTGCTTTTTAAGCACCATTATCCTTAGGTATCGCTTGCTTTTTGTTATTTATAATAAATAAGGTAACTAGCAGTTACACAGAATATACCTTTTAAGTTTTATGCGTTATACTCCATCGAATTTTACTTGCAGGTGTAAGTTTGCTCTTCTCAAGATGAGAGTTTCTTGTATTAGCTTGTTGTAATCTGATCAGATGGATTACATAGAAGTTAGGGAAATGTTTGTTGCTGCTACGTGTGGAAAGTCAGTTTGTAGATGATGTATTATATTTCAACTGTTGGGGAGCCGAACTTGTAGTAGTTGCAACCGCACGTATAGTAAACAGTTTCCGGTAGCCTTTGCCCCAAGTTGTGGCAATATTTTATATCATAACATGCTGTGAATGCCAGAGTGATTGTAGTGTAAATTAATATTATTGTATGTACAGGATTTTAGATGTTTGTTAGCCATAAGTATTGTTAGGAAATAAGTTTTCACGGCCTCACTGAAAACTGACAATAGAAGTGGGTAACAATAAATCGAGGGGGTGAGTTGTTTATCACTATGAAGAGATAAACAAATGACGTCCGGGTAGCGTGCCTTTTTTAGAAATGGAGGGAATATCTTCTCTACAGCATATATGTTAGTAGTAGTGATTGGCTGACCAAAACAGACGCTAAAGTTGGCGCGATTTGGTAACCAATAGCAGCTATATTATAATGTTTAGGCATTTCGAGGTGAAGGAGTATATATTCTCGAGCCATAAGCAAGTTTCACACAGTTCTGAAGAATCTCTCACGAGGTGCACGTCGCAAAGTTAGTTACAAAATGTAAAGTACGCGAAGTAATTGGTGCGCGGCAACTAAAACGACTGTAGTTACATTCCGAAATATCACAGTTTCACTCAGGCGTGTATGAAGATTAAATATGTCAATTGTTAATTAAGTGTGACGGCAATAAAAGTGTAGAAACAAAATTCTTCTATCAGTGTTATCTTTTACCAACAACTCCTTTCCGTTTACACGACTGCTTAGAGACACGTGCTCGACTGAGTTATAATAGCTAGCCGGAGGACAAAGAACCCAAATTTAAAATAATAAAACACGAGGCGCCCAGCAAATAAGATAACACTAGCCCTGAGAACTACGACAAAGGTTAAAAAGAATATTAACTTTGTAATTTAACTGTTTCTTTAAATATTATATATTTATGTTTGCTCGGCTGCATCAGTATTTATTTTAGACATGGATATTTTTTAACACGTAAACTTATTTTTCGTCTCACACGAATACATATTATATTTCTTGAGGACACTTTTTGCGTCTGGTTAGTAACACTGTCTGCGGGCAACTGGCTTCTAGATTTGTAAATTTTGCTATATTTCAGTTTCTGATTGGCTAATCCTACTCCAATAGAATACCTTCATTTAACTAAATCTTTTTCTGGTTATTGATTAGCTATTTTATAAACTGTCACTAAAATTACATTGTTGCTTCCAAGAATCACAAATAGTACTGTTAAACTTTCTTACTCATTATTGACTCACGTTTACCTCATTGTTAGCAACTTTTAACTTATTATTCTCGCAGCTCCTACATTATTAAATTACGTAATATATTCACATAACATTATTACACATGGATACAATAATATAAACATATGCAGTGACTGTTACATACATTTTACAAATTATTACATACACATATTGCTTCAAGGTGGACTGTTATTGAATTTATATATTATATAATTAGACTGAAATTATTAAATTTAAACCTATGAAAAAGTAATGTGTTAAGACAATGTATAGAATACCAAGAGAATAGTTTAATGAATGATGGATGGGTAAGTAATTTACGGAACATTTTGGAGAAAAATGGGTTAGGAGACGAGTGGAGAAGGAGAGAAAATAACGTGAAAAATATTTGGAGAAAGGCGAGGAAAAGACTGGAAGATATAGAAATACAAAACATGTTCAGTGAGATTACCGAAAAGAGCTCATTGGTTTGTTATAGGCCAATGAAAAATACATGGGGTAGGGAAAAATATATAGACATAGTAAATAAAGAAGAGAGAGAATCTATTGCATGGGTAAGAACCGGAGCATGGAGGCTAAGAGGGTTAAGAGAGGGTATTCCTCAGAACCAATGTCTGATATGTGGTGGTAATGAAGACATTGAACACATAGTATTTAACTGCCAAGGAACAGAAAATTGGAGAAAAGAATTTATTAATAAGAAGTGGTTAAAGGAGGATAGAAATACACTTATAATTGAAATGATATGCAAGGACGCTAAGGAGCATTGGACAGTTTTTGTGTAAAGTCAAAAATAAATGGCTTTGGACAGTGGATAGAGAAAAGTAAAAGGTAGTGTATCTTACCTTGAATGGAAAACTATGGTGAATGTGTGATGGTGACAAGTGAAAAACAAATGGAAATGGGACATGAAAAACTGAAGCAAGATAATTTATTGATTGGAAATTGTAACTGTAGATAAACTGTAACGATTGTCTACTGAATGAATGGCCAGGGTCAAAGTTCACTAGACAATCGAATTGTATATCTCTTAGCACAATAAATAAATACAAATATATAACGTAGATGTTGGTGCTATTTTTAATCATCGTTCCACGTGTTTTCCGTTTTCTTGCCAATGCAATGTAGTTAATAGCTGAGTAGCAAGAGAATTGAAACTTGTTTTGTGATATTTAGCCCATGTTGCTCCATACTGGGTTAATATAGCCATAGACCTCTTCGAAGTGAGTGACAGGTTAGAATGACAGTCGATTTAGTTTTTATACCCCCTACTCACGGAGCGCCTGAATGATGCTGCTGACCCGCGAAAAGTGTGCATGTTTTCTTGAGAGCTAGTACAACGATCTATGGGAAGAGCATCGACGCTTCGTTAATAACAATAGTTCACACTGAGGCAGTATTTCTAACACTTAAATGATATAAGTCTAATTATATAATAACAGCCCGCCTTAAAGCCATATGTGTATAATATAACATATAAAGTGTATGTATATATTGTGTATGTTTATTGTATTATGTACATGTATAATAATGTTATGTGAATGTATTACGTAGTTTAACAATGTAGGAGCTGTGAGAATAGAAGCAAACTGCCTTCTGTAGCATGCAGAATTACAAAGTAGAAACCGAAAGTTGCTAACAATAAGGTAACCTTGAGAGAACAATACATTAGAAAGTATTCTATTGGAGTAGGCTTAGCCAATCAGAGACTTGAAATAGAGGAAATGTACAAATTCAGACGGTAGATGCTACAAGATTGCATACCCGAGCAGTTAGATTTGATCCGGGTTCAGTGTGAGACATGAAAATTTATTGCGGTGAGAATAAATATAAAGTTTACGTGTTAAAAAGTGCAATTAAACAATAATCTCACAGCTCTATAAGAGGATACATCAGTGAAGTGTTATTTTATCGTGTGAAGGATTAATAAACAAAGCAAATACAATTATAATTTGTGTAAGCCTTGTTCTTTAGCCGTACCAGCCCTGCTAAGAGATACGTGTTCTGAAAATTTCTACTGACGAAGCCGAGGCATATATATAATATTTAAATGAATATTAAAATACAAAGTTGATTTTTTAAACGTGGGGCGAAGGCCACCGGAAAGGTTGTATCTTACGTGGGGCGAACACTCCAAGAAACAATCTCCCGCAAATTGGCATCCAACAGCTTCAACTTGGTATACCATACGTGGTGCAACAACAATACAACAATTTTCTTTAACCAACCACAAGGGGGGATAGGTGTGTTTGTTTCTGTACTAAGCGATGTCACTTTGTTAGGGAGATACTGATACGTGAGGCAAGTATAAGAAAGTTATTTTTGGACCGTGTTATCACAGCATCTTTAAAGCCCTCTCACCGTGAGATTCCCTACTTGAACAAAGTACACAAACTAGATTAAATTTTCGGCAAGTTTAACATAAAAGATAATCTCCACTGAGTATTTCGGCTAAGTGGAAAGTTAACCAAACTGTTTCAAGAACACAAAGTTGTCCTAACGGTGTGATGACGATATGAGTCTTCTTCTTTAACGTTAGAGCTCTATCGACTTTTCTTCTAACTTCAGCATTTGTTATGGTAATGCGTTGTTGCACTTTAAAGTGAGTACCAAAGTTTACGATATACTGAGCTTTGATAAGAGCACAGCTTCTGTGTCGTTCACTCATCACTGAAACTTAAACATGTGGTACAGTACCCAATTCTTCCAAGTAAACACTATTTACTATATGTGACGCAACCCACAGCCTGCAACTCCCGCGACACTTCTAGCTTAATCAATCCGTGCAGTAGTGGAGGACTGGGCTGGTGTTTCTCTCCTGATTAATGTACAAAATAAGAAGTAATATGAATATACCAGGTTTATTATATGTGACGTAACTGACAGCCCACAACTCCCGCGACACCTCTAGCTTAATCTACCCGTGCAGTAGTGGAGGACTGGTCTGGTGTTTCTCTCCTGATTAATGTAATATGAATATACCAGGTTTATTATATGTGACGTAACTGACAGCCCACAACTCCCGCGACACTTCTAGCTTAATCTACCCGTGCAGTAGTAAAGGACTGGCTGGTGTTTCTCTCCTGATTAATACACAAAACAAGAAGTAATATGAATATACCAGGTTTATTATATGTGACGCAACCCACAGCCTGCAACTCCCGCGACACTTCTAGCTTAATCTACCCGTGCAGTAGTAAAGGACTGGCTGGTGTTTCTCTCCTGATTAATACACAAAACAAGAAGTAATATGAATATACCAGGTTTATTATATGTGACGCAACCCACAGCCTGCAACTCCCGCGACACTTCTAGCTTAATCTACCCATATAGTAGTGGAGGACTGGCTGGTGTTTCTCTCCTGATTAATACACAAAACAAGAAATACTATGAATATACCAGGTTTATTATATGTGACGCAACCCACAGCCTGCAACTCCCGCGACACTTCTAGCTTAATCTACCCGTGCAGTAGTAAAGGACTGGCTGGTGTTTCTCTCCTGATTAATACACAAAACAAGAAGTAATATGAATATACCAGGTTTATTATATGTGACGCAACCCACAGCCTGCAACTCCCGCGACACTTCTAGCTTAATCTACCCATGTAGTAGTGGAGGACTGGCTGGTGTTTCTCTCCTGATTAATACACAAAATAAGAAGTAATATGAATATACCAGGTTTATTATATCTGACGTAACTGACAGCCCGCGAAATTCCTAGCTTAATCTACCCGTGCAGTAGTGGAGGACTAGCCTGGTGTTTCTCTCCTGATTAATACACAAAATAAGAAGTAATATGAATATACCAGGTTTATTATATGTGATATAACTGACCCCCGCAACTCCCGCGACACTCCTAGCTTAATCTACCCGTGCAGTAGTGGAGGACTAGCCTGGTGTTTCTCTCCTGATTAATACACAAAATAAGAAGTAATATGAATATACCAGGTTTATTATATGTGACGCAACCCACAGCCTGCAACTCCCGCGACACTTCTAGCTTAATCTACCCGTGCAGTAGTGGAGGACTGCCTGGTGTTTCTCTCCTGATTAATACACAAAATAAGAAGTAATATGAATATACCAGGTTTATTATATGTGACGTAACTGACAGCCCGCAACCCCCGCGACATTCATAGCTTAATCTACCCGTGCAGTAGTGTAGGACTGGCTGGTGTTTCTCTCCTGATTAATACACAAAATCAGAAGTAATATGAATATACCAGGTTTATTATATGTGACGTAACTGACAGCCCGCAACCCCCGCGACACTTCTAGCTTAATCTACCCGTGCAGTAGTGTAGGACTGGCCTGATGTTTCTCTCCTGATTACTGCACAAAATAAGAAGTAATATGAGTATACCAGGTTTATTATATGTGACGTAACTGACAGCCCGCAACCCCCGCGACACTCCTAGCTTAATCTACCCGTGCAGTAGTGGAGGACTGGCCTGGTGTTTCTCTCCTGATTAATGTGCAAAATAAGAAGTAATATGAATATACCAGGTTCATTATATGTGACGTAACTGACATACCGCAACTCCCGCGACACTCCTAGCTTAATCTACCCGTGCAGTAGTGGAGGGCTGGTTCCGTGTTTCTCTCCTGATTAATGTACAAAATAAGAAGTAATATGAATATACCAGGTTTATTATATGAGACGTAACTGACATCCCGCAACTACCGCGACACTACTAGCTTAATCTACCCGTGCAGTAGTGGAGGACTGGCCTGGTGTTTCTCTCCTCATTAATGTACAAAATAAGAAGTAATATGAATATACCAGGTTCATTATATGTGACGCAACCGACAGCCCGCAACTCCCGCGACACTCCTAGCTTAATCTACCCGTGCAGTAGTGTAGGACTGGCCTGGTGTTTCTCTCTTCATTAATGTACAAAATAAGAAGTAATATGAATATATCAGGTTTATTATATGTGACGCAACTGACAGCCCGCAACTCCCGCGACACTCCTAGCTTAATCTGCCCGTGCAGTAGTGGAGGACTGGCCTGGTGGTTCTCTAAAGAAGTAATATGAATATACCAGGTTTATTATATGTGACGCAACTGACAGCCCGCAACTCCCGCGACACTCCTAGCTTAATCTACCCGTACAGTAGTGGAGAACTGGCCTGGTGTTTCTCGCCTGATTAATGTACAAAATAAGAAGTAATATGAATATACCAGGTTCATCATATGTGACGTAACTGACAGCCCGCAACTCCCGCGACACTCCTAGCTTAATCTGCCCGTGCAGTAGTGGAGGACTGGCCTGGTGTTTCTCTAAAGAAGTAATATGAATATACCAGGTTTATTATATGTGACGCAACTGACAGCCCGCAACTCCCGCTACAGTCCTAGCTTAATCTACCCGTACAGTAGTGGAGAACTGGCCTGGTGTTTCTCGCCTGATTAATGTACAAAATAAGAAGTAATATGAATATACCAGGTTCATTATATGTGACGTAACTGACAGCCCGCAACTCCCGCGACACTCCTAGCTTAATCTGCCCGTGCAGTAGTGGACTGGCCTGGTGTTTCTCTAAAGAAGTTATATGAATATACCAGGTTTATTATATGTGACGTAACTGACAGCCCGCAACTCCCGCGACACTCCTAGCTTAATCTACCCGTGCAGTAGTGGAGGGCTGGTCCCGTGTTTCTCTCCTGATTAATGTACAAAATAAGAAGTAATATGAATATACCAGGTTTATTATATGTGACGTAACTGACAGCCCGCAACTCTCGCGAAACTCCTAGCTTAATCTACCCGTGCAGTAGTGGAGGACTGCCTGGTGTTTCTCTCCTGATTAATGTACAAAATAAGAAGTAATATGAATATACCAGGTTTATTATATGTGACGTAACTGACAGCCCGCAACTCCCGCGACACTCCTAGCTTAATCTACCCGTGCAGTAGTGGAGGGCTGGTCCCGTGTTTCTCTCCTGATTAATGTACAAAATAAGAAGTAATATGAATATACCAGGTTTATTATATGTGACGTAACTGACAGCCCGCAACTCTCGCGAAACTCCTAGCTTAATCTACCCGTGCAGTAGTGGAGGACTGCCTGGTGTTTCTCTCCTGATTAATGTACAAAATACGAAGTAATATGAATATACCAGGTTTATTATATGTGACGTAACTGACAGCCCGCAACTCCCGCGACACTCCTAGCTTAATCTACCCGTGCAGTAGTGGAGGGCTGGTCCCGTGTTTCTCTCCTGATTAATGTACAAAATAAGAAGTAATATGAATATACCAGGTTTATTATATGTGACGTAACTGACAGCCCGCAACTCTCGCGAAACTCCTAGCTTAATCTACCCGTGCAGTAGTGGAGGACTGCCTGGTGTTTCTCTCCTGATTAATGTACAAAATAAGAAGTAGTATGAATATACCAGGTTTATTATATGAGACGTAACTGACTTCCCGCAACTACCGCGACACTACTAGCTTAATCTACCCGTGCAGTAGTGGAGGACTGGCCTGGTGTTTCTCTCCTCATTAATGTACAAAATAAGAAGTAATATGAATATACCAGGTTCATTATATGTGACGCAACCGACAGCCGGCAACTCCCGCGACACTCCTAACTTAATCTACCCGTGCAGTAGTGTAGGACTGGCCTGGTGTTTCTCTCTTCATTAATGTACAAAATAAGAAGTAATATGAATATATCAGGTTTATTATATGTGACGCAACCGACAGCCCGCAACTCCCGCGACACCCCTAGCTTAATCTACCCTTGCAGTAGTGTAGGACTGGCCTGGTGTTTCACTCCTCATTAATGTACAAAATAAGAAGTAATATGAAAATATCAGGTTTATTATATGTGACGCAACCGACAGCCCGCAACTACCGCGACACTCCTAGCTTAATCTACCCGTGCAGTAGTGGAGGACTGCCTGGTGTTTCTCTCCTGATTAGTGTACAAAATAAGAAGTAATATGAATATACCAGGTTCATTATATGTGACGTAACTGACAGCCCGCAACTCCCGCGACCCTCCTAGCTTAATCTGCCCGTGCAGTAGTGGAGGACTGGCCTGGTGTTTCTCTAAAGAAGTAATATGAATATACCAGGTTTATTATATGTGACGCAACTGACAGCCCGCAACTCCCGCGACACTCCTAGCGTAATCTACCCGTACAGTAGTGGAGAACTGGCCTGGTGTTTCTCGCCTGATTAATGTACAAAATAAGAAGTAATATGAATATACCAGGTTTATTATATGTGACGCAACTGACAGCCCGTAACTCCCGCGACACTCCTAGCTTAATCTACCCGTACAGTAGTGGAGAACTGGCCTGGTGTTTCTCGCCTGATTAATGTACAAAATAAGAAGTAATATGAATATACCAGGTTTATTATATGTGACGCAACTGACAGCCCGCAACTCCCGCGACACTCCTAGCTTAATCTACCCGTACAGTAGTGGAAAACTGGCCTGGTGTTTCTCGCCTGATTAATGTACAAAATAAGAAGTAATATGAATATACCAGGTTTATTATATGTGACGTAACTGACAGCCCGCAACTCCCGCGGCACTCCTAGCTTAATCTACCCGTGCAGTAGTGGAGGACTGGCCTGGTGTTTCTATCCTGATTAATGTACAAAATAAGAAGTAATATGAATATACCAGGTTTATTATATGTGACGTAACTGACAGCCCGCAACTCCCGCGGCACTCCTAGCTTAATCTACCCGTGCAGTAGTGGAGGACTGGCCTGGTGTGTCTATCCTGATTAATGTACAATATAGGAAGCAAGACGAATCTTTTAAACCTAACTCATAAATGTCTCTCTCTTGATTGTTAAAGGGCGGTAATGCAAAAAGTCTACCCTAATGAGAGACGGGGATTGAATATTTCTCAATGAGAGGCACTTTGGAGGATTTTCGGTACGAATGCGATATTTGAGACACGTTACTGTTGTTCTTGTTTAGAAAGAGTAAAAATACTGTGTGGTTGCTGTCACAAAAGTAACCCTAACGGGAGAGAGGGTAAAAAGTGGAAGCAATTTTGAGGGTTTTCGGCATGAATGGAGCTGTTTTTTCAATGCTTTTATAAATATTTTTCTCTTCATTACTTTAGGCTGCTGTAACAAAACTACTCTTCAACCGGAGAGGGGTGGAAAATGTACTGCGGTGGTAATTTTGAGAATATTCAGCTTGAATGGCCCTGTTGTCGCAATAATGAAAGGATAATGTTCATTCTTTAGGGGTTGATAATGCGAGAAACCTCCCATAATGGGTGATGGGGTTGAATATGTTGGATGGGAGGGATCTGCAAGTTTTTAGTAGGAATTGGGGAGCTGAATAAATTAAAAGTATTAAATCCTACCAAATTGTAATTACTTTAATTCATTTAAGTGTAAATTTGAAGAAGGTATTCTTCTTGGAGTTTATGTTTTTATTCAGCTCCTGTTGTAGTTTATTGTTGATGAAGGTTTGCCCCACGTTGGACACCAATTCGAGGAAGAACTGTTCTTGGAGTTTATTTATTTATTTCAACACTTGGAAAACCAATTTGAGAAAGTGTTCTGTTGTTGAAGTTTGCACCACGCTTTGGGCGTTAATTTAAAGTAGTAGTGTTCTTGGAGTTTATGTTTGCACCACATATGGAAGCCAACTTGAAGTAGGATAATGTTCGTTATTTGATATGCTGTTACGTATGAGAAGACGATTTGAAGATGTGTTTTTGTTGTTACACTCCAAGTTTAAAAATATTATATTAACCTTGTTATTAAACTGGTTCTATAGATATTATTTATGCTTATTTTTGCCTCGGCTGCTTCAGTCTTACTTTAGAGACACGTTTCTCTTAATCAGGGCGTGGTGCGACAAGAATGTAGCCTTATACAGATTTTAAGTTTTAATTCACTTCCTTTTATTATTCCTTGGCACAAATTAAATAGCAATACACTGATATTAAGAGCTGTGAGATTCTTTTATTTAATACTTGTACTTTGTTAACGTATACATAATTTTCGTTTCACACGAATACGTAATATTTCTTTAGAGAACACATTTCCATCCGGTCTGTACCAAAGTCTACAGGCAACTGAACATATTTCAACCGTCAAAACCCGTAAATTTCTGTATTTCAAGTCTCTGATTGGCTAATCCTTGTCCAATAGAAGACCTGCATTTAATTAAAGCTTTATCTGGCTGTTGATTGGCTATTTTTTAAACTGTCACAACATTTACGTTAATGCTGCCCTAATCATGACTAGTAACATTCAAGCTCTCAAAACCATTATTGCCTCAAGGTTACTTCATTGTTACCTCATTGTTAGCAACTTTAAACTTATTATTCTCACAGTTCTTACATTATTAAATTATATAATGCATTCACATAACATTATTGAACATGTTTACAATAATATAAACATATGCAATGACTGTTACATACATTTTACAAATTATTACATACATATTGCTTCAAGGTGGGCTGTTATTGAAATTACATATTATATAATTTAATTGAAATTATTCAAGTGTTAAAAATACTGCCTCAAATTAGCAAATAATTGGTGCGCTAACAAAAGCGGCAAAGCCCTGCACAAACGCACATGTTTCTGTTGATCTTAATATACAGGTTGAACCATTTAAGTTGGGACTCCAAAACTAAGCGTTGTAGAAAGAAATGTCTTTAATAAAAGTTGCTTGATATTATGGGGGAAAGTAAATGACAGTAGTGTTTTATTCGGAGGACGTTGTGGTGCTCACTTTAGGTTCAATTTAATTTCACCCTAATTGTAGGATCCAATTTAGAAAAATTAAACAGCCTAAAGTACTATCACAACATCCTCCAAACAAAACACGACTAATGTCATTTACTTTCCCCTATAATATCAAGCAACTTATATTAAAGACATTTCTTTCTACAACGCTTAGTTTTGGAAATATTGTATAGTTTCAACTTCAATGTTCCACCCCGTATAAAACCTCTGTTGTTACATTGACACGACTTTCTTTACCACTTTTGTTTGTTTGTATACACTTTCTAGAAACTATTCTTACCAAAGATGGAATCCGACTGAAAAACGCAATGCCATAACCGGGGTTTGAACCACGGCTCTCCTGATTTACCTCCACTTGCTTTAACCACTGGACTTAACATGACATGACACCAAATTCTCTACCTGACTCGCATTTTTCCCAGTAAACTGCAAGGAGATCTGAAATTCATTTGAGATGGCATACCCACCCATGGTAGCTCACTTGTTTAAAGCACCGGACGGCAACGGGCAGATTTATGGTTCAAATCTCGGCTATGGCATTGCATTTTCCAGTGTGATTCTACCTTTATAACCTTGTCCTACACAAGGATTGTATGGAAGAAGAATTAATTACCATTCATCCTGTAAAAGTTTATTTTTCTATTTGTTAATCGAGATAAACGTTTACAAAAATATTTCATTGCACATTTTGTTGTAGGTATAAGAGCGATACAGGAGAGACTGAATCGATGGTTATAAGTTTAAAAGCGAGGTGCATATATGCTGGTCTTTAAAATCCATAGTCTTTCCTTGACACCACGAGAAACAATTGAATAGCGACAACACTTAAAAATGACATAATATAGAAAATTTTGAACCAATAATAACGGATATCTCGGACATGTCTAATGCCACAAAAGACGTTTATTTGTAATAAACTGTTTGGTTTGAAAAACTATGTTTTTTTGTTTTTGGTGTAGTACTTTTGTCTTGTGTCAGTAGTCTGTCGAGTAGCAAGCAAACTCTGGATCATAGTATATCCAGGATGGGTGATCTGTCCAATGTCTTGGGTCAGTAGCAAGCAAACTCTGGATCATAGGATATCCAGGATGGGTGATCTGGCCAATGTCTTGTGTCAGTAGTCTGTCGAGGAGCAAGCAAACTCTGGATCATAGGATATCCAGGATGGGTGATCTGTCCAATGTCTTGTGTCAATAGTCTGTCGAGGAGCAAGCAAACTCTGGATCATAGGATATCCAGGATGGGTGATCTGTCCAATGTCTTGTGTTAGTAGTCTGTCGAGGAGCAAGCAAACTCTGGATCATAGGATATCCAGGATGGGTGATCTGTCCAATGTCTTGTGTCAATAGTCTGTCGAGGAGCAAGCAAACTCTGGATCATAGTATATCCAGGATGTGTGATCAGTCCAATGTCTTGTGTCAATAGTCTGTCGAGGAGCAAGCAAACTCTGGATCATAGCATATCCAGGATGGGTGATCAGACCAATGCCTTGTGTCAGTAGTCTGTCGAGGAGCAAGCAAACTCTGGATTATAGCATATCCAGTATGTGTGATCAGTCCAATGTCTTGTGTCAGTAGTCTGTCGAGGAGCAAGCAAACTCGGATTATAGCATATCCAGGATGTGTGATCAGTCCAATGTCTTGTGTCAGTAGCCTGTCGAGGAGCAAGCAAACTCTGGATCATAACATATCCAGGATGTGTGATCAGTCCAATGCCTTGTGTCAGCAGTCTGTCGAGGAGCAAGCAAACTCTGGATCATAACATATCCAAGATGTGTGAGCAGTCCAATGTCTTGTGTCAGTAGTCTGTCGAGGAGCAAGCAAACTCTGGATCATAACATATCCAGGATGTGTGATCAGTCCAATGTCTTGTGTCAGTAGTCTATCGAGGAGCAAGAAAACTCTGGAGCATAACATATCCAGTATGTGTGATCAGTCCAATGTCTTGTGTCAGTAGTCTGTCGAGTAACAAGCAAACTCTGGATCATAACATATCCAGGATTTGTGATCAGTCCAATGTCTTGTGTCAGTAGTGTGTCGAGGAGCAAGCAAACTCTGGATCATAGTATATCCAGGATGGATGATCTGTCCAATGTCTTGGGTCATTAGTCTGTCGAGGAGCAAGCAATCTCTGGATTATAGTATATCCAGGATGGGTGATCTGTCCAATGTCTTGGGTGAGTAGCAAGCAAACTCTGGATCATAATATATCCAGGGTGGGAGATCAGTCCAATGTCTTGTGTCAGTAGTCTTTTGAGGAGCAAGCAAACTCTGCATCATAACATATCCAGTATGTGTGATCAGTCCAATGTCTTGTGTCAGTAGTCTGTCGAGTAACAAGCAAACTCTGGATCATAACATATCCAGGATTTGTGATCAGTCCAATGTCTTGGGTCAGTAGTGTGTCGAGGAGCAAGCAAACTCTGGATCATAGTATATCCAGGATGGGTGGTCAGACCAATGTCTTGTGTCAGTAGTCTGTCGATTAGCAATCAAACTCTGGATCATAGCATATCCAGGATGGGTGATCTGTCCAATGTCTTGGGTCATTAGTCTGTCGAGGAGCAAGCAAACTCTGGATCATAGTATATTCAGAATGGGTGACCTGTCCAATGTCTGGTGTCAGTAGCCTGTCGAGGAGCAAGCAAACTCTGGATCATAGTATATTCAGGATGGATGATCTGTCCAATGTCTTGGGTGAGTAGCAAGCAAACTCTGGATCATAATATATCCAGGATGGGAGATCAGTCCAATGTCTTGTGTCAGTAGTCTTTTGAGGAGCAAGCAAACTCTGGATCATAGTATATCCAGGATGGGAGATCAGTCCAATGTCTTGTGTCAGTAGTCTGTCGAGTAGCAAGCAAAATCTGGATCATAGCATATCCAGGATGGATGATCTGTCCAATGTTTTGGGTCATTAGTCTGTCGAGGAGCAAGCAAACTCTAGATCATAGTATATCCAGAATGGGTGATCTGTCCAATGTCTGGTGTCAGTAGCCTGTCGAGGAGCAAGCAAACTCTGGATCATAGTATATCCAGGATGGGTGATCTGTTCAATGTCTTGGGTCAGTAGCAAGGAAACTCTGAGTCATAATATATCCAGGATGGGTGATCAGCCTAATGTCTGTTATGGCGGTCAAGAAGAAGGAAATGAAATATAATCACGAAAGGAGTGATAGGAAAAATCGCGGATCAAGTTTACCAACCCAGCATTCACCTAGTGACCGAGAAAAACGGTCAAAAATCCTTCGGTCGGATTTGTTGGCCCCGGCGGTTTAATATGTTACCTCCCGCATGCGGGTCGACGTTATCGCCTAAGCCCGCTCGCTCGGTCCCAAAAATTTCAAGATATACGTATACTATTTTGTCAATAAGTATTTAAAATATAAGGTAGTTTAATCAAGAGCTAGTCTTGAGAAATTATTTCAAAATACGTTCCATGTAAAGTGTTGTTTTGGATGAGGGGATTTTGTTTAAAATCGTTGTGTCACTTCTTTGAAAGATGCTGAACTCTCGTATTTGAATTATCCTGTTCACAGACACATAGTGATCTTTGGGGAGGCGGGGTTAGGGAGCCCCAAAACATGAATTTTCGGTGAAATCTCAGTATCGAATTTTTGGGTGGAATGCATTACCTTCTCTATCTAATAGGTGCGTGTAGAGGAAGTTAAAAACTTTGAATTACAATACTGTAATTTTAATGTAAATAATGGTTTTCCTAAATTTTCTCGATAGTGTTATCAGTAAAACAATCTGACCTGGCTCTACTGGAGAAATAATGCAATTTATTAAGCTTTCTCTGTAAATATGTGCAGCCATACGTCAAACGAAATATTAACTGTCTATCGGCTGCAGAAGGTCTGTCTCCCATTTCATTAGGAGAGTACTTAATACGCCCTCTGGAATTGTTCCAATTGCGTGTGTGTGCGCGCGCTTTTATTTTACTTCTCTCTGTGGATTTGTAGGGTTGCCAATTCCTTCATATATTCCTCATTGGACCTGTCAAATTCACTCGCCAGAACCAATCGTATTAAATAGTAACATTGCAATATGCATATCTGATGAACAGAGAATTTCTTTGGATATATCAGTAATTCCGTCATCCACAGACATAGTAAAACTGTAAAAAAAGAAAAGCATGACATTCACATGACCATCTAACCACTGTCTTAAAAAAAGAACGCATTTTTACTTTAACTACCACGTACATAGTAGGTAGATAAGGTATTCCATGCTATCCAAAAACTCTATAACGGGATTTCAACACAAATGCATGTTTTGAGGCCCTCTGAATCCAAATAAAGCATTTTTAGAAAAAGGTGCGTTTGAGCGTCTGGGAACAGCATAGCTCAAAAACTAAAAGTTGAATACATAACAAACTTGGTATCTTCCAAAGATGTGAAGATTTTCAAGAAACTCTTCCACTGCAAACTATCCTTTACATGAAACATTTTCCGAAATGTTTGATTTTCTAAAAAATGGCTCTAACGGTTTTGATAAAAATATCATGTATTAAAGATATTTACGTGACAAATTAAATGCATATTATGAATTTTCTGTGAATAGCCTGCGAAGTCTTCATTCTTCATTCTGAGTGTCTTTTGTATAACTGATAAATCATAAGAAATAGATAAAATGTTGCTACACAGGAAACGTGGATATTTTTAACTCCATAGTTTATTTCAAATAACTTTTTAATGGCATAAGCTATTTCTGAGATATTCGCTATTGGTGGTTCGAATTGTTCAATACTTCGTGGTTATTTTAAAGTCCTGTCGATTTTCAGTTGTTTCTCGTGAAGTCATGGAAACACTATGGAATTTTAAGGCTAGCATATAGCGTCCAGTTGTTAAACATTTGACTATCGCTGTTCTCTTTGTATCTGTAACGAAATGTGTAGTGTATCTGCTTTTGCAAAGTTTTACCTCGATTAAAATGAAGCAGATAGAAAATAAACTTTAGTAAGAATAGTGTCTTTACCCACTAATAAAGTATAGAAGGTAGAGAAGGTCATGTGAATGCAACACATCATATATTTTTATTCTTAATTGTTGTTATTGTTAAAAACGTAATCCAAGCACTATGGTATCCGGGGCAGTGAACGAAACGCCATAATGCCCTCCGTTAGCACTGATACATGCATCAACTTACCCTCACACTGAATCCCGGATGGGCTGATGTATCCTTGGAGAGTTGCATATTCTTTCGCAGCCTTCCATAATAATTGCAGGAAGACAAGTCTTGATACTACAACTTTCAAATGCTCCAACTGGCGGTGAAGCTACGATTATAATTTAATCAGCTGTAACCAAGAGGGCATTTTGAACACTTCATGTAAGAAAGAGTTTTATATGGTATTCTGGTACCTTCTGTTCGTTTATATTTCCCATGATTAATGTACTATGAAGACTTATAACAATATGAGTTCTAACATAAAAATAACGTGTTCCCAGACCCATGTCCATATACGAGGGGCACTATTTATATTTTGAGCCTAATAATTAATACAAAGTAATTTCTGATTGAAAACGGCTTTATTGTTTTTCAAAATATTCTCCTTTATTATCAGTATACTTTTGTATCCGTTTGAACCATTTGTCAAGGCATTTATTCCAGTCTTCTTGAGACACCTCCAAACATGGTTTTTGAAGGCATAAACGGCTTCTTCTGTCAACGAAAATTTTTGATGTTCCGGAACAAAAAGAAGTCATTTATTGCCAAATCAGGACTGTATGGCGGATGACCCATCAAATCGATTTTTTGAGGCTTCAAATACTCTGTTGTTAGACGAGATGTGTGTGCGCTCGCATTGTCTTGATGAAGAACGATCCTACGGTTCTTGTTGGTTGTCCTTACTTCACCGAAGACTTCCGGCAAACAAATGGTTATGTACCATTCGGCATTGACCGGTTTACGTTCCTCTAAAGGCACTGTTGCCACATGGCCAGTTTTGCTGAAAACGCAGGCGACCATTTGCTTCGAAGTGCTTGAGTGCGAACAACTTTTGTTGGATTTGCTTCATCTTGAAACACCCATACAGTCGACTGCTGTTTACGTTCCGGCTCATACGCATAGATCCATGATTCGTCACCTGTTACAATCTTATATACGTCTTTTGAGGCACCGCCATTGTATTTCTTGAGCATTTTTGTACACCATTCGACACGAGCATCTTTTTTAGAGCAAATTATGTGAGATCCAATGAGAGCAAACCTTTTTCATGGCTAAATAATCATGTAATATTTTATATATGCTGGTGGGACTAATGCCTAGGGTTGCCTCAATCTCACAATATGTCGCACGACGATCTTTCATTATTAGTGTTTGCAAAGCAGCAATGTTTTCTGGCACAACAACTGATTTTGGACGACCTTCACGAACTTCATTATTGAGCGAACGCCGGCCACGATTAAATTGGTTATACCAGCGTTTCACAGCGGCAAAGGATGGAGTTTCGTCGCCAAATGTGGACGCACTCTTGTCTTGATAATCCGCGTCGAAAGTCGTAATAAATCATTGCACGAAAATTTTCAGGAGCTAATTCCATTTTTTGTTGACACACCCATTTCAAGTTAGTGTAAACAAAACAAAAGACGCTCTATTGACAAAATGTTTGAAGTAGATTATGGTCAAAAATGTCAAAATTTCCATTGGAAACGTCAGATGGTACCTACAACATTTAGAGTTACCAAGGCTCAAATATAAATAGTGCCCCTCGTTTGGTCTTCTAAATGTGAGGAATGTGTCCTGAAACATTGACCATACCTTATTGTTGCATTCTGTATCAACGATTTGTTACTTTATGCGTTTCCAAACGCATTCCTGCGAACTGTTAAGGGTAGAGAACTCCTACGTGATATGTTTGTTTATTTTAAGGGCAGTTTGAAAGTCCGTTCCCACCAACGTAAACTTCTAAATTTATGATCCATTATCTCAAAAAGTATATAAGATATCAAGCTTTAAATATTTGCAGAATGTAGTTGCACGTCTTTTAAAGTCATTGATCTACTTTTATACAACAAGTTTATCTATTAAGAGAGGTGAAAATTATTCTTTTGAAACGTAACCAACCATTTATGATCCACAATAGCACTTGGAGGTATTGTCTATCATCCCAAAATTTTATTTTGCTATCTTCAATAGTTTCTAAGAAAAATGCTATTCACAGAAAAAGCTGTTCAAAGCAAAGATGGAGACAACAAACTCGCATGTATTTGCAAAGAAAGAAACGACATGGCTTCAGCACACAGAAGTTCTGATAGTTAACAGTGGTAACAGTTTCTAAAGCAAAACTTCCCCAAAATGATGGGCTAAAATTTACCTCTCTACACTATAGTGTGAAGGATTTTTACTTTCTCTACTACGTATAGTAAGTAGGGGAAGTATTGCATTCCACTCAAAAATACGATATACGAGATTTCACCGGAAATAAAAGTTTTGAAGTGCCTCGAATCCAAATAAATCATTTTTGGAAACATGTCTGTGTGTCTGTGAACAGTATAACTCAGAAATGTAAAGTCGGATAAATAGCAAACTTGGTATTTAAGTTTAGTATCTTCCATGGATGCAAGACGAAGATTTAAAAAAAATCCTCAAACTACCTTTTACATGAATCATTTTACGAAAATTTTTATTTTCTAAAAATGGCTCTAACGATTTTAATTAAAATACCATATATGAAAGATATTTACTTGACAAATAAAATGCATAAATTTAACTTTCTGGTAATAGCTTCTAAAGTCCTCTTCATCCGGAAGGAATTTAGTATAAGATTATGTAACTGGTAAACGTTAGCGGTGGAAGAAAATATACTAAACAAGATGTGTGGATAGATTTCTTTGAAACAGACAGTTTATTTCAAATAGCATTTTTTGTGGCATCAGCCATTTCTGAGATATCCGTTACTAAATGTTCGATTTGTTCATTTCTTGGTCATTCTTTTGAAGTCCTGTCAACATTCAGATGTTTCTCGCGATGTCTTGGAAACAGTGTGGAATTTTAAGGCCAGCATATAGCGTCCAGTTGTTAAACATTTGACTATCACTGTTCTCTTTGTATCTATAACGAAATGTGTAATGTAGCTGTTCCTGTAAAGTTTTTTTTACTTTCTCTACTACGTAGAGTAAGTAGAAGTATTGCATTCCACTCAAAAATTCCACACTGATATTTCACCGGAAATAATGTTTTGAGGCCCCTGAATCGAAAAAAAGTATTTTTGGAAACATGTCCGTGTGTCTGTCTGTTTGTCTGTGAACAGCATAACTCAGAAACGAGCAGCGGATAAACACCAACCTTGGTATTTAGGTTCAGTATCTTCCAGAGATGCGACACGAAGGTTTTCAAGAAAATCCTCCCACCCCAGATTACCCTTTACATGGAACATTTTTCTAAAATTTTTATTTTCTCAAAAACGGCTCTAACGATATTGATTAATGTGTCATACGTTTAAGACATTTTTATGGCAAATAAAATGTATATCTCGAATGTTCTGGGAATGTCTCCAAAAGTATTCTTCATTGTGAACGACTTTTGCATAACTGGTAAACCATAAGAGATAGACAAAATTTTACTACACAAAAAATGTAGATCCCTTAAAATACACAATTTATGTCATATACATTTGTTGTTGCTGAGTGAACCATTTTCGGGATATTGCTTGTTATTCCGTTAAATTTTCTAATACTTATACTTTTTCTCGAATGGGAATTCGTAATTAATTTTTTTTATCCTGGACATACAAGGAGAATGGAATACTCCACATAGCAGCCAGCTCTTAAAACATTTGACTATCGCTTAAAGTCTACCAATTCCCCTTGCACCTACAAGAAAATTAGCAATAAGATTAACATCTCGATTAACATGAAGTAGATGGAGAATAAGCGTTTGTAAAAATAGTTTGTACAAGAGTAGAGAAAGTCATGTGAGTGGAGCACATTAGTTTTTTTTTAGTTTAAAATGTATTGGATAGAAAAATAATCTTGAGTAAGAATGGTTTGTATACCATTACTAAACAATAGGGGTTAGAAAAAATGATATGAATGTTTCACATCAGTTTTTCAGAAAAGGCTGCGTGTGTATCTCGTAAAACCACAGCTCAGAAACGAAAACGTAACTTGGTATTTCAGTTCAGCATCTTCCAAGGATGCAACTTGAAGATTTTCAACAAAATTATCCCTCCCCTAACTACCCCTTTCATAGAAACCTTTTTGACATTTTTTATTTTCTCAAAATGGTTCTAACAATTTTAATTAATCTATCACATGTTTTAGCTAGTTTTATGAAAAATGAAATGTATATCTGGAATTTTCTGAGAACAACCTGTGAAATCTTCATCATTCTGAATGACTTTTGTATAAGTGGTAAACCGTAAGAAGACAGAAGTGGGCAGGCTTGTGTCGCGACTGAGAGGTCAGTGTTGCTAGCTAGAGGGAGAGGGTGTAGAAAGTAAACAGTTCAGTGGATCTTACTACCAAACAGCTGTATCGTCATCTTTTATTGAGACGCTCCTCTACTCCGACTATAGAGGACAAATATCCTAACATCTAGTGGAAGAATATCTGGAGGGTTTTTCGATACACCGAGATTTCGACGGACTGGAAGGCCTCCGCCTACAAGATCCTGAATGCCATAATACCCTCAGCAGAAAAGCAATATCGACATAACATTTGTAATTCACCATATTGTACCCGTTGCCACAATATTGCACTGGTTCACAACCTGTATTCCCGAAACTTGGCAATGGATCAAACATAAAATTCGCTGCATTACTATGGCGGAGAACCCCAATGCCATTCATAGGGCTATCTAACAGCTCGATATCCAGATTCAAAGTCATGTGTTTGCCCAAATATGGCTTGTCATGGGGTATCTCCATTACATGCTGCAGGATCCCACTCCGAGTGTACAAGGTCTCGAGACTTTTCTGAACAGACCACCGGACCCGACTAAAACGGAAAAAAACGATAGACACTGTTGTTAATCGGCCCCAACTTAGATGTTCTCTCTGTTTAAGAAGGGACATTTGTAAAGAAGAATTTTAAATTCAACATTTACTTTCTTTGCGATTAAGTGTTCCCAATAAGCAGGAAACTGTGACAGTGTAGTGCAGTGAACTTCAGAAACTTTGAATCAGTGCTTTGACACACAATCGAACACCAGCTATCAACCAACAAAACAAACTTTTGAAAATTTATATACATTCATAACAGAAAATTAACATGCAAGAAACATGGCATTGTCAAAATAATATAAGATTATTGTACTATGTGAGATGTGTTATCAATTTTTTTCAAATATTTGTATGTGCAAATGGGTTGTAGAGGAAATGGAATTTGTACACTATTGTATGAAAATTGTAAGCGTAAAATAAACAGAAGGAAAGAAAAAAAAGTGGTGGAGTTCCAATGGCAATGTTTACTAAACCATCGCTTTCCGAAAAACGGAAATTTCATGCAAAATAGGAGGTTGAAGTTTATTCTGTGCAGAAGGAGAGAATGTGAAATGTTTAATTTGCTCAAAAACTGCTCATGGCGTGTTTAGGGTCACTACGTTAGGTCTCATCCTTCATATGATGAAATTAAAAGTATGTGTTGCACAAGGAGGCTATTATAGTTTATTATTTTTATTTGTTTTAGGAACTGAACGTGCGAAACTATTGCACGAGTTAACTGTAAAGAACACTGTACAGAAAGTCTCGAAATTTGATGGCTGTAAATACAAAACTAAGCATGCTAGTTACACAATAATCACCTGGGAGATCGCTGGGTCCCTAAAATATTTTAAGAGGGCGAATTTCTGAAAGTATGTCTGACAAAAGCTGTGGAAATTGTGCACCTCAACATCTTCCCAATTTTAATAATATTAATTTATCTCGAAGAGTGAAAAAGGTTTCAAAAATGTATAAATTCAGCTTAAACACAATATAATAGTGAACTAAACTGCTATAAACTGTCACTGAAACCGTAATTCCCCTTCCCTCGCAGCAATACCTTACTTTCTTGTTTCTGGGAGGGTTGCGTTGTGTTGTGCGCACAAAACTGACTTTTGTAAGAGATAGACAAATTGTTACTGCAGAATAAATTTAGATCTCGTCGTTGCACACAATTTATGTCGAAAATGTTTGTAGCATTAACCATTTCTGAGATATTCTTTGTTATTGGTTTGAATGTTCAGATACTTCATACTTTTCTTAACTGCAAATCGCTTTTCCTTTTTGTTTCTTTCCTTTTAAAGTTCATGCACAGAGAATTTCAAAGCTATCACACAGGGACTTGCTTTTAAAACTTTGACTATCGCTTTATCCTAGTGTATTCTTCTTAGAGCTACAACGAGATGTGTAATGAAGGTTTATCTGTGTTAACAAGAAGTTGATGGAAGAATAAGGTCTTGTAAGGGTAGTGCGTAAACAGTGAAGAGGGAAGGTCATGTGAGTGCAACACATCAGATTTTTTCCAGTTAGACCATCCTTTCATTAAAATGTATCAGTGATTATTGTTTCTTTGATACGCAAATTGTATCCTATTCTCAACCGCAACTCTTGTTTGCAAATACACTTCTGTACAAGTCGATACTTCGTCCTTTGTTCACATAATATGCTTGTCCAATTTGGGGAGGTTCAGCTGCAACCAAAATGAGTCGTCTACAGGCTTTTAAAATAAGGTTTTATGGCTTATACTGAACGCAACTTGGTAAAGTCAGAAACATCCAGATACTTCATGAACTTGGACTATCCCTGCACACATTCGCTCTCAGGCTCCCACATTTTTTTCAGCATCTCCACTCAGTACCTGGCGCAGTATACTTCTCCTTGGGACGAAAGTAGCAATAGAATACCGGTTTGAGCGCAGAGAGAGATGCCGACAAGCGATAAAGTTCTTTGATCTATGCCGCTAGCCCCGCCCCCTCCCTTTGTGCGCTAACATGCCGCCAGGTCTCGTGTCGTTAGGCCCCGCCCCCTCTCGCTTTGTGTGCTCACCTAATGCCGACAGTGTCTGTGCTAACAGGTCCTACCCCCTCTCCCAATGCGTTCTACTGTGGCGTCATGACTTGAGGGAATTGTTTTCTCGAGTCCTGCCGCCCCTCGGCAAATTAATTAGGTAATGTTCGTCAAACATTTTTTTATGATTACTAAGGTCTGCAGATTGCATCCTCGAGCAATTAAGTTTTTTGATTAATGAATTGTTGACTGGAGCTTGAGTATAAGTAGTCTGCTCACGGTAACAGTCTGTCATGTAATGAGAACACGCAGCCTTCTTGTATCTGGGGAAATCGCTTGTCCATTAGCTGAACATGTTAGACGCTTTCAACACATTAATAGGCTTTTAAGTTTACATTCCGGATCTGTTTACATACATTAGCGATCAAAGACATACTTCCGTCTGGAGGTAACGGTGACACACATTAGCTGGCCCGTTAGACGCTTTCACTCCATTAGCGAACAAGAGCCCGGCATGTAATGAAAAAACCCGTAACCTACTTCTGTCTGATGGTAACGGTGACCTCTATTAGCTGACATCTTTTAGACGCTTTCACCTCATTAGCGAACAATGCCAGTAATTGTTTTCCTAAGTGCTCTACAATCTCTCACCACTTCAGCTTTAGTGGGGGAATTATATAAAAGCAGCATCTTCTCCAATGATTTTCACAGTATCGTAAGAACACTGCGATCTAAGCACTCTGCAAACTTTATTCGTTCAACGTGGAAATTACATCGAACAGCATGTCTGGTAAGTTGTATCACCAATTCATCTTCATTAAAAAGTTAACTTATTACTTAGTACATTTAACTTTTATTTGCGTTCTTGTTTTTAATGACGGCTCTTTATTAGTAAATAGCTGAGCATTCTAAAAGTTAATAGCTAGACAGTTGAATTTTTTCTGAAATGTGAACAGTTTAGTTAAGTATTCATTTTAGACAAGCTTATTCTACATTTAATAGCTAACTGCGCGAATTCTCAAAAAATGTGAACAATTTAGTTAAGTATTCATCTTGTTGAGTAATTATTATTCCAGATATTTAAATACAGGGTTTCACAGAGTGAATTATATTCCTTTCTAGACAAAATACAATTACTTGATTACCCTACGATTCGAATAAATAATGTTCTGTATAAATATTCTTCCGAGGGTAAGCGGCGGTATTCGATCCGGGGACTTCATGTTTGCATGCATTGATCGAACATTCATCAGTTAATGTTTCATTCCTCTTGTGCATTTTATTTAGTAAAAACTTCCAGTCTGTTTCCATCACATTAAAAATTAACGTTTTTGCTTTAGAATATTACAAAAAGTCTGTTGCGCGAATCATTCACTCTAACAAAGTAAATGTTTACATTATATTAAAACATTTAAATCGGAAAATATAGTACTTAATGAACTTCATTAGTGAATCAGAACCTCAATTATATTTACACATATTATCATTTTTATTATTATATTATACAGAAAAAGTTAATAATTTTGTAACTTTCAAATAAATGAAATTTAGTTATGCAACACATTCTCTAATAAAGAATATGTTTTTTCTCTTCCTAATGCAGAAAGTTTGACATCTCAACTTAACACATTGGCTGAGGGTAGCATTTACCCGACCGTTCAAAGACTACAAGATCTTCAGCCAGAAGAGCCTTATAATATAAAATCCATAAGAAAAATTGATACGAGATACGGTGCTAGAGTGGTTGCGGTTTTAGACAATAAGCAAGTGTTTCTTCCGACAAGATATTCAACCCTAACAAGCCAACAGTTGGATGAAATGCCAGGAAAGTTTCAAATGGTATATCATGGTGTAGTACCATCCGGCAAGTTTAAGACATGTAAATTGTCTTTTCTTCCTGTTAAGGTTTGTAGAAATAATTCAGCTATCCTTTCAAAGCTTCATTTAGAGTTACATTTGTTGAGTTTATAAATTCACACTTCCTAGGATAACATTCATCTAAAGTATACATCACTGTGTAAATAACGCTTAGGATGTAGTCTGGGCGAGGACCTGCAGAAAGAAGTTTAATAGTCTATTCACTGATTCTTTACCTCAAAGCAGATACCTACAGCAAGTTGCAAATAATTTCCATTAGGGTAGCAGTTGTCAAAGCATGCATCACAGTATTAAAACAAATATGTGTAAATAATGTCTAGATTGTAGTCTGAGTGATTTCGTGCAGAAAGAAGTTTAATACCACATTGCATTGATTCTCCGCATCGAAGTATATACCTACAACAAGCTACAAATAATGTGAATGTTTGTTACAGGAATGTCCAGATGAATGTAAATGAAGAGGAAGAATGAGATAGCTTAAAACAACACGAACAGAAATGTGATAGGAACATCCTCAACATGAAGAATTGCAGCACCGTCCAGCATGGAACATTCGAGTGTGTAGAATATAGCAATAATATATAAATTATGTACTCATTATTACTGCTATACATGCCAATACCATTGATTTCATAAATAATTTCATAATTGTTTAAAGAAGAATGTATTATCTTAAAACATTGATGCTACATGAAATCTAAACAAAAAAGTTATTGAACTATTACTGAAAGAGACCTGAATAAATGGGAATCTAGAAGCCAGAACCATCTTAATATTGGACTGTATGATATGAGGTGTATAAAAAGATTAATAAAAATGAGGGCTATGTAATATAAACAACATTTATTTTTTATAAAACATTTTCCTATTACATTCCTTCACAAAAAAAAACCCGAACATATTTCCCAAAGACAAAAGTGATAGTCTAGACCTTCTAAACATGCAGTTATAGGGGGAAAGGATGCTCTCCTGAAACATTAGGTCTCTAGACAGAAGCATTTATAGGGGAGAGATAGGGAATACCAGGGCTGATGCTAGGCTAGTCAGATGCTAAAGGAGGGAGGGATATGCTTTATACGAGAGAGATAGGGAATACAAGGAAAGATGCTATACTAAACAGGACTTGAAGGGTAGAATATGAGCGATATAGCGAACCGAGGAGAGGTATTAGGATAGGAGTTTTGAATGATAGAGTAGGCGTTTATATGCGGGAGATAGGGAATACGAGGGTCGATGCTAGGCTAGACGGTGTTGAATGAGGGAATGCATCTTATATGAGAGAGGTAGGGGAATATGAGGAGACGTGTTAGGCTAGACAGGGTTTGAGGTGTGGAATATGCGTTTATATGGGAAAGATAGGGGAAACGTGTACATATAATAGGCTATACAGATGCTGAAGGACGGGAATATAGGCTTATACGGGAGAGATAGGGAAATACGAGGAGAGGTGCTAGACTAGACTGATGCTGAAGGAGGAGAGGATACTCTTTATACGGAAGAAATAGGGAATACGAGGAGAGGTACTAGAAGGGTAGAATATAGCGTTTTTATATGAGGGAGCTAGCAAACCGAGGAGTGGTATTAGGCATGGAGGTCTGAATGAGAGATTATACGTCTATATGAGAAAAGATAGGGAAAACGAAGGTAGGTGCTAGGTTGAGAGAGTCTTCAAGGAGGAAAATGCATTTATATGAGAGCGGTAGGGCATACGAGGAGAGGTGCTAGTCTAGACATGGTTTGAGGATTAGAGTATACGTTTATATGGGAGAAATGGAAAACGGGAGAGATACAAGGATAGACAGAGATTGAAGGAGGAGGAATGTAGGTTTATACTGTAATATAGAGAGTAATTCGATTATAAAACTTTCCTCATCCAGCCTTACAACACTTTTATATACTTATTTTCTAAACCTTACAAACTTTATATTTGTTAAACAGTAGTGCGCGAGACGGAGAGGGACAAACAGTATATCGGTTTACAGTGAAGTATACGTCCTAACCTATTCCCACCTTGTTTGTTCTGGATCTTCTCATTGTCTATCATCATCTAACGTAACCACGTAACAAGACGTAACACAGGAAATCATACATATGGCACATTAAAAAAATAAAGGTATATATAATGAAACATAAACAAGTAGACAGAGGGTCATCGATACATAGAAAACCAGGAGTTGTATGTACTGAGACCATAGATTAGTATAGGCAAACAACAAAGAAGTGAATTTATAGTGTAAATAGCCAAATATTTTCAAATATTATTATAGTCTAAAAGTATATAACTTAATTATGTATCGAGTATTGAGAAATAAACGTTATTCATTATTCACTAATCTCAGATCACTGCAATTGTATTGAATCAATTCACAATTGCTAATGCCATTCAACTTTCATTCGTCTCTGATACATAAACAAATTGCAAAATGGAGAAGGACGAAAGTAATAAAAAGACTCAGGCAGCAAATTTTAAGAAAGAAGAGAAAGATATATGACCGACATTGTTTTGGAACACAAATTAGTCTTGAAAATAAAATGATTGATAGCTCTGCTAAGCGTAAGGAAGAGACATGGAAATAAATTGCAAATGAATACAATTCTAGGTTGGAAAAGAAGATAAACAACATTCATGTAAACCAATTTTTAAAAATCAGTTTAACTGAATACATGTAAAAAAACATATCACTTTACAAAAAGTAATGCAGACAACATTTATTTTTTATAAACATTATCCTATTACATTACTTTACAAAAAACCATACATATTTCCTAAAGGCAAAGGTGATAGTCTAGACATTCTAAACACTCAGTTATATAATCATATACATCACACAGAAAGAGACCTGCATTATCAGTAAAAAAACTAAACATCTCAACAATGTCTGAATGATGTATTTTATAAGTACAAGTTTTTTGATATTTCAAAGTTCCTGTTAACCATGGCAGTAATTGATTAACACAATTTCTCGATCCTGTTATGCTATAACTTTAGATGCTTTCAGCTTACTTATAATTTCTTCAATCTCTTGTGTGTGACTATTATTACCAGCACCCCTCGATGCAATTAGTAACCTCAATATATTTACTAGTCTATTCGGATTTTCAAGCGTTGATATCACTGAATCATCATCATATGAATATTTCATATTCTCGCAACTTCCGATGTATCCAGATTTTTCACCAACAGTAGTCTCCAGTGAAGGACAGAGGCTTGATCCGGTATAACATTCCCCTCTATACATCTTCGGATCTTCAAGTGCAGGTGAGAGAGTCGATTCAGTATAACATGTTGCTCTATGAAACTTAAATCTTGACAAAGAACGATTCTTAAAAATCCGCCCGCATATACAGCATCTAATAACGCGTTTTCCTCCATGTGTAATGTATGAAAAATTGAGTTTCTCATTCGTTAGTTGCACAGATTTTCTCGGGCAGTAGCTCATGCTAAAACTAAAAGAAATTAAATGAATACGTGAATGCTAACGCTCGAAGGAATTAAAAGCGAATGAATGAATTCATAACACGCACCTATGTATATATCCAGGATGAGGACGACGGAGGGAATTGCGATCAATGCATAGCAGGGAGAAAGGATACTCTCTTGAAACATTAGTCATCTAAACAACTATTGTTCACGGAGCCTGTAGACGTCAGGTTGAATGGGACAGACCTCAGCTCCAAATCTTTAAGGGTACGGACCCCTGGCTTTTGCCTGGCATGTATACTAAACCATCCTAACAGCGTAACATTACATAACAACGACACGTAACCAGAACATGACGAGTGCGAGCATGGAAAAAAGGATGCTCGCTGAGAACATTAGTGGAAAAGGATGCTCTCTGGAAACAGTCGCCATCCGCACAACGGATTGTCCCTAACATTTCCAGATTTCAAAACGTTCAACATCGTGACGCGTTACTGTCATCTACATTTCGACGAAATTTTACCTCCTGAATTAGTTTGATGCTCTGTATAGAACCTCAGAACATGCATTACGCTGCGTGTCCCTAGCGTTTCCAGCTCCTGAATCGTTCCAGCTAGTGGAATGCCTCTACCATCTTCATGTCAACGATCTGTTACTCTGAATTAAAGTTTGGTGATATGTATAGACCTGTACAACATGCATTACGCTATGTAACAGACTCATCACGCTATGTAACAACACAATCACGCTATGTAACAACTGATCACGCTATGTAACAACATGATCACGCTATGTAACAACCTGAGCACGCTATGTAACAACATGATCACGCTATGTAACAACTGATCACGCTATGTAACAACATGATCACGCTATGTAACAACATGTTCACGCTATGTAACAACACGATCACCCTATGTAACAACATGATCACGCTATGTAACAACCTGAGCACGCTATGTAACAACATGATCACGCTATGTAACAACCTGAGCACGCCATGTAACAACATAATCACGCTATGTAACAACATGTTCACGCTATGTAACAACACGATCACCCTATGTAACAACCTGAGCACGCTATGTAACAACATGATCACGCTATGTAACAACATGATCACGCTATGTAACAACCTGAGCACGCTATGTAACAAACTGAGCACGCTATGTAACAACCTGAGCACGCTATGTAACAACATGAACACGCTATGTAACAACCTGAGCAAGCTATGTAACAACCTGAGCACGCTATGTAACAACATGTTCACGCTATGTAACAACATGAACACGCTATGTAACAATACGATCACGCTATGTAACAACCTGATTACGCTATGTAACAACATGAGCACGCCATGTAACAACATGATCACGCTATGTAACAACATGTTCACGCTATGTAACAACACGATCACCCTATGTAACAACCTGAGCACGCCATGTAACAACATGATCACGCTATGTAACAACATGTTCACGCTATGTAACAACACGATCACCCTATGTAACAACATGAACACGCTATGTAACAACCTGAGCACGCTATGTAACAATACGATCAAGCTATGTAACAACATGATCACGCTATGTAACAACATGATCACGCTATGTAACAACCTGAGCACGCTATGTAACAACATGATCACGCTATGTAACAACCTGAGCACGCTATGTAACAACATGAACACGCTATGTAACAACATGTTCACGCTATGTAACAACCTGAGCACGCTATGTAACAACATGATCACGCTATGTAACAACATGTTCACGCTATGTAACAACATGAACACGCTATGTAACAACATGATCACGCTATGTAACAACATGTTCACGCTATGTAACAACACGATCACCCTATGTAACAACATGATCACGCTATGTAACAACCTGAGCACGCTATGTAACAACATGATCACGCTATGTAACAACCTGAGCACGCCATGTAACAACATGATCACGCTATGTAACAATATGTTCACGCTATGTAACAACACGATCACCCTATGTAACAACCTGAGCACGCTATGTAACAACATGATCACGCTATGTAACAACATGATCACGCTATGTAACAACATGATCACGCTATGTAACAACCTGAGCACGCTATGTAACAAACTGAGCACGCTATGTAACAACATGAACACGCTATGTAACAACCTGAGCAAGCTATGTAACAACCTGAGCACGCTATGTAACAACATGTTCACGCTATGTAACAACATGTTCACGCTATGTAACAACATGAACACGCTATGTAACAATACGATCACGCTATGTAACAACCTGATTACGCTATGTAACAACTGATCACACTATGTAACAACATGATCACGCTATGTAACAACCTGAGCACGTTATGTAACAACATGATCACGCTATGTAACAACCTGAGCACGCCATGTAACAACATGATCACGCTATGTAACAACATGTTCAGGCTATGTAACAACACGATCACCCTATGTAACAACCTGAGCACGTTATGTAACAACATGATCACGCTATGTAACAACATGTTCACGCTATGTAACAATACGATCAAGCTATGTAACAACACGATCACGCTATGTAACAACATGATCACGCTATGTAACAACATGAACACGCTATGTAACAACCTGAGCACGCTATGTAACAACATGATCACGCTATGTAACAACATGAACACGCTATGTAACAACATGATCACGCTATGTAACAACCTGAGTACGCTATGTAACAACATGATCACGCTATGTAACAACCTGATCACGCTATGTAACAACACGATCACGCTATGTAACAACACGATCACGCTATGTAACAACCTGATCACGCTATGTAACAACATGTTCACGCTATGTAACAACATGATCACGCTATGTAACAACCTGATCACGCTATGTAACAACCTGATCACGCTATGTAACAACGCGATCACGCTATGTAACAACATGATCACGCTATGTAAATAGGGTGGACCATTTAAGTTGAGGCTATACAATATATCCAAAACTAAGCGTTGTAGAAAGAAATGCCTTTAATAAAACTTGACTGATATTATGACGAAAGTAAATGCCACTACTCGTGTTTCGTTTGGAGGCTGTTATGAGGGTCATTTTGGGTCAATTTATTTTTTTAAATGGGAACCTACAATTAGGGTCCCATTTAAAAAGACCCTGAAATGACCCTCACAACAGCCTCCAAACGAAACACGACTAGTGGCATTTACTTTCGTCATAATATCAGTCAAGTTTTATTAAAGGCATTTCTTTCTACAACGCTTAGTTTTGGATATATTGTATAGCCTCAACTTAAATGGTCCACCCTATTTACATAGCGTGATCATGTTGTTACATAGCGTGATCATGTTGTTACATAGCGTGATCGCGTTATTACATAGCGTGATCAGGTTGTTACATAGCGTGATCAGGTTGTTACATAGCGTGATCATGTTGTTACATAGCGTGAACATGTTGTTACATAGCGTGATCAGGTTGTTACATAGCGTGATCGTGTTGTTACATAGCGTGATCGTGTTGTTACATAGCGTGATCAGGTTGTTACATAGCGTGATCATGTTGTTACATAGCGTACTCAGGTTGTTACATAGCGTGATCATGTTGTTACATAGCGTGTTCATGTTGTTACATAGCGTGATCATGTTGTTACATAGCGTGCTCAGGTTGTTACATAGCGTGTTCATGTTGTTACATAGCGTGATCATGTTGTTACATAGCATGATCGTGTTGTTACATAGCTTGATCGTATTGTTACATAGCGTGAACATGTTGTTACATAGCGTGATCATGTTGTTACATAACGTGCTCAGGTTGTTACATAGGGTGATCGTGTTGTTACATAGCCTGAACATGTTGTTACATAGCGTGATCATGTTGTTACATGGCGAGCTCAGGTTGTTACATAGCGTGATCATGTTGTTACATAACGTGCTCAGGTTGTTACATAGCGTGATCATGTTGTTACATAGTGTGATCAGTTGTTACATAGCGTAATCAGGTTGTTACATAGCGTGATCGTATTGTTACATAGCGTGTTCATGTTGTTACATAGCGTGAACATGTTGTTACATAGCGTGCTCAGGTTGTTACATAGCTTGCTCAGGTTGTTACATAGCGTGTTCATGTTGTTACATAGCGTGCTCAGGTTGTTACATAGCGTGCTCAGTTTGTTACATAGCGTGCTCAGGTTGTTACATAGCGTGATCATGTTGTTACATAGCGTGATCATGTTGTTACATAGCGTGCTCAGTTTGTTACATAGGGTGATCGTGTTGTTACATAGCGTGAACATATTGTTACATAGCGTGATCATGTTGTTACATGGCGTGCTCAGGTTGTTACATAGCGTGATCATGTTGTTACATAGCGTGCTCAGGTTGTTACATAGCGTGATCATGTTGTTACATAGGGTGATCGTGTTGTTACATAGCGTGAACATGTTGTTACATAGCGTGATCATGTTGTTACATAGCGTGTTCATGTTGTTACATAGCGTGAACATGTTGTTACATAGCGTGATCATGTTGTTACATAGCGTGCTCAGGTTGTTACATAGCGTGAACATGTTGTTACATAGCGTGTTCATGTTGTTACATAGCGTGCTCAGGTTGTTACATAGCGTGATCATGTTGTTACATAGCGTGCTCAGGTTGTTACATAGCGTGATCATGTTGTTACATAGCGTGATCATGTTGTTACATAGCTTGATCGTATTGTTACATAGCGTGCTCAGGTTGTTACATAGCGTGTTCATGTTGTTACATAGGGTGATCGTGTTGTTACATAGCGTGAACATGTTGTTACATAGCGTGATCATGTTGTTACATGGCGTGCTCAGGTTGTTACATAGGGTGATCGTGTTGTTACATAGCGTGAACATGTTGTTACATAGCGTGATCATGTTGTTACATGGCGTGCTCATGTTGTTACATAGCGTAATCAGGTTGTTACATAGCGTGATCGTATTGTTACATAGCGTGTTCATGTTGTTACATAGCGTGAACATGTTGTTACATAGCGTGCTCAGGTTGTTACATAGCTTGCTCAGGTTGTTACATAGCGTGTTCATGTTGTTACATAGCGTGCTCAGGTTGTTACATAGCGTGCTCAGTTTGTTACATAGCGTGCTCAGGTTGTTACATAGCGTGATCATGTTGTTACATAGCGTGATCATGTTGTTACATAGCGTGCTCAGGTTGTTACATAGGGTGATCGTGTTGTTACATAGCGTGAACATGTTGTTACATAGCGTGATTATGTTGTTACATGGCGTGCTCAGGTTGTTACATAGCGTGATCATGTTGTTACATAGCGTGCTCAGGTTGTTACATAGCGTGATCATGTTGTTACATAGGGTGATCGTGTTGTTACATAGCGTGAACATGTTGTTACATAGCGTGATCATGTTGTTACATAGCGTGATCAGTTGTTACATAGCGTGATCATGTTGTTACATAGCGTGCTCAGGTTGTTACATAGCGTGATCATGTTGTTACATAGCGTGATCAGTTGTTACATAGCGTGATTGTGTTGTTACATAGCGTGATGAGTCTGTTACATAGCGTAATGCATGTTGTACAGGTCTATACATATCACCAAACTTTAATTCAGAGTAACAGATCGTTGACATGAAGATGGTAGAGGCATTCCACTAGCTGGAACGATTCAGGAGCTGGAAACGCTAGGGACACGCAGCGTAATGCATGTTCTGAGGTTCTATACAGAGCATCAAACTAATTCAGGAGGTAAAATTTCGTCGAAATGTAGATGACAGTAACGCGTCACGATGTTGAACGTTTTGAAATCTGGAAATGTTAGGGACAATCCGTTGTGCGGATGGCGACTGTTTCCAGAGAGCATCCTTTTCCACTAATGTTCTCAGCGAGCATCCTTTTTTCCATGCTCGCACTCGTCATGTTCTGGTTACGTGTCGTTGTTATGTAATGTTACGCTGTTAGGATGGTTTAGTATACATGCCAGGCAAAAGCCAGGGGTCCGTACCCTTAAAGATTTGGAGCTGAGGTCTGTCCCATTCAACCTGACGTCTACAGGCTCCGTGAACAATAGTTGTTTAGATGACTAATGTTTCAAGAGAGTATCCTTTCTCCCTGCTATGCATTGATCGCAATTCCCTCCGTCGTCCTCATCCTGGATATATACATAGGTGCGTGTTATGAATTCATTCATTCGCTTTTAATTCCTTCGAGCGTTAGCATTCACGTATTCATTTAATTTCTTTTAGTTTTAGCATGAGCTACTGCCCGAGAAAATCTGTGCAACTAACGAATGAGAAACTCAATTTTTCATACATTACACATGGAGGAAAACGCGTTATTAGATGCTGTATATGCGGGCGGATTTTTAAGAATCGTTCTTTGTCAAGATTTAAGTTTCATAGAGCAACATGTTATACTGAATCGACTCTCTCACCTGCACTTGAAGATCCGAAGATGTATAGAGGGGAATGTTATACCGGATCAAGCCTCTGTCCTTCACTGGAGACTACTGTTGGTGAAAAATCTGGATACATCGGAAGTTGCGAGAATATGAAATCTTCATATGATGATGATTCAGTGATATCAACGCTTGAAAATCCGAATAGACTAGTAAATATATTGAGGTTACTAATTGCATCGAGGGGTGCTGGTAATAATAGTCACACACAAGAGATTGAAGAAATTATAAGTAAGCTGAAAGCATCTAAAGTTATAGCATAACAGGATCGAGAAATTGTGTTAATCAATTACTGCCATGGTTAACAGGAACTTTGAAATATCAAAAAACTTGTACTTATAAAATACATCATTCAGACATTGTTGAGATGTTTAGTTTTTTTACTGATAATGCAGGTCTCTTTCTGTGTGATGTATATGATTATATAACTGAGTGTTTAGAATGTCTAGACTATCACCTTTGCCTTTAGGAAATATGTATGGTTTTTTGTAAAGTAATGTAATAGGATAATGTTTATAAAAAATAAATGTTGTCTGCATTACTTTTTGTAAAGTGATATGTTTTTTTACATGTATTCAGTTAAACTGATTTTTAAAAATTGGTTTACATGAATGTTGTTTATCTTCTTTTCCAACCTAGAATTGTATTCATTTGCAATTTATTTCCATGTCTCTTCCTTACGCTTAGCAGAGCTATCAATCATTTTATTTTCAAGACTAATTTGTGTTCCAAAACAATGTCGGTCATATATCTTTCTCTTCTTTCTTAAAATTTGCTGCCTGAGTCTTTTTATTACTTTCGTCCTTCTCCATTTTGCAATTTGTTTATGTATCAGAGACGAATGAAAGTTGAATGGCATTAGCAATTGTGAATTGATTCAATACAATTGCAGTGATCTGAGATTAGTGAATAATGAATAACGTTTATTTCTCAATACTCGATACATAATTAAGTTATATACTTTTAGACTATAATAATATTTGAAAATATTTGGCTATTTACACTATAAATTCACTTCTTTGTTGTTTGCCTATACTAATCTATGGTCTCAGTACATACAACTCCTGGTTTTCTATGTATCGATGACCCTCTGTCTACTTGTTTATGTTTCATTATATATACCTTTATTTTTTTAATGTGCCATATGTATGATTTCCTGTGTTACGTCTTGTTACGTGGTTACGTTAGATGATGATAGACAATGAGAAGATCCAGAACAAACAAGGTGGGAATAGGTTAGGACGTATACTTCACTGTAAACCGATATACTGTTTGTCCCTCTCCGTCTCGCGCACTACTGTTTAACAAATATAAAGTTTGTAAGGTTTAGAAAATAAGTATATAAAAGTGTTGTAAGGCTGGATGAGGAAAGTTTTATAATCGAATTACTCTCTATATTACAGTATAAACCTACATTCCTCCTCCTTCAATCTCTGTCTATCCTTGTATCTCTCCCGTTTTCCATTTCTCCCATATAAACGTATACTCTAATCCTCAAACCATGTCTAGACTAGCACCTCTCCTCGTATGCCCTACCGCTCTCATATAAATGCATTTTCCTCCTTGAAGACTCTCTCAACCTAGCACCTACCTTCGTTTTCCCTATCTTTTCTCATATAGACGTATAATCTCTCATTCAGACCTCCATGCCTAATACCACTCCTCGGTTTGCTAGCTCCCTCATATAAAAACGCTATATTCTACCCTTCTAGTACCTCTCCTCGTATTCCCTATTTCTTCCGTATAAAGAGTATCCTCTCCTCCTTCAGCATCAGTCTAGTCTAGCACCTCTCCTCGTATTTCCCTATCTCTCCCGTATAAGCCTATATTCCCGTCCTTCAGCATCTGTATAGCCTATTATATGTACACGTTTCCCCTATCTTTCCCATATAAACGCATATTCCACACCTCAAACCCTGTCTAGCCTAACACGTCTCCTCATATTCCCCTACCTCTCTCATATAAGATGCATTCCCTCATTCAACACCGTCTAGCCTAGCATCGACCCTCGTATTCCCTATCTCCCGCATATAAACGCCTACTCTATCATTCAAAACTCCTATCCTAATACCTCTCCTCGGTTCGCTATATCGCTCATATTCTACCCTTCAAGTCCTGTTTAGTATAGCATCTTTCCTTGTATTCCCTATCTCTCTCGTATAAAGCATATCCCTCCCTCCTTTAGCATCTGACTAGCCTAGCATCAGCCCTGGTATTCCCTATCTCTCCCCTATAAATGCTTCTGTCTAGAGACCTAATGTTTCAGGAGAGCATCCTTTCCCCCTATAACTGCATGTTTAGAAGGTCTAGACTATCACTTTTGTCTTTGGGAAATATGTTCGGGTTTTTTTTTGTGAAGGAATGTAATAGGAAAATGTTTTATAAAAAATAAATGTTGTTTATATTACATAGCCCTCATTTTTATTAATCTTTTTATACACCTCATATCATACAGTCCAATATTAAGATGGTTCTGGCTTCTAGATTCCCATTTATTCAGGTCTCTTTCAGTAATAGTTCAATAACTTTTTTGTTTAGATTTCATGTAGCATCAATGTTTTAAGATAATACATTCTTCTTTAAACAATTATGAAATTATTTATGAAATCAATGGTATTGGCATGTATAGCAGTAATAATGAGTACATAATTTATATATTATTGCTATATTCTACACACTCGAATGTTCCATGCTGGACGGTGCTGCAATTCTTCATGTTGAGGATGTTCCTATCACATTTCTGTTCGTGTTGTTTTAAGCTATCTCATTCTTCCTCTTCATTTACATTCATCTGGACATTCCTGTAACAAACATTCACATTATTTGTAGCTTGTTGTAGGTATATACTTCGATGCGGAGAATCAATGCAATGTGGTATTAAACTTCTTTCTGCACGAAATCACTCAGACTACAATCTAGACATTATTTACACATATTTGTTTTAATACTGTGATGCATGCTTTGACAACTGCTACCCTAATGGAAATTATTTGCAACTTGCTGTAGGTATCTGCTTTGAGGTAAAGAATCAGTGAATAGACTATTAAACTTCTTTCTGCAGGTCCTCGCCCAGACTACATCCTAAGCGTTATTTACACAGTGATGTATACTTTAGATGAATGTTATCCTAGGAAGTGTGAATTTATAAACTCAACAAATGTAACTCTAAATGAAGCTTTGAAAGGATAGCTGAATTATTTCTACAAACCTTAACAGGAAGAAAAGACAATTTACATGTCTTAAACTTGCCGGATGGTACTACACCATGATATACCATTTGAAACTTTCCTGGCATTTCATCCAACTGTTGGCTTGTTAGGGTTGAATATCTTGTCGGAAGAAACACTTGCTTATTGTCTAAAACCGCAACCACTCTAGCACCGTATCTCGTATCAATTTTTCTTATGGATTTTATATTATAAGGCTCTTCTGGCTGAAGATCTTGTAGTCTTTGAACGGTCGGGTAAATGCTACCCTCAGCCAATGTGTTAAGTTGAGATGTCAAACTTTCTGCATTAGGAAGAGAAAAAACATATTCTTTATTAGAGAATGTGTTGCATAACTAAATTTCATTTATTTGAAAGTTACAAAATTATTAACTTTTTCTGTATAATATAATAATAAAAATGATAATATGTGTAAATATAATTGAGGTTCTGATTCACTAATGAAGTTCATTAAGTACTATATTTTCCGATTTAAATGTTTTAATATAATGTAAACATTTACTTTGTTAGAGTGAATGATTCGCGCAACAGACTTTTTGTAATATTCTAAAGCAAAAACGTTAATTTTTAATGTGATGGAAACAGACTGGAAGTTTTTACTAAATAAAATGCACAAGAGGAATGAAACATTAACTGATGAATGTTCGATCAATGCATGCAAACATGAAGTCCCCGGATCGAATACCGCCGCTTACCCTCGGAAGAATATTTATACAGAACATTATTTATTCGAATCGTAGGGTAATCAAGTAATTGTATTTTGTCTAGAAAGGAATATAATTCACTCTGTGAAACCCTGTATTTAAATATCTGGAATAATAATTACTCAACAAGATGAATACTTAACTAAATTGTTCACATTTTTTGAGAATTCGCGCAGTTAGCTATTAAATGTAGAATAAGCTTGTCTAAAATGAATACTTAACTAAACTGTTCACATTTCAGAAAAAATTCAACTGTCTAGCTATTAACTTTTAGAATGCTCAGCTATTTACTAATAAAGAGCCGTCATTAAAAACAAGAACGCAAATAAAAGTTAAATGTACTAAGTAATAAGTTAACTTTTTAATGAAGATGAATTGGTGATACAACTTACCAGACATGCTGTTCGATGTAATTTCCACGTTGAACGAATAAAGTTTGCAGAGTGCTTAGATCGCAGTGTTCTTACGATACTGTGAAAATCATTGGAGAAGATGCTGCTTTTATATAATTCCCCCACTAAAGCTGAAGTGGTGAGAGATTGTAGAGCACTTAGGAAAACAATTACTGGCATTGTTCGCTAATGAGGTGAAAGCGTCTAAAAGATGTCAGCTAATAGAGGTCACCGTTACCATCAGACAGAAGTAGGTTACGGGTTTTTTCATTACATGCCGGGCTCTTGTTCGCTAATGGAGTGAAAGCGTCTAACGGGCCAGCTAATGTGTGTCACCGTTACCTCCAGACGGAAGTATGTCTTTGATCGCTAATGTATGTAAACAGATCCGGAATGTAAACTTAAAAGCCTATTAATGTGTTGAAAGCGTCTAACATGTTCAGCTAATGGACAAGCGATTTCCCCAGATACAAGAAGGCTGCGTGTTCTCATTACATGACAGACTGTTACCGTGAGCAGACTACTTATACTCAAGCTCCAGTCAACAATTCATTAATCAAAAAACTTAATTGCTCGAGGATGCAATCTGCAGACCTTAGTAATCATAAAAAAATGTTTGACGAACATTACCTAATTAATTTGCCGAGGGGCGGCAGGACTCGAGAAAACAATTCCCTCAAGTCATGACGCCACAGTAGAACGCATTGGGAGAGGGGGTAGGACCTGTTAGCACAGACACTGTCGGCATTAGGTGAGCACACAAAGCGAGAGGGGGCGGGGCCTAACGACACGAGACCTGGCGGCATGTTAGCGCACAAAGGGAGGGGGCGGGGCTAGCGGCATAGATCAAAGAACTTTATCGCTTGTCGGCATCTCTCTCTGCGCTCAAACCGGTATTCTATTACTACTGACGAAGATCTGTTGTTCCCCGGATCAAGGGTCGCTGCTTTCTTTCAGAAGTGATTGAATTAGAAGACTGTCAGTGAGCCATATGTGCAATATTATTGTCTGTAGCTTTGGTGCCAGCCTCAGATTAGTTTATATTGTTATTATGCATTTTATCTTGGTTATGAATAGCATTTCTAATGTTAAACGAATCTATGCAATAAACCAAGGAAGGAAACAAAAAGTAACCAGCCATGGTGAGGCAGAATTTTTAACATTTAAATGATTGCAGTCTAATTATATACTATAAAATATAATAACAGCCCGCCTTAAAGCAATATGTGTATAATATAATATATAAAATGTATGTAACAGTCATTGTATTAATGTTTACATTATTATGTACAAGTTCAATAATGCTACGTGACTGTATAACGTAATTTAATAACGTAGAAGCTGTGAGAATAATAGGTTAAAAATTGCTAACAATGAGGTAACCTTGAGGCAATAATGAATAAGAAAGTTTAACAATGCTACTTGTAATCATTGGAGCAACAATAATGTAAATTTTGAGACAGTTTATAAATAACCAATCAGTAACCAGAAAAAAGCTTAAGTTAAATAAAAGTATTCTATTGGAGTAGGATTAGCCAATCAGAAACTGAAATGGAGCAAAATTTACAAATTCAGAAGTCAGTTGCTTGTAGACAGAGTTCCTAACGGGACGCGAGACGCGTCCTCGAGAAGTTTAATACGTATTCAGTGTGAGACGAAAATAGTTTAAGTGTTAAAAAGTGCAAGTAATTAATAAATAATTTCACAGCTCTCTGTCTATATCAGTGAAGTGTTATTTAAATCGTGTCAAGCATTAGTAAAAGGAGTGAAGTAAAATTATAATCTGTGTAAGCCTACATTTTTAGTTGCACCACGCCTTGTTATGATATTCTTGTCTCTAACAATAATACTGACGCAACCGAGGCAAACATAAATATAATATTTAAAGAAACAGTCAAAATTACAAAGTTAATATTTTTAAACTTGGGGCGAAGGCTACCGGAAACATTTTTTTACCATACTTACGGTTGCAACTACTTCAAGTTCGGCTCTCCAACAGTCGAAATAAAATACAACTCCTCTTAAAAATAAATAAACATACTTCAAAATTGGCTTCCATACGTGGGGCAGAAACAAAACATACTTCAATGGTATAAACGCCAAAGCAGTTATACAACAGATCTTGCACATCCTAAAGTTTAATTTAACTATCCTCAAAAGTTTATGAAAAAACAGATCATTTATACCAGAAAATGTCATTCATAAAAAAATCTGTTCGAGGCAAAAATGAAGAAAACCAAACTTGTATATATTTGGGAAGAAACCACACGGTTCTATACTTAACATTGTACCAATTTATAAATCAAACTTCCCCTAGAAGATGGGCTAAGTTTACCAATCTGCTCCATAGTGGACCAAGCGAGGTGGTGCCGCCGTGACATGTGCCACTCGCATTCCGAAGGTCCCGAGTTCGATCTCCGGCTACCGCCCTTGGATTTTTCATGGCTTCCCCGGGTCGGCAGGCGAATGCTGGGCTGGTTCATTAAGACTCTTCTGCCCTTCATTTCCTGTACATACTTCATTGTCATCTATTTCAGGGTTGTAGGACCAGGCGACGGTGTTCGGCGGATTGCGGCTTGTGTCGGATGCGTTCGATCTGGAAATGTTAGGGCCCTGCCCATGCTTGCTCTTTCCCGGTGCTCTTTTGCAGTTGCGGGGGGCCCCTCCTTTCGTCCGTCTTTTACTTTACCTTTTACTCTAAAGTATTGTTATACACCAGGGTAGGGCCAAAAGGTTTTGCAGCTAAAATATAAATTTAGTTACCCCGGCATAAACATTGGGGGATCGTAACTAAAGAGGCATACGAGAGATACCAGGAAGTTGTTGCACAAAGCTAAAGCGGCCGTGGGATATTTATAAATGATACATATAAATTCACATTTAGCTCTGGTTTATTATAAAGTTACCTTGGTGCTATTACATTGTACACAAAAGGTTATAGACAAATATTGGGCACACGCACTCTTACATACAACCACATACTCTGAGGAGATACACCAAGCTGACTCTACTGGTGACGCCATGCTCTCAGACAAAGAAGCTCTTCCCTCAACTTGCCTTCACCCCTCTTGACTAGGAATTGGAGGGTAATATGCCGCGAAGGACAAGAATTCAACTCGCAAACGAAATAATTAGTTCAACAATATCATTATTCACAGCAATAATTTGTCCGACGCGACAATGCACACACCTACGCTACAATATGCAACAGTAATTATTTTTCTCTGTGAAATGGTACAGATTTTTAAAAATGGTTAATGCAGTAATATTTTTAAAATATAACTATAGTCACTTTAATGATAAAATATATATCAAATAAAGAATGAATTACAATTAATAAGAGTGCGTAAATTAAAAACGTAATTTTTTTGGCAATTTTCGCAATTTATTCTGCCCTCAACTCTGAGCTAGATGTTGCCCTACGTATGGGAGCCAATTTGAGATAGTTTCTTGGAGTGTTCGCCCCACGTTTAAGCGCCAAACTTGAAGTAGGATATCTTTACGTTATTAGCACCACACTTTGGACACCAAACTTGAAGTAGTTACAGCCACGTACGGTACTAACTTTCCGGTGGCCTTCGCCCCACGTATACTTTCCGGTGACCTTCGCCCCAACTTTACTTTCCGGTGGCCTTCGCCCTCACGTTTACTTATCAACTTTGTATTTTAATGTTTCTTTAAATATCATATAAGTATGCTTGCCTCGGCTGCATCAGTAGTAATTTGCAGAAAAACGTATCCCTTAGCAGGGGTAGTACGGCTAAAGAATGAAGGCTTACACAAATTATAATGGTATTTAACTTCGTTATATTAATCTTTCACACGAATAAATAACAGTTCACTGATATATCTTATTGTAGAGCTGTGAGGTTATTTATTACTTGCACTTTTTAACACGTATTCTCGTCGTAATGAAGTTTTATGTCTCGCACTTAACCTGTACTGTATCGAAGTGCTCGGGAACGCTGCCTTCCTGCGTCCGGTTGGGTACGTTATCTTCTAGCGCCTGCCTGGGAATTTGCACTTTTACTCTCTTTCAATTTACGATTGGCTAATCCTACTACAATAGAATAGTTTTATTTAACTTAAGGTTTTTTCTAGTTGTTGATTGGCTATTTATAAACTGTTTTAAATATTACATTATTGTTCCAAGAATTATTAGTAGCATTATTACACTTTCTAATTTATTGTTGTCTCAAGTTTGCCTCATTATTACCTCATTGTTAGCAACTTTCGGCTTCTATTCTCACAGCTTCTACATTGTTAAACTACGTAATACATTTGCATAACATTATTATACATGTACATAATAATATAAACATAATACAATGACCGTTACATACATTTTATATACTATTACATACACATATTGCTTTAAGGCAGGCTGTTACTATGTTTTATATTATATAATTAGACTGATATTATTTAATGTTAAAACTACTGCCTCAACACATAAGTAATGATGCTAGTGCAGAGACACGAAATACTGCGTTTAAATTGCTTCTCCTTACATATAAATACTGTTCCGCACATAAATGTGAAATATTTTCCCCCGAGGCAGCTGCAACACGCCACAGAGGGTATCGTTAATCTATAACCGGAGGGAGACACGCCGTTCTCAGAGATGTCCCAAATTCAATATCGGCTTGTTACAGAACAAAGGAATACAAAAGGCGGGCTGGTTGCCTACCTTTTTATTCTGCCTCGATATATCGATGAACACAAGGCATTTCAACCTACTGTATTTGTTAACTTCTATTGAACAACGGGAGGCCTTGAACTGCCAGCTTTCAAACTGAAAACACTCACTCGATTCGTATCTTGCGTTTCATCAAATGGCGTTGCATGCGTGAAGTGTGTCATTTCAAAGGTAAAATATATGTTCATCTTGGCTGTGTTACAATCACATGACTTTCTCTACTCACCCCTCTACAAACTATTCTTACAAAATCATATTACTTTTTCTACCACGCACTAGTAAGTAGAGAAGATATTGCATTCCACTCAAAAAATCGATACCGAGATTTCACCGGAAATTCTTGTTTTGAAACCCCTGAATCCAAAAAAGGGAAGATTTTTATAAAAATATTCGCCAGAGCGGCTTTACATGGAAAATGTTTCCTTATTCTTTTTTTCTCAAAAATTGCTTTAAAATTTTGATTAAAATACTATAGGTTCAAGATATTTTCATGATAAAATAAAATGTAGATCTTCAATTTTGTGAAAACAGCCTGTGAATTCCTCTTCATTCCGAATGACGTGTGTATAATTGGTAGGATATAGGATGTGTTTATCCGAGGGGGACACCTCGCCACTGCGACCAGCTTGATTTATTGTGGCTACAATCCCCCCCCCCCGGGAGGCAGGGTTGAGGTGAAGGAGCCGTAGGGGTCTCAGGACCGCAGCCAGAACGCAAACGTCCCTAATATTTCTAGTTTGAACATCCGCGCACCAGTAGAAGCCCATAATCCCTAGCGAGGGCGACAAAGGACTGTAACGGGCGGGACAACGCATTCACGGGGAGAAATTTTTCCAATGGGCCCACGCCATCTGCCCGACAGCACCGCAGGACCTGGAAACACACGTGAAAAGTGAATGGGAGAGATGAAATGAGAGGAAATGGGGGAAGGGAGAAATCGTGGTAGTAAACACCACCCCGGCATATATATTGTATACATGTTCAATATCTGAATGTGTTACGTAATTTAATAATGTAGGAGCTGTGAGAATAATAGGTTAAACGTTGCTAACAATGAGGTAACCTTGAGGCAATAATGAGTTTTAGGGTTTAACAATACTACTTGTGATTCTTGGAAGCAATAATGTAATTTTAGTGACAGTTTATAAAAATAGCCAACCAACAACCAGAAAAAGCTTTAGTTAAATGAAGGTATTCTATTGGATTAGGAATAGCCAATCAGAGACTTGAAATACAGAAATGTAGAAGTTTAGGCGGTTGAAATCAATTCAGTAGCCTGCAGACGTGTTCCCAACCGGACGCAAGACACGTCTTCGAGAAGTATAGTACGTATTCGTGTGAGACGAAAAAATGGTTTACGTGTTAAAAAGTGCAAAAAATTAATAAAAGAATCTCTCTCTATCAGTGAAGTGTTATATAAATCGTATCAAGGATTAATAAAAGGAGTGAAGTAAAATTATAATCTGTGTAAGCCTACATTCTTAGTCACCCCACAACCCTGCAAAGAGAAACGTGTCTCTAACAATAATACTGACGCACCCGAGGCAAACATAAATATATAATATTTAAAGAAACAATTATTTCTCTATCTTACTATTATTATTTATATCTTCCCGTCAATAATTACGGTATCAAGATGTTTACAATAAATTTAAGTTCTACATTTTATTTCCTTTACCAGTACTTCAAATATTAGAAGTATTTTCCAGAAAATAAATTAAAATAAACTGTTTTCCCAGGTTTCGGAGTGTGGAAGTATTTATGCAACTAGTGAGATATGGGCTTCATTACCACTCGACGTCAAGCTGAGTTCTGTATAACATAATGCTCGTCCCACTTGTCGCACACAGTATTTTTTCGTGGCCGTTTATGTCTGCGTTCATAATACAATCGTTTTGTTTATAAACGGAGCTCAGCACTTGCGTGCTTTGTTCCTTTGTTTAGAATAGTAGAATTTGTATATATAAATACGTTTCATGTTTACTGGAGCAAAATATACTCATTTTATAGTGCCTTTTCTTAGCTTAAGGCTGTTTTAAATCAGAACTATTATGTGGTTTTTGTCCATTCTAATTTCTTTATTTTTGTTTTTAGCTCCTATTTATAAATGTGATGTTAATCTTAGTATTGCAATGAATATGAGGGAAGGAATGGTCGTTGACAACGTACCTGAGGAAGTTTGTAATGGCGGCATTCCTTCTCTAACGACAGCAGTTGCACTGTTTCGTGTAATAATAAAATAGTGACTGCTTACCACAGTAAAGTGTAAATGCTCAACTGCAAGAAACTATCGGTTTACGACTGGGAAATGTATCACTTTAGTATTAACTCATCGCTTTGTTTATTAATACGACGCCTTTATTGCTTTCCATTTCCCACGTGAGCGAAAACACAGTACTCACCTAAAAAGACTAGATTTATTTCATTGACAACGCAACACTTGAGGCAGTATTTTTAACACTTAAATGATTTCAGTCTAATTGTATAATATATAAATTCAATAACAGCCCGCCGTAAAGCAATATTTGTATAAAACAATACATAAAAAGTGTATATTACAGTCATTGTATATGTTTATATTATTGTATACATGTGTAATAATGTTATGTGAATGTATTATGTAATTTAATAATGTAGGAGCTGTGAGAATAATAGGTTAAAAGTTGCTAACAATGAGGTAACCTTGAGGCAATAATGAATTAGAAGGTTTAACAATACTGTCGTATGCCTCACTTAATAGTATTATTTAACTTCAGAGGAGAGCTACTCGCTTATGAGAGGGATCGTTAATCAAACAAAGAACGTTAATTTAAGAGGCAACGACGAGGGACGCAGCTAAGTTATCTCTCTAAATAATTAATACACCAACACAATTTCTGGCTGAAGGGAGAGGAAAGGAACTCTATTATACCATAATTAAAAGTTAAAAGGCGTGGATGGCACACAATTTATTGGATGAAGTTAGTTACATACCTTTGCCCATTGCCTGCCGACGAGGACATCGTGTGTTAGCAGTTGCCCGACTCTCTTACCCGAAGCCTACTCACAGAATGAAGCTACGCCAAGTTGGCGTCAGTAACGCCATATCCCCCCAATGACACACTGCTTCCCTTGAATCGCCCCTACTCACAGATAAACTGCCACGCTTCGGCGTCCAGAGAGCGTATTACCATTAATATAATCTGTGCACATGCCACATCTCCCCCTGGCCACCGAAGTCGACGTCCTCGTCGACATAAGGAAAATAAATATAATAAACATGAAAAGAACAAAACAAAATGACATACACATGTGTGATGAACCAAAATATAACAACAATATACATGTGTGGTAAGCACCCAGCCGACGACACAATATTGCTGGGCGATAACGAGATACGAGAGACGTAAGTGCTGTTGACTAGTATTGTTAATGCACTTATCTTTAGCATCCCGCACACGCACACACCACGCTGCCTCAGTTCACAGGCACACTACACTGCGCAAAATAGCGATGGTCTGCCGTAACTGTTTGTGGGTGAGTTTAGACAGTGCCCACAACGACGATTTGTCCTGGTGTAGAATTATCACCGCAGGTCTCTGGTGATGACAACAGGGTGGGCAGTCGCTGGCTTGGACTGCCCCCCGACATGGTGGCTCCTTATGCCACGGCAGTGTAGTGGCTGCCCGACAGCTTCCCTGTGGTGTTTCTTGACTTCTGGTGTGCCCCGGGGATGCTCTTGAGTTTTCTCGCTCTCCGCCACAGCGAAATACTAAAACAAAACCACCACACAATAAACAGGGTGCTCCCACAAACAATCATACATAAAAGAATGGTATGTCATGTACAATTAAAGATTTTAAAGTTTGAAAAGTGTACACTAAAAATTCTTATGACATGGGGCAAAGAAAGAGAAAAAATAAGTACAAATTGGCATAAGAACTAAATTTTACAGAGTTGCCATCCAAAATTTAACTTACAATGCTTTACAATCCAAATAAAACAGTAAAACAGACTCAGAATACATGAACATGACAGAAATGAAACATAACCTTATTTTGGGATCCCAATATTACATCTTAATAACCAGCTGGTATCAGTAACAAAAGAAAGTAAGTGCACTTACAAGACAATCACACATGGCAATGAAATGAACTCATTCACACTGACCATGGCCCAAATTACACACAACACTGACTTAACTATCTACTCAAACTAGTGTATGCATCACTACAAACTACATCCACAATACATCTCTAAACTACGCCATGTGACATGCTTTCAACTACTATTGTCCTACTCTTGTCACCAATACAACTTCTCGTCCACATCACTATCCTTCTCATCTCATTATTATCAACATCTTTCATAATCATCATCAGTAATAATGCAATCTCGATCATTACTTCAATCATCACCATCTTTCAATTTTCTCTTCAAAACAAAACATCTAACATAGGCATAACCTTCAAGAAATCACATTATTAATTCAGGAATGACACAACTAACATGACACTATACTGTTGCATCCACATCCTCCAAATGAAAATTAAGCTGGAAAACAGGTGGTATTAAAATTTGCTATCTAAGATGGTAATAAACTTGTTGCATAAACAGAGAAAAAAAAATTATTTTCATTACATTCACTTCCATCCATTTAATCTCTCGTGTGAATTCATCACACACGCTATACTGGGCACGTTACAGCAACACCAATAAGCAAAATCTCTGAAAACATACAACAACTGTCGGGGTTACACTGTGGCACTTCCACCGAAGCTGACATCATCTCATCTCTTCTCATCTCTCCTCATCTCATTAACACCGTCGGGGTTACTCTTTGGCACTTCCACCGAGGCAAATCTCACATATATCACATAACCTCAAATACACACTATTCATGCAACAATTTTCTGCAAATAAAAATCACAGCATCATTATGAAACCCAAAGTCAAATCGAGTCAAATCAAATCATATCATACCAAATCAAATCGAATGCAACAAAACAACATCACATCATTACTCAAAACAATATTGTCACATAACATTCCTGAAAATGAAAGCTCAATTAAGCACATAGTACACCTGAAACACATTCCTGCAGCATAATACAACAAACAAAACAAATGATTTGCAGTTCCCAAAACATAATTCAAAATTTAAATTACACCCACAATAATAATACACTTGTAATTTAGCAGAGACATTCATATCACATATTCCTGAAAAGTAAAGCTTAATTAAGCATCAGAAACTCAGACTTTACAGTCTATAAGGACCCACAGGATCATAGTAAGGGTAAAGGCGTGACACATGAACACTCTGATGTTTGGTACGGGGAGCATGAGGTCGACAAACAAGGTAGGTAACAGGAGTGATCTGTCGGATAATTTCAAAAGGGCCAAAATATCTATGTAGCAACTTTGTACATTTACCTTTCTTCCTAATGGGAGTGAAAATTTTAACTAATTGACCTACATTATAAACCACATCTCTATGTTTAGCATCAAATGCTTCTTTTTGCTTCACCTGCTGCTTTGTAATGTTAGCAACAGCAACCTCTCGTGCCTTCTGAATCTCTTGCAATGTCTGTCTCACAAAAAGGTCATTAGAGGTAGCTTGTAGCTGAACCTGGTTAGGTAAAGAAGGTTCTCGACCATATATCAAGAAAAAGGGTGAAAATTTAGTAGACTCTTGAACAATCGAGTTATATGAAAAGATGACATAGGGCAATATTGAGTCCCAATTCTTCTGATTATTATCCACAAAATGGCTGAGCATATTTAAGAGGGTTTGGTTAAATCTTTCAGTAAGTCCGTTGCAAGCTGGATGATAAGCACTGGTGAAATTGGAAGACACTGATAAAGATCTCAACAATTCTTGTGTCACCTCACTTAAGCAAACTGAGCCACGATCAGATAACAAGGCAGCAGGGGCTCCATGCTTACAGATGATGTTATGCAAAATAAATTTAGCAACTTGAGGGATTGTTGCTGAAGAAAGCGACGCAGACTCGACCCAGCGAGAAGCATACTCGGTCGTAACAACAACATACTTGTGTCCAGAATTGGAGCGTGGGAGAGGCCCAAGCAAATCAATACCCCACCGCTCGCCTACAGATGTAACCGGAATTGGTTGTAATAAGCCTGCTGGTTTCTGATTCTTCGGTCCCTTTCTTGTTTGACAGCTGGGACAGGTTCGGACAAAATGTTCAATATCTTTCTTCATACCAACCCAGTAATACCTGGAGTGAATTTTGGCAAATGTTTTCGAGAATCCTAAGTGGCCTGAAAGAGGATCATCATGACATGAAGAAAGAATTTCATGTTTTAGAGCTTCTGGAATAACCAGCAGATGGAGAGGGCCAGTGGAGCCAGCATTTTTACGATAAAGAACACCTGATTTGAGTGTGTAGTTGGAAACTTGTCTCTGAAGCTTAGCAGGGGCCGACGCAGGATCATGGAGAGCATTAATAAGCTCAAGTAACCCAGTATCTTTCTTCTGATGGTCAGCAACTTCAACTGATGACAGCAAACATGTGGGGAGTTCATCAAGCTGTGCAAGATCACTTTCTGTAGGTTGTAACACAGGAAATCTCGATAGAGTATCAGCATCATGATGTTTCTTGCCAGATTTATAAGAAATGGAATAATCAAACTCTTGCAATTTCAAACTCCATCGTGCCAAACGCCCAGTCAAATCTTTCAAATTATTTAAATAACAAAGGGAGTGATGATCAGATACAATATGAACCTTGTAGCCATAAACAAAACTGCGGAAGTGGGTAAGTCCAAACAGGATGGCCAACAATTCCAACTCAGGAACACTGTAATTACGTTCACATTTAGATAGTGTCCTTGAAGCATAGCCCACTGGTTTCAACACATTATCAATCTTCTGATACAACACTGAGGCAACCCCTAATCCACTGGCATCAGAGTGTAGTTCGGTATAAGCACCAGGAGTATAGTGAGCTAAGACGGGCCGAAACTAATAAGTCTTTCAAATTTTGAAATGCAGTTTGCTGATCAGATCCCCAAATAAAACTTTGATTCTTCCTAGTCAACTGAATTAGAGGTTGAGCAATATTAGCATAGTCCTTGATGAATTTCCTGTAAAAATTAAACAATCCCAAAACTTTTCTCACATCTCGAACATTTTTAGGACGAGGCAAATTTTGAATGGAAACAACTTTGTCAGAATCAGGTGAAATGCCATCTTTAGAAACTTCAAAGCCTAAGAGTTTAATCTTTTGCATGGCGAAGAAACATTTTTCTGGTTTAAGTTTAAACTTGTGGTGATCCAGACGTTGAAAAACAGCCTCAAGATTTTGCAACAACTCCTCAAAGGTTTTAGCAAAAACAACAATGTCATCCAGATATGCAATAGCCTTTTTAAAATTCAAATCGCCTAACAACTTGTCTGCGATGTAACTGAAAAACCTAGGGGCATTTGCCAACCCAAAGCTCAAGCGTGTAAATTGATATTGACCCTGAAAAGTGACAAAAGAGGTGTACTTCTGGTTATCCTCTGCAATAGGTACCTGAAAGTATGCTGACAGTAAATCTAATGAGACAAACCATTTAGCCTCCCCCAAATAACTTAACAAATCATCTATCAATGGTAAAGGGAAAGAGGTGGTCTCTGTAACAGCATTCAATTTTCTATAGTCGACACAAAATCTCATGGAGCCATCTTTCTTTTTGACAAGTACTACAGGAGAAGCCCAGGAGGACTGTGATTCCTTGATAATGCCAGCATCTTGCATCTCTTTAACTTGCTCAGCAATAATTTCCTTTTGTTTATGAGGAACTCTATATGGTCTTTGCTTAATTGGCTTAGGGTCATTTACTTTGATATCAAATTCTGCAACATCCGTAGTACCAAGTTCTTGTAATGTTGTGGCAAAAAGATCACTATATTTCAATAACAAAGCATGTAAGTCAGCCTTTTGGGTTTCCAGGAGTTTACCATTAACATTAAAATTACAATTTGGAGCTGGCAGAGGAGTAACATCGGATGACAAAACAGAATTACTCTGAACAAGTGCAACATCATAAGTTTTAGCTAAGACTGTATTTGCAAACAATGTTTGTGGAACTGAAGTATTATTATGCACTGGAATAGTAAGTTCAGAGGTAGAATGACACAATAACGGTGGAATGGAAAGATTCTTCTTTTGCATTATGTTAAGAGCAGGTTCAAACATAACCTCATTACTAATGGCTGACAAAGGCTTAACTGATATATAGCGTGTAGACAGAGGTGGAATTTTAACATCATGCATAACTGCCATTTTAACACCAGAATCTGCACAATCATCATCTAGGAGAGGGTTTACTGCCATATCAACAAAAGGTCCTTGTGTTAGAGTTATTGGTATACTGAACGCATCATTCTTAGAAGATTTCAAGGTTATCAGATTGTGTGCATAGTCAATTATAAAATCATGGGTCTGCAAAAAGTCATTGCCTAAAATCAAATCATGGGACAACTCTTTCACAACTAGTACATCCTCCTGAAAAAGAACATCATTAATATGGAAATCTAACACAGTGTGGTAAGGCGCATCAAGTAACTTGTTTCCTGCAGTGCGGAGCATCATCTCTATAGGTTTTAATGTAGAATGATCAAGAACATGTGCAGCATTCACAATACTCACTGCGCTTCCTGTATCGAGCAAGATGGAGAGCTCTGTCTGGGCAATACGACCAGGAACTTGCAATATCTGACCTAATAATGCAGACACATCTCGTTGAGGTGTAGCTATGTCCCGTTGAGGTGCAGCCATGCTGGTGGGCGGTGGTGGTGCTGCTGCTACGTCTCGTCGCGCGAGGCTCGGCGCCAGTCGTTTTTTGACTGCGGGAGGCGGCTCCGGCAAAAGCGAGCCAGGTGGCCCTGCCTGTTGCATCTAAGGTGACGGGTGGATCCCTCCGGTTGAAGTCAGATGACCGTGGAAGCTGTGAATGCTGGGAAGTTCTCTCCGAAGATGGTAACTGAAACTGGTTAACTCTGTTACATAACTGTTCCACACGATCAATCAGCTGATGCATAGGATCGATAGGTACGCCCACAAGAGAAGAAGCCTGAGAAGGCTGAGGAGAAGCTGGTAAAGTAATAGCAGGAACAGATGCAGTATTAAATAGAACAGAGGGTGGCGTAACCACTGCAGCCTGAGATTGAGCAGACACTAGCTGTTCACGGTTCTGCATGTAAAACTGTGCCTTGTCCACTCGTCGAATGATTTGTATTACCTCATCAACAGTTTGAGGATTTAATGGCAATAAAGCTTGTACATACAGAGGTCTAAGACCTTTAAGCAAGTGTTTAATTTGCTCCAACTGCAACATAGCTGGGTTGACTTGGTCACATAAAGATAGCACGTCATAGATGTAACTAATAACAGGTTCATCATCCAACTGTACCCGCTGTCTGAGTTTCATTTCCAGAATATCACTCTGGTTTGTTATCTGAAATGCATTTAAAAATTGTGTAGACAAGAAAACCCAATCATGGTGAGGGTGCCGATGGCGAAACGTTTGAAACCATGATGCAGCAGTATCTCGTAAATAGCATGGAAAGCATTTCAATTTCATTTCTTCTGACCAGCCATTAGCAGCAGCGGCCATTTCAAAGTTCTGCAGAAATTCATGTGCCGACAACCTACTGGAATTTTCAAAGTACGAGGGGTCAATGACCGGGCGGCAGACAGCTGATTGCGTTGCATTGGCCACGACAGGCGGATTAGACATCGCTAGTAACTGAGTAACAACAGGCGTACTAACACTGGACATAGATTCTACTTCACTGTGCTCGCTAACTGGAGCAATTGCTATATCAGATTTCTGTGCAGTACGTCGCTTAGGCATGATTGCAGCACAAAAGATAACGCAACCAATAAACAAACAGTATGACAAAGCAATACAGATTACACCAAACTAAACACTTATAGCATCACATGAATGAAAGTAGCAAGATCAGAACATAGCCAAATAAAACAGTTCCAGAAAGAATACAATTAAGCGCCCGCGGCGAAATATCAGAAAATTATACCAACACACGTCTACACAAGCCACTTGGACACAATACCAAGATTTTTAATCAGAATGAACACATGGAAGAAAACAAAATGATAGCTTCAGTGAGAAACCTCGAACTGGAAGTTAAAAAAAAAACCACGTCACACCTACTGTGACCACCGCTAAGATTCTCAAAAGGAGCAGAATACAGACTTGTAATTTATACTAGCACACCAAACTTCTCTTTTGTCTTTTTTTTTTGTCTTAAAACAAATGTATCTGACCTGATATACACACGCAAATAAACGCGCCAAAACACGTGCTGAGGAAGACTGGTTTCACAAGCTAAAATTATTGCTGAAATGCACGACCACGCGGGAATTACATAACACACGTGCGTACATAAAAGTTACACGAAAAATGTCCCAGAAAAGTGCAGTAAATAGCTAGAAATTACAATCACTGGAATATAGTTATACGTTTCCAAACCACTGCTAATAAGCACAGAAAACAAGATTTGCAAACAGATAGCCAACACGTGACGAGCACATTTCAAACTACAACTATCTCGCTCGTTTCACAACTCAACTTTCACAAAAACATTTTTTTGAAAACAACCAGCACGAACCACTTAGCACAGCAATACAATTTAAAAAGAAATGAAGCCAAAACAAGGGGAAAATGGAGTCAGAAGTTTTAGCGTCACGCCGGCAGACAATGGAAAAATACAAAAATGAGCTCAAAATTAAAATTTCGAAACCAGACTTTCAGATATGATGGAAACAAAATTTAGAAGAAGAGAATCACAAATTAAAGTATAAAAATCCTTACCCTTTAGCCAGAAACAAATTTTACATTTTTCGCGACCACGTGGAGAAGCACAAACCGTTAAATTTGGAGGGAAAAAAATTTTTTTGCACTTAAAATCTCAAAACAATCAAACCAATTGCCCGGCGCCTCCACCAATTTGTCGTATGCCTCGCTTAATAGTATTATTTAACTTCAGAGGAGAGCTACTCGCTTATGAGAGGGATCGTTAATCAAACAAAGAACGTTAATTTAAGAGGCAACGACGAGGGACGCAGCTAAGTTATCTCTCTAAATAATTAATACACCAACACAATTTCTGGCTGAAGGGAGAGGAAAGGAACTCTATTATACCATAATTAAAAGTTAAAAGGCGTGGATGGCACACAATTTATTGGATGAAGTTAGTTACATACCTTTGCCCATTGCCTGCCGACGAGGACATCGTGTGTTAGCAGTTGCCCGACTCTCTTACCCGAAGCCTACTCACAGAATGAAGCTACGCCAAGTTGGCGTCAGTAACGCCATATCCCCCCAATGACACACTGCTTCCCCTGAATCGCCCCTACTCACAGATAAACTGCCACGCTTCGGCGTCCAGAGAGCGTATTACCATTAATATAATCTGTGCACATGCCACAATACTACTTGTAATTCTTGGAAGCAATAATGTAATGTTTGTGACAGTTCATGAACTAGCCAATCAACAACCAGAAGAAGCTTTAGTTAAATGAAGGTATTCTATTGGACTAGGATTAGCCAATCAAAAACTAAAATGGAGCAAAATTTACAAATTCAGAAGTCAGTTGCTTGTAGACAGTGTTTCTAACCGGACGCGAGATGCGTCCTCGAGAAATTTAATACGTATTCAGTGTGAGACGAAAATAGTTTACCTGTTTAAAAAGTGGAAGTAATCAACAAAAGAATCTCATAGCTCTCTCTATATCAGTGAAGTGTTATTTAAATCGTATCAAGCATTAATAAAAGGACTGAAGTAAAATTATAATCTGTGTAAGCCTACATTCTTGTCGCATCACAATCCTGCTAAGACATTCATGTCTCTAAAGAATATAAATACTGACGCAGCCGAGGCAAACATAAATATAATATTTAATGAAACAGTCAAATTACAAAGTTAATATTTTTTTAAGTTGCGGCAAAGGCCACCGGAAAGTACATTTCGGGAGAAGGCTACTGGAAACTTTTACCATACGTGCGGTTGCAACTACTTCAAATTGGCTCCCAAAGCGTGGGGCAAAATAACAACGTAAAAATAACAATACAACAAACTAACATCTTCACACTAACTATTTCACAATAATACTCAATAATAATTACAAATCAGCGTGGGAGTGTAAAACGTACTCTAAAGAGAAATTACTTAAAAATTGATAATAAAGTTTACCATAAAAAATACATGGTAACTGAAGAGTGCAAGTTTAAGGAAATAATGTTTACAGCTTACACTTCATTAAGAGAATAGTACAATATAGTACATTTAACATATGGGGTGTAGCTGTGTGATATTGTTTTTTGAACTGTCACTCCTCTAAGTTCTCAATGTCATTTTGTTCATTAAAGTGAACTAATTCAATTTCCCCGCCACTTCACTTTCTTCGTGACGCAGCCCCTACTTTCAGACGGTACACTCGTTGGGGAGTCGAACACAAGACTTCTACAATCTCTCGCTCCGCAGTAGCACTCGCTACACGTCACAGCAATCGTTACCAACTCGCTCGGAGAATCGCACTTGATGTCGCAGCAGAAACGCCCTCGCCAACTCGCTTAATCACTTACTGACCGTCTCCTCTCGCTTATATAGTCAATGGAAACCCTCACGGAACTTCTAGAGCTCTACACACACGTTTTGGAGGCTGAGGAAAGAAACTCCAGAAAATTCTGATTATCTGCCGATATAGCTTTCGATGTTTACGCCGGAGAGAGCGTGGCTTATCTTTGTTTACTTCCGACTTGGCGGTGCCGACCTCCCGATCTCTTCGGACATAGCCGCCATGTCACATTTCTACATTGTTCTGTCACGTCAAAATGTGTTTTTAAGTGGTAAATGAATAAATTATTGTGCCTACTTCAATGCTTATCGTTACATAATGCCTATATTAGTGCCTGTGTTGAAATTGTTGTAGTGTCTATTGTAAGTGTTAATTCAATGCAGACCACAGCCTAGCTAATATTATTCCGTTGAACCTAGTAAAGTTGTTCGAGAAATAAAAGAAGTATTGTAGTGATTTTAATACGATAACAATAGAATGGTACAGATTACCTGCAATCAAGAAAAGTCGGCTAATTTGTACTGAATAATGTGAAATTCTGAAGAGAGCATGCATTCAGATATTGAAGTACGAGGTTCGACAGTTGTATCACGTTTGCTAAGAAAGCCGACATAAAGTATGAACGTTAAGTACCTGGGCTGTTCCATAAATACCTGACCTAACAAAGAAAAAAAAATGGGGAAAAACATGTTTATTTCTCTACATAGTCTCCTTTCAGCTCGATACACTTTTCCCAGCGATGTTCAATAGCTTCGATACCCTGTTTATAGTGAGAACTGTCGAATTCTGCAAAATAGCCATCAACTGCAGACTCCACCTCCTCATTGTTAGAAAATCTTTTACCACTAAGCTATTTCTTCAACTTTAGAAACAGAAAATAATCAGAGGGGGCTAAATCTGGCGAATAGAGTGCATGAGGAAGTAACTCCAACTTTAACTTATTGATTTTGGCCATGGCGATAATGGATGTGTGAACTGGTGCGTTGTCTTGATGAAACAACAGTTTCTTTTCCACTAGATGTGGCCCTATTTTCTTGATTTCATCATTCAAATGCTGCAATAACTTTTCGTAGTACCAGCCATTGATTGCTATTCCTTTTTTAAGATAATGAACATTATCCCATACGCATCCCAAAAAACTGACGCCATGACCTTGCCTGCAGATGGAACTGTCTTTGCCTCCTTTGGAGCCTATTATCCCCTTCCAATCCACTGTTTTGACTGTTCCTTCGTCTCAGGTTGAAGTGATGGACCTATGTTTCATCCATGGTTATGAATCGACGCAAAAACTCGGCTTTATTGCAGCAAAACATCGCCAAACACTCGACTGAAACATCCTCACGACGCTGCGTTTGTTTCATTGTGAGTAAACGCGGCACCGATATTGCGCACAGCTTTCTCGTGTCTAAATTTTCATTCAGTATGCGACGTACAGGACTTTTTGAAATGTCTAAAATGTCTGCTAGCTCGCGCACTTTCAGTCCACCGTCATCCAGTATCATTTTGTGGATTTTCTTCACAATTTCTGGCGTGGTCACCTCATTTGGTCGACCACTGCGATGTTCGTCTTGGCAGCTCGTACAGCTCTTAAACTCTGCCACCCAATATTTCACTGTTGTAAACGAAGGAGCAGACTCCCCCAGAGTAGAATCTAGCTCAGCTTTAATATTAGTTGGACTAAGACCTTTCAAATGAAAGTATTGTATCACATAACCACGACCAGTTTTATCCGTGTTTACAAATTCGCTGAGAGAGTTCACTATTAATGGCTGCCAAACAATTACTAAACAACGTAGCGTCGTCAAACTTCAAACTTACGCTTTATAAGGGCGGTACTTTCTACCATAGTCATTTGTTTGAAACAATAACCGTTATCTATACATCAGGTCGGGTGCTTGTATCTTAATTCTTTGCCATGGTGATAGATAAGTAGTTATTATTAAACATCGCGGATAAAATTCATTAAAATATTTGCCTTGCATGGTCAGAAGTTGCCTGACTGATTTATGTGCTTCTCAGCCGCACTACTTGTGCAGCAGAATTTTTTGTAACTAACTGTACTTACCTACTTTAATTCTTCCTCTTAGTAACAGTCTATTCGTATTCATTGGCTCTACAAAACATGAAGCCATGTCGGTTAATGGAAACCCAGAAATTCAAATTTGCAAAACGTTCGCTAATAAGTTTCAAGTTGTGCTAATAGAGATCGCTGTATTCATTTCCCTCTCATAATAGTTGATTGCTTCAAGCACATGTAAGTCGAGGAAATGAAACGGTCGCCGCAGCGGATGTGGCGTAGAGACTACGTCACGGACTTCATTAGAAAACTGTTAAATAAGTTCCGGGTTGAGAACGTGTTCATCTGCTTACTCACTATCACGCATCGACAATAATTATTATTATCTCGCAACGTTATCGCTACAGCGTGTGTGGAGTATTTTCTTTCCTTGGAGCGAAAAAAAGTTGCTATTAATGCTGTAGGAATTTATGAGAGAAACGTCTGCTGTAACAGTCACATGACTTTCTCTACCCATCAGTGTTACATAGCAACTAAATGTGGCAGAGTTGGCTATAGTATGTCAGCACAAGGATTTGATCTCGGGTCAGGACGAATGCTTTTAAGTCGGCCTATACTGTCTGTATTTTTTACTTTCTCTACTACGTATAGTAAGTAGGGGAAGTGTTGTATTCCATCAAAAAATTCGATACCGAGATTTCACCGGAAATGTATGTTTTGAGGCCCCCTGAATACAATTTTTTTTTTGGAAACATGTCCGCGTGTGTCTCTCTCTGTGTGTGTGAGTGTGTGTGTGTGTGTGTGTGTGTGTGTGTGTCTGTGAACAGAATAACTCAGAAACGAACAGTCGGATAAACACCAAACTTGGTATTTAGGTTCAGTATCTTCCAGAGATGAATAACGAAGGTTTTCAAGAAAATCCCCCCATCCCAGATTTCCCTTTACATGGAACATTTTTCGAAAATTTTAATTTTCTCAAAAATGGCTCTAACGATTTAGATTAAAATATCATATGTTTAAGATATTTTCATGACAAATAAAATGTATATCTTGAATTTTCTGCGAATGTCTCCAAAAGTATTCTTCATTGTGAACGACTTTTGCATAATTGGTAAACCATAAGAGATAGACAAAAAATGTATTTCGCGTTAAAATACACAATTTATGCCATATACATTTTTGTTGTTGAGTGAACCATTTTAAGATATTGCTTGTTATTCCCTTAAATTTTCCAATACTTATACTTTTCTCAAATGGGAATTCGTGATTCATTTTTTTTTGCCCTGATAATGCAAAGAGAATGGAATACTCCACATAGCAACCAGCTCTTAAAACATTTGACTATCGCTTAAAGCCTACCATATTCCCCTTGCATCTACAAGAAAACTAGCAATAAGATTAACATCTCGATTAACATGAAGCATATGGAGAATAAGCGTTTGTATAAATAGTTTGTACAAGAGTAGAGAAAGTCATGTGAGTGTAACACATCAGATTTTTTCTAAACTTACTTCGTGTATTTATTAAGGAAGCCTCAAAACATGTATTTCCGGTGAAGCCTAGATATCGAAATTTTGGGTGGAATGCAATGCTGTTTTCTTTCAATACGTAAATGACGAAGAAATCAGAAAGAAGTATATGAATCGAAGTTTTGATGCAATTAATTTCTTCCCCTGCCTTAGGTAGGCGGTAGTGAAAGGAATGATCACTGTCAGCTATTACTAATATCTGTTAAGGTTTTGTGACGGAGCAGGCTCGCTATTCTTTTGTTCGAAATGAGACGGTCCAGCTGTTTATGCGATGATGACGAAGGCGCTGATGTCATTTCCGAATTAAAAAGGGACTCACTCGTGTTGTGAACTCATGATTTATTCGCGACAGGTTTTCATTTAGATTTACTGCATGCGTGTTTGTTTGTGTGCGGGTGTTTTAATTGTAAACAGTCGCGAGATTTAAGTGACGTCAAGGTACGACTGTCTAGACGCGTGCAGTCCAGCGTTTCACAGATAACTGTATCGAAAATTGTCCGATACATTATGATACGATATTGTAAAGTCTGCCTGTGTGGTCTGGTTGCTAGCATGCTAACTTCCAATCCAGAGGTCCCAAGTTCGATTCCCGGCTGGAGGATGGGATTTCTCTTTAGCCAGGGTTATTCCCCACCGTCACTAGAGTCTGGAAGTGTGCGTGAGAGTGTAAATGTGTGTGTGAATTTAATGTTTAAACAGAAAACCCAACGTATACAAATCCAAAGATACGAGGGCTGATGGAAAATTAACGCACAATAATTTTTTTTACAAAACGGTTTAATAGTTAAAAAAAGGTCACAAATGAACTTACACCTTTTACCTACTTTTCGACATAGTCAGCAAGCTTCTCAACACATTTCTCCCATCGTGATACCAGTTTCAATATGTCCTGTTCGTAGAAGTCCGTTTCCTTGGAGTATAGCCATCTGCGGACTGCTGATTTCACTTCCGCATCTGTCGTAAAGCGTTGGCCAACCAGCAATTTCTTCATGGGACCAAGCAGATCAAAGTGCGACGGTGCGAGGTCTGGACTGTATGGTGGATGCTGGAGCACCTCCCAACCAAATTTGGTGTTTTTCTGTCGAACAGCAGCAGCAACATGGGGGCGAGCATTGTCATGAATTTTGACATCGTCAGCATTCATGTTGTGGCGTTTGTCACGAAGAGCAGGACACAACTTCACCAAAGTTTTCATGTAGGCTACAGCATTCACAGTGGTCCCGTGTTCAGCAAAGTCCACCAATTCAACACCATGCATTACCCAGAACACCATCACAAGCACTTTCCTAGGAGATTCAGTCACTTTGAATATTTTCTTCACTGGCGAACCAGCATGTTTCCACTCCATACTAGCCTGTTGGTTTCGGGCGTGACGATTCCTTTCAGAAAGTCATGCCCCTCTGCGGTGTACCGTGTTAGGTGATCCAAGCTCGTCATCATTCGTTGGCCCTTGTGGTTGTCTATTAGGTTCTTAAGCACCCAGCGAGCACTAACTTTACGAAATTTCAACGTGTCATGAACAATATCGTACACTGCACCATAGGAAATGTTGAACTGTTGCGATAAGGTTCGCAGTTGCAAACACCGATCGTTCAAAATTGCCGCCTCAATGCATCTGACATTCTGCAGGGTTGCAGCTGTTACCGGAGCGTGGCGAATCACTAAGGTTCACACGGCTCTCTAGGAAGAATGCACACCACCTGGAGACATTGCTACGGTTCATACAATCATCCCCATACACGCCACACATGACCCTGTAAATATCATTCAGTTTATGCTCTTTGGCCCAGAAATATCGAACCACACCTCTCTGCTCTTCACACGTGGACGGCAGTAACATGCGCGCCATATTTGTTGCATAGTTCACGCTTCTCTCGCTAGAGCTGCAGATAAAACAAAAAAATACTCTCTGTAGTGGAAACTTCAAACTATATTTATGTGAAATTGCAACATTCCAGCTGCAATACCAAGGCGGAACAAAATTATTGTGCGTTACTTTTCGATCCGCCCTCGTACATAATAGTAAACGAGTGAACATCATTACCGTTGTGCAGTTGGGAAATAAGAAAAGAAGAAAATATATTGGAATATCTGTTTTTACTTTCTCTACCGCACACCTGGTAAGTAGAGGAAGTATCGCATTTCACCCAAAGATTCGACACTGAGATTTCATTGGAAATACAGGGCTTTTCTTTCAGTCGCATGCCAGCCGTTGCAGCTCGGACTCCCACATGAAACAGTTATAATATCCCCGCAACCGCCTCACGTTCTCACAGTCACAGTTACAATGATAATAAACACATACCTTACCATAAGAGATGTTGTCCTTCTCTATCCACACATTTCTGACATCTTCTCATGTTCTCACAGTCACAATGATAATGAACACATACCTTATCATAAGAGATGTTGTCCTTCTCTATCCACACATTTCTGACATCTTCTCATGTTCTCACAGTTACAATGATAATAAACACATACCTTATCATAAGAGATGTTGTCCTTCTCTATCCACACATTTCTGACATCTTCTCACTTTCTCACAGTTACAATGATAATAAACACATACCTTATCATAAGAGATGTTGTCCTTCTCTATCCACACATTTCTGACATCCTCTCATGTTCTCATAGTTACAATGATAATAAACACATACCTTATCATAAGAGATGTCCTTCTCTATCCACACATTTCTGACATCTTCTCATGTTCTCACAGTTACAATGATAATAAACACATACCTTATCATAAGAGATGTCCTTCTCTATCCACACATTTCTGACATCTTCTCACTTTCTCACAGTTACAATGATAATAAACACATACCTTATCATAAGAGATGTCCTTCTCTATCCACACATTTCTGACATCTTCTCATGTTCTCACAGTTACAATGATAATAAACACATACCTTATCATAAGAGATGTTGTCCTTCTCTATCCACACATTTCTGACATCTTCTCACTTTCTCACAGTTACAATGATAATAAACACATACCTTATCATAAGAGATGTTGTCCTTCTCTATCCACACATTTCTGACATCTTCTCACTTTCTCACAGTTACAATGATAATAAACACATATCTTATTATAAGAGATGTTGTCCTTCTCTATCCACACATTTCTGACATCCTCTCATGTTCTCACAGTTACAATGATAATAAACACATACCTTATCATAAGAGATGTTGTCCTTCTCTATCCACACATTTCTGACATCCTCTCATGTTCTCACAGTTACAATGATAATAAACACATACCTTATCATAAGAGATGTCCTTCTCTATCCACACATTTCTGACATCTTCTCATGTTCTCACAGTTACAATGATAATAAACACATACCTTATCATAAGAGATGTCCTTCTCTATCCACACATTTCTGACATCTTCTCACTTTCTCACAGTTACAATGATAATAAACACATACCTTATCATAAGAGATGTCCTTCTCTATCCACACATTTCTGACATCTTCTCATGTTCTCACAGTTACAATGATAATAAACACATACCTTATCATAAGAGATGTTGTCCTTCTCTATCCACACATTTCTGACATCTTCTCATGTTCTCACAGTTACAATGATAATAAACACATATCTTATCATAAGAGATGTTGTCCTTCTCTATCCACACATTTCTGACATCTTCTCACTTTCTCACAGTTACAATGATAATAAACACATACCTTATCATAAGAGATGTTGTCCTTCTCTATCCACACATTTCTGACATCTTCTCATGTTCTCACAGTTACAATGATAATAAACACATATCTTATCATAAGAGATGTTGTCCTTCTCTATCCACACATTTCTGACATCTTCTCACTTTCTCACAGTTACAATGATAATAAACACATATCTTATCATAAGAGATGTTGTCCTTCTCTATCCACACAACCACCTCATGTTCTCACAGTTACAATGATAATAAACACATACCTTATCATAAGAGATGTTGTCCTTCTCTATCCACACATTTCTGACATCTTCTCACTTTCTCACAGTTACAATGATAATAAACACATACCTTATCATAAGAGATGTTGTCCTTCTCTATCCACATATTTCTGACTTCTTCTCATGTTCTCACAGTTACAATGATAATAAACACATATCTTATCATAAGAGATGTTGTCCTTCTCTATCCACACAACCGTCTCATGTTCTCACAGTTACAATGATAATAAACACATATCTTATCATAAGAGATGTTGTCCTTCTCTATACACACAACCGTCTCATGTTCTCACAGTTACAATGATAATAAACACATATCTTATCATAAGAGATGTTGTCCTTCTCTATGCACACAACCGTCTCATGTTCTCACAGTTACAATGATAATAAACACATATCTTATCATAAGAGATGTTGTCCTTCTCTATACACACATTTCTGGCTTCTCAGCAAATTTTCATTCACACCCGATAGTTCAGTATCCGAAATTGAGTGAATTTCTCATCTAATGTTTTCCTCTAGTTCTTATAATGTATGGGGTTTGTTGCACACAATTTATATTTGACGTGATCATCATAGTCGGATAAACTTCTGTAATTGGATTTTGCGAAATGTCAATGATTGAGCAGTTGAACTACGTTAATATTCATCTCTGACATCGCATGGTTATGTTTCGTCGCAAAATAACGAATATTCGAGCACGGAGAAGCCTGATTGTAAACACGATATTCCCTTGCATGACGCGAATATTGATGCGCGGTAAATGCATACAGAACTAGATCTTTATATTTTATGAACAAATAATGAATGCTGAGGCAGTGTTTTTAACATTTAAATGTTTTCAGTCAAATTATATTATATGTAAATTCAATAACAGCCCGCCTTGAAGCAATATGTGTATGTAATAATTTGTAAAATGTATGTAATAGTCATTGCATATGCTTATATTATTGTAAACATGTTCAATAATGTTATGTGAATATATTACGTAATTTAATAATGTAGGAGCTGTGAGAATAATAAGTTAAAAGTTGCTAACAATGAGGTAATCTTGAGGCAATAATGAGTTTGAGAGTTTAAATGTTATTTGTGATTCTTGGAAGCATTAATGTAATTTTAGTGACAGTTTATAAAAAATAGCCAATAAATAACCAGAAAAAGCTTTAGTTAAATGCAGGTATTCTATTGGAGTAAAACTAACCAATCGGAGACTTGAAATACAGAAATTTACAAGTTTAGATAGTTGAAATCTAGTCAGTTGCCTGCAAACAGTGTTTGTAACCGGATGCGAGATGTGTCCTCGAGAAATCACGTGTTCGTGTGAGACCAAAAATAGTATACGTGTTAAAAAGTGCAAGTATTAAATACAACAATCTCACAGCTCTCGATATCAGTGAAGTGCTATTTAATTTGTGTCAAGGATTAATAAAAAAGAGTGAATTAAAACTTAAAATCTGTGTGAGCCTACATTCTTGTCGCACCACGCCCTGCCAAGACTTCCATGTCTCTAACAATAATACTGACGCAGCCGAGGCAAACATAAATATTTAATACTTAAAGAAACAGTTTAATTACAAAGTTAATATTTTTTAAACTTGGGGCAAAGGCCACCTAAAAATACATTTGGGGCGAAGGCTACCGGAAACTGTTTACTATACGTGCTGTTGCAACTACTACAAGTTCGGCTCCCCAACAGTTGAAATATATTACAACTCCTACTTCATACGTAGCAGCAAACAACGTAAAGAACAATACTACTTCAATGCAGAGAGACACAGGAATGCCTAACACCTTCTTTGACTAGCTGACCGACGTAACGGTATCTCCAACAAGATTTGTGCTACCGCGCATACAGCAGTCATTAAATTTAAATTGTTAAAATGTTGAAGCTAGGGTAATTAGTAATGGATTATCGCCCTCAAAGACCATGATTTAACTCTATGGGGGAACTTTTAAAATAAAGTGTGTGCAAGAAGCCCCCATACACTGGAAGGAGTAAAAGAACACATTAGGTGAGAAACTCGCCAAATTTGCGATATTGAATTCTCGAGTGTGAATGAAAGTTTCCGGAGAAGATGCCAGAAATGTGTGGACACAGAAGGACTTTTCTTATGATAAGGTATGTGTTTATTATCATTGTAACTATGAGAACGTGAGGCGGTTACGGGGATAGTGTAGCTTTCGGCGAGAGTCCGAGCTGCGGCGGCACCAATGTGGAAGAAAAACACTGTACATTGTGACGCAGAGGATGACCCAAGTTTATCGGGAGGTAAATACAGATAATAGCGCTTTCGTCCAGCGTAACTGGGAGTTTCCCTTCTCTCTGCCTCTAGAACATTCTGGAACTCTAACCAGCTTCTATATAAGCGAGCAATCTCGAGATTGAACTAATTAGCTAGTGAGCGCGTTTCTGCTGCGACATCAAGTGCAGTTCCACAAGTGAGTTTGAGACGTGCAATGAGTGAATGCAGGAGATTAGAGACATCTTGTGTTCGATTCCCCAGCAAGTAAAGTGGATTTCATTACGTGGCTACGTCACGAAGAAAAGTGAGGTAGTTCACATTAGTGAAGTGACAGTGTGAACTAAGAGAAGCCTCAATACTAATTCAAAAGTGGCAGTTAAAAACAGGACAAAGTCACAGTGTGTTTTTAAGACTACCTGAATAAAAAAGAATATGTTTGAAAAAATACCATGTATATATGTGTGTATGTGAATAGTGTAACTCTAAAACGAAATGTTCAATAAATAGCAAAATTGATATTTAACTTCAGTATAATCCAAAGACGAGAAAAAATTTTCAAGAACGTTTTCCCAAAGCAATGTTTTATGTGGACAATTTGTCAAATTTTGGATTTTCTCAAAAACGGCACTATGATTTTTATTAAAATACGATATTTTTAAAATATTTACATGAAAATAAAGTGTAGGTATATCCTGAATATTTGACGGATAGCCTGTGAAGTCCTCTTCATTCTGAATTAATGCTGCGGTGGATTCGCTTCTATCACGATATGATGATTTCCGTTTCATTCACTTTCCTCAGGTTTCAGGTTGAGGCAGTATTTTTAACACTTAAATGATATCAGTCTAATTATATAATATAAAATATAATAACAGCCCGCTTTAAAGCAATATATGTATGTAATAATATATAAAATGTATGTAACAGTCATTGTATTATGTTTATATTGTTATGTACATACATACTAATGTTATGTGAATGTATTACGTAATTTAACAATGTAGGAGCTGTGAGAATAGAAGCAAGCTGCCTTCCGTAGCAAACAGAATTATAAAGTAGAAGCCGAAAGTTGCTAACAATGAGGTAACGTTGAGACAACAATAAATTAGAAAGTTTAATAAGCCTACTAGTAATTCTTGGAACAATAATGTAATATTTAAAACAGTTTATAAATAACCAATCAAGAACTAGAAAAAGCTAAAAGTTGAATAAAGGTATTCTATTGGAGTAGTATTAGCCAATCAGAAACTAGAAAATAGAGGAAATGTACAGATTCAGGCGGTAGACGCTACAAGATTGCGTACCCGAGCGGTACGATACAGGTTCAATGTGACACATGAAAGGTTATTGCAGTGGGAATAATATAAAGTTTACGTGTTAAAAAGTGCAATTAATAATCTCACAGCTATACAGTAGGATACATCAGTGAGGTGTTATTTAATCGTGTGAAGGGTTAATAAACGAAGTACAATACAATTATAATTTGTATAAGCCTTGTTCTTTAGCCGCACCAGCGCTGCTAAGAGATACGTGTTCTGAAAATTACTACTGACGCAGCCGAGCCTAACATTATATAATATTTAAATAAACATTAAAATACAAAGTTGATTTTTAAACGTGGGGGCGAAGGCCACCGGAAACTTTGTACCGTACGTGGGTCGAACACTCCAAGAAACATATCTCCCGCAATAAGCCTATCAAATTGGCTCTCCAACAGTGGAGCTACAACACCCCCAAGGTTGTGCAGTTTGAGGGGTGCTTGACAGATGACACGGTGAGTCGGGTCTTCGAGCCAGGAAATGTTAGGAAGTTCTTCGCCTCTCTGTAGCCTCCTGTGATTTCTTCACTTCATCCATTCCTCCTGGGGTTACTAGTCGTAATAGATCCATGTAGGCCGTAGTGCGACCTAACAAGGGCAGTATATAGCGATTAGTTTTTATAAATGTCTTTATGCCGTTTGTACCTATAATCCATTTCTGTAACCAGGGATAGAGGAATAAGCTTTTGTAAGAATACTTTGTAGAAGAGACGAAAATAAACGACAGTGGGTAGAGAGTCATGTGAGTAAGACATTACATTTTCTCCCTAAGTTCTGTTGAGCTGAATGGAACTGAATTAGGTAAAATGAGTAGTGCCCGGGTTTTAATGACCTACACATGTTTGAAAATTGATCTATAAAAGTACTCTGAAATTAAAAAAGCGACACTTAATAAAACTTGGGTTTATTTAATTTGCCTATTAAAATTAATGTCCTCGACGTTGTAAATTAATTTATACAGGGATGTTATTACTATAGAAGTACATATACGAACAATGATTACATAATTCAGCAAATGAATTGAAAAATATATTTTCTCCCTGTTTTTGTTTGAAGAATCTGAAAAAAAAAATTAATTTTGAAGCATGTCTTTTGAGTTTTCAGATTATACAAAATGAATTGCTAATAAAGAGAACTTCACAGCCAATGACAATAACATCCTGACTGTACACGGTCTGAAAACTGACCTGTCTCATACCTAGTGTGGGACACAAATTCATAACTGTAATGCTATCTGCTCCCCTGACAATAGCCACTCTTCCACCCGCAAACGACCTTTTCCAGACTAACTATTAAATAAGGAATACATTTTTTTCACCAAAAAATACGATTTACAAATTTTCTTTTATTTCTAATTGAATAACGAAATTTCTGAAGTTTGAAAAGTTATGCTTTTGTATAATGTCTATAGTATAAAACCCTTTATATCATAGTTAATGCAAATGTAAGAAAATCACAAATGGCAAGAAAATTATAAATTAATGATGTAATATTGAAAAAAAATGCCCTAAAATAGAAAATGTCATAAAATGACCAAAAAATGACTCCAAAAATTTGCATTTTCACAATCTGGGACCCATGAGAAGCTTTTATGCAATCGAGTGCAAAGAAATCGGAACTACCTCTGCCACGACCCTTAGCTTAAATCTTATCTTACTTCTCCCTTTTTGTTCGTTCCTGAGCTTGAAAGCGACTTGAATGCACCGCTTTTGCTATCAGACAGAGTTATCCAGGACTGGTGTGGACCGTTGTTGTGAAACATGCCTTTCAGCTACTCAGGTGAAATGTTTCCGTGCTCGTCCCTTTTCGCCGCTCACCTAGGCCTGACATCGGATTTATATGCACTAAAATCTAAAGTATACATGGATTTATGCTGTCAAAATCTTTAAAATGTGCTCTATAATTTCAAAATAGGCACTAAGCATGCACTAAAATTGTTGACTTTTACTTTTTGGTACTTACCTACATTCTTTATTAAGTATTATTCCGATCATTGTAATTTAATTTGTAGCATACAGTGATCATTTTCTCCAAATGCTCTGGTGTAACTTTATTAGTCAACACAAGTTTGGGTCTTTTCTCGGCTACAAAATCTGATATCACTTACTAACTCTGAGGAAATTTGTTCAGGCGATACTCACTATATTTTCACCTTGAAGACACTGAGCACAAAACAGCGCACACTTTTACTGCTACTCTGAACCTCGTGGAGTTTTTGTGGCTTCAGCTATATTTTTGAAATGTGTCATGATTACAGCCAAGTAGTGTTTCCATAAGGTGTAGGATAGGATAGGACTGGTAACGGAGGGGACACCTATCACCTCGACCCCCAATGGATCTTTTGTGCACACACACCCCAGGAGGAACAGATGAGGAACCGCAGGAGATGTACGGGCTGCATAGTAGGCCGGCGCAAGTCGACACACGCGCAGGGTTCCCTAACAACTCCAGGCTTGACCACCCGGCCACGGGAGTGTCGGTCTGAGATGTCCCTCTAGTGGGACCGGGGAAACACGACCCAGTAGTGGAGGCTCGACAGGCTTCCTTCAGGCAGGGCCGAGAAGAAGTTCCAAATCGCAAGTCTCTGCGCCATCTACCCGACACCGATTGAACCATAGCACCGAAGTCAACCTGAAACATGAAAGGGAAACGAAATGAGAGGAAATCCACACCAGCATTCGCCTATGTCAACCAGGGAAAACCACGAAAAACCATAGTCGGAGTGGGCGGCTACCGGGAATAGAACCCGGGACCTCCGGAATGTGATCCTCACACACTACCGCGGAGCCTCTGTTTCGGTTAGTGTATAGGGTACACGACGGGGGGACCTAGCACTTCCCAGAAGAAACTACAGGAGGCTTCAGGCAGGCCACAGAGACGCGCAGAAGTCACTAACAGTCCTAGCTGAAAGACCCGTCTCACTACTGCAGGTGCCTAGCGAGCGATGAACGACCCGTCGACCAAGCAGCACTCTACAAGCATCCGCGTAGTTTGTCCAGCACCGCCATACACTACGAAACCTAGAAGCACAGCTGAAAGGAAAGCATTCGCCTACCGATCAGGGAAAACTACGGAAAACCTAAGATCAGAGTGGGCGGTCGTACCCGGGACCTCCCCTAAGCGAGCCTCGCACGTTACCGCAGAGCCATCCCACTCCTTCAACGCGTCTCCATAGTAAGAAGTTATTACTTTGTCATTAAAATGTGTTTGAAACTAAGCATTTAAAAATGAGGGTACTATATGCAGGATGCATGGGGAAATTATGAAGTATGTAGCAACGTCGGAAATATGCACCAGGTATACAAGAACAGAACATGAAGCATATTGCAAAACTAAATTCCATATCGTAAGTAAAAACAGACTAACCGAGCGAGGTGGCGTGCAAGTCGCATTTAGGAGGTCCTCTGTTCGATTCCCGCCAACCCCTCACTGTGACCCGTAGGTCTTTTCGGAGGTTTTCCCAGGTTGTCAGGGGAATACTTGAGCGATTTCTTTCAGCCCCTGAATTTGCTGTCTCTCCAGTTTGTCCCATTCATCCTTCACCCCGTTAAGTCGATTTCAGAGTTGGAAATATCGGCGATGGTGTTTCGGTGCGGCATGGCAGGGAGAAAGGATGCTTTCTGGAACTTTCTCCGTCCCTCGGCTTTCGGCTAGTTGTCGGGGTATGCGAGCCTGCCCTTCGAAACGGTGTGTCGGACCCTCAGTGTGGGCCGTCTAATCCCCTTCAGCTGCCATGGTGGGGCCGCTGCGTACCTTTAGCACTTGTACTTCTGACGTTACCATAATCGCCGCATTATAACTTGAGACAGCACGTGGCGCGAGTGGAGCAGTGGGTTGGGCGAGGTGTTACCTGGCGCTAACAGTTGATTCTTTATTGTACTTGACTAAATAAAGCTTCTTTCTGGCACTGTTAACGAAAGAATAAATTATAAATTAACATTTATACTGCGAAATTACTAATGTATAAATATAAGTATCCAGTCAACAGTAGAAGTGTTATGTTATGCTGGAGGTTATAGGCGCAGGGGTGTTGGGCGGTAACGACTGTCACTCACGTAGCTGCAGTGATCGTTATTGTCACTGAGCTGTCTCAAGGTACAGGTAATAGGGCGATTATAGAAGTAGGCGGCGCTGTGGCCGAGTGGTTAGACCGAGGCGGCCCGGGTTCAATCCCAGGGACCTGCATGTGGGATTTGTGGTGGACGAAGCGGCGTCTGGGCGGGTTTTCTCGGGGTCCTCCGGTTTCCCCCGCCATTCATTCCACCAACTGCTCCATCATCACCTTTCCTTTCATCTATTTCACTACTTCCTTCATCCCATACCAGGCATCGGGATGATCACCCATCCTGGTTGCTCTGTCTGATCCATGAGTGTCTGCTCCTCGACGGGCCTCTGACCCCAGGCACCCGCCTGTAAGTCCTGGGGGTGTAAGTCCTACATAAGAGGAGGGTAAACAGATAATGAATGAATGATTAGAAGTACTTCGGGTGAACGTCTGGGCCTCTCCCGTATGGAAGCCCTCGGGTTGTGTTGGTCTCGACGGGGCAGTAGTTCCCGATACCCATGGAAGATTGAGTACGTCTGGACGGTGCTAGTTCACTGTCGGCTGTACCGACGTTACTCAGTAGTCGACGCACGTAAGTGGCGTATCCACTTCCGATCCTGCGCAAGCGGGGGAGGGGCTTTTTGCAGCTATAAGGTATTGGCCTAATGGAGGGAGAGTTCCTCGGGGGCCTAGAAGGGGAGCTTCGGCTGCGTGTAGATCTGTAGGGATCCTGTTATTACTGTGCCGTCACTCCTGGTTCCGGCCGCCGGGTGTCTCTCCTCCTTAGAGCCGAGTCCCCTCCGATAATAACAGTAATAAAAATAAAATAAATATGTGTTTGTCAAGCATGAGCATTGTAATTGGACATCTATCTAATAAGCTGATAAATAAATAATAAATATAAATAAATTAACCCCCCAAATTCCTCTAATTTGAGGCAGTATTTTTAACACTTGAATAATTTCAATTAAATTATATAATACGTAAATTCAATAACAGCCCGCCTTGAAGCAATATGTATGTAACAGTCATTGTAAATGCTTATATTATTGTAAACATGTTTAATAATGTTATGTGAATACATTACATACTTCAATAATGTAAGAGCTGTGAGAATAATAAGTTTACCGCTGCTAACAATGAGGCAATATTGAGGCAAGAATGAGTTTGAGAGTTTGAATGTTACTAGTCATGATTAGAGCAACGATAATATAAATTCTGTGACAGTTTAAAAAATAGCCAATCAACAGTCAGAAAAAGCTTTAATTAAATGCAGGTATTCTATTGGACTAGAATTAGTCAATCAGAGACTTGAAATACAGAAGCTTACGGATTTGGACGGCTGAAATATGTTCAGTTGCCTGCAGACCTTGGTAGTGACCGGATGGAAGAAGTGTTCTCTGAAGAAATATTACGTATTCGTGTGAATTGTAAAATAAGTATACACGTTAACAAAGTGCAAGTTTTAAATTAAAGAATCTCACAGCTCTCAATATCAGTGTAGTGCTACTTAATTTGTGTCAAGGATTAATAAAAATAATTGAATTTAAACTTAAAATCTGTGTAAGCCTACGTTCTTGTCGCATCACGCCCTGTCTAAGAGAAACGTGTCTCTAAAGTAAGACTGACGCAGCCGAGGCAAACATAAACATAAATACTATCTATAGAAGCAGTTTAATACCATTTTTTTAAACTTGGAGCCTAGCAACAAAAATACATCTTCAAATAGGCTTTACATACGTAGCAGCATATTACGTAACAAACAACTAACGCCCAAAGCGTGGTGCAAACTAACTCCAACAACAGTAACTCTTACATAAACTCCAAAAATAATACTACTTCAAGTTGGCTTCCCAAGCGTTAGGCTAATAACTTATATAAATAAATTACGTAAACAAAACACCTACTTCAAATGAAAACACCAAAACGGCATTAATTTACTGGAAACTATATTATTTTTGGACGAGATGCGGTGGCAAGATTATTTAAATGAGGTGTACATTTTTAAAGTAATCGCCTGGCCATTATCACTTGATCGCCTGCAGATAGCAGCATCGTCAATTAAGGCTCCAGCCAGAGTAAAACAAACCACAGCAGATGTTCCGGCCAGAAGGCAAATTGAGCACGCAATCTGCTGGCTTCTAATGAGATGATGATGAAAACCTAGTGTTGCCATTAGCAACGGGCCCTGAAATCTTTAGGGTTTCATTTCCAGCCAACCCTTATCTGCAAATCCCTTGCAGCGCGTGTGTTTTAATCCTTTCTGGAAATAAAAGTTGCAGCAGGCCTTATGAATTGTGATGTAAGATTAATGTGGGCAGCGTTATCAGACCTCTGGGGCTTAAACCCTGCAAAATATAAACACAGATTAGCGAGCAACAGGATATAACTAAAAATATATCTGCTGTGATACATTCACACGGCTTTCTCTGTCCGGGATATATTATAAAAGTTATCCTTCCATTCACGATGTTTCAAAATTCAAGGATTTAGCTGTGATAATTGTACGGTCTCTTGGGAGGTAACAGAAGAGAAGAATCGCAAGCTTTCGAGCATGTCCATCAGATTGTGTGTTCATACTTTGCAAAACGTCTAAACTTACAGCATGTTTACTTTCAATTTCGTAGGTTTCCTAGATAGAATATATGTATGATGTGTTACATTCATATAAATGTTTCTACTCACTATCGTTTATTTTTGTATCTGGAGTGAAAACTATTGTTACAAAAACGTATTTTTCTATCTATTGTATATTAATCGAGATAAGCATTTGTATAAATAATTTCATTACACCTTTTATTGTAAGAACAAGGGGAATGCAGGAGGTTGAAGAAGTCGTCAAAGATTTAGAAGGATGATTGCCTTATGCTGACTTCTCTGCATGACATCGTGAATGGTTGCAAAAAATGACAACGTATTGAAAAATTTAAACCATCGGTTGTCTTAGAAATAGTCAATGCCACAAACAATTTATTTGGAGTAAATTGTGTGTAATAAAGAGTTATACACATTGTATTCCACCCAAAAATTCGATACCGAGATTTCACCGGAAATGCATGTTTTGAGGCACCTTGAATCCGTAAAAAGCATTTTTGGAACAAGGTCGTTGGTGTGTGGAAAGCATAACTAAAACCGAAAAGTGGGTTAAATACCAAACTTGGTATTTAGGTTCAATACCTTGCAAAGATGCGACACAAATATTTTAAGGAAAAACACCCCGTCCCAGCTACCCTTAACATGGAAAGTTTTCGAAATGTTTTATTTTTACAAAAATGGCGCTAACTATTTTGATTAAAATACCACCTATTAAAATATTTACATGGCAAATGACACATAAAATGTAAATGCTTGTGAATGCTATTTATTTGACTGAATTTTGTAGAAATTGGTGTAACTAGTAAACCATAACAATATTCAAATATTTACTGCAGAAGAAATGCAGAGCTCATTAAAACGCACATTTTAATGTCAAACAACCTTTTTCGTAGCTTTAGCCCTTTTCGAAATATTCCATGTTGCAAATTTACACTTTTCCCAACTGTGTCATCTAATGGATATGCATGAAGTTGTGTCATACTGCTTTGTTTCTTTCTTTTCGCCAAGAAAGAAACATTTGAATGTGGTTCCCACGTGTTGTAACTGTGCATTTCTTGTTTACATTGAGAAATGGATTTACTGCTGTGTTTTGTGAACAAATCTAAACATTTATGGTGACTTTATAAAAGATACATTTTGCGAATCTGTTCTCAGCAGCTTTTGCTGTTTCATTTTATTAGTTCATGTATTTAATTATTTGTTATGGCACCGTTTTCAAGTGTTCCGTATTTCAGTTTCTGTTCTTTTGTTTTCGTTGCTAAGACTTTTCATTTATTCAAGTAAGAGATGAACCTAATTTAATTTTTGATGTTAAGAAGTGATTTTCCATGAAAGCAGCCAAGTGATAGCTGGTTCTATGAGTCAAAATAATGAAGTACGAGGTGTGATCAAAAAGTTTCCGGAATGGCTTCACAACAATGCTGACGCTGAGATTTCTTTAATTCTTACCCAGACCTACATGCAGCATTCCTTCCCGATAAAAATGAGAGGTCACGTGACTTCCTGTGACCATGCAGTGACGAGGTAGACGCTCTGAAGTGAACACGTGTTTTGCATGTGATGCGATTTTTCTGCGTAGCAAAATTGTCAGATTACGAAGAACAAAGAACGAACATCAAATTTTGCTTTAAACTCGGTAAAACTGCAACAGAAGCCTATGAAATGTTAAGAACATCTTATGGGGAGGAAGTTATGGGCAAAACTCAAGCATTTGAGTGGTTTTCGATATTTAAAAGCTGTGCGACATCAGTTAAAGGTGTAGATCGTTCGGTGCGACCCTGCTCCAGCAAAACTGATGAAAATATCAATCAGGTGAGAGAAATAGTCTTAAATGATAGGCATATTACAGTAAGAGAAATTTCTGACTCATTAGGACTCTCCTTTGGAAGTGTTCAAAGCATTTTGAAAGACAATTTGGACATGAGAAGAATTGCTGCCAAGTTCGTGCCCGGCCTGATTTAAATGACCAAATTATTACTGGTGAGGAAACATGGACTTATGAAGCAACAATCTTTACAATGGAAGAGTCCTTCATCTCCACGCCCAAAAAAGGCAGACAATTTCGATCCAAAGTGAAGTCAATGATGATTGTGTTTTTTGACATTAAATGCATTGTACATAAGGAATTTGTGCCACAGGGTCAAACAGTGAATCGAGTGTTCTACAAACAAGTGCTGCAAAGATTAAGGGAGAATGTGCGACGCAAACGGCCAGAGAAATGAAGGAGTGGTGACTGGTTCCTGCATCATGACAATGCGCCCGCGCACAAAGCGCTTTCTGTTCACCAATTTTTGGATAAAAATAGGATGAATGCTGTTCTCCACCCGCCTATTCTCCAGATTTGGCCCCAGTGGACTTTTTTCTTTTCCCGCGACTTAAAATGCGGCTCCGAAGACACCGTTTTGAGGACATTGATGTCATCCATCGCGAATCGCAGAAGGCTCTGAACATGTTGAAAGAAGAGGACTTTCAGCAGTGGCAGAAACGCTGGGACAAGTGTATCAACTCCCAAGGAGACTACTTCGAGGGTGACAGTTCAGATTAGACAAAACAAACTGTTGTGTAGTATTTATGACGTCATTCCGGAAACTTTTTGATCACACCTCGCATTTGGTGAGGTTAAACCACACAGTACATTAACTACTTAACCAAGAATAACTTGTACATGCACTATTAAACGATAGAGGGTAGAGAAAGCCATGTGAGTGTATCACATCAGACTTTTACTGTCTCTACCACGCACATAGCACGTAGAGAAGGTATTGCATTCCAATAAAAAATTTGCTACAGAGATTTCACCGATAATACATGTTTTGAGACCCCTTGAATGCAAATAAAGCCGTTTTTAGAAAAAGTTCCGGTGTGTGTGAACAGCATAGCTCAAAAACGAGAAGTCGGGTAAGTACCAAATTGGTATTTAAGTTCAGTACAATTCAAAGATGCGATATGGAAATTTTAAAGAAAATCCACCCCTTACATGGACCGTGTTTCGAAATTGTGGGTTTTCGAAAAAAAGCTCTAACGGTTTTTAATTAAAACACTATATACTAAATATATGTGCATGAAAAACAAAATGTACATCTTGAATTTTCTGGAAACAGTTCCTCTTCATTCAGAAGGAATTTTGTTAAATCTTGTATAACTGGTAAATGCTAAGCAATAGACGAAAACGTACCACAGATAAAATGTACATCTATTTAAAACACACAATTTATTTCAAATAATTTTTATGGCGTCATCCATTTACAAGAAATACGGTTCGAATTGTTCGATACTTTGTCATTCCTTTGAAGTCCTGTCGACATTCAGTTGTTTCTCGCGACTGCATAGCAAGAGTATATGGCGTCCAGTTGTTAAGCATTTGACTATCGCTGTTCTCTATAACGAAATGTGTAATGTAGCTATTTCTGTAAAGGTTTGTTTAGATTAAAATGAAGTAGATAGAGAAATATAACATATAAGATCATTTTCCCCCATCTGTTGTAAAGCTCTGGTAACGCAGGCTTGAATAGAATGAAAGTTATGAATATCGTTATTTGCCGGGTATTTAGACGGAATATTTGTTTAGGCATGTTTCAATATAATGTTTGTTTGGCAAATGCTGTATTACCCCCAGTGGAAAATGCCAGGATCAACAGCTGCATTAGCAGCAAAACAAATGTTTTGTCAACGCTTTGCAAATGGCACAAAATATGCTATATCATTAATCAGGTTACTGATTTATGGTAAGTAGAGAAACATAAAATGTTTACTCCATTGTAGGCCTTCAAAAAATTCATTGAATAAAAGCATTCCCAGAATTAATCTCTTATAAAGGTCTTTTGTGTTACACTCACATAACTTTCATTACCCTCTATCATTTATTAGTAGATATACAGTTATTCATACGAAAGCTAATTACTTTCTCTACTACGTATAGTAAGTAGGGGAAGTATTGTATTCCACCCAAAAATTTGATACCGAGATTTCACCGGAAATACATGTTTTGAGACTCCGTGAATCCAAAAAAAAAGAAAGAATTTTTGGAAACATGTCCGTGTGTGTGTGTCTGTGATCAGCATAACTCAGAAACGAACAGTCGGATAAACACCAAACTTGGTATTTAGGTTCAGTATCTTCCAGAGATGCGACACGAAGGTTTTCAAGAAAATCTCCCCACCCCAGATTACCCTTTACATGAAACATTTTCGAAAGTTTTAATTTTCTGAAAAATGGCTCTAACGATTTTGATTAAAATATTTTATGTTTAAGATATTTTCATGAAAAATGAAATGTATATCTCGAATTTTCTGGGAATGTCCCCAAAAGTATTCTTCATTGTGAACGACTTTTGCATAACTGGTAAACCATAAGAGGTAGACAAAATTTTACTACAAAAACAATGTAGATCTCGTTAAAATACACAATTTATGTCATATAGATTTTTGTTGTTGAGTGAACCATTTTCGAGATATTGCTTGTTATTCCCTTAAATTTTTCAATACTTAAACTTTTTCTCAAATGGAAATTCGTTATTCATTTTTTTATCCTGGTAATACAAAGAGAATGGAATGCGCCACATAGCAGGCACCTCTTAAAATATTTGACTATCGCTTAAAGCCTACCAATTCCCCTTGCATGTACAAGAAAATTAGCAATAAGATTAACATCTTGATTAACATGAAGCATATGGAGAATAAGCGTTTGTATAAGAGTAGAGAAAATCATGTGAGTGTAACACATCTATTTTTTTTTCTATTTCATTTTAACCGAGATAAACCTTTACAGAAACAGCTACATTACACATTTCGTTATAGAGAACAGCGATAGTCAAATGTTTAACAACTGGACGCTATATGCTGACCTTAAAATTCCATACTGTTTCCATGACATCGCAAGAAACAAGTGAATGTTGACAAGAGTTTAAAGGAATGACAAAGTATTGAACAATTGGAATCGTTAATAACAGATATGTCAGAAATACATTAAGCCACAGGAAACGTTATTGGAAACACATTGTGTGTTTTAAAGAGATCTACATTTTTTGTGTAGTACATTTTCATCTATCGCTTAACGTTTACCGGTTATACAAGATTATACAAAATTCCTTCCTTCCCAGAGAATTCAGAACGTACATTTTGTCATGTTAGAGCCATTTTTAGGAAATTAAAAAAAAATCGAAAACAGTTCTCTTTAAAGGGTAATTTGGGTTAGGGATATTTTTTTTTAGAAAATCTTCATGTCGCATCTTTGGAAAATACTGAAGTTAAATACCAACTTTGGTACTAATCCGAATTTTTCATTTTTAAGTTATGCTGCTCACACACATTCAGGGCCTCAAAACATGTATTTCCGGTAATGTTTTGATATCGAAGTTTTAGGTCGAATGCAATGCTTTCTCTTCCACGTATATAGTAAAAATTCATGTGATTTGATGACTGGTAAATATAGAAAATAGTGCAACTTTGATGAGATTTGTAAATCACGTGGATATTAATGTTAAGAAGCTTATAGATACTAATACTAAATAGTGTTTTTGTCGTTACAGGAAATGGCAAGATGATGTTACTGAATTCAGAGCTGCCAACCTAGACAGTTATAGGTTATGCAAGTGAGGAGGTCACCTCGCGTACCGCGACCAACATTGCGACTACCACCGCCCAGGAGGAACAGGTGAAGTAAAAGAGCCACATTCAGGCTACAGAGACGCGCTGAAGTGCTTCCTAACTCGAAGACCCGGAGCGACCCAGAAAGGGCGATGTACGACCCGTGCAACCAGGCAGCTCTCTGATGTTTCCTTGAAGAAAGCATTCGCGCCCTCTATCTGGCACGCTAGAAGCACAACTTAAACATGAGGAAGAGATGGGATGAAAGTACAATGAGGGACAGCAATTTGTGGTAAAACGATACCACACAAGCATTCGACCGGAGAAAAGCTGTAAGGCGTCGTATAAAGATACAACCTAGGATGACATGACAATATAAAGCAAGCCCCACAGCTGTGTTTATCAAACACTTTTCTTCCAGAAGGTGCTTCACTAACATTTTCGGCAGCTGGATTTGTACTTAGTGTTAAATACGAAATAGAAATACGTATAAGCGCCTTAAACAACTGTTGGATGAGTTAAAACAGTATACTTTAGCTAAAGGTGTTTGACATTGTTTCGTTTCTTGTGTGTGTATGTGCCGGGACTCTTACCCCCCCTGCCCCTCCTATACCACTGTAGAAGTTATAAAACACCCCTGGTCGAGAGCAAGGGCGGTCGCTTTAGTTTAGATTATCACTGTGTAACATTGGTGGACCTTTCGTCAGTAGTTAACGGGGACTTACATACTAATAAACTTGCTCTCATCTTTAACTTGTGTCTTCTTATTTGCTGAGCTGCCTGATCTCGAGCTTAGGCTCGGGGCTTCCCTACAATTCCGAAAAACTTAAAAATCTACAGTCGTGTGCAGAACCCGTTACACGGCATCAATTTCATGGGGGCAGCGGTGGGATCACAAGGCGAAGCAATCAGAAGACGTCACTTCTTAGACTTCGACTCAACATTCTTCCTGATTCAGAGTGTCTTCACATCCTCATCTTCCGACTTCTAGAATTTAGCAGATCTTACACTGAGGCTTGCAGCACTTCAGGAGGGACGTTGTCCACGAACCTCTGAACGTGTTTGCTTCCTCTAGGCGGAGGGTATCGCAGCCCTTCCAGCTTCTGGTGTGGAGCTCGTCAACAAGCCTGGGGAGAACACGAGAGGACATTGTCCAACTCAGCAAGCCTGCAGCTATCCTTCTTCACGGCGGCAACTACACCTGGACAGTTCCGAGGAACGGCGAGACTCCCTTCATTCTTTCCAAGTAAGTCCTCGGCATCTGGAATTGTGTTTAATTTTAGATAATCGACTAAGTAACCCCTGCCATGTCCTTCGCAAGTAGAAGCAGGGTAGGAAGTATGACAGAACGTAGAGGAAACTGACGGTTTCGTGTCCGTAGCTACTGCAGCTAATTTGTTAGAACAAAATTTAACGGAAATCCTAAATATGTGCAGGAATTTATTCATATTGAAAATGCTTATAGCACTTTGTCTTCAGCAGGTCATCCTATTTCCGCTGCGGGGGGCTCCCTAGGAAAATGTTAAGGAAAAGTTAGAAATGCAGTTCACATATTATTATGCACTGGTGTGCACTCACACAAAGCAGATGTAACTCCGTGAAGAGTAAGGGTAGAAAATATGACATCCGACTTGATACGATCCACTTCAAAAGTTATGATAACTGGAATTATGATAAGAAAATGGGAGGTAGAGATATGATAGTGCATTTGAGTAGAGATTGCTATGTACAAGGTTGGTAGATGAACAAGTTAAAACTGTAGTGAGGGTAAAATGCGATCAAATGTGAATGAAACAATTAATACAGCCTGCAGTAGAAAAGGAAAGTGCAAAGAGATCTAAGGGTTATTACGGAGAAAGAAGGGTATAGTTCTCAACAGTTCCAGGGTGCTCGCATGGGCGTAAAGAGCAGCCCTCAGAATGTGAAGCGCGGAGCATCCAGGGGTCCACGCAGTAACACCTGTAATGGTTTTATGTGCGGTATACAGGAGCATGTTGCTAAGGGAGAAGACCTTCTGCAATACACGTCGTAAGATTGGACATGTGTCTCGCGCAGGGAAACAGGCAGTAGGACTTCCAGTCCCGTGGAAGCATGAGGCAATAGAAGTGAAACCAATGTGTGGAGTTTTAGTAGAATTTGATACGTCAGGTGTAATAATTTAGTTTGCCATTGTAAACTGCAAGGGAGGAACGTTTTGTTTAACAATTTATTTGAATGAGTTTGAGCGGATAGCGTAAGTAAGTCCGCAATTGACAAAACTTGATGTAAAACGTAAGCGAAATAGAATTAATAAGGAAAAGAGAAATGACTGTTAAAGAAGTAGCCTTAAATGAAAATAAAATTAAAGAAGTAGTAGATAACTCGTCATTAGAAACAAAAAGACAAACGTTATGGACTGAAGACAAGCATGCTAATAAATCAAGTGATACAGCAGATTCAAAGAGGGATTGAAGTGTCAACAGACTTTCGGTCTTCTCATCATTATATATTTAAATTCACAAAAGGGAATTGTACAACCTCAATTTACCACAGTGCAAAAGATAAAGAGAGCTTTTGAAAAAGTAAAGTCTGCCAGAACTAACGATGTTCCTTTCTTCACAACTTTTGCCCTTGATCCAACCAACAGTTTTTACTCAGGGATTAATATTGGTTTATGTAGTACAGATACCATTGTCGCATGAAAAACAATTTCAATTGTTAAACGTTTGCCATTTCTAGTGATTATACAATCAAATTTAACTGCAAAGTTCATTGACTATTAAAAAGACTGTATTTTTGCGGACTTTCTATGGCAACAATATAGGTATTTAACAGTGGGAGATTATCTGGCAGAATGTGTTCTGCAAATATAGGGTAGTTAAATTATATTCGAACCCACTCGCCGCCTCTCTGTACTGCGCAAGACAGCCGGCAGTTGCCGGGGAAATTACGCCGGCTAAGGCGGACTAAAATCCTTACCTTACAATAGATGCTGGAAATGTTGGCTTTCTGTTCTCAAACAGGCAGCATATCTCGTGTAAATATTCTTGCTTACTCTCCGAAGCTCAGCAGCAGCAGCAGCAATTCTTGTGATTTCTTGCACAATGTTTGCTCCAAGTTCCTGTAGTGTGCGAGGATTGGAACGATACACTTTGTCTTTTAAAGAACCCCATAAATAAAAATCACAACTCGTTAGGTCAGGAGAACGAGGGGGCCACAAATCAACACTAATTATTCTGTCATCAAATACCTCTCTTATTGCATGTAATGATTAGCCAGCCGTATGAGCTGTTACAGAATCTTGCTGGAACCAACCATACGATTTCTCTTCTTCTGTCAAGCGACTGCAAAATGGCCTCAGAATTAACCTCTGATATCGCTCTGCATTTATTGTTTTATCAAAGAATATGCGCCCTATTATTCTTTTAGCACTTATCACACACCACACTCCAATTTTCTGATCATAATGAGGCGTTTCATCACAAGAATTCCTGCTGCTGAGCTTCGGAGAGTGAGCGAGAATATTTACACGAGATATGCTGCCTGTTTGAGAGCAGAAGGTCAACATTTCCAACATCTATTGTAAGGTAAGGATTTTAGTCCGCCTCTACCGACCTAATTTCACCAGTGACTGCCGGCTGTCTCGCGCAGTAGAGAGAGGCCGCGAGTGGGTTCGAATATAACTTAAGTACCCTATATGTTCCAACTGATTGGCAGGAGACGACCTAAAACGAGACGATACCGACAGCAGAAAAACTCTGGCGACATGAACGAACACAATTTATGCATTCTCCTAAGGGAACTGATACCTTGGAGCTCCGGATTGCCTCGTGTTGATATCTGGACGGTGCTCAGGAATTACATATCAAGTTGATGTCAACCGGGGACCCCCGCCATGTCTTGAGAAGCTCCAGCGTCTGGAATTTCGGTTCCAGAAAGTGGCCCTCCAACGCCATGTGATTTGTTGTTAACGGAAACGTTGCGCTGGATATTTAAACTGAATGTTGACAATGTGGCAAAGAGGGCGGACTGGTTCGGCTTCTTGAGACAGAAGCGGTGGAAGCTGATGAAGTCCGGATTCAGCCGCTCATTGCGGCCCTTTATCTCAGGTTTTGAGGTTACTAACTAATACTGTTGTACCGAAATCCTAATATTGAACGAAAGTTGTGTCCGTTACAAACTGATGAGGATGACCTACACAAACCCTACTATATCTATTATAAACACAAAACAAATAAATAAATTATAAAGGTAAAAGCCCAGCGTATATAAAAAAGAAAACCTCGTCTAAACCGAATAAAACTATTAAATACAACAAGAAAGAGAAAACCCTGATGTGTTACACTCACATGAGTTTCTCTACTCTTGTACAAACTATTTTTACAACCGCTAATTCTCCATATGCTTCATGTTAATCGAGATGTTAATCTTATTGCTAATTTTCTTGTAGATGCAAGGGGAATTGGTAGGCTTTAAGTGATAGTCAAATGTTTTAAGAACTGGTTGCTATATGGAGTATTCCATTCCCTTTGTATGTCCAGTACATAAAAAAACGAATAACGAATTCCCATTTCAGAAAAATTATAAGTATTGGAAAATTCAAACAAATAACAAGCAATATCTTGGAACTGGTTCAGTGGACAATAAAAATGTATAGGTCTTAAAGTGTGTTTTTCAACAAGATCTACAATTTTTTTTAGTAAATTTTCGTCTATCTCTTACGTTTAGCACTTATGCCAAAGTTATTCAGAATGAAGAGGACTTTTGGGGACATTCCAATAAATTTTTAAGAGTTTAATTTGTCATGAAAATATCTTAAATATACGATACTTTAATCAAAATCGTGAGACCCATTTATGAGAAAATCGAAATTCTAGAAAAATGTTCCTGTAACGGGAAGTCTGGGGTGGGGAGATCGTTGTGTCGCATCTTTGAAACATTACTGAATCTAAATACCAAGTTTGATATTTATCCGACTTTTCGTTTTTGAGTTATGCTGTTCACAGACACACACGCGCCTTTTTCTAAAAATGCTGTTTTTTGGATTCAGGGCACCTCAAAACATGTATTACCGGTGAAATTTCGGTATCGAATTTTTGGGTGGAATACAATACTTCCCCTAGTTACTATACGTAGTAGAGAAACTTAATAAAGAAAACAAAATAAAAAAAACCAGTTATGGACTTGGAAAGATGTCGTAAACGAAATCAGTTAACTTTGTGTTTCCAGAAGCAACGCCCATCGTGACGTATGTTCCACATCAGGACCATATAGCCACATTATTGCATAAAAACACTCAAGAGTTACCTGAAAATTGTAATGTAAATATTTACCTTTAATTCATACACTTTGTACCCCCTTATACATGAGTAATGAGTGGTTGTACGTGGCGCCGCAAGTGGAATCATTTACAATTTGAAATGAGAGAGTCACACAGAATTTTAGAAAGAGGACTAGTATCCTTAAGTAAATTTTGTAAAGGATTAACAGCAACCAGTGCGTTGTACCCAGTGTCCCATGTTGAGACAAATAATACTTTCTTTCCCTTGAATACCGATTGCTGTATTGCACTTCCTGATCAAGAAGAACATTCCTTTAAGCCTTCCTTTACAATATAATGTCTTCAGTTACAGGTCAAGGTTCAGGAATTAATTAAGGAGCAGGAACTAAACGAAGCCAATGGACCAGGAGACTGGTCAAACTTAAAGTATTCTTATTGGAGTTATGTATTATGTATTTTTGTGGTTGGATATGTAGTTGTTGTTACTATAAGTGTTGTAGGGAGTGTAGCACCTGGTTATTTAACCAATGTCCACCTAAAAGTGCATTGATTCAGTAGGTGAACACGTGAGAGCACTAGTGAATGCTAATGTCAATAGCGGGGCATATGTTAGGTCTTGGGTATTCATTGGGGCACAAGGTTATCAAGGGTTACCTGTAATAACCTCACTACCTGAAAGGCCAGGCCAATGAGTTCTATGCCTGAGGAGGAAATTAGATCACAGTAGAATTTCGGAGATCCTCCATGCTAAAAGCAAAGGAAGACGTTGCCTCCAAAGGGTGGATGTCTTCAATAGCTTGAGCTTGTCTTCAGACAGATACATCCTAGGATGACATGACACGTAAGGCCTCCCCAGCTTGTGGATGGCGCCCCCACAGCTGTGTTTACCAAAACTTTTTCCTACCAGAAGGTGCTTTGGTAACATTTTCGACAGCTGATTTGTATACTTAGTGTTAACTAGGAAATAAGCGCCTTAAACAATTGTTGGACGAGTGAACAGTATACTTTAGCTAAAATGTATGCGACAGGTGTTTGACTTTGCTTTGTTTCTTGTGCCGGAGCTCTAATAAACTGTTCTCATCTTTAACCTGTGCCTCTTATTTGCTGAGCTGCCGTGTTCTCGGGGCTTACCTACAGTTCCGAAAAACTTAAATCTACAGTCGTGTGCAGAACGACACAGGCACATGCGAGCCTCACACGCTACCACAGAGTCATCTCGATCAGTTATGTTGTAATACAGTACGGTCATTTTAAGGCGAGGCCACAGACCGGCTATATGCGTAGCACACTGTACTGCAGTCACCTTCGTATTTTTCCGATGTGTAACTGGCGGTACATGACGCGTTCAAGGTAACCTTTATCAGCTGTGCTACAGTAGTTGCTTTGTGTTCGTGCTGTAAAGGCAGTTGTGCATCTCAAAGGTAAAGTTTATTCAAGACACGTGCGTTCTGTGTGACTGCTTAAGACTGTTAATATCTTGTTATTAGTCCACTGCAATCCTGCCGACAAATTCACACTTGGACAACAAATGTTTATGTAAGAATCAAATCATGTAGACAGTGTGTAGGCAATTTCATGATATTCTAGTTCAAGGTAGAGAAACTTTTAGACGTCTGGTTGAGGCAGTGTTTTTAACACTTAAATAATTTCAGTCTAATTATATAATATGTAAATTCAATAACAGCCCGCCTTAAAGCAATATGTGTATGTAATAATTTGTAAAATGTATGTAACAGTCATTGCATATGCTTATATTATTGTATACATGTTCAATAATGTTATATGAATGTATTACGTAATTTAATAATGTAGGAGCTGTTAGAATAATAAGTTAAAAGTTGCTAACAATGAGGTAACCTTGAGGCAATAATGAGTAAGGAAGTTTAAATGCTACTAGTTCATTATTAGAGCAGCAATAATGTAATTTTGAGACAGTTTATAAAATAGCCAATCAATAAACAGAAAAAGCTTTAGTTAAATGAAGGTATTGTATTGGACTAGAATTAGCCAATAAGAGACTTGAAGTACAGAAATCCACAAGTTTAGACGGTTGAAATCAATTCAGTTGCCTCCAAACAGTGTTCATAACCAGACGTGTTGCCTGCAGACAGTGATTGTAACCGAATGCTTGTGCGTCCTCGAGAGATTTAATACGTATTCATGTGAGACGAAAATAGTTTATGTATTAAAAACTGCCAAGTATATAGTAAAAACATATCACAGCTCTCTCTTTATATCAGTGAAGTGTTATTTAAATCGTGTCAAGCATTAATAAAAGGAGTGAAGTAAAATTATAATCTGTGTAAACTACATTCTTGTCGTATCACGCCTTGCCAAGATATCCATGTCTCTAAAATAAATACTGACGCAGCCGAGGCAAACTTAAATATAATATTTAAAGAAACAGTAAAAATACATTTGGGGCGAAGGCTACCGGAAACTGTTTACTATACGTGCTGTTGCAACTACTACAAGTTCGGCTTCCCAACAGTTGAAATATAATACATCATCTTCAAACTGACTTTTCATACATGGCAGCAAACAACGTAAAGAACAGTTCTACTTCAAATTGGCGTCCATAAGTGGAGCTAACAATAATGTTCTCATGGTTAATAAGCTTAGGGCAACGATATCGTTAAAACCTAAGAAGCGAAAACGAAATGTTCTAAAAAGGAAAAAAAAAATTGAGAAAATGGGGGCATCTATTTGTGGATAACCCTAAAAATAAAGTTTACAAGAAAAATCCCTACACCATAGATGAACTTAAGGACAATATAAAAACAGAAATTATGAACATTTCGCAAGAACAACGAACTTATGAGCATGAATGGAAGTTTCATCCAGAGATGCTAGGAATGGACACCAGTTAGTACTCCTTGTAGTGAATGTTACTATCACTAGTGAGTAAGTAAGGCGGGAGTTAAGGAACGAAACCCCCCCAGTGTAATAGACAGTGTGCGGAGCACGCATATAGGCGATCCTTGGCCTTACCATAAAACGACCGTACTTGTAAGTAAAACCACTGTCTTCTAAAGATTTTTTCTAGAAGTGTTTAACACCTGGCTTTACTACGGCATCACAGGCAGTGACGCTGATATGATATGAAATGAAATGATAATTCAGAAAGGACGTTTAGGAAGGAAAGTTTGAGGTCTAACTTTAGGATACTTTCCCGGTATTTGTTAGTTATGAGGACCTAGAAGAAGCCTCAGTTCAGGGAGGAGATCCTGGAGGGATTTGAAACGCGGACCTCCTTTTCACGAGCTCATGTTTCAGCGACCTCGATCACCCGTGTTGGTCGCATAAGTCTGGAAAGGAAAAACAAAAAATATTTTTCTTTGTCCACAGGACACCTAGTGATGTCTTTAAACATAGATGAACATATTCTAATGTTGGCAACCGTAGTCACAGGGAGGTTGCCTATGGACTTAATACTTTGCACCGAACACACAGTGGTGTGCGGAGAATGATCAACAAATTCATTGAGACGGTATCTATCATAGTGGAGGACAATATCTGATGAGCAGACAACGTGCAGTGTCCTGGCATCGTTTTCGAAAAGCTCTACGTGCATCTGGAAGAACAGCATCAGCGCATATTGCACATAAACAAATGACTCCTGCTATAGCATTTAACAGAAGATACGAATCGGAGAAAGAAATGCACAGGGCATGCAACAGTATGAGAGAGGTAGTAATTTTTAACCTCTATAAGACCTCTTACCTTGGTTTATTTCGTTTGCTTGTTCGATACAGATTTCAGTCATTGTTCTGGACACACTTCAGCCTTGTGCTACCTGTATCTTTTCAAAGCCAATTCATTACGCTTGCACCCTTTACCCAGGAATACAGTCTCATAATGGTTTCGGATTCTTCTGGTTCTAAAAGCAATATATCTGCTGTAAGCCAAGCCTCACAGGAGCAAATGACGTATTGGGCTGTTTCAGTTTCTAACTTACCCTGAAACACTCCCATCGTGTTGACGCTTTTTCACAGGATTATGGAATAATTCTTCTCAGCTTAGGTCTGTTACCTTTAAGTAAGCTTTCAGCTCTTTTCTTACATGGTTTTCTAATAAATAGTTTACCATGTTTGTTCCCTGGAGTTTTAAGCCAGGTTTTATATGCTCTACTTTGAACCAGTTCTTGATAGCCTCTCTTAGTAATCATCGGGATGTTCCTAGAGCTGCCTCTGGCCCAATAAATTATGAAGCTGCTCCCTTGTCTTGCAAATTTTCATTTCCCTCTATGCCAGTATGACCAGGCACCCAAATGAGCTGAACTTCATTCTGTTCTGCCAAGCTTGTGAGCATGTTTAGGCAGTTTAAAACCAGTCCTGACGTTACCGTATGACTACTTAGAGCCTTAAGTGCAGGCTGGCCATCTGAGAAGATAAGGACCTGTTTACCAGTGTAAGCTCTCCTTATGTTTTCATGTATGCATAAATTTCTGTTTTAAAACAGTAGCATATTCACCCAAGGGGAAAAAAAGTTTTACACCTTGGTCTTATGCCATATACTTCGGATCATGTTTTTAAGCCATCCTTTGAACCGTCTGTAACCCACAACACAGTTTTCTCACGAGTTTTATTGGTCCAACATTCAGGATCAATGATGACCCTGGAGTTCTTTAATTTGGAATTGTATAGTCTGACGGCATTTCTAGAGATGCATCTCCTCTGTGTTTCCCAATTCTTAGCAAACCTGAGTCTATTTAATGCTGGGATTGTTGCTCATCTGTCACAATTTCATTTCCATCACTTGCTTTTCATGTTTCAGCAGTGCTTCGAGGTTCATGGTGTATGGTGGCGCTGGTCAGATGGCGCGGATGCTTGCTCGAAGGAAAGAGTACTTTTCGTGGACACTAGGGGATTACCTGGTGCACGGATCGTTCATCGCCCTCTGTGGGCAGGTCCATAGTGGGACGAGTCTTCTAGTCAGCAAAAGTTACAGAGTTTCGCGAGAAACAAGGGAATAGATGCCGGCCCTCGTAGCCGTGGTCGCTGGAGTGGTCGCTCCGCCAAGCTGAGGGTCGCGGGTTCGAGTCCCGCCAAAGGCATGGGTGTTTGTGTGCATATGTGTGTTGCGGAAATAAGCGGTATGAAAACAGTAACACACAGTACCATAAACTGGGTACAACAAGTGAACTTTAAAAAAAAAGCCAAAGCCCTTAAAATGTCAAATTATTGCAGTATTCAAACGGATATCTCGGAGACGTGCTGTATTTGAAATAAGCACGAGATCTACATTTTTTGTGCAGTTAGTTTTCGTCTATCACTTAACGTTTACCACTTATACAAGATTATACAGTGTGATTTATGAAGAACTGTCACATTTATTTCTTTAATTGTTTCAAACGAGTTATGCTAGCGACAACTTATTAGACCTGAAATGCAGAGGCATTTTGGGAGATTATTTACCTCTACAGCAAATGTTGAAAATGTCCTCCATCCTGCATAAGGCACATCTCAACACGTCATTCCATGTTACTCGCCACTCGTTTGGAGGACTCTGTTGTCAATAGCTTGAATCTCTTGTGTAATGTTGTGCTTCAGATCGTCCAATGTCTGGGGACGTGTGGCATAAACCCCATTCTAAGTTACCCCATAGAAAAAAGTCAGGCGATGTCAAATCCGGGGATCTCGGTGGCCACAGCTTCTGGAAATTATCCGGTTGCCAAACAAACTTGCAATTAGTGCCAATGGATTGATTTGATGTATGTCTTGTAGCGCCGTCCTGCTGAAAATATGCTTGACTCAGCTCTACATTGTCTAGTCGCTCAGCAAACTCCACGAGAATCCGTCGGTACTCTGCAGTGTTTACATTGTTTTAAAAAAAATCTGATGTGTTACACTCACATGACTTTCTCTACTCTTCTACAAACTATTTATACGAACGCTTATTCTCCATCTACTTCATGTTAATCGAGATAAACATTTGCAGAGTCTATCTTATTGCTAATTTTCTTGTAGATGTAAGGGGATTATATATTTACAAGGGCAATATAGAAATACAGTAGCCTTTAAGCACATACATATCTCTTAATAGCTGGTTGCTAGGTGCAGCACCATTCCCTTTGCCACAGATTATAACTCTTTGCATATCCAGACAAAAATTGAATAACGAATTCCCATTTGAGAAAATAAGTATTGAAAAATTTTAGGGAATAACAAGCAATATCTCGAAAATGGTTCACTCAACAAAAAAAATGTATATGACATAAATTGTGTATTTTAACGCGATCTACATTTTTTGTGTAGTAAACTTTTGTCTATCTCTTTAGATTTACAGTTATGCAAAAGTCGTTCACAATGAAGAATACTTTTGGAGATATTCCCAGAAAATTCAAGATATACATTTTATTTGTATAAAAATATCTTAAACATATGATATTTTAATCAAAATCGTTAGAGCCATTTTTGAGAAAATAACAATTTTCGAAAAATCTTCCATGTAAAGGGTAATCTGGGGTGGGGGGATTTTCTTGGAAACCTTCGTGTCGCTTCTCTGGAAGATACTGAACCTAAATACCAAGTTTGGTGTTTATCCGACTGTTCGTTTTTAAGTTATGCTGTTCACAGACAGACACACAGACACACACACGGACATGTTTCCAAAAATGCTTTTTTTTGTATTCAGGGGGTCTCAAAACATGTATTTCCGGTGAAATCTCGGTATCGAATTTTTGGGTGGAATACAATACTTCCCCTACTTACTATACGTAGTAAAGAAAGTAAAAATTGGTTCCACTATTCTCTGTGTGTATATTGCACACCAAACTCCGACTTTAACCGGGTGCTTAGGTGCTTCATGAATAACATGTGGATTTTCGCTGGCCCACTAGCGTGAGTTATTTGAGTTCACATAGCCGGATAAATGGAACCATGTTTCATCTGTGAACCACGTGATGGACAATATGGCAGGATTTTGCACAATGAACGCCTGAAACCAACGACAATAATTCAGTCGTCTATCCTTATCTGGTTCCTGTAACTGATAGACAACCGTAATCCTATACGGCTTTAGGCCTGCACTTTTCACAGCTCTCTGACACATTGAGTAGCTGTACCCTGTCTCCTGCGATAAACGTCTTAATGATTTTTTTGGGTGACTGATCCAGTCTGCTCTTACGTCAACAACAACCGTGGGAAGCCCAGATGAACGAGTTTTGCCTTTTTCACTCACCAGAGATCCAGTTGTTTCCAATTTGTTTATCAGTCCTAGTATTGTGTTTCTTTGGGGAAGATTCCGAACACCAAATTCTTTCCGGTATGCCCTTTGAGTAGCTGTAATTGAATTTATAATTCGGTATTGCTTTACAAGGAAGAGTCGTTTATTTAATGTGTACTCCATTTTCATGTTGACTAGAACAAAATCTCAAAAACAGTTGCCGACAATAAGACTAACATGAACATCTGCGGATTTAGTGACAGGCAATTGAAACTCCAAAGTGCTTAATTTGGTGCTAAAATTGGGGCATCGAGTGAATTTTGCACAGAAGAATTAAAGAAAGAAATGTGTCAGTTCTTCATAATTCACCTTGTATAAAATTTCTTCCGAATAAAGACGACTTCAAAGGCTATTCCCGGAAAATTCAAAACATGCATTTTATTTGTCATGCAAATATCTAGTATTGTAATCAACATCGTTGCAGCTATTTTTAACAAAATAAAAAGTAACGAACATTTTTCGAAGTTGTGGTGGGGGCATTTTTTTAAACATCTTCATATCGTATTCCTGTAATACGCTACAGTTAATTGCCAATGTTGCTATTTAACCGACTTCACGTATTTCAGTTCTGCTGTTCACAGACATAGAATTGTTGGGTGGAATGCAATACTTGCGTTACTTACAATAGGAAAGTTAAAGGCGACCCTTGTAACCAGCAGATAGTATGTTGTTAGACCCCGCTAATATGCCCCTCCCCCCATTGTGTAAGATGAGATATACAAGCTTCTTCAGTACAGCGAGCGCCTTTTCCGCACAATTTAGTCCTCGGAATCTAGCCATAAACCTCTTCCCTTTCCTTACCATATATATCATTTCTTGTGCTTGATTTATTGTGATTCATCTCTCTTGCTTTTTTGTTGTTGTGTACGGCTAGTTAAGATTCCTGCATCACTGGAGTATGTGGCAGAACCTTGTGTAACAGTCACACGTCTATAAGCTGTACCATTTCAATGACATGGTGACTGAATATTCATATAAATCTGAGGCAACTATAAAACCAGCTTCTCAGTCGTAAGACTGAGGCAGGAATTATTGTTTCAGATTATTTACAACACAAATCATTGATTTCGAATTTTGAATTTTAAAGCTTAATATTTATTATTAGCTACCTTACCTGACGCTTCAAGTGAAGTTTTGTAAAATCGAATAACAATTTAATTAATTTCATTTATGCCCCCCCGTTTCTTATTGTACAATGATCACCCCGTAAGGGGGGATTTCGATCCCTTCAGCTGCTGTGCTGCGGGCGCTGCGGATCCTGAGCACTCGTGGTACTTATGACGGTACTAGAATTGCACTGGACCAAACGTCCGAGCCCCACCCGAAGGGGTGTCGTTGGTTTGGGTTGGACTCGGCGGGGCAGTGGTTCCCGGAACCCACGGGAGATTGCGTAGGTCTAGACGGTTTCCCGTCCAGGCGGGGTTGTGAGACGCCTCAAGGTCCTCCGGTATAGCACCCCGAATAGCCGGTAGACAGTTGCTAGAGACAATCGGCCCTAACGGGGTTGTTCGGTAGTCTTTCCTTTTGGGGGGTTGACGCGTGTTAGTGGCGTTTAGACAACCAGGTGCCGACACATGGGGGGTGGGTGTGTATCACTGGGATGACGCCCGCTTCCCTGGGTCACGTGGGGGCGCAGTCCCCTTGTGTCTTATGTACAATGATCTACGCCAGACACCGGCAAGGTTTGCCCAATTGAGCCCTGCTCTTGCTCGCCGTTGGATTACGTCAATGACGTGCTTTATCGGTGACGGGACTATAGTTGATCTAGCCTTAGAACGAGACTTGATGTAAACAAAACTACTTGCGGCTTTAGTAGCCACCAATAATGCAGAAGTTAACAAGCAGTTGGCCAGACTGGGTACAGTGAAGGTGTTGCTGGTAAGTTGATCCATCCTTAGAACCAGACTTGATGTAAACAAAACATTTCGTATCCCTCCACATTAACCTCGTGTTCATATGAGCTGCAAGGAACAAACAAACAAAAGCGACGTGCACTCCCGTCTCATGTTTATGGGGTAAGAGAACTGTAGTATTCGAATAATAATAATAATAAACACAGAAATATAAATAATTAATATTACGTGCACGATAATTAAACAAACTCATGTTAATCTGTAGCGGCATCATTATCGCGGGAGATGTAGTATCTGGGTCTCTATCTCACAATACCCTCTCTGTCAGTAACTACACTCTCTTGCAAACATAAATCCAATTTCTATCAATAATTTAGGAAAGATTGATCGCTTAAAAGAAGGCAACTTTGGATCATTGCTGACAGAATTTAATCTCAAGCTGGCGGTTCTTAAAGAAAAACCTGTGCACTTTCCTGCGAATAGAACTTTCGGTAAGTTCATCTGCATATTCTAATAATGACTTAGGTTTGTTTCTTTTCCTCCTCGATGTTGGAAATGTTCTTACACGCACACGTAACGCTCCAGAGACACGTATAATCTCCGGTTAGTTTAACAATGCTATTCGCAACAACAGTTAAAGCTTGTATCAACCTTAAAAGACATCTGCGAGCGAAGGTCTACCAGGGCAAGAGCCGAAGCCGAAGCCCCCCTCCTAACCAGGGCTGACGCCATCCGAGTAGCCGGAGAACAACCCCGCCTGGGCGGAAAACCAGCCAGGCGTACCCAATCTCCCATGGGTATCGGGAACCACTTCCCCGCCGAGCCCAACCCAATCCGAACAACTTCCTGTCCTGGAGGGACTCGAATGTTCGGCCCAGCGTACTTCTGGTAACGTCAGAAGTACCACGAGTGCTCGGGGTCCGCAGCGCCCGCACCTCGGCATCTGAAGGGGTCGGAACCCCTCCAACCCTAAACACAGTTAGAGCGAAGGCCTACCCGGGGCAAAGCCCTCCTTCTAAGCCCAGGATTAGCGCCAACCGAGTGGCTGGCTATCCAACCGGGGTTTTCCCATGAGGCCAATACCTAGTTTCTTAAAAAGCCCCCGCTTACGCGGAGATGAAAGTGGATACGCTAAATACGCGCATCATCCCGAAAGGGCGACTACCGATAACCTCGGTAGGGCCGACAGCTATCTAGCAAACCGTCTACCGCCTATCCAGATCAGTAATAACCTCGGTAGGGCCGACAGTAATCTATCATGCTGTCCAGGTCGGTACCGGAGGACATTGAGACGTCTCACAACCCCGCCGGTATGGAAACCCATACAGACGTTCCCAATCTCCCATGGGTATTACCCGAACCTTAAGACAGTATGGATCCAAGTGCGACATCTCTGTCTCTATCTAACACATACATGTTGTCATTAGCTTCATCCTTGTCTACTCTCGCTCTGTCGCCAAGTTGCTAATAACATGCTGTATATATTCATTTGTTATTAATTTTAGATTTGAACACAATATCCCATGCAGAATATTTTTCTGTATCAGATTGTTGCGTTTTAACGTCTTTATAGATTTTTGTGGGCATACATTAAAAAAACAAATATAGTTTTTCAGTAAAAGCTCTATATTTGCTGTTTCTATAATTATTACGCAATAACTAATAAACTAAATGGTAGAATGCAACAATATATTTTTCTTAGCTAGAGTAAACTAGTGTACTGATTATTGCCAAATTTGAATTCTCTAACTTTAATAGGATGAGCGTTATAATTTTTAAATTAAATGTTTTCGCGAAAACGTTTTTGTTATTGGGTTTATAACGGGGACCAAGCGAGAGAAAATGTTGAGCGGGGTAGGAGACAGTTTTTAAACGCAGCTGGAATCCTGTAACTTCTTGCTTCATTGTGCATGATAAACAAACGTCATCCAGCTAACAGGCAGGCGCGACGTAGAAGTCAGTGAAGGTTAGGAAAGAAATGGTACCGTTTATAGTGTATTAGTGTTATGTGGGTTATTTATTTAACAAGTTGCTATTTATGGTTATGGAGGGGGAAGCTAGTAAGAGACGAAATGTTGGTAATCTAAGAGTAATGATAATGAATGTGTTATTACACACAATAACTTTTTCTGGCATCAGCCATTTCCGAGATATGCGTTATTAATGGTTCTAATTCTTCAATACTTAGTCATTCTTTTCAAGTTCTGTCCATTTTGAGTTGTTTCTCGCGATGTCATGGAAACAGTATACAATTTTAAGGACAGCATATAGCGTCCAGTTGTTAAACATTTGACTGTCGCTGTTCTCCTTATATTTATAACGAAATGTGTAATGTAGCTGTTTCTGTAAAGGTTTATTTGAATAGAAATGTAGTAGATACGAAAATAAACCGTGGTAGCAATAATTTGTATAAGCGATAAAGAGTAGAGAAAATCATGTGAATGTAACACACCAGATTTTTATACTTCAAGCTATTAATGAACAGCTAAGTAAATTACATTAAAATTAACATAAATTATTATGAATCGCCCAAAATATAGTATACAATATGTAGGTATGTGTTAAGTATGTAATAGAATATCGACTTCGTCTCGTATTTTGAAGCTTTTCCTCGTTTCTTTTATACAGGGTGATTTATGAAGAACTGACACATGTATTTCTTTAATTGTTTCAAAACGAGTTATGCTAGCGACAACTTATTATACCTGAAATGCAGAGGATTTTTGGGAAATTATTTACCTCTACAGCAAATGTTGAAAATGTCCTCCATCCTGCAAAAGGCACAACTCAACACGTCGTTCCATGTTACTGGCCACTCGTTGGAGGACTCTGTTGTCAATAGCTTGAATCTCTTGTGCAATGTTGTACTTCAGATCGTCCAATGTGTGGGGACGTGTGGCATAAAACCTGTCTTTTAAGTTACCCAATAGAAAGAAGTCCGGCGATGTCAAATCCGGGGATCTCGGTGGCCACAGGTTCTTGGAAATTATCCGGTTATCAAAGAAACTTGCAATTAGTGCCATGGATTCATTTGAAGTATGGCATGTAGCGCCGTCCTGCTGCAAATATCCTTGTCTCAGCTCTACATCGTCTAGTTCCTGAGCAAACTCCATGAAAATCCGTCGGTACTCTGCAGTGTTCACATTGTTTTTAAAAAAAATCGGCCCCTTTAATCTCTGTACGGATATTGCGCAGCAAACTCCGATTTTAACTGGGTGCATAGGTGCTTCATGACTAACATGTGGATTTTCGCTGGCCCAATAGCCGGATAAATGGAACCATGGTTCCTTATCTGGTTCCTAACACTGATGGACAACCGTAATTCTATACGGCTTTAGGTCTGCACTTTTCACAGCTGACACATTGAGTAGCTGTACCCTGTCTCCTGCGACAAACGTCTTAATGAGTTTTTTGGCGACTGATGCAGTCGTGCTCTTGCGTCTACAACAACCGTGGGAAGCCTAGATGAACGAGTTTTGCCTTTTTCACTCACCAGAGATCCGGTTGTTTCCAATTTGTTTACCAGTCCCAGTATTGTGTTTCTTTGGGGAGGATTCCGAACACCAAATTCTCTCTTGTATGCCCTTTGAATAGCTGTAATTGAATTCGTAATCCAGTGTTGTTTTAGAAGGAAGAGTCGTTCATTTAATGTGTACTCCATTTTCACGTTGACTAGAACAAAATCTCAAAAACAATTGCCGAAAATAAAACTGACAATTACGAATAAAACATGAACGTCTGCGCATCTAGTGACAGGCAATCGAAACTCCAGAACATTCTGCTTAATTTGGTGCTAAAATTGGGACATTGAGTGAATTTCAAATAGAATAATTAAAGAAAGAAGTGTGTCAGTTCTTCATAAATCACCCTGTATATAGTTAACAACGTTATATCGCAATATACTGTTACTCGACTTCCAAATTCCACTTTTGAATAAGAAAGGAAATGAAATGCATGCAAATGGAACTGTCTCACCTTCTTTGGAGTCGATTCTCCCTTTCTCAGGTGTGAAGTGATGGACCACGTTTTATCCATGGTTATGAATCGACGCAAAAGCTCGGCTTTATTGCAGCAAAACATCCTCATGACGCTGCTTTTGTTCCATTGTGAGCAAACGCGGCACCCATCTTGCGCACAGCTTTGTCATGTCTAAATTTTCAGTTAGTGTGCGCTGTACAGCACTTTTTTAAATGCCTACGATGTCTGCTAGCTCGCGCAGTTTTAGTCGACGGTCAGCCAATAACATTTTGTGGATTTTCTTCACAATTTCTGGCGTGGTCACCTCATTTGGTCGACCACTGCGATGTTCGTCTTGGCAGCTCGTACAGCTTCGTTTAAACTGTGCCACCCAATACTTTACTGTTGTAAACGAAGGAGCAGACTCCCCCAGAGTAGAATCTAGCTCAGCTTTAATATTAGTTGGACTAAGACCTTTCAAATGAAAGTATTGTGTCACATAACGATGGCCAGTTTTATCCATGTTTACAAATTCGCCGAGAGCGTTCACTATTGATCGCTGCCAAATAATTACTAAACAACGTAGCTCGTCAAACTTCAAACTTAAGCTTTATAAGGGTGGTACTTTCTACCATAGTCATTTGTTTGAAACAACAACCGCTATATATACTGGGACTGCCCTCGTACATGAAAATTTTGTCTGTGTAATATTAGTGTAAATGTGATGGGTTTTGGAAAGTGCTGTATTTAATTGGCAATCAAGTATTTGCGCAGTGTTGTGTAGTTGTGGGTTAGCCATTGCTTGTTTACCTTATCCCACCATCAATGCACCTGTGTGTACAAATGAACGTAGTATTTTGGTACTACGATGCACGCCACTGCGGTAAAGAGATTCAACGTTATTTACGTTACAGATAAAGCTGGATAATAACGGATAAATCCTGTCGGAAGTCAACTGTATCGAACATAAATAAAGTGTGACAAAGATAAGGCACTCTGCAAAAGCTCTGCCAGCCCACGTTAAATATACTACAGCTTCCGAAATATTAGACAAATATTCACATACACGTGTTCATTTGTACGCGAAAGCCGAATACAATTTACGACGGGGTAAAATGAATGATTTGTTTAAGCCGCCTTTAAGCCTTGCAGCGTTAATCCCGTGAAACATTTGCCAAATGTAATTACTGTTAGATATTGATCACCATGCTGACAGATATAATCACATCTCCCAGGTGACCTAAGCCATCGCCGTCTCTATGAATAATGGAATGTGGAACGTTCCGGAAAAATACGTTTCACAGTTGTAATAATTATTGGTTTGGGGAAAGCGATACCATATTGTACAGCTGCTGTTGATTCAGCTGCACGTTTTACATTTGTAGGGGAAGTGGGAGGAAGTAGAGCATGGGGCCCATTTAGGGGGGGGTGGCAAACTACATAACGAAACGCGGTATAAAACGCTTAAAAATAGTTTTCAATCACTTTTCACGGAAATAAAATATGAATTGTTTTTAAAGATTAATAATAATAATATAACAGCGTTAAACATCTTTAGTTGTAATATCAAAATGATTTATTTGCTCATTTCTGACTAGTAGTACCCCTAAGGGTAAAGACCCCTGGTACTTTTACCACTACTTCCCTGGAGGGAGGGATGAAGGAAGAGAGCCGGAGGGTGAGCAGAGCCGCATGACGACGGGCGCATGACAGACGGGGTCCCTATGTTTCCAGATTGCCCGTTCCTGCCCATAAGCCACGGAACCTCTGGCAGTCCCCCCGGGGCTGGGCCCACTCGGAGGACACACTTAACTCAGCAGATGACAAGGAAGATGGTGGGTACAGGAAATAAGAGGAGGGAGAGTCGTGGTAGAAGATGAACTACCCCAGCATCGGCTTGTCGACCCGGGGAAACCATAAAAAACGCACGGGTCACAGTAGGCGATCGAATCCGGAATCTCCCGAATGCGGGCCCCAGATATAGACTCTTGAACCATTCCACTGGTACCCTTAAGGTTACTGCAAGGTCGAGATGCTTCAAGTATTACATTTTTTTTTATTTTCGATGTTATAAAATTTGATATTACATTCACACCACTTTCTCTACCCTCTATAGCTTATTAATGAATATGCAAACTATTCTTACTCAAGCTTATTTTTCTATCTACTACATTTTAATCCAAATAAATGTTTACAGAAACAGCTACATTACACATTTCGTTATAGATACAAAGAGAACAGCGATAGTCAAATGTTTAACAACTGGACGCTATATGCTGGCCTTAAAATTCCATACTGTTTCCATGACATCACGAGAAACAGCTGAATGTTGATAAGACTTTAAAAGAATGGCTAAGTATTGAACAAATGGAACCATTAATAACTGATACCTTAGGAATGGCTTATGGTACAAAAAGGTTATTCCAAATAAATTGTGTCTTTTAAAGGGGATCTACATTTTTTACGAAGTACGTTTTCGTCTATCACTTAGAGTTTATGAGTTATACAAAAGTCATTCATCAGGAAGAGGACTTCTCAGGCTGTTCCCAGAAAATACAAGATATATATTTTATTGCCGAGCGGGATGGCTCAGGCGGTAACGTCTGTAACCCGCATTTGGGAGGTCGTGGGTTCGAATCCCGCGGCCAAACCTTCCGGACCCATGGTTTTTTTAGGGGTTTCCCCGGGTCGCTAGGCAAATGCTGGGAAGGATCATTACCTCCCCGAGTTTCTCTCTTCCTCATTTCATCCTGGTCTTTCAGGTTACAGGTTGACTGCGGGGCTATGTGTCAGTCGCCTGGCGCAGAGGCTTGAGTGTTGGAACTCCTTCTCGGTCCCGTCAGATAGCGCCGTTCGAGCCTCCGCTGCTCGGTCAGGACCCATTCACAATGAAATGTAAGCGCAAGACATTGCATTCATGGTATTTAATGGAAGCATTCACATAGAGTTACACAACGCAAGAGTTTGCAAACTCCAAACTTTGTGCTTGCGTTGCGTGCATAGCGGAAGAATTCTGCATTTCTTTCTCTTAGCATTGCCTGTTGTTCAACAGTAGACGATCGCGATGCGAGACTTTAGCCGTCTAATGTACATGCGTGCGCTCTTCCATTAGGCCGTGCCACACAAATTGTTGGTCACCATCTCTCATTTCTCTCAAGAGGTTATGGTAGTGTCCTTACTGCATCCTCTTTCATTTAGTGGACGAACCCGGCATCTGTGCCTAGATTTCTTGGCTCAGGTTCAAAGAGATAATGAACATTGCATTAATATAACTTGTGCAGCTGTAACATCACATGTATAACTTGCTGCAGTTTCCGGACATTATTCCGTATGTGGGAACGCGGTATGGAATTTTTAAGAAACATACGGAATCGGGGTTGATTGTGTAGTATCCTGGGTTCTTAAATTATGTAGGAGTTGCTGCTTTATCGAAAACATTGGGCCCTTCTTGGCGATCGCTTAGCTTTTGACGAAATCTTGTCAGAAGATATTGCGAACTTGGTGAAAAAAATCTGACGTGTTACACTCACATGACTTTCTGTACTCTTGTACAAATTATTTTTACAAACGCTTATTCTTCATCTATTTCATATTAATCGAGATAAACATTTGCAGAAACGATCTTTTGACATGCAAAGAGAATTACATTTTACACATAGCGACCAGTTCTAAAAATATTTGACTATCGCTTAAGGCGTACTATGTTCCCCTTGTTTTGTATTTACAAGGGGAATATAGAAATACAGTAGCCTTTAAGCACATACATATCTCTTAATAGCTGGTTGCTAGGTGCAGCACCATTCCCTTTGCCACAGATTATAACTCTTTGCATATCCAAGACAAAAAAATGAATAACGGATTCCCATTTGAGAAAATAAATATTGAAACATTTAAGGGAATAACAAGCAATGTCTCGAAAATGGTTCACTCAACGAAACAAAAAATGTATATGACATAAATTGTGTATTTTAACGCGATCTACATTTTTTTGTGTAGTAAAAGTTTGTCTATCTCTTATGGTTTACCAGTTATGCAAAAGTCGTTCACAATGAACAATACTTTTGGAGATATTCCCAGAAAATTCAAGATATACAATTTATTTGTCATGTAAATATCTTAAACATATGGTATTTTAATCAAAATCGTTAGAGCCATTTATGAGAGAATAAAAAATTTCACATGCGATTCACGTAAAGGTAGTTTGGAGTGGAAAGATTTTGTTGAAAATCTTTATGTTGTATCTTCATTTCCGGGAAAATATCGGTATAGAAATTTTGGGCGCAGTACAATACTTGTTGTACTTGTGAAAGTAAGAGATAGAGAAAATAAAATGGTATTTTGGGGGATTTAGAGGAGTTTAAAACGTTATTTCTTGTATGGAAAAGTCATAGATAAGGCTAGAGACTGTAAGGATACATAGAACACGAGGTATGAACCTAGGAAATGTGTTCTCAACTGCTTGAAAATGTTGAACATGGCCTACCAAGTAATTTTAGCCCTCCGTTGTGAGCCCAGAACAAGTGAAGCCATGGACTTGCCTTTGTGCTAACTTAGCTGAAGTTAGCTTGTTTATGTCTGCAGCAGGAGTGACAATGCCGCACCAAGTTAAGTCCAGTGGGGGTAAAGAAGACTTTCTTCACTCAGTTCATTATTCATGCAACCCTTCGCAGTCTAAATCATAAATTAGATTTCATCATCGCACTCGCTAGCAGCACAAATCCTCGATCTGCTGTTCTAACAACGTTAAATGCTCTCATGAGCTTTTCCTAAAATTTACACTTTATGGTTAGCAGTGGATATTATTTTCGTGATGTTACATTTGGAATTCTCTTTCCAGTCACTACTAAGATTTCCATCGCATCCTTTGTTACTTTCACCCAAAAGTTCGATACCGAGATTTCACCAGAAGCCTTGAGACCTTCTGAATTAAAAAACATCTCATGTGTTACATTCACATGACTTTATCTCCCTCTATGTCTTATTAGTGAGTATACAAACTATTCTTATGAAAACTTATTTTTCTATCTACTTCATTTTAATCCAAATAAACCTTTACAGAAATAGCTACATTACACATTTCGTTATAGATACAAAGAGAACAGCGATAGTCAAATGTTTAACAACTGGACGCTATATGCTGGCGTTAAAATTCCATACTGTTTCCATGACATCGCGAGAAACAAAATAAACAGATAAATAAACAAAATCTGAATATACTATCCCAGCACCTTGCTTACTACACTGGGACATGCATTTAAACTTTATATTTATTCTCACAAACACATTTACATTTTAGATTACATCAATTTTTTTCAGATAAAGTAACTACAAAATAGTAATAATAATATAATAATAAATAAAAGAAAGAAAAATAGAAATTAATAGATTAGAGTAAAGGTCTAAAAAAATTAACTACAATTCTAAATTCTATATTTATCCACACTTGCTGGAAACCAGCAAACGTAGCATGTTAGCCAGTATCTACTCCTATGTAACTATATGCACTGGAAACCAGAGGAAATGTACTGGTAACCAGCACAAAACCTTCTACTAAACTATTACAAGTTTATTTATATTTTATTTAAAATTTTTGTTAATTAAAATGTTTTATAAAGTTAAAGTTATCTATTTATAACATTCCATCGTTCTCATAGTAATTATTTAATTTATAGTGGTTCAACATCTTATTTAATTCATTTATACATTTGTGTTTATTTGTTTATTTATTTACCTTATAACATTTTATTTAATCTTAATATTAATTTTCTATTATCTCCCTTTTAAATTTCTTATATATCAATTGTTTAAATTTTATCACTATATATTAAAGCTTTACCTCTTTTAACGAAACACTAAACCTTTTTTCTTCTATCACTAAATATCTACTCACTTTACCCCACAACATTTCACTTCCCTCACATCCTCCATTGCCAGAAACAATGAAAATCAACAGCACTTGAAAAGAAAGGCCAAATATTGACCAACTGGAACCACTAACAATGAATACCTCGGAAATTGTTGATGCCACACACAAAAAAGTGATTTTAAATAAGTTGTATGTTTTAAATACATATACAATTTTTGTGTAGTAAGTTTCGTCTATCACTTAACGTTTACTAGTTATACAAGAACATACAAAATTCCTTCCGAAGACCTCATAGGTTATTTTCAGAAAATTCAAGATGAACGTTTTATTTGTCGTATTGATGTAGTTGCAGTATGGGAGCCAAACGTGAAGGGGTTTAATTGTTGTTGCGGTTATGCCACGTTTAGGCATCAATTTGAAGCTGTTTTTAGACCACGCCAATTTGCGGAAGATGTGTTTCTAGGAGTGTTTGCCCCACGTACGATACAAACTTTCCGGTGGCCTTCGCCCCAGGTTTAAAAATAAACTTTTTTTATTTTAATGTTTCTTTATTATATATATTATATATGCCTCGGCTGCGTCAGTAGAAATTTGCAGAACACGTATCTCTTAGCAGAGCTGGTACGGTTAAAGAACAAGGGTTACACAAACTATAATTGTATTGTATTTTGTTTATTAATGCTTCACACGATTAAATAACACTTCACTGATATAATCTACTATAGAGCTGTGAGATTATTGTTATTTGCACTTTTTACAGGTAAACTTTATATTATTCTCACCGCAATGAATTTTCATGTCTCACACTGAAGACGTACCGAATCAAACTGCTTGGTTACGCTTCCTTGTAGCGTCTACCGCTTGAATTTGTACAATTTCTCTATTTCAAGTCTCTGATTGGCTAAGCCTACTCCAATCGAATACCTTTATTTAACTTAAAGCATTTCTAGCTGTTGATTGGCTATTTATAAACTATTTTAAATATTACATTATTATTGTTCCAAGAATTATTCGTAGCATTATTAAACTTTCTAATTTATTGTTGTCTCAAGGTTACCTCATTGTTAGTAACTTTCGGTTTCTACTTTGTAATTCTGTTTGCTACAGAAAGCAGCTTGCTTCTATTCTCACAGCTCCTACATTGTTAAACTACGTAATACATTCACATAGCATTATTATACATGTACATAATAATATAAACATAATACAATGACTGTTAAATACACTTTATATATTATGTTACACACATATTGCTTCAATCCGGGCTGTTATTATATCTTATATTATATAATTAGACTGATACTATTTAAGTGATAAAAATACTGCCTCAGTGTAAATATCTTAAATATATGATATTTTAATCAAAATCTTTAGAGCCATTTTAAATCTACTATATAAAGAATAGTTGGGATGGGGAGGTACATACATACATACACGTAGATTTTCTCTGTTTATAATATAGATTTGTAAATTGTATCCTATAATATGACATTCAGAGTTGTATACACATCTTGTTTTTGATTTCCATTAGCTCGAATGATGCTTGAAGTGAAGATATTCCAACTGGTGAAGTCATCACGAAGGTCTACGCCCCAATCCATAACCCCAGCGCTTGGCCCTTACTGACACGCAGAGCTACTTTTAATTATTTATGATTAACACAATGTTATATACAGTTTTTGTCTATAGGAGTAATCCACTCGCGACTTATGAACCCCATTTGAATCCTCTGACGGAAATGTAATGCCCTTCCTAGCACATATTTTATTGCGAGTCGCAGAGACCGACCTCCCCCTGTAAATCCCCGTACTTAATGCCACAATAAGAATAAATTTAAGGCCTACTGTTGCTCAGCGACGTCATAAGTTCAGTTTGTATTGTGATCATAATTCAGAGGCAGGGCGCCGGTCGTTTTTTCTGAAATATGTTACACCACTGTATCTGACAAAGTCTCGACTTGGTTAAAAACTAATTCAGACATGTTGTTTAAAGTCTAAGGTCTCAGACGGTCGTATATCGCCAGTCAATGAGCGTGGAATAGCAGTCTTATTACCCACAATTCCAGTTATTACACTTCAATTGTTTATCGCTCCAGTAGATTGCCCACGTACTCTATAGAGGTTACTGCACCATTATGGAATAAGTCACTAGAATCTGGTGATATTTGGGTTGTTAGGTTGCATTCATAACCGACAACTCCTCCGCAAATATGCACCTGTTACATGTATTGGAAAGGTTAGTTATATCGTATCTGTTACGTTGGCGCTCTGTTGTTATATTCACAAGTGTTCAAACTTCGCATGCCGGCCATTTAGTCACCAACTGTCGGACTGATTGTAATGTTAATGTTGGATTAGGCTAATTAAATGAGCATTAGATTATGAGGCTATTAGGTTGTTGCAAAGGTAGAATCAGACGACTGAAAAATTCAATACCATAGCCGGGATTTGAACCACGGATCTTCCGGTCTCCGTCCAGTTTCTCTAATTGGTCTGATTCTACCTCTCCAACCTTGTCCAACAATCGGCTTATGTGGAGGAATAATTAATCCTATTAGATTGTTGTTATAAAAATCTAATGTGATACATTCACATGACTTTTCTAACCTCTATCGTTTATTAGTGGGTATACAAACTATTCATACTAAGCTTATTTTTCTATCTGCTACATTTCATCTAAATAAACCTTTACAGAAACAGCTACATTACACATTTCGTTATAGATACAAAGAGAACAGCGATAGTCAAATGTTTAACAACTGGACGCTATATGCTGGCCTTAAAATTCCATACTGTTTCCATGACATCACAACTAATGTTGACAGGACTTTAAAGAATGAACAATTCGAATCATTAATAACGGATATCCGAGAAATGGCTTATACCACAAAAAACTTATTTGAAATAAACTGTGTCTTTTAAAGAGATCTACATGTTTGGTGCAGCACGTTTTCTTTATCGCTTAACGTTTACCAGTTATAGAAGATAATACAAGATTCCTTCAGAATGAAGAGGACTTCACAGGCTATTCCCAGAAAATTAAAAAAATATATTTTATTTGTTATGTAAATATCTGTAATAAGTAGTATTTTAATCAAAATCATTAGCGCCATCTTTAGAAAATAAAAAGAAATCGAAAAATGTTTCATGTAAAGGTTAGTTTAGGGTGGGGGACTTTCTTGAAAATCTTGTTGTCGCATCCTAGGAAGATACTGAACTTAAAACCAAGTTTGGTGTTTATCCGACTTTTGGTGTTTGAGTTATGCTGTTCACAGACAGACATATACATGGGCATGTTGCCAAAAATGCTTAATTTGGATTCAGGGCACCTCAAAACAAGTATTTCCAGCGAAATCTCGGTATCGAATTTTTGGGTGGAATGCAATACTTCCGCTACTTACTATACGTATTAGAGAAAGTAAAAGACGAATAACGAATTCCCATTTGAGTAAAAGTATAAGTATTGGAAAATTCAAAGAAATAACAAGGAATATCTCGGAAATGGTTCACTCCACAAAAAAACAAACATATGCACTATGTGATCAAAAGTATCCGGACATCCCCACAAACATACGTTTTTCATCTTAGGTGCATTGTGCTGCCACCTACTGCCTGGTACTCATTATCCGCGACCTCAGTAGTCATTAGACATCGTGAAACAGCAGAATGGGGCGCTCCGTGGAACTCATGGACTTCGAACGTGGTCAGGTGATTGGGTGTCACTTGTGTCAGAAGTCTGTACGCGAGATTTCCACACTCCTAAGCATCCCTACGTCCACTGTTTCTGATGTGATAGTGAAGTGGAAACGTGGAGGGACATGTAAGCACAAAAACGTACAGACCGACTCGTCTGTTGACTGACAGAGATGGGTCGTAAAGAGTAATCGGCAGACATCTATCCAGACCATCATACAGGAATTCCAAACTGCATCAGGATCCACTCCAAATACTATGACAGTTAGGCGTGAGGTGAGAAACCTTGGATTCCATGGTCGAGCGGCTGCTCATACGCCACACATCACGCAGGAAAATGCCAAACGACGCCTTGCTTGGTGTAAGGAGCGTCAACATTGCACGATTGAACAGTGGTAAAACGTTGTGTGCAGTGACGAATCACATTTGTTGTGTAGTAAAATATTGTCTATCTCTTACAGTTTACCACTTAAGCAAAATTCATTCATAATGAAGAGGACTTTTGGAGACATTCCCAGAAAATTGAAGATGTACATTTCATTTGCAATGAAAATATCTTAAACATATGATATTTTGATCAAAATCATTAGAGCCATTTTTGATAAAATCAAAAATTTCTAAAAGTGTTCCATGTAAAGTCTAGTCTGGGGGTGGCGGATTTTCTTAAAACTGTTCGTGTCGCATCTTTGAGGGATACTGAATCTAAATACCAAGTTTGGTATTTATACGACTTTTCGTTTTTGAATTATGCTGTTCACAGATACACATATGGAGCTTTTTGTAAAAATGTTTTGTTTTATTCAGGGGCTTCAAAACATGTATATCTGGTGAAATCTCGGTATAAAATTTTTGGGTGGAATGCAATACTTCCCCTACCTACTATACGTAGCAGAGAAAGTAAAAATTAGGTTTTAGGTTTGCACTTAACTAGAAACCTGTTTGTTATGGGGTTTTATTTTTAGAGGAAGGAACTAAGAACTTTAATTATTTGGTTTAGGTGTGTAGCAGGAGTAGGACAAGGTACGGAGGGGATCTTAGCGCCTCGACCTACGAGACCTACTGTGCCTAAGCCCCGCGAGGAAGGGCTGAGAGGAGACAAGTGGGTGTTCGACGGGCAGAGGGCAGGGTCCCTACGTTTTACAGACTGGAGCTCCCCGCTCGTGCAATCGGCCCCCCTCCCCCTGCAGGCTTGCATATCTTACTGTGTGGACCCGATACTCGGGGCCGACATGCTACACCGAGCCTCCCGCCGACACTTCCAACCCTGAAACATACCAAGCAGATGAAAGGTGAAGTGAAATAAGAATGGAGATGAAACGGAGGAACAGGGAATTCGGGGATGTAATGAACGTTCCCAGCACTCGCCTAGCGACCTGGAAAACCCCCGAATAAACCTATGGGTCAGGAGGATCGGCCGCGGAAATCCAACCCAAGACGTCCCGAATGCGGACCACAGACGTTACTCCCTGACACACCCCGCTCGGTTTAGTTTAAATAAGTACGCCGAAATTGATTAAAACGTAACTCTAAGTTGTTGCTTTCTCTGTCTATTTTATTTTACGTCGCTTGCTCATATCGCGACTGATCTGTTGGTGGATAACTCTTAGAACGATATGTGATGAACAGTTAGCCTTCTAGGTCTCATTTCTGTAGCCACCCGCTTCATGCTGTACAGATGGCATTAGGGTGCCGTTCAGTCCAACCGCCACCCTCACACAGAAAGGCGGACAGTTAGCCTTTTAGGTCTCATCCCTGTAACCATCTGCTTCATGCCGTGCAGATGGCATTAGGGTGCCGTCCAGTCTAACCGCCGCCCTCACACAGCAAGGCGAATAGTTAGCCTTCTAGGTCTCATTCCTGTAGCCACCCGCTTCATGCCGTACAGATGGCATTAGGGTGCCGTTCAGTCCAACCGCCGCCCTCACACAGAAAGGCGGACAGTTAGCCTTTTAGGTCTCATCCCTGTAACCATCTGCTTCATGCCGTACAGATGGCATTAGGGTGCCGTTCAGTCCAACCGCCGCCCTCACACAGAAAGGCGGACAGTTAGCCTTTTAGGTCTCATCCCTGTAAACATCTGCTTCATGCCGTGCAGATGGCATTAGGGTGCCGTCCAGTCTATCCGCCACCCTCACACAGAAAGGCGGACAGTTAGCCTTTTAGGTCTCATCCCTGTAACCACCTGCTTCATGCCGTACAGATGGCATTAGGGTGCCGTCCAGTCCAACCGTCGCCCTCACACAGAAAGGCGGACAGTTAACCTTCAAGGTCTCACCCTTGTAAACATCTGCTTCATGCCGTGCAGATGGCATTAGGGTGCCGTTCAGTCCAACCGTCGCCCTCACACAGAAAGGCGGACAGTTAGCCTTCTAGGTCTCATCCCTGTAAACATCTGCTTCATGCCGTGCAGATAGCATTAGGGTGCCGTTCAGTCCAACCGTCGCCCTCACACAGAAAGGCGGACAGTTAGCCTTCTAGGTCTCATCCCTGTAAACATCTGCTTCATGCCGTGCAGATGGCATTAGGGTGCCGTCCAGTCTAACCGCCGCCCTCACACAGAAAGGCGAATAGTTAGCCTTCTAGGTCTCATCCCTGTAAACATCTGCTTCATGCCGTGCAGATGGCATTAGGGTGCCGTCCAGTCTAACCGCCGCCGTCACACAGAAAGGCGGACAGTTAGCCTTCAAGGTCTCACCCTTGTAAACATCTGCTTCATGCCGTGCAGATGGCATTAGGGTGCCGTCCAGTCTAACCGCCGCCCTCACACAGCAAGGCGAATAGTTAGCCTTCTAGGTCTCATTCCTGTAACCACCTGCTTTATGCCGTGCAGATGGCATTAGGGTGCCGTCCAGTCTAACCGCCACCCTCAAACAGCAAGGGGACAGTTAGCCTTCTAGGTCTCATTCCTGTAACCACCTGCTTCATGCCGTGCAGATGGCATTAGGGTGCCGTCCAGTCTAACCGCCACCCTCAAACAGCAAGGGGACAGTTAGCCTTCTAGGTCTCATTCCTGTAACAACCTGCTTCATGCCGTGCAGATGGCATTAGGGTGCCGTCCAGTCTAACCGCCACCCTCAAACACCAAGGCAGACAGTTAGCCTTCTAGGTCTCATTCCTGTAACCACCTGCTTCATGCCGTGCAGATGGCATTAGGGTGCCGTCCAGTCTAACCGCCACCCTCAAACAGCAAGGCAGACAGTTAGCCTTCTAGGTCTCATTCCTGTAAACACCTGCTTCATGCCGTGCAGATGGCATTAGGGTGCCGTCCAGTCTAACCGGCGCCCTCAAACAGCAAGGCGGACAGTTAGGCTTCTAGGTCTCATCCCTGTAAACAGCTGCTTCATGCTGTGCAGATAGCATTAGGGCGCCGTCTGGTCTAACCGCCGCCCTCACACAGAAAGGCGGACAGTTAGCCTTCTAGGTCTCATCCCTGTAAACACCTGCTTCGTGCTGTGCAGATGGAATTAGGGTTCCGTCCAGTCCAACCGCCGCCCTCACACAGAAAGGCGGACAGTTAGCCTTCTAGGTCTCATCCCTGTAAACACCTGCTTCGTGCTGTGCAGATAGCATTAGGGTGCCGTCCGTTCTAACGCCGCCCTCACACAGAAAGGCGGACAGTTAGCCTTCTAGGTCTCATCCCTGTAAACACCTGCTTCGTGCTGTGCAGATGGCATTAGGGTGCCGTCCGTTCTAACGCCGTCCTCACACAGAAAGGCGGACAGTTAGCCTTCTAGGTCTCATCCCTGTAAACTCCTGCTTCGTGCTGTGCAGATGGCATTAGGGTACCGTCCAGTCTAACCGCCGCCCTCACACAGAACAATTAGCCTTCTAGGTCTCATCCCTGTAAACTCCTGCTTCGTGCTGTGCAGATGGCATTAGGGTACCGTCCAGTCCAACCGCCTCGCTCACACAGAACAATTAGCCTTCTAGGTCTCATTCCTGTAAACACCTGCTTCGTGCTGTGCAGATGGCATTAGGGTACCGTCCAGTCCAACCGCCTCGCTCACACAGAACAATTAGCCTTCTAGGTCTCATTCCTGTAAACACCTGCTTCGTGCTGTGCAGATGGCATTAGGGTACCGTCCAGTCCAACCGCCTCGCTCACACAGAACAATTAGCCTTCTAGGTCTCATTCCTGTAAACACCTGCTTCGTGCTGTGCAGATGGCATTAGGGTACCGTCCAGTCCAACCGCCTCGCTCACACAGAACAATTAGCCTTCTAGGTCTCATTCCTGTAAACACCTGCTTCGTGCTGTGCAGATGGCATTAGGGTACCGTCCAGTCCAACCGCCTCGCTCACACAGAACAATTAGCCTTCTAGGTCTCATCCGTGGAAGCCGTCTTGCTTTCGTCACGTGCTCACAGACGCCGCCAGCGCATGACACCCGGATGTTCTGCTTCGTGCCGTGCAGATGGCGTTAATATGCCGTCCAGTCTAACTGCTTACATTGTCTGCGAATAGATGGCAAAGCATTCGCTATTACCGCTTATTTTTAATTTTACTACTGTTTTAGACTTAAGGTGGAACTTTGGGTCGTAGTGTTAAATATCCAATCCTACTGAGGAAGACTACGAAAAAACCTCAGACAGATTGGTCAGCCCACGGGATTTGAACCCGGGCCCTCCCGAATGCGTTTAATAACATATGTGTGTTGTATAAATAAAGTCCATAGCAGGTTCAGTGCTTGATTTAGCACTTAAGGTGCATCCAGGTTATAGGATCAGTGATTATGGCGGAGAAGGAACCAAAACCTCGCACCAAAGAAAAGAATATTACAGAGCGGTATATACCAATGACTTATAATACAGTACGATCGTTTAATGGTGAGGCCACAGGTCGCGCGTAAGCGAGCTCCGCACTCTATCATACTGTGGGTTTTTCGTTGCGTAACTCCCGCGTTACTCACTAGTGATAGTAACATGCACTAACCTTGTTATAAGTGATATACATCTGCGTGAAGACATTCCTGGCATCTTCGAATGAAATTTCCATTCACACGCATAAGTTCTTCTTGTATAATAGTCATTTCTGTTTTTATATTGTCCCTAAATTCGTCTATAGTATGGGGATTGTTCCAATAAACATTTTGTTTTTTAATAAGCTTCCCCACAAATAGATTCACCAATTTCGTCAATTTTTCCTTCGTTAGAACATCTCGTTTCTGATTGTAAGATTTAGCGATCCCGTTGTCCTAAGCTTTATTAACCAGGCGTCTAACAGTTCCTCTACCTAGAACTGAAATACCATGAAATTTCTCCTGAAATTGTCTACACACCTGTCTACATATTTGAGTTTTTATCTATGTATCGTACATAAAAATTTTGTTCAAAGGTGAATTTGTCGGCAGGATTGCAGTGGACTAATAAAAAACATTCATACTCTTAAGGAAATCAGACACAACACAAATGTCTAGAATAAACTTCCACCTTGGAGATACACAACTCTCTACAGCACGAACACAAAGCAGCGACTGAAACACAGCCGATAAAGATAACCTTGAACGCGTCATGTGGCGCCAGTCCCGCATTTGTTAGTTACGTAGAGGGTCCGGAAGCACGTGTTGTGTAAAATTACAAACATAAGCAATCAATTCATTGCAGGTGGTATTTTGTTGGTGGAGACTGTAAAACATTTATTAAGTGTGCATTTAAAGTTAACTAATTGGTTAAGAAATCGTAATGAACAGTAAATAGCAACGCATATTTGCACGATTTCCACAACCACATCAGAGAATGGAAGGTGTTTTCCAATTCTCAAAAGGAAAAAAGTTTGCTAATACTTTAGCCATATGTTATATTGAAAAGCCCTGATTTTAACCATTTTGCTGAACAAAAGGAGAGGAGAATAACTTCATCTACAGCAATATTAATTAGGTTTCTTTTGTTATAGTCAAGAATTATTATTATTATTATTATTATTATTATTATTATTATTATTATTATATTTTTAGGAGAGGCATGTAGATACATAATAATTTCCTACAGTTCATTTTATATTCTTGAACTTCTTTACAGAGCATGTTCTTGTTTGCTTGGTATCAACACATACACGTGGCACGAGATAAGGTTGGGCAACGAGCAAAAATGAACTACGCGTTTCGCTTAAGAAATTATATTCCTACTCTGACGTCTAAATAAACGCTATTATAGAAGGTAAGAACTAAAATTTAGAAGAAATGTATTCAGGAAAAACAGTTTTTGCAGGCAAGTGTGATTAAGATTTGTAAATCCTTTCTTTTGTGAAAATAAGGTACAGAACATCCATTTGTTATAAAAACGTGTGTTCTCAACGGAAATTTTAACGCACGGGTGCAATGTAATCACCGTATAATATAAATTGCAAAAGACTTGCTGGTACTAAAAGGAACGATACAATAATTATTAACATAGTTTAATTTACGCTCACATTGGTAGATGCGTTCTATTGCATGTTGTATTTCTGAATTGCACTAATGCATAGGACTTTGTTGCTGCTGAAAAATATATGCAGAATATTTTTCGTTATATGATTGTTTTTACGTACGTATGCTTTCCAGTAAACTGTAGAATAAAACCTGCGTGATTAATTGAAAACACCAACACTACTTGTATAAAAGTTAGTACTCTCAATATAGTACATATACTCATGAATATATACAACGAAAAATAAAAGTATTTAACGCGGGAGTTTTAGAACGGCAACCCCCCACTGTAATAGATAATGCGCGGAGCACGCATGAGCGCGACCCGCGGCCCGGCACTGTATAATTTAGGAGTCACTTATTTAATGGTTGATGCCGTGACTCAAAGCGGGTTATTTGAACGACAGTAGAGATTGAGTATTTTAAAAAGAATTTCAAGTCGGAGACGTGGATTATGACGACACAGATATTGAAGAGGTAGACGTCGTTTTCCTTGGAAGCGAATTCATGTGTCGGAGTTCTAAATCCCTTTTTGTGTATGTATCATTGGGAAGAGATAGGAAGGACAGGATCTTGCAAAAGAGTTGTGTATACAGACTTAAATATTATTTGAAAGTTACTGTACTGAGCTGCGTAAACCAGAAAAAAAGTTAGTCTGGACACTCTGGAGATAACAGAGGGACGGACGATATAAATGTGATTAGCTTTAAGTGAATTAAATTAGACATTTGAAACACAACGCTTGAGGGCCAGCTCTAAACCGTCCGTTAAACTGGGAACAAAATGGGATGCGCTGCGGCGAGAATTCAATTTCCTGGGCATATAACACATTATTATATACTATATGGAGTGTGAATATTCCCACCCAAACGGAGGTAAATGGATTCTGATTTCCCGTACATGGAACTCTACTCCGCTAATGGAGAAAAACACTCGCAGCAGATCAGTCGCCACCGAAATTCACTTAAATGAAACCTGACGCCATCAGCGCCGATGTTTTCCTTAAGGCACTAGGCACTTGCCGTAAATAAAAGTTGTGAAACATCCCAACCAGCTTTTGGGTCACGCTGGAACGCGAGACCCTATGGCAAGTGATCGCTCAACAATCACACTTGCATTTACATCTTTTTACTTCTCTAACACGTGTCTACGTGTGGTAGGGGAAATATTGCTTTCCACCCAAAAATTCGGTACCGAGATTTCACCGGAAATGCACGTTTCGAGACTGCGTGAATAACAATTTGGAAAAACGTCTGTTTGTATGAGTGAGAGAGAGAGAGAGAGAGAAATAGAGAATGAGAGTGCGTGTATCTGTCTGTCTGTCTATGAACAAAATAACTCCAAACCAAAATCCAACATCTGCAAACTACCCTTTACATGGTGAAATATTTTTTTATTTTCTCAAAAATTGCTTTAACATTTTGATTAAAATACCATATGTTTAAGATATTTGTATGTCAAATAAAATGTATATCTTGAATTTTATGGAAATAGCCTCTGAGTTCCTGTTAATTCTGAATGAATGTTGAATAACTTCTTAACCGTAAGAGTACCAAAATCTTACTGCATAACAAATATAATCTGTTAAACACATTACTTTTTTCAAATAAAATTTTTGTAGCATCAGCCATTTCCGAGATATCCGTTGTCATTTGTTTGAATTTTTCAATAATTTTGTAATTTTTTACTTTCTCTACCACGTACATTAGGTACAGAAGATACTGCATTGCACTAAAACATCCTATGTCGGGATTTCACAGGAAATACATGTTTTTAGGTTCCCTGAATCAAAAAAAAATTAGGAAAAGGTGTGTTCTATGAACATAACTCAAAAACGACAAGTCTCTCAGATAGAAACTGGCTAATTAAGTTTAGCTCCTTTAAGGATGCAACACGAAGGCCAACTCCCCCCACCCCAAACTATCTTTTACAAGGAGAAACGTTTAGTTGTTTTTAGACATATAAAAACCATTCTAACGATTTTGATCAAAGCACAATATTATATTTAAGGTATTTTGTGACGAATTAAATATATATCCTAAATTTTCTGTGAATAGCCGTTTCCGAGGTATTATTTGTTATTGGTTTGAATTTTGAAATACCTAATACTTCTTTCAAGTAGCAAGTCGCTATTCGTTTTCTTCTCGTGGTAAGGAAAGAGTATGGGATTTTAAATTGATCACATAGCGACCCGCTTTTTAAAATCTGAATACCCATTTAGTCCAATGAATTTGCTTACACCTATAACGAAATGTGTAAAGAAGGTTTATCTAAGTATCAAGAAGAAGATGCAAGAGTGAGTAGGGAAATTCATGTGAATGTAACAGAAAATATTTTTCTTGAAAAATTAGGTACGTAGTAATTATGAAAATTAATTTTCCGCAGTAATTATGTTAAACAAATTATAAAGTTTTAAAAATTAGCAAATAGCCTTAAGAAGGTGGTAATGAATAATAAACCACGTGACAGTTACTAAACAATGTATTTTATTGGAATTCTGAGCATAAAAGCATTCGGTACACCTTCTATGCACGTAACTGCTTACAATATTTTAATTACGTCAGCAGGGATATACTGCACGTAAAATTAAAGTTTTACTTCACTTAAAATGTAAAAAATAATGGAGACTTTCTTCCTACTAGAGAATGACAAAAAAGAAGGAAAAAAACAGAGGAAGAGTTTTCTTTCCTCTTTAAAACGCTGCACATAAAATATGTATAAGTCGCATTAAGATTCAGGGAGTAGAGAGACAGAGCTTTTCTGCTCTATTGATATATTAATGAGGAGAGACGCCAGACCATTTAGACGCTTGCTTACGTCACACCAGTAGCTGTGCAAAACATCTATGTTTCCTTACAGTTACGGGACCCGCAGCACAAAACAGCTCTGTGATTGTGTTTTGTCTACACTCGCTAGGCAACGTGGCATCAACAAGGATACTCTACAGCTTTAATGTTTTCTTAAATGTAACCGCTAAAAACAGATAGTGCTACATTCACATGACTTTCTCTACTCACTCTTCTACAAATACTGTTCTGTCTACTTCTTATTAAACCAGGTAAACTTTGATTACACATTTATATATTTCGTTGTAAAGATGCGTATCACGGAGGGGCCCCCGGAACTGGGGCAGAGCACGCACGCAGCCCAGTAGGCCCATTGTGCTTCCAACGTGACCCCTGCGAGGAAAGGATGAGCGGAGAGACCCGAAGGGCGACCAGATCAGGATGCCGACGGGGGCAAGCATGGACGGGATCCCTAACGTTTCCAGATTAGAACGCATCCGCCGCCGCACGATCCCTGCCCATAAGCCACCAATATCCAGGGTCCCCGTAGCGGAGCCCCACACTAAGGAGAGACCTACTGCAGCGATGTCAGGGAAGAAACCTTTACAGAGCTCAAGCCACAGCCCAGCCGCAGCACACTTATTTTTCATTTTACTATTGTTTTAGACATAAGATGGAACTTTGTGTCGTGGTATTAAATATTCAATCCGATATTTACCTTGTCGGCTGAGGAAAACCACGAAAAAACCTCAGACAGATTGGTCGACCTACGGGATTTGAACCCGGGACCTCCCGAATACGGGCCACAGACTTTACCGCCTTGTGCCATCCCGCTCGGTTTTTGAATGTTATTGTTTTGCATGGCAATTTTTTTCCCCATAATGTTTATCTTATATAAAATGACTCAAATTCGATAATCTTTCACGGCTAAAACTTTTTATAGACTATACAGCATTTCCAACATTATGAACAGTGAAGCCCAATCTTGTTCTTACGAGCTAATGATGTCACCGCACCCCACCTCCTTCGTTTTGTATTGAAGCATTTCCCCTTCGCTTCCCGGCTGATCACAATGGCATGTTACGGCGTGACCAAACATTTGGAGGTTCGACAACCCATGACTATATGAATACGTCGTAGCTCCGTGAACAATGCGTGGGTGTAAATTCGCCTCCCCTGTTTCACTTAAAGTTGAGCATCACTGTTTACGAAGATTGTTGATAATGTGGGGAGGCTAAAGCTACAAATAGAAAATCCTCCGATATTACATTCCCACTTCCGTGAACATCAATGAATTTTTGGTCCATTACTTAATATTATGGCATGGGAATTTTATGAAATTACCTTTGAAAAGGGTGAAGGACAGAATTCAGCATAAAACATCCTCTAGATCATTGTATCATAATTTCATAAAGAGTCGTCGACGTTTCTAACGCTGCCCACATGGCCTGTGACCTTTGGGGGTTACATCATTTCACCAAGCGATGACTGGACCCATTTCTGAGGCGGAGGCACCCATCGGGTGGAATCTGTTGCCTCCGATGGTAGGGCGATAATGAGGATGGCGATGGAATGAGAGGACCTACAGCTTTTACTTTGGGTCTTGGGGATACTTCACATCAGCAAATCAGAGGTGAAGGCGCAGATAGGGCCAAGTTAAAATCGCCACCCCAGAGCCGCGAATCGAATCCCGGACCCTCAATACGAGAGCCGGAAACGAAACCAGTGCTCCCTATTTCATAAACAGTCAGAGAGTAAATTTAATTAAATCATCTTTCGAGATTTAAAGCGCTACCTGCGACACATCGGGCATGGTAACTAGTAGTAAACACAGATTCATATTATAGCTGATGAAACAAATTAAATCAGCTAGCCACAACACACTTTTGAATACTGCAATATGTCTCGATGTAGCACTGTGATGTCGTAATTATTGACAGGAAGATATAAGTAATTAAATAAAGAAATTATAGTATTATAGAGAAATAATTCCAATAAATAAGTTCCGTTAATTAAATCAATGTACATAATAAGCTTGAGTTAATCTATTGGTCCGGAGAAAATGGTCATTAGCGAGCCATGTTAAGCAAAGTCATTAGTAACAGCCGAGTTGAGAACACATTAGCTTAAAGGTTCCTGGAATGCAGTTAGGGTCGAGTTCAGTACGTTTGCATAGTCACGTAGACACGAATTCTGTAAATTAGAAAGGTAAATGAAGTTCGTAGATTTGAGCAAGGCACAGCCTAGAAACAGTTTCAGAGTTTAGGATTGGACCGCGTAAGTAGAAATGGTAGGGGTAGTGATAGTTATACAGAGCTTAATTTAAGAAAAGAGCGTGAATTCTAAATCAGACTTACTTAATCCTGTGGCTTACTCGTGCGATTTTTAGTTTCATTTTTTTAAAGCTCTGTAGCGCCCAGTGACGCGCTTAAGTAAGTAAGAAAGATTTATCGGCTATTGGAGGGATCTTTCCAATAAGCAGCAAAATAGTTTCAACTCAAATGGTGATATTCATCACTATAATACTAGAAATGAATCTAAACTGCACATTAAGGTTATAAAAGAACCCTATATGAAAAATCTGATGTGTTACACTCACGTGACTTTCTCTACTCTTGTACAAACTATTTTTTCAAACGCTTATTCTCCACCTACTTCATGTTAATCGAGATGTTAATCTTATTGCTAATTTTCTTGTAGATACAAAGGGAATTGGTAGGCTTTAAGCGATAGTCAAATCTTTTAACAGCTGGTTGCTATGTGGAGCATTCCATTCTCTTTGTATTACCAGGACAAACAAAAATGAAAAATCTGATGTATTACACTCACATGACCTTCTCTACTCTTGTAAAACTATTTTTACAAACGCTTATTCTCCATCTACTTCATGTTAATCGAGATAAACATTTGCAGACTCTATCTTATTGCTAAGTTTCTTGTAGATGTAAGGGGAATATATATTTACTAGGGCAATATAGAAATACAGTAGCCTTTAAGCATAGACATATCTCTTAATAGCTGGTTGCTAGGTGCAGCACCATTCCCTTTGCCACAGATTAATACTCTTTGCATATCCAAGACAAAAAAATGAATAACGAATTCCCATTTGAGAAAATAAGTATTGAAAAATTTAAGCAAATAACAAGCAATATCTCGAAAATTGTTCACTCAACAAAAAAATGTATATGACATAAATTGTGTATTTTAACGTGATCTACATTTTTTGTGTAGTAAAATTTTCTCTATCTCTTATGGTTTACCAGTTATGCAAAAGTCGTTCACAATGAAGAGTACTTTTGGGGACATTCTCAGAAAATTCAAGATATACATTTTATTTGTCATGAAAATGTCTTAAGCATATGATATTTTAATCAAAATCGTTTGAGCCATTTTTGAGAAAATTAACATTTTCGAAAAATGTTCCATGTAAATGGTAATCTGAGGCGGGGGGATTTTCTTGAAAACCTTCGTGTCGCGTCTCTGGAAGATACTGAACCTAAATATCCTGTTTGGTGTTTATTCGACTGTTCGTTTCTGAGTTATGCTGTTCACAGACACACAAACACACACACGGACATGTTTCCAAAAACGGTTTTTACTTTCTCTACTACGTATAGTAAGTAGGGAAAGTATTGTATTCCACCCAAAAATTCGATACCGAGATTTCACCGAAAATATATGTTTTGGAACCCCCTGAATCCAAAAAAAAGCATTTTTGGAGACATGTCTGTGTGTGTCTGTGTGTGTGTCTGTGTGTCTGTGAACAGCCTAACTCAGAAACGAACAGTCGGATAAACACAAAACTTGGTATTTAGGTTCATTATCTTCCAGAGATGCGACACGAAGGTTTTCAAGAAAATCCCCCCACCCCAGATTACCCTTTGCATGGAAGATTTTTCGAAAGTTTTATTTTTCTCAAAAATGGCTCTAACGATTTTGATTAAAATATCATATGTTTAAGATAATGTCATGAGAAATAAAATGTATATCTCGAATTTTCTGGGAATGTGTCAAAAAGTATTCTTTATTGTGAACGACTTTTGCATAACTGGTAAACCATAAGAGATAGACAAAATTTTACTACACAAAAAATGTAGATCACGTTAAAATACACAATTTATGTCATATACAATTTTGTTGTTGAGTGAACCATTTTCGAGATATTGCTTGTTATTCCCTTAAATTTTTCAATACTTATTTTCTCAAATGGGAATTCGCTATTCATTTTTTTGTCTTGGATATGCAAAGAGTTATAATCTGTGGCAAAGGGAATGGTGCTGCACCTAGCAACCAGCTATTAAGAGATATGTATGTGCTTAAAGGCTACTGTATTTCTATATTGCCCTTGTAAATATATATTCCCCTTACATCTACAAGCAAATTAGCAATAAGATAGACTCTGCAAATGTTTATCTCGATTAAGATGAAGTATATGGAGAATAAGCGTTTGTAAAAATAGTTTGTACAAGAGTAGAGAAAATCATGTGAGTGTAACACATCAGAATTTTTTGGATTCAGGAGGTCTCAAAACATATATTTCCGGTGAAATTTCGGTATCGAATTTTTGGGTGGAATACAATACTTCCCCTTCTTACTAAACGTAATAGAGAAAGTAAAAAAGTTAATACCCTAACAGTCTTCAAAAAAGATTTGAATAAATTCCTAATACACAGTTGTTTTTATCCAGTGGAAGAATATTTAGAAATGAATTAGTTTATAAACTTTATTATGGAAATTAGTTTAGGTACCTAGTCATGTAATGAATTAGGATTTCTGTGTTTCTGCATTACATCTAATTAGACCTGTTCGTTTTGTACTAATAATTGTATTGTTGACAAAAGCAATGTTTGAGTAATTTGAGTGAAATTTCTGCGACTTACGGTAACTGACACTTCGCTTCATTACTATTATATAAATGATTTAATTCAACAGTTGCCGACTCTCTTCAAACACAATATTTCAGTCAACATTAAAATTTATCAGTTAACTAAACTGGTGTTATCCTTTGACACTACACTCACGCATACCCTGAGACAAAGAACTCACAGCTATATCACTGAAGCAGCTGGCGGACAAGACAACGCAGAACGAGCTAGGAGATGACGTCGTAGAACAAAGCAGGTAACATTACACGTTATCAAAATTAATGCAAAATCGAGACAACAGTATTAAAAATTTGAAGTGACACGGGAATGGCCATACTTGTCAAAACTTGTACTGGAAATACAGGGTTACTCATAAGTCAGTGTCACATTTGGAGAACATCTTGTGCGTCATGTATGAGACGTGCGAGTATGGAATCAGACACTCTCCAAGTTTGTGTCACGTGAAGCGCGCATGTTGTGGTGAAGTGGTTGGCCGCTAGGCGGCAGGAGTGGCGTTCGCAAATGACGAGAGAGCGTTTTGCGTGATACAATTTGCGAAAGCAGAGGTTACTGTGACTGTTCAGCGGCGATTTCGCACTCGTTTTCATAAGGATGCGCCAGGCCACAGGACCATCAAGAGGTGGTATGAAACGTTTGAGGGCACTGGTTGCCTCTGTCCACCCAAACGACCCGGAAGGCCGCGACCGTCAGACGCCACTGTTGCAGGTGTTCGTGAGTTGTTTGCGCGCAGCCCTCAGAAATAGACAAACAGTGCAAGTCTGCAGCTGGGAATGTCTCAGTCAACTGTGTGGCGGATTCTTCGCAAGTAATTGGAACTCCTGCAGATGGTGACAAGGAGGTTTGCACACAATTTGCCATCGACATGCAGGCTGCAATTGCAGACGATGATGATTTTGGTGACATGCTCGTCTTCAGCGATGAAGTAATGTTTCACTTGTCGAGGGAAGTAAACCGTCACAACGTACACATTTGGGAATCCAACACCCACATGTGACAGTCGAGCATGTGCGCAGCTCCCCGAAGATCAACGTGTTCTGCGCCCTGTCAAAGGACAAGGGCACTTTTCCTCGCCGAATCCACAGTGAGTGACATCACTTATCTGGACATGTTAGAACAGTGGCTTATGCCGCAACTGATAGAAGTGACTTCGTTGTCCAACAGGACGGGGCCCCACCCCACTTCTATCGACCCGCGCGCGTATCTAAACCAGAACTTACCGCGACTTTGGATTGGAAAAAATGCTGACAATGACGTCACACTGTTTCTGTGGCCACCCCGATCTCCGGACTTAACACTATTTGATTTCTTTCTCTAGGGATATGTGAAGGATAGGGTATTCATTCCACCCTTCCAGCTGACTTGAGGGACCTCCGAGATATCATTATAGCAGCGATCGACCGTGATATGCTGTGCGGGTGTGGGCAGAATTGGACTATCGGCTGGATGTGTCCCGTGTAACCAGAGGCGCACACATTGAACACTTGTAAAGTGTACCAAACAAACTTTGAGAGATTGCCTTTCATTTGGTATATCATTCACACTGATAAGTCAAGTACTTATTTCACAACAAACTTCCGAAATGTGACACTGGCTTATGAATAACCTTGTATACTGGAGTTTTAACCTTGAAGGCAGTAGACACCCTGGTGAAAGCAATACATCCTCTACTTCCTATACATAGTAAGTAAAAACAGAGCGCAGGAACAATAATACTCGACTGAGAATTAATTAGGACGATCTTTTTGTGAATGTTACCGCCGAGGAGGAACAGATGTTATTAGGCGGTTGGTATAACGTCTCTCAGAAAGCTATTCTCTCGCCCACCAACCGTTAATTACAGCAGCTTCTGTACCGACGTGATTAGCGTCTTCACATCGATCATAGCGCGGCATCGCTCGCAAACAATGGCGCCACTTCCCTACATTGTTATTGTGCGAACTATTTTGTCAAACCTTGTTCGTTTCTCTATGGAAGGTAGAGGAAATATTATATTCGAAAACAAAGATTTCCATTTAGCATCTCAAACAAAATACACGTTTGCAGGTCCACTGAAAACAAAAAAAGTATTTTTACTTTCTCCACTACGTAGAGTAAGTAGGGGAAGTATTCCATTCCATCCAAAAATTAAATACCGAAATTTCACCGGAAATACATGTTTTGAGGTGCCATGAATCCAAATAAAGCATTTTTGGAAACATATCCGTCTGTCTGTGAACAGCACAGCTCAAAAACGAAAAGTTGGACAAATTACCAAACTTGGTATTTTGGTTCAGTATCTTTCAAAAATGCGACACGAAGATTTTCAAGAAAACCCCCCACTCCCAAACTACCCTTTACATTGAATATTTTAAGAAAATTTTATTTTCTTAAAAATGGCTCCAATCATATTGATTAAGATATCAGATTTTAAGATATTTTCATGGCAAATGAAATGTATATCATGAATTTTTTGGAAATATCCCCAAAAGTCTTCATTCTGAATGACTTTCACATAACTGGTAGACCGTAAGACCAATTTTTACTGCTCAAAAAATGTAGATCTCGTTAAAACACACAATTTATGTCATATAGGTTTTTTTGTCGAGTGAACCATTCTTTGTTATGTGTTTGAATTTTACAATGCTTGTACTTTTTCTCAAATGGGAATTCGTTATTATTATTATTATTATTATTATTATTATTATTATTATTATTATTTTACTTTCTCGACTACGTATAGTAAATAGGGGAAGTATGGCATTCCAACCAAAAATTCGATACCAAGATTTCACCGGAAATACATGTGAATCAAAATTAAGTCTTTTCGAAAACATGTCCGTGCGCGTGTGTGTGTGTCTGTCTGTGAACAGCATAACTCAAAAACGAAACGTCGGATAAACACCAAACTTAGTATTTGAGCTTAGTATCTTCCAAGGATGCGATACCAAAATTTTGAAGAAAATCCCGCACTCCAGATTACCATTTACATGGAACATTTATAGAAAATTTTGATTTCTTCATAAATGCCTGTAACGATTCTGATTAAAGTATCATATGTTTAAGATATTTTCATGGCAAATGAAATGTATAGCTTGAATTTTCTGGGAATGTCCCCAAAAGTATTCTTTATTCTGAATGACTTTCGCAATACCGGTAAACCGTAAGAGATAAACAAAATTTTACTACACAAAAAATGCAGAGCTCATTAAAACACGCAATTTATGTCATATGCATTTTTTTGTGGAGTGAATCATTTCCGAGATATTCGAGTGCAACACATCAGATTTTTGGAAAAATGTTCGTGTATGGTGCGTGTGTGTGTCTGTGAACAGTATAACTGAAAAACGAAAACTCGGATAAACACCAAACTTGGTATTTGAGACCAGTGTCTTCCAGAGATGCGACACGAAGATTTCCAAGAAAATCCCCTGCCGCTACTACCCTTTACTGGAAAAATTTTCGAAAATTTTTATTTTCTAAAAAGTGGCTCTAACGATTTCTATTAAAATACCATATATTAAAGATTGGAAAGATAGAATCAAACAACTGAAAAATGAAATGCCATAGCCGGGATTTGAGCCACGAATCTCCCGGTTTCCGTCCGGTTGCTCTAACCACTGAGCTACCATGGCAACATGCCGGCACGTCATTAAATTCTCCAGCTGATTCGCATTTTTCCCGGTAAACCACAAGAAAATCTCAAACTGTATTCAGATGACATACCCCAATGGCGACTTACATTCATTGTAAGTACTTTAAGTCCCGGGCTTTATAGTTTTAACCACTATTAGGTCAATTAATGGAATTAATTGTTCATCCACACAAGCTGTGTGTTGGACAGGGTTAACCGGGAAAAATGCGAATCAGTGGTTAAGGAGACCGGGAGATCTGTGGTTCAAATCCCGGCTATGGCATTGAATTTTTCAGTCGTTTGATTCTATCTTTCTAACCCTGTCCAACACACGGCTTGTGTGGAAAAACAATTAATTCCTTGTGGAAGATGTTTACAAAACAAATAAAAGGTTTGTCTTGAATTTTCTGAGAATAGCTTGGGAAGTCCTCTTCATTCGGAAGGAATTTTGTGTAATCTTGTATAACTGGTAAATGTTAAGCGATAGACGAAAACGTACCACACAAAAATGTAGATCTCTTTAAAACACACAATTTATATAAAATAAGTTTCTTTGTAGCATAAGCCGTTTTTGAGATATCCGTTATAAAAGTTTGAATTGTTCAATACGTGCCATTCTTTTCAAGTTCCATCGATGTTCAGTTACTTCTGGCGGTTGCATGGAAACAGCATGGAATATTAAGGCAGATAACGTTCAGTTAAACATTTGACTATCGCTGTTCTGTCTGTATCTATAACGAAATATGTAATGTAGCTGTTTCTGTAAAGGTTTATTTGAATTAAAATATAGTAGATAGGAAAATAAGCTTTAATAGGAATAGATTACCCACTAATAAACGGTAGACGGTAGAGAAAGTCATGTGAATGTATCGCATCAGATTTTTTTCTATGTGCTTAATGTTAATCGAGGTAAACATAATGCTTGCTTTGTGTTACAACACGAGAATCAAAAAAATGTTGGCTTTGAACTTAAATAATGTAAAGTTACTTGAAAATGAAGAATATTTAGCAAATGGTTAATGATGCAAAATATACATTTGTCGTAAGTTGTATGTATTAACATCTACAAAATTGTTTGCCTATCTGTTTTGAGCGCCAGTTCCAGAGAAAGTTAAACAGTTGCTTAGGAATGAAGAGGAATTCAGAAAATTGCAAAATACATTTTATTAGCCACGTAAGATACTGAACCTAAATAACGAACTTGGTATTCAACCGACTTTTACGTTTTTGATTTATGCTGTTCTAACACATACAACACACTTAATACCGAGCGAGGTAGCGCTAGGTATCGTGTGCGACTCGTATTCCGACGGCGACCGCCACTCTTAACTCTTTTAGGGTCGTAGGACCAGGCAATGGTGTTGCTGCTGGGCGGTGTGTCCGAGCGGCGTGAATGTGTTCGATCTGGAAACGTTATGGACCTCGCCCATGCTTGCCCTTCGGATCCTTCCTGTCATCCTCCCTCTCATGGTTCACGGTAGAAGCAAAGAGGGCGGCCTACTGACGGTGCTGTGCCCCGGTTGCGGGTGGCCTTCCGTACGTTTACTCTACCTCCCTCTACTTAATATAGATGGGTAGTAGTAAAAGAGAGATATAATGAAACTTTCTAATGTTTACACGATCATTTGAGCTCCAATATCTGGACGTCTCCTGAAAGCTTCAATTATAGAAATTAAAACCTCTGGTCACACACCATTTTGAATACTGAACATTTCCGAAACACAAGCTGCTATCTATGAACCTTCACATTACACGGGAATATTTAAAATGGTCTATATTAACAAACAAGAGTAAAGCATGAAAGTAGAAATTACAAAATATAATTTTAAAATTTCATCCTTTTAACAGTACACTTATGCTTTCCATTAAAATCAGCTATTCAACCAAATTTGGAAGTTGACGTGTTTACTGTGCATAGTCGTGCATTAAAAGTGACCCATTTCCGTAGATCGGGATAGAATTTTTCCCTCCGTAATGTGACCAACTTTTGACTCCACCCAGCCGATATCAGTCCTCTATGTGACTAGCCTGAAAAACAATTCATGCACATAAAACCACCCAATGAGCTATATTTATAATCTATGTAGAATGAAGGGTGTTCTGGATACCACCTCTATGAAAGAGTTTCGCTGGGTTGATACACAAGGAAACTCTAGACTTATACGTCATTATTCGGTCTTCTAGAGGAAGGGATGAAGAATTATTCACATGTGAGGTTAAACTGAACGACGTTTACATATATGAGAGCTTTCATCAGCGGCAGGAGACGAAGGTTAAAGTTCTTGCTGCTACTAAACGGTAGTGTAGCATGGAAATATAAGGTCATACTTTGGGGGAGGTAAAGTACCCTGCCAATCCAGTGGCCAGAATTATGCTCGAAAAACAGAGTGGTCACGCTGTTGGGTTTTGTCAGTACCAACATAAACAGGCCACATTTTATGCCCGCCATTATACGTAGGTATTGCCAAAAGAAGATTGGAGCATCGACATGACAGCGAGAGTGTGTATTACACGCTTATGATTTCCACGAACATCACTTGCATGTTCCGCTGGCTTGTTCCTGATAGCAATGAGATGAATCAATAACTGCACTCTCCTGCTCCTCTTCGTCCTATGCAATAAGCGTTGCTAAACTCAGCGCAAGTTGAAGATTGCGGGATGTGCATAAACAACCACATTAGGGGATGTATAAGCAGGTCCATAGCCTTGGGGGGGCAGATGGGAGTCTGGTCCAACAAAATATATCTACGAGGGCAATCCCAGAAGTACCCGATCTGAGGTATATATAGCGGTTGTTGTTTCAAACAAATGACTATGGTAGAAAGTATCACCCTTATAAAGCTTAAGTTTGAAGTTTGACGATGCTAGGTTGTTTAATAATTGTTTGGCAGCCATTAATAGTGAACTCTCTCAGCGAATTTGTAAATATGGATAAAACTGGCCATCGTTATGTGATACAATACTTTCATTTGAAAGGTCTTAGTCCAACTAATATTAAAGCTGAGCTAGATTCTACTCTGGGGGAGTCTGCTCCTTCGTTTACAACAGTAAAATATTGGGTGGCAGAGCTTAAGCGAGGCCGTACGAGCTGCCAAGACAAACATCGCAGTGGCCGACCAAATGAGGTGACCACGCCAGAAATTGTGAAGAAAATCCACAAAATGGTAAAGTGGTCGCAGTCAACGTTTCCCCAGACGGCTACAAAGCGAACGAAAATCTTTGAAGCCTGACCATAAACCCATCAGTAAACGATTAGTAGGGTCTACCCATCCCTCAAATACAATGCGTGGTCCTTTCTTTAGCTCCACCAAAGCAAAGCGTTGTTGCAATGTCATTTTTGTTGTTACTTCGGTTTCAGTACGTTTTAGCAGCTGTGACAGTTAAGCTTATATCTTACTTCTTTAGAGAAGTTATATAGTGTTTTACTTAGTGCAATTTTGTATGTTTAGCAGTGTTTAATAGTTATTAGCATTTAATAGTTTAATTAAACGAACCAAGTTGCTGACCCTCCGGCCGCACCAACAAATGACTCTGCCGAGTACCAGTAGTGCCAAGACCACGAAGAAAGGGGCTACAAAAGCTTTGAATAAGTAAAGCCAGATTTTTGTGTGTAATGTTCACGTACATGTAGAAAAGAACCCTTTACGAGGAAATGTTTGCTATTGTTTTGAATTTCTCAAAAACAGCTATAACGGTTTTTAGTAAAATACCGCATGTTTAAGATATTTGCATAAAAAATGCATATTGTATATTGAATTTTATGTTCTGGGAATAACTTGTAAATTTTTCCTCGTTCTCAACTTTTTGTATAGCTGGTACACCGTAAGAGATAGGCAAAATCTTACTGTGCGTAAAATGCAGTCTCAGTAAAGGACACATTTTAGGTCAAATTATGTTAATCATTTCCGGGAAAATCTTTGTTATTGGTTTGAATTTTGAAATACAAGTTGGAAGTCATGCTAAGAGCATTGAATTTCAAAGTCATCATCTGGTTTTTAAAAATCTGACTATCGCTTTGGCCTATGAATCCTTATATTTACAATGAAATGTGCAATGAAATTTTATCTCGTTTAAGAAGAAGTAGATATGTAAAAGTAATTTGTAGAAGAGTGAATAGAGATAATCATGTGAATATAACACATAAGATTTCTGTTTTATTTTCTTTCTTTTGCCTTCCGTATGTTTACTTATCCTGTATTTTATAATAAAGCTATTAATTTAAGTAAACAGAAGCTGTCATGTTTATTAATCTTACATCTTAAACAATACACAACCTCTTCTTATATTAGCTTTATATTAATAAAAACATTGTTGTGAAGCAAATTTATCATGTTTTCAAAGTTACGTAAAAAAGCACCTATCTTCCAAGAGTAATACAAAGATCTGCGTTCGCTTTACGTTTTTCACCTGCTTCTTCTTCTTTTTTAATTTTACATATTTACTGTTTTTGTTTACATCTTCTGGAACTTCGTTTTTCTAACATTCTGTGTTTGCAGGACAAACAAAATAAAAAATACTTTCACCATAGCTCCACGCACATAATAATTACAGTAAGCTAAACTGCAAACATGCAACCCTTATTTATAAAAATTAACTTTTAGGTTAAATAGCATAATCAAAAATGAGGCGTTGTTTTGGGAGTAAGAGTTCTTTTAAAAATAAATTCATATTTATGTATTTTAATTATTTAATGATAGTCCAATAATGTATAGCTCATTCGGAACATGTTTCTAAGTTTCTCTCCGATATATTAACATGCATTTCCATTCTTGTAGTGTAGTATATTAGTTCAGGTCATCCTCAGTTATATTTTAAAGCGTTTGTAACATAAATATAATCATTATGCGATGCATAGTTGTTTACTGCATTGTGTATAAAGCAAGCAGACAAACTGCATGCTTGTATTCTGTACATATGGAAATCAGCTACAAAGTTTTGCTTTTAAATACTATTTTTAACTGTGGCAACAACGCGCATGTGCACATGGATGTCACTAATATGTTTATGATGTTTGTGGTTAGGGAGGGTAGGGAACAAGTGTTTGGCTACTGCACAAAGGCCGCCGCTTGGGGATCCTTAAACTGCGACGACCTTATTGGATGACCGTCGACTGATAGTGCACGAGCTAGCAGACATCGTAGGCATACTAAAAGTGCTGTAACTCGTACACTAACTGAAAATTTAGACAAGAGAAAGCTGTACGCAAGATGTGTGCCTCGTTTACTCACAATGGAACAAAAGCAGCGTCGTGAGGATATTTCAGTCGAGTGTTTTGCGATGTTTCGCTGCAATAAAACCGAGTTTTTGTGTCGATTCATAACCATGGATGAGAAATAAGTCCATCACTTCACACCTGAGACGAAGGAACGGTCAAACAATGAATTGAAAGGGGATAATCAGCTCCAAAGTAAGGCGAAGAGAGCTCCATTTGCAGGCAAGATCATGGCGTCAGTTTTTCGGATGCGCGTAGAATAATTTTCATTGGTTATCTTCAAAAAGGAAATCAATCAATGGCGAGTATTACGCAAAGTTGCAGCGTTTGAATGATGAAATCAAGTAAAAACGGTCGCATTTAGCGAAAAAGAAAGTTCCGTTTCATCAAGAGAATGCACCAGTTCACATATCCATTATCGCCATGGCCAAAATCAATGAGTGAAAGTTGGAATTGCTTCCTCATGCACCCTATTCACCAGACTTAGCCCCCTCTGATTATTTTCTGTTTCCAAAGTTGAAGAAATGGCTTAGTGGTAAAAAATTGCTAACAATGAAGAGGTGGAGTTTGTAGTTGATGGCTATTTTGTAGAACTCGACGGTTCTCAGTATAAACAGTGTATCGAAGCTATTGAACATCGCTGTATCGAGCTCAAAGGAGACTATGTAAAGAAATAAATATGTTTTTTCCCCAAAGTTTTTGTGTTATCTTTGTTAGGTCGGGTACTTCTGGTACAGCCCTCGTTCCTAGAACCTCCCTAATGTTTAAACAATTAAAATAATTATACATGTGTCAACTAAACTACAAATCTTCTGATTACTGGTGAATGTAATCGTCACTTTTTACTTTATCTACTAGTTATCTTTACTAGGTAGAGGAAGTATCGGATTCGACGAAAAATTCGATATCCAGATTTCACTGTAAAAACGTTTCTTAAAAGAAGTTTCGCCTGTGAGTGTATATCTGTAAACAACATATCCAGAAACGAAATGCCCGATACAGAAATTTGGTATTTAAGTTCAGCATCTTGCAACGTAACGAGGTGGCGCCAGAGTAACGTGTGTGACTCATATTCGGGAGGTCCGGGGTTCGATCTCCGGCGAGTGCCAACTCTGGCCCATGGATATTTCGTGGTTTCTCCGGGTCGGCAGGCGAGTACTGGAGTGGTTCATCTTCTACCACGACTCTCCTACCCCTCATTTCCTGTACCCGTCATCTTCCTTGTCATCTGTTTCAGGGTTGCAGGACCAGGTGACGTCGTACAGGCTGGAACCCGTCTCTGGATGCTTTCGGGTGGCTGGTCCTTCGGGGGACCTCAGTGGGCTCAATCTGGAAACATTAAGGACCACGTCTGAGTTTGCGTCCGTCGTCATCCGGATCTCGTCGCCTTCGGGTCTCTCCCCTCATCGCTTCCTCCCAGGGGTCACGGTAGCAGCACAGCGTGCGGTGCTCGACCCGGTTTTGGGGCCCCCCCGTCCGTCCGTCATTACTTTTATTAACATCTTCCAAGGATACTATACCAAGATTGTCAAGAGAATGCCCCCCACCCCAAAGTACGTTTTACATGGAACATTTTTCGTTATTTTTGCGCTTTAACGATTTTGATTAAATACCATCTTTGTCTGGCAAATAAAATGCAAGTTTTGAATTTTATATGCGAATAGCCTGTGAAGTCGTTTTAATTCCAAATAACATTTTATAATTTCTAAAGAGTGCGAGAAATGCAAAAACTAACTCAGCAAAAAATCGTGGATATAGTTAAAAGGCATACATTAAGTCAAATACTAGTGTAGTATTACCCATTTTTAGAGATATTTCTTATTAGTTTGTGAATTTTCAAATACTTATGCTCCTTTCAAGCGGTGAGTCGCGTTTTTTCTCGTGGCCATGTAAAGAACATGACATCATCGTATAGTGACCCGCTTAAAAAAAAAAGACTCTTCTAATACCTAAAGTAAAATAACGTGCAATTTAACTTTATCTGGCTAAACAAAAGGTACATAGAACACTTTATAGACGAGTGAATGGATAAAGTCATGTGAATGCAACAATCACATTTTTACTGTCTCTGTAATTTACCTTTTGTTGGGGCCAAGCGAGATGGCTTCGCGGTAATTGTGGGGCACGCTTTCGCCTCACACATCTGTCAGGTTTTTCTGATTTACCTTGGTCGGTAGGCGATTGCTGGGGGGGGGATTATACAGAGTGCGGAAAAAGAACGCATAGGAATTATATATTAGAAAGACAGTAACAAAATGCGCTTTTAGAGGTTAGGAGGGCAGTATAACAAGCTGAACGTGACTTTATGAAATATCAAAATGAAATGTAACACACACGGCGTACTGTCTCAACTACAAAGTACCGGTAGTACACACTGAGAAACAAGCAGCTTACTGTACTGAACAAGACAAGTGTTCCAGCAGACTTCACACCTAGTGACAGAGGCTAGTACGTTTGTTTTACGTGTCACGTCACAAAGTGGCGGAGGATGTTGAGGCATGAAAGCTTCGTGTTCGTGATCTCAAAGCGCTTATGCGTACTGCGTTTCTGCTCTTTGTTTTTCCGTACCACGTAGGATACTGTGACCGCGTGCGCGTGGAATAAAAAGCCCCTTTATTTGTCGCTTACCTGTTCTGGAGCGTTGGTTTGGTCATGTTCTAATGGGTTCCTCTTCCTGGAGGTTCCGCTTTGTATGTGGGAACTATAAAATGGGCAGTTCTGCCGACTTCGAGATGGTGAAGAGGAAGCATCGCAGAGCCGCCGAGCCTGCTAAGGCAGGTATCTCCTCTTCTGCCCCGGCATCTGCCGAGGGAATTTCGCCGCAGTCGCCACAGCCTGGGCCAACCTACGCCTCGGCCGCAGCTTCGCCGCTGCCGATTCTGAGAACTTCCCAGCCACCGCAGAGCCAGCCTGTGCCTCGAGAGAGGTACAGTGCTGTCATCAGAGGGGTCCCGAGGGACCTGCCAGTCAGGTTCCTCATCACCGTAGCTCAGGCTGAAGTCCACCAGGATCATCGGAGCACAGGGACCCACGTCGCTCATCAGGATGGAGTTCGCAGACCCTGGCGACTACCAAGCGGCCTTGAGGGTGGGCCTGCCCTTGTTAGGGCGGTGCTTACGCATCGAGGCTAGCCGAGTGGAACGCCAGGCACCCTGCCGACGCTGCTGTGCCTATGGGCACAGTGAGACGTCCTGCACAGCACAACCGAAGTGCCATTACTGAGGCGCCTGCAGCACCACTGCTTCGTGCAAGCAGCACGATCTGCGCCGTCACCGCCGTTATTGTGCAACTTGTGGAGGGACGACTCACTTCACCGGCCAAGCACCCTGCCCCCTGAATCCTCGCACCCCTGCTCCTTCCACGCCACCGCAGCTGACACCATCACCACCACTACAGCCTACGGCAGTCACCTTGGAAAAACCACCAGCACACTCGACCGGAGCGGCGACGCGGGAAGCCATTGAGGATCTTCATGCTGAGTTCCTGAACTTCGGTGCCCGTTTAGCCGCTCTGAAAGAGTCCACAACAGACATCACACAGAAACTCCAAGAACTTCAAATTTTACGAACAATCGTGGAAGTGAACCATCAGGCCATCGCCACCAAAGTTCCAGCCCGACTAGAGAAAGTCTACGACCGCCTCTACGCCGTGGAGAGCTTGGCAGCGAGCTTCAACACGCCGCCGAACAGAAGGCATCACCGTCACTAACCTTTACCACTACCACCAGGAATCCTTTCTTATCCTCACCTTAACTTCGCTGAGCCTTGGTCAAGTCTCTCTCCCAGCACACAATCCTTACTCCTCTGGCGACCGCACTGCTGCCCAGTTTCAACCATCACCTTGGAATGCGCGGGTGCTTTAGGCGGTACCACTGCAAACCTTCTCGTTTTAATCCGGTGGAGGAGTTTTTAGTGGGTATGACCTATCGGTGAGTCCCACACCCCCAGTCCCGACTCCCATCGGGGCTGGGGTTAGTGATTAAATCATTTTCTCCTCCACTCGATAAAAAAAGGGACGGGCAGTCCAGTGTTGAGTTACCATTGACGAATCGACAGGTGCACAGTGCAGTTTAATTGTGAGTCGTGCAGTTCAGTTGTGATTTGAATCGACGGATCAGTTGTGTTGTGTTCCGAGTGCAAGTAGAAAATTTGTGTTGCCTTGTGATAAAGTGTTTTTCTCGCAGTAACTGGTGCTGTCATTTGTTACAGTATTACCACGAATTTCCCTGTCCCTCATTTCATCTTTAAGCGCAGTAAGATTAGGCGTGTGCGGTGGATGTACTTTGAGGAGTGAAGTGTTTCTGCACCGGTACGGAACCAGTCTACAGTTAGGATCGTCAGTGTATGCTCAATCTGGAAACGTTAGCGATCCCGCTGCGTTGTACTCTCCGCATTCTCTCGCCTCATACCTTCTCCTTGGAGGTATAACATACGCAATAGACCTGGCTGTGGCCGCGATGCTGAAATTCTACTCCACCCCTAATCTAGTAGTCAACGAATTGTTGATTGTGAAGGTTTTATCTCTTTTGACAATAATCACTTCCCAAGCGCTTGTAAAACTGTTCGCAGGATGGAGACACTAGGATAATAGCACTAAGAACCGCACTCGTGACAGGTGAATGTCACCCTTTTCCTGTGACACAAAAGTTGGGATTCTTATGGAACTGAAACGAAAGAATTAGAGTCAGCTTGCTGCTGTTATAAATGGTCGGAACAGTGGCCAAATCTCTCATTTTTTTTGAGGACGTAGAAAAGGGGAAGAGAAAAGTTTAAAATATATTCTGCTTCACAATGGCGTTTTTTTAATTCACCTCGCCACGATTCCTAAGGCTCTATGATACTTGTGTCAGATGGGGAGGGGGAGGCACTGTATTCAGTGGCGATCGTTCCAAAAATATAATTGGGGGAAATGTGTTCACTGGATACGTGATATCATGTTTTAAAAGTCCATACACTCCGGTGAATAATTTCAGTAATACGAGAAAAAAAATCGATGTTACATTCACATAACTTTCTCTACTCCCTATATTTTATATAGCTTCTACAAAGTATTCTAGCAAAGCTTGTTTATAGGTATAGGAATTCTTAAACAGTTGGCTTCAAATTATCTGCATTCAAACCGCTATCACAAATCATGTTGCACAAGACGGCAAGGGTAGGTAAGAGTTATTTGATATTTGAATTGACACAACAGGAAAATTACTGCCTACCTTGAATTCAGAATTACACCCCATTCACACTATTAGTTATTTAATTTTATTTGATGCCTACAAAATCTCGCAAGACTGTATATCCTACCCAACGAAAATCGTAACAGGCCGAACATAAGAATAGTAATTACTTGGACTTTCACGGCCTCACAAAATAACAAAGGAACAGCGAGTTCATATATTATATATAAATATAAATGCTTCTTAAATAGGACTATATACAGGGCGGATCGAAAGGTAACGCGCAATAGTTTTTTCTGCCTTGGTATTCCAGCTGGAATGTTGCAATTTCACACAGATATAGTTTGAAGTTTTAACTACAGAGGGTATTTTTTCATGTGCAGCTCTAGCAAAAGAAGCGGAAATACGCAACAAAGATGGCGCAAAGGTTACTGTTGTCCACGTGTGAAGCGCAGAGAGGTGTTGTTGGATATTTGTGGACCAAAGGGCATAAACTGAGCGAAATTCACAGGGACATGCGTGGCGTGTATGCGGATGATCGTATGGACCGTAGCAATGTCTCCAGGTGGTGTGCATTCTTCCTAGAGGGCCGTGTAAACCTTAATGGTTCGCCACGCTCCGGGAGGCCGGTAACAGCTGCAACCACGCAGAATGTCAGAGGCATTGAGGCGGCAATTTTGAAGGACCGGTGTGTGCAAAAGTGAACCTTATTGCAACAGTTCAACATTTCCTATGGTGCAGTGTACGATATTGTTCATGACACGTTGAAATTTCGTAAAGTTAGTGCTCGCTGGGTGCCTAAGAACCTGACAGACAACCACAAGGGTCAGAGACTGATGACGAGCTTGGATCACCTAACGCGGTACACCGCAGAAGGGCATGACTTTCTGACAGGAATCTTCACTGGTGATGAGTCGTGGGTATGCCACTACACGCCCGAAACCAAGCAGACATGGAGTGGAAACATGCTAGTACCCAAGGAAGAAAAAATTCAAAATGACTCAATTAATTAGGAAAATGCTTGTGACGGTGTTCTGGGATATGCATGGTGTTGCATTGGTGGACCACGGGACCACTATGAATGCTGGAGCCTACATGAAAACTTTAGTGAACTTGCGTCGTGTCCTTCGTGACAAACGCCATAACATGAATGCTGACGATGTCAAACTTCTTCATGATAATGTTGTTGCTCTTGTCAGAAAATCACCAAATTTGGTTGGGAGGTGCTCCAGCATCCAGCATACAGTCCGGACCTTGTGCCGTCGTACTTTTATCTGTTTGCTCCCATGAAGAAATTTCTGGTTGGCCAACGCTTTGCGACAGATGCGGAAGTGAAATCAGCAGTCCGCAGATGGCTATACACCAAGGAAACGGACTTCTACGAACAGGGCATATTGAAACTGGTATCACAATGGGAGAAATGTGTTGAGAAACTCAGTGACTATGTCGAAAAGTAGCTAAAAACTGTAAGTTCATTTGTGATCTTTTGTTGTTATTAAAGTTTTTTGTAAAAAAATTATTGTGCGTTACTCCCGCCCTCGTGTATGTGTGTGTATATGTATGTATGTATGTATATATATATATATATATATACACACATATATATATGTAGTGGACCATTTAAGTTGGGACTGTACAATATCGCCAAAACTAAGTGTTGTAGAAAGAAATGTCTTTAATAAAAGTTGCTTGATATTTTGGGGGAAAGTAAATGACATTAGTAGTGTTTTATTTGGAGGACGTTATGTTGGTCATTTTAGGGTCAATTTAATTTTTGTTAATAGGAACCTACAATTAATGTCAAGTATAGGTTTAATTGTCAATGTGTTCTAACTCTGTAAATGTTTATCTCGATTAAAATGTTGTAGACAGAAAAATAAGCTTTAGTAAGAATAGTTTGTGTACCTAATAAGCGACAGAGGGTAGGGAGAGTCATGTTGTAAGGGGATGTTCACCTGATAGGATAAATTATTGTAAATGATAGGAACAAATGACTAATAATGTAATATAATATTGTGAAATACCTTTACTGTGAAACAACTTGTACCACAAAATGTAATTAGCGAGGAAGCGAACATGTAAGGAACAATGTAATTAGCAACATGTGTAAACCTCCACCGCCACACACACACGTTAATGCTTACAGCTTTTAGGCAAAGTCACAGAAAATAGAGAGGTCCAAGGTTAGAAAAAGAGGGGAATAGGATCCCACTTCCTGGAAAGTCAAGGGAGTTGGAAAAGTAGAAAGAGAAAAGAGAGTCATGGAATGAGAACGAGATAGTAGGTTTTACTGTAGAAGTCCAAGAGAAATTGACTTCTAAAAGTGGAGCAATTTATTTTTATACACGACAGGCAAATAATCAATTAGAATAGTTGTTACATATAAAGGCGCGAATATTGGTGTTATAGTAGGGGGATAAAGAGGGAGAGAATGCCCCAAATTTAAAACTCTGTTGCTGATGGTCATCAACGTACCTCAAGAGAAGTAAGACGGAAGATGTTTTACGCGCGTGCGCGCGCGCGCGTGTGTAGATGGGAGATAGCGCATGATGCAGTTAGTTATGTCCAGTGATAATTCAAACTAGTGGGAAGAGTTAATATACAGCTGTTCTCTATCATTATTAAGCAGGGGAAAAGCTGCTAGCCACTTTAATTAGTATTGGGTTTTAAAAATTAAGCTGTTTATGCGAATTCAGGCCGTTAATTGCCTTCACCCACGTCTTCCTGAGAAATACCAAATATAGCTAACTAGATAAGCATTTCTGCTTGGCTCTTCGACAAATAGATCGGCAGAGAAGCATCCGAGACGGTATCCAGGTGAGACAGTACCTGTGTCTTACGTGCGAGACATGGTTTACGCGCACAATGTGAATGTATCACTTCAAATTTATTTTCTAACCACTTCACCTTAATCAAAATAAGCCTTTGCAGAAATACTTTCATGCAAATTTCGTTGAGCTTCTAAACAGATAGGGGAAAACGAAGCATTACTCATACGTTTAAAAGCCATAACTATGAGGGGCATTCAAATGAAACCTGGTCAGTGCGTCTAACTTTGCATTACCCGTAAGTGGCACTGCGTGTATGGTGGCACCATCTATTGGTAGAGCGACTGAAGCGTGCGCAACGTTTGACGTTGCATAGCAACAGTGTGGTTTCACGCCGAAGAGAAGGAGGTCACACAAGTTATCGTCCACTACAGAACATGAAGGCGAGTAAGCAGGAACAACGAGGACTGATTCGATTTTTAGTGGCTGAGGGAGTTGAAGGCCGTGAAATGTATTGACGGATGAAGGCTGTGTACGATGAGTACAGTCTGTGTCGTTCAAGTGTGGTGGAATGACGCAAAAGATTCCTTGAGGGGCGCGAGTTACTGGAAGATGATGCTCGTCCTGGACAGGCTCATCGTGTCATCACATCTGAAATGATTGCGGAAGTGAATGCTTTAGTCTTGGGCAACTACAGAATCACCGTGCACGAGATCCATCTGTTACTGGGTATTAGCGCGGGCACCATTCACACCATAATGCATCAACACTTGAAATTTCGCAAAGTTTGTGCGCAGTGGGTTCCCCACCAACTGACCGCCGAACAGCGCAGTCTTTAAGTCATCTGTAACGTTACCATGAGGAGGAATAGGTTTTCTGCTGCATATTGTGACTGGTGACGAAACATGGTGTCACCATTTTGAACCAGAAAGCAAGCGTCAGAGCAAGCAGTGGAAACATGCGACTTAACCACCTCCAAAGAAATCAAAGGCCGTGCACACAGTTCTGGTAAGGTCATGAAGTCCTTATTTTTTGACCACAAGGGCCCACTGCTTGTCTAGTTTCTGGAACGGGGAACCATCAATGCCTAGCGTTATCAAGCCACTTTACAGAACCTTAGACGAGCCATCAAATCGAAACGCCCAGGCATGTTGTCCAATGGCGTTATGATAATGCCCGCCCAAACACTGTAAATGCGGCGAAGAAGACATTACAGCAGTTTCAATGTGAAACACTGGAACATCCACCGTACAGTCCAGACCTTTCATCGTGTGACTTTCATGTTTATGGACCTCTAAAACAAGCATTCGTGGACATCGATTCACAACGGACGATGAAGTGTGTGAATGGGTCCAGACCTGGATCCGACAGCATCCTACCAGCTTCTTCAAAGATGTAATCGACCGACTAGTGTCGCAATGGGATAAATGTACCAACAGTTTTGGCGACTATTTTTGAGTTAATAAAATCGTTACTGTTACTTTACACAAGTGACCGGGTTTCATTCGAATGACCCTTATATATGTTGGCCTTGAAATTGTATACTCTTTTCATGATGTGCGAACTAAATGCTGACAACTTCAAAAAATAAAAACGCTCTAATCAATAATATTAATGTAAAATTCGAAAATGGTTGATTCTACAAAAAAGTTACTTTCAATAAACTGTATTTTAAATCTGTCTAACTTTTTTGATATAATAATTTTTTATCCATCACTTTTGGTTTACCGGTTATAAAGCGTCAATCCGAATTAAGAGGACTTCGCAGGCTATTCCCAATAAATTTAATATATACATTTTATTTGTCGCGAAATATCTTTAATGTATGGTATTTTAATTAAAATCGTTAGAGCCATTTTGGAAAAAATGTAAAATACACAAACATTTTACATATAAACGGTAGTTGCTAGTAGGGGCATTTCCTTGAAAAAAACTGAACTGATACACAAAGTTTGGAATTTATCCGACAAGTTTGTGTACATAAAGTACTTACCACGAAAAAAGTATAGTTCCTATAACACTCGTAACAAACAAAAGGAAGAGACACAAGTTTGTGTACTGTTAAATATGTTACTGATGTTTTAAAAAGGAGGATGTGTAGAGAGACAGAAAGAAGGAGATAGAGGGAGAGATGATGAGGGAGAGGGGATGTAGGGAGTGAGGAAAACCTCCAGAATTAACGCAACCGTTCGAGCAGGGATGCGGGTTTTGTAATAATACAGCGAATATCTGAAATGCACAACTCTAGATACTATGATTAAAGTATAATAAATACAGTCCGCCATGTGACGTATAAATGTGTAAGTATGGGTTCAATATCTAGCTTCGGGTTCCCCCTTTTCAGCAACCAAAAACCAGGGGTTTTCATCCCCGCCCCGCCCCGCCCCGCTCCCTTCTTTCTCTCATTAATCTACCGGCTAGTTATATGGAACGAAGAAACTGAAATAAATTTAACCACAAACGACCGACCGACCGCTCGTGGGGTTCAAACTGTGAACCGCTGAAGTTACTGCCCCTGCGGTCACAATGGGGTTACGACCCATTCAAGGGGCTCTGGACCGCTTCCAGCGCTGGCGGAATTTGATTCCGAATATTTATGTACCGGCCCATAACGCTGTAATGGGCGATCACGTGATCCTGATCATTACATTTGGAAATGTTAATCGTCAACTTTATGAGCGGTACAAGATAACGCCCTAAAACCCTCTCGTTAATGTCTGGATTTCAATAATTAACATTCAAGTAAAAATCGTTACAAATAGGCACAGAGTTAATAAAGAGATTACACTTCTGACGTCATTAAACGTTTCATTTTGAAAGGATCACTGCGACCCTCCCCTCTGGGGTTCAATACAGTTGCCGCGTTACCAACTGATACAGGATGTGCACGACACAGCAGCCGAGACTTATACCAAATATATGTCGAGTTGTATATTTTCAAATATAAAATCCTGAACCTAGCGCTGGAATAAACGAGACAATTGCTACTCCCGCGTTGCAGGTATTCTCTAAGCAAACGCAGAAGGCAACTGAATAGGACATACTGGACACATATTTCCTGTAGAATTCACAGAACAGGGAATTCTGGATGCTTCTACTCGCGTCCGGATAGGAGTTCCAGACCTTTCGATGGGCTCAACAGTACCTCCCATTCCTCTCGCCAGCCAACTTCACGCCAGCTGCTGAAACCATGGCCTGTCCCAGTATACACACATTGGCCTCTAACAGTCGCACGGGTCAGAAAGACAGTGCACGGTTTTATAATATGCAAGATAATCAAGCAAGAGAAAGAATATACTCACTGCAAAAAGGTAAGTACATATTCAAGTATAGCAAATGAGTGTTATACCTCATACAATGGAGGGGGACACCTCGCACACCGCGACCTACATAGATCTGTTGTGACTACCACCACCAGGAGGAAGTGATGAAGTGAAGGAACACAGGAGACTACAGTATAGGTTATACAACGGAAAAGACACCTCGCAACCTACATAGATCTATTGTGACTACCACCACCAGCAGGAAGTGATGAAGTGAAGGAACACAGGAGACTACAGTATAGGTTATACAACGGAAAAGACACCTCGCAACCTACATAGATCTATTGTGACTACCACCACCAGGAGGAAGTGATGAAGTGAAGGAACACAGGAGACTACAGTATAGGTTATACAACAGAGAGGGACACCTCGCGACCTACATAAATCTATTGTGACTACCACCACCAGGAGGAAGTGATGAAGTGAAGGAACACAGGAGACTACAGTATAGGTTATACAACGGAAAAGACACCTCGCAACCTACATAGATCTATTGTGACTACCACCACCAGGAGGAAGTGATGAAGTGAAGGAACACAGGAGACTACAGTATAGGTTATACAACAGAGAGGGACACCTCGCGACCTACATAAATCTATTGTGACTACCACCACCAGGAGGAAGTGATGAAGTGAAGGAACACAGGAGACTACAGTATAGGTTATACAACGGAAAAGACACCTCGCAACCTACATAGATCTGTTGTGACTACCACCACCAGGAGGAAGTGATGAAGTGAAGGAACACAGGAGACTACAGTATAGGTTATACAACAGAGGGGGACACCTCGCGACCTACATAGATCTATTGTGACTACCACCACCAGGAGGAAGTGATGAAGTGAAGGAACACAGGAGACTACAGTATAGGTTATACAACGGAAAAGACACCTCGCAACCTACATAGATCTATTGTGACTACCACCACCAGCAGGAAGTGATGAAGTGAAGGAACACAGGAGGCTACAGTATAGGTTATATAACAGAGAGGGACACCTCGCGACCTACATAGGTCTATTGTGACTACCACCACCAGGAGGAAGTGATGAACTGAAGGAACACAGGAGGCTGCAGTATAGGTTATACAACAGAGAGGGACACCTCGCGACCTACATAGATCTATTGTGACTACCACCAGGAGGAAGTGATGAAGTGAAGGAACACAGGAGACTACAGTATAGGTTATACAACAGAGAGGGACACCTCGCGACCTACATAGGTCTATGGTGACTACCACCACCAGGAGGAAGTGATGAACTGAAGGAACACAGGAGGCTACAGTATAGGTTATATAACAGAGAGGGACACCTCGTGACCTACATAGATCTATGGTGACTACCATCACCAGGAGGAAGTGATGAATTGAAGGAACACAGGAGACTACAGTATAGGCTATATAACAGAGAGGGACAGCTCGCGACCTACATAGATCTATTGTGACTACCACCACCACCAGGAGGGAGGGATGAAGGGAAGGAACACAGGTGCCTATACGCTACGAGACGGAAAGGCAGTTAAAGGTAAATAATGGAAAGGAAATCGCAGTAGATGAGAAACCACTCCAACATTCGCCTACCGACCAGGGAAAACAATGAAAAACAGAAGATCAGTGTGGGCGGTCGACGGAATCGAGACCCAAATTTGAGTCTCGCACGTTACGGTGGAACTACAGACAGACACACTCACGGACGTTTCCAAAAAATGCTTTATTTGGATTCAGAGCACCTGAAAACAGTATTTGCGGTGAAATCGCGGTATCGAAATTTTGGGTGCCTAGTTACTATAGGTAGAAGAAAAGTAATAATTTTTTTAATTTTTCACAATTTTTGGTCAAATTTCGCAGATGCATTGGTTTAATGTTGCCTGGTGTTGTCGGTCCTCAAGAGTGGACGCCGTGCAATGGCGGGTTAGTCCGACAGTCTAAATATTTTTCCTTTTCTATTGCACCGTGCTTTGACGGTATTGCCGCTTAGACTGAAAATCTCGGCGTGCTGTTGGCTTCCTTCATTCAACATTTATTTGTCTCACCGTACAGTTTGTTCTCGATGGTACCATTTCACACCTCCTGATTCGTTTGCAAACCATGGAGCTGCTCTTGTTAATCTGCTGATTCAAGCATTGTGACGTCAGCAGTAGGTTTGTGTCATTAGGACAAAAGAATGACACAGAGTTAATACAAACATCATGAACAAACTATAATCGGATTGGATCCGCCTTAAAACAAACCCTTTCTCGACTTGGGAGAGCAGAGTAAAGCCTATTACGTCTGTTGAACATTGTGGTACCAACATGTCCACAATCGCTGCCCAAATGGGACCATTTGCCTCCTGGAGTTGAAAATATCGCCAGGGATGCTGCTTCAAGATCAACAATAATGCGTTCATCTCAATGGGTTTGTGTTGTGCGCCAAAATCGGAGGTGAAATAATTTCACAGAATTTATCTTACGGCTCGAAAGCAGGTCAAAATAGACCTATAAGTTTTCACAGTTTCTCTGCCATGTACATATAACAAGCGGAGAAATACTGCATTAGGCCAAATATCGATATCAGTGTTTCACCGGAAACGCAACCTTGAGTCCATTGAACCAAAAAAGAGTATCTTTGTCGAGGAACAGGACTGTGTGTGTGTGTTTGTGAACAGATAACTAAAAAACGAAGGTCAAATAAATACCAAACTTCGTATTTAGGTTCAGCAAGATCAGACACAGAGATTTTAACAAAATCCCCTCATTCCAAACTACCCTTTACATGGAAGTTTTTAGAAATTTTCGATTTTCTCAAAAATGGCTCCAACAATTTTACTTTAATGACAATTGTTACAAATAAACTGTATATTTTGAATTTCTGGGAACAGCCTGTGAAGTCCTTTTCATACTGAATTACTTTCACACAACTGGTAAACCATAATAGAGAGGGAAAATTTTACTACAATGTAGAACTCTTTAAACAATTTGTGCTAAATGACTTTTTGTGTGGCATTTACCATTTCCGAAGTATTCTTTGTTATTGTTATTTGAATAGTTTTTCTTGCTTAGTCAAGCAAATATAACGCAATTTCAAAGACATTACATAGCGACCAGCTACGTACGAATATCGTTTAAGCTTACTGTATTCCACTACTTCCAATGTACCTACAAGGAAGTATGTAATGAAACAAGTTCTGTAAATGTTAATCGCGGTTATAGGTATAGGTTATACAACGGAGGGAGACGCACTGCGACCTGCATCCCCGGTAGGAAGTGATGAACTGAAGGGAACACAGGAGGCTACAGGTCGCAGGCAGAGACGCGCAGAAGTACCTAACAGTTCCAAGCTCAAATACCCGTTTCCTGCTGGAGCTCCCTTGAGTGGGCGATGAGGGACCCGTTGATTAAGTAGTCCTATAGTGTCCACCGCATCCGCACCACCACATGTCACAAAACCTGAAGCATGATAAGGCAACAAAATGAAAGGGAAACGATGGAAAGCATATCGTGGTAGATGAGAAACCACCCCAGCATTCGATTACGGACCAGGATTAACATGAAGCAATTATAAGAATAAAATTTTGTAGAAAGTGCAACAGATTTGAATGTGTGAAATCGAGGAGTAATCACAGATAACCGATGTTTACTACATTTCCAGCTATAAATTGAATTGTAATTCATTTTAAAACACTCATTCAATTATGTTGGGCTAATATTTCCTTCGCTTGTTTATTTTGTTGAAAAATAGGGACAGAGAGTCATGTGAATCTAACACATCAGATTTTTACTTTGTCTACTACGTATAGTAAGTAGGGGAAGTATTGTATTCCACCCAAAAATTCGATACCGAGATTTCACCGGAAATACATGTTTTGAGACACCCTGAATCCAAATAATGCATTTTTGGAAACATGTCCGTGTGTGTGTCTGTGTGTGAACTGCATAACTCAGATACGAAAAGTCGAATAAATACCAAACTTGGTGTTTAGGTTCATTATCTTCCAAAGATGCGACACAATGATTTTCAACAAAACGATTCCACCCTAAACAACCATTTACATGGAACATTTATCGAATTTTTTTATTTTCTAAAAAAAGCGGTTCTAACGATTTTGATTAAAATACAATATGTTTAAGACATTTTCATGGCAAATGAATTGTACATCTTAAATTTTCTGGGAATGTCCCCAAAAGTTCTCTTCATTCTGAATGACTTTTACATAACTGGAAAACCGTAAGGGATAGACAAAAGTTTACTACATAAAAAATGCAGATCTCATTGAAACTCACAATTTGTCATATACTTTTTTGTGCAATTAACCATTTCCGAGGTATTACTTGTTTGAATTTTCCAATACTTATACTTTTTTTCAAATGGGAATTCGCTATTAGTTTTTTTATGTCCTGGACATACAAAGGGAATGGAATGCTCCACGTAGCAACCGGCTCTAAAACTCTGATGTGTTACACTCACATGACTTTCTCTACTCTTGTACAAACTATTTTTACAAACGCTTATTCTCCATATGCTTCATGTTAATCGAGATGTTAATCTTATTGCTAATTTTCTTGTAGATGCAAGGGGAATTGGTAGGCTTTAAGCGATAGTCAAATATTTTAAGAGCTGGTAGCTGTGTGGAGTATTCCATTCTCTTTGCATTACCAGAACAAAAACAAAATGAATAACGAATTTAAGAAAAAGTATAAGTATTGGAAAATTTAAGGGAATAACAAGCAATATGTCGAAAATGGTTCACTCAACAACAAAAATGTATATGACATAAATTGTGTATTTTAATGCGATCTACATTTTTTGTGTAGTAAAATTTTGTCTATCTCATATGGTTTACCAGTTATGCAAAAGTCGTTCACAATGAAGAATACTTTTGGGGACATTCCCAGAAAATTCGAGATATACATTTCATTTGTTAGGAAAGTATCTTAAACATATGATATTTTAATCAAAATCGTTAGAGCCATTTTCGAGAAAATTAAAATTTTCGAAAAATGTTCCATGTAAAGGGTAATCTGGGGTGGGGGGATTTTCTTGAAAACCTTCATGTCGCATCTCTGGAAGATACTGAACCTAAATACCAAGTTTGGTGTTTATCCGACTGTTCGTTTCTGAGTTATGCTGTTCACACACACACACACACAGACACACACAGACATGTTTCCAAAAATGCTTTTTTTTGGATTCAGGGGGTCTCAAAACATATATTTCCGGTGAAGTCTCAGTATCGAATTTTTGGGTGGAATGCAATACTTCCCCTACTTACTATACGTAGTAGAGAAAGTCATGTGAGTGCAACACATCAGATGTTTTGCAAAGTTTTCTTCCTCGACTTGAAGCTCGGCCTCCCTGCATTAGATCTGTGAATATCGAGCTAGTTGATCAAACAGGAGAGATGCCTTGAGAAGTTATTGCATGTTATGTGTCCATATGTGGCATTAAAGGCAACACACGACTCCTTCAAACACAGGAAGAGCAGGTTTGCTGCGTCATTTCAAGATGCCTTCTGAAACTGACACTTGTCTTCAAATGGAATGTGCAAACCTGCATCAGCTTGTGCAAACAAAGAGGTGCGTAGTTGGCAGCACTTCTCAGGAACCTCAATCTGTGTACGTATGTAACAAATGTTAATTATCTAACAATATTGGAGAGAAAGGGAGGAGATCGCTCCAGGGTAACGTATGAGGTTAGCATTCGGCAGGTTCGATTCCTGCCTAGCGCCCACTGCGACCCATTATTTTTTCGTGGTTTCCCCGGGTTGGTAGGCAAATGCTGGGGTGGTTCCTCTGGAACCTCCAGTCCCTCATTTCCTGTACCAATCAGTACCTCCCTTGTATTTGTTTCAGGTTGTAGGAAAAGGCGAAGTTATCCGACGTGTTGCGGCTGGGTTTCTTCCTGGCGTCGGTCGGCACTGCTTCAGTGAGGATATTGTACCTATACCCCACAAGGTGGCGCATTCAGAAGGCAAGAGGAGATGAGAGGAGTCGCCGGGGGTGGGCTGGAAGGACACAGTTTCCGGATTGAGACTCCCTGAAGTCGGATAGGCAGATGCAGGGTCCAACACCTCGTTCCGAAGGGGCAGTCTGTTTACCCTGGAACCAACCGAAAGCCGAGTGACGCAAAAAGTTCCACAGAGAGCATCCTTTTCCCTTCCCACCCACACCGGAACACCATCGTCGACACTTCCAACCCTGGAACAGACCTGAACGAAATGGAGGGACAGGAAATTCTCGGGCTGAAGGAAACCACTGCAGTATTAGCTTGAAGAAAACCCCGAAATAAGGTCATGTGTCAGAGTGGCGGTCACTGGGTATCGATCCCGGGAACTCCCAAATGAGAGTCGCACACGTTACCACGGCACCAGCTCGCTGAGTAGCTTTACTTTTTACCTTTTGCATGGACATTTTTGGAATGTTTTATTTTTTTAAAATTGGCTGTGACATCTTTGATTAAGCTCGTAACAAATAAAATGCCTATCAGTAGTCTGAAGCGCTGTTCGTTTGACAGGTAATGTGTGAGGCTCGCATTCCGAAGGTCCCGGGATGTCGACCGGGTCGGTAAGCGAGTGTTTCTCTCTTCTACCACGAATTTCCTGTTCACATAATTTCCTCTCATGTTTCAAGGTTCAAGGAGCAGCGCTCGGTGTGTTGTGGAAACCTTTGCAAACCTTTCTGGGCGTGGCTTGGGTTTCTGGGACCACCCGGGTGGCACATGGCTAACCGTGGCTAGCCGAAGCCAGGATGTGCTCCTTCTGGAACCGTTAGGAACCCCGTTCCTTCTAGCATCTTCCGGATCTGGTCTCCCTCCCTGCCAGGGATCGCGTTAAAAGCAAAAAGGAATCGTAGTGGATGAAGAAGAATGATGGTTTTTACGTTATTTGCACCACGCTTTTGGCGTCAATTTGAGAAAATGTTTGTTGTTGCTACGTATGGAGAGTCAGTTTGAAGATGATGTATTATATTTCAACTGTTGGGGAGCCGAACTTGAAGTAGTTGCAACCGCACGTATGGTAAACAGTTTCCGGTAGCCTTCGCCCCAAATGTACTTTCAGGTGGCCTTTGCCCTTAGTTTAAAAAAATATTAACTTTGTAATTTGATTGTTTCTTTAAGTATTAAATATTTATGTTTGCCTCAGCTGCGTCAGTATTATTTTAGAGACTTGGATATCTTGGCAGGGCGTGATGCGACAAGAATGTAGGCTTACACAGATTTTTAAGTTTTAATTCACTCCTTTTTATTAATGCTTGACACAAATTAAATAGCACTTCACTGATATAGAGAGCTGTGAGATTCTTTTATTTAATACTTGCACTTTTTTTACACGTATAATTTGTTTTCGTCTCACACGAATATGTATTATATTTCTCTAGAGGACGCATCTTGCATCCGGTTACTATCACGGTCTGCAGGCAACTGAATAGATTTCAACCGTCTAAACTTGTAAATCTCTGTATTTCAAGTCTCTGATTGGCTAATCCTACTCCAATAGAACACCTGCATTTAACTAAAGCTTTTTGTGGCTGTTGATTGGCTAGTTTTAAACTGTCTCAAAATTTACATTATTGTTGCTCCAAGAATCGCAAGTAGTACTGTTAAACTTTCTTACTCATTATTGACTCAAGGTTACCTCATTGTTACCTCTTTGTCAGCAACTTTTGACCTATTTCTCACAGCTCCTACATTATTAAATTACGTAATATATTCACATAACATTATTACACATGGATACAATCATATAAGCATATGCAATGACTGTTACATATATTTTACAAATTATTACATACACATATTGCTTTAAGGCGGGCTGTTATTGAATTTACATATTATATAATTAGACTGAAACCATTCAAGTGTTAAAAATACCGCATCATGGATTATGTTATAATGAACAGAAGTATTGCTGATTGTGATGTCGCAAACGACTCACTTCAATTTATTATAGGATCGTTGTGGCCTACTTGCGGTGCTCTAGGTTTCCAGAGGCCCCTCCCTGTGTCTACTGCTACTCCTTTTCGATTGGAAGGAGTTCGTGTAACTTTATACAACCGGTGAATCTTAAGTGATAGACAAAACGTACTAAAAAGTCTGATGTGTTACAGTCACATGACTTTCTCTACCCTCTATTGGTTATTAGTGGGTATGCAAATTATTCTCACGAAAGTGTATTTTCCTACCTACTACATTTTAATCTAGACAAATCTTTACAGAAACAGCTACATTACACATTACGTTATAGATACAAAGAGAACAGCGATAGTCAAATGTTTAACAACTGGACGCTATATGCTGCCCTTAAAATTCCGTACTGTTTCCATGACATCGCGAGAAACAACTGAATGTTGACAGAACTTTAAGAGAATAGCTAAGTATTGCACAATTTGAACCATTAGTAACAGATATCTCGAAAATGAGTTATTACAAAAAAAATTGTTAGTAATAAATTGTGAATTTTAGAGGTTTACTGTTTACTTTCTCTACTACGTACAGTAAGTATGGGAAGTATTGTATTCCACCCAAAAATTCGATACCGAGATTTCACCAGAAATATATGTTTTGAGGCCCCCTGAATCCAAAAAAAAAGCATTTTTGGAAACATGTCCGTGTGTGTTTGTGTCTTGAACAACATGTTTCGGTTAAATACCGAACTGTATCTCTTAGGTTTCTTTCAATGATGCGACACGAACATTTTCAAGAAAATTCCCCACCTCAAACTATGCAATTCATAGAAAATATGTCGTTATTTTTTACTTTCTCAAAACTGGTTGTAACGATTTGATTAAAGTGACATATACGTTGCGTTCATAGATCGGCCAGACCGTTCGCGGCGGTCTTGACTGGGTGAGGATTGGCGCGACTTCCGCCAGAGTTACACATAAACGACCGGCAAGTCGTGGGTAGGAACCCCGCTAACTTCCTCTCATTTACCTACCTCCGACGTAGAGTGGACGAATTCCATCACTTACTTAGGTGTCAGTTAGAGAGGCGTCTAACTTTCGGGGATCACATCGCGGATCTCTCGCGTCGGGGCATGGCGGCTACGGCCTCCTTGACCCCATGCTGGGATCCGTGATGCCGACGCCTCTTAAGTTGCGCCTATTCAGAGAACTTATAATCCCCGTCCTACTGTACGCCTGCGAGATCTGGGGCATGGTCTGCCGCGGGTGCAGAATAGGGGCCTCCGGGCCATCTATTCTGTATGCCTCGCTTTCCCCGTGAGACTACTTCACGAAGCCTCATCTCTTCCATACCTGGAGGATGAAATTAGGCGCCGGGCCGCAAAATTATACGATCAATTGCCATTCCATCGGAGTGCCCTCGTTCGGTCTCTAGGGGGACTATAACCCCAGAGAACGCCGCTTCAGGCGTCACCGGGTTCCCCGGTAACCAAGGAGTAACTTCAACCAGTAGCAAAAGCTGAGCTCCTATATACTCCTACCATGACTTGCTTGGTAAATTCAAAATTAAATCCAAAGCAACTTTCATTAAACATCCCACCAGCGGTGCACTAGGGCCGTTGCACCCTACCTGCAGTCGTCGAGGAGCTCAGTGCTACCTCCTTTCATTCCCACAACCTTAGTCTCAAGTGCCGTCCCTGCAAGTGGTTAAACCCTAACAAGGGTAGGTTCACTTCAGAACACATCTTCGGGCTGCCTTCAGCCTGACAACTTGTTTCTGGCTTCGGGTACGGAACACTAACTTTACATGCATCACGACATTGATCACCGAAAACAATTCTGGTTTACTCGCAAAAGTTCATGTTGACTGATCGCCTGTATTTCTGTCCTTCAATTCTTGTAACGTGTGCGGATTTGATGCCCACACATTTTTCTTCAACGTTCCCCATAAATAAAAATCGCATGGCGCTATGTCAGGGGAATGAAGTGGCCACAATCCTTCACTAATTATTCTGTCACCACACACACACTTCGCAATTCATACATAGAATTCGCAGCAGTCTGCGCTGTAGCTGAATCCTGCTGAAACCAACCACACAATCTTTCATTCCTTGTTAGTTGCGGAAAAAAAAATTATTTAAAATTGAATTTACATAAACGCGTGACTCAACTGTTGTGTCGAAAAATATGCAGCGTGGTGAGGAACTTCATGAATAATATGGGAATTTTCGATAGCCCAGTATCTATTGTTCTGAGTAGAAATGTGACCTTGTTGATAAAACCAAGATTCATCGGTGCGGGGGCTATATCGGTCCTCTCTGATGGCAGGCGCGCCACTCCTCACCCAGGCCAGTGATGCCGCGATCTTTGAACGCACGGTATTTAAGATGCTTGCATCAGAAATAAAATGTACACCTTGAATTTTCTGGGAATAGCCTGTGAAGTCCTCTTCATTCGGAATGACCTTGGTATAACTGGTAAATCATAAGAGATAGACTGACTTACTACCCCCTCTCCCCCCCCAAAAAATATATATAGATCTTGTTAAACACGCGTTTTGTGTCATATAATTTTTTGTTGCGTTAACTATTTCCGAGATATTCTTTGTTATTGGTTTCAATTTTCAGATACTTATACATTTTTCAGGTATTTAGTCGTTATTAATTTTATCTGGTGGTCATGTAAAGAACATGTGATTTCAAAGCCATTCCATAGCAACACGTTCTTTAAAACTCTGATGTGTTACATTCACATGACTTTCTCTACTCTTGTACAAACTATTTTTACAAACGCTTATTCTCCATATGCTTCATGTTAATCGAGATGTTAATCTTATTGCTAATTTTCTTGTAGATGCAAGGGGAATTGGTAGACTTTAAGCGATAGTCAAATGTTTTAAGAGTTGGTTGCTCTGTGGAGTATTCAATTCTCTTTGCATTACCAGTACAAAAAATCTAATGTGTTACACTCACATACTTTCTCTACTCTTGTACAAACTATTTATAGAAACGCTTATTCTCCATATGCTTCATGTTAATCAAGATGTCAATCTTATTGCTAATTTTCTTGTAGGTGCAAGGGGAATTGCTAGGCTTTAAGCGATAGTCAAATGTTTTAAGAGCTGGTTGCTATGTGGAGTATTTCATTCTCTTTGTATGTCCAGGACAAAAAAAAATTGAATAACAAATTTGAGAAAAAGTACAAGTATTGGAAAATTTAAGGGAATAACAAGCAATCTCGAAAATGGTTCACTCAACTAAAAAAAAGTATATGACACAAATTGTGTATTTTAACACGATCTACATTTTCTGTAGTAAAGTTTTGTCTATCTCTTATGGTTTACAGTTATGCAAAAGTCGTTCAGAATGAACAACACTTTTGGAGACATTCCCAGAAAATTCGAGATTACATTTCATTTGTCATGAAAATATCTTAAACATATGATATTTTAATCAAAATCGTTAGAGCCATTTTTGAGAAAATTAAAATTTTCGAAAAATGTTCCATGTAAAGGGTAATCTGGGGTGACGGGATTTTCTTGAAAACCTTCGTGTCGCATCTCTGGAAGATACTAAACCTAAATACCAAGTATGGTGTTTATCCGACTGTTCGTTTCTGAGTTATGCTGTTCACAGACACACAGACACACACACGGACATGTTTCCAAAAATGCTTTTTTACTTTCTCTACTACGTATAGTAAGTAGGGGAAGTATTGTATTCCACCCAAAATTTCGATACCGAGATTTCACCGGAAATACATGTTTTGAGACCCCCTGAATCCAAGAAAAGCATTTTTGGAAACATGTCCGTGTGTGTGTCTGTGTGTCTGTCTGTCTGTGTGTCTGTGTGTGTGTCTGTGTGTGTGTGTCTGTGAACAGCATAACTCAGAAACGAACAGTCGGATAAACACCAAACTTGGTATTTAGGTTCAGTATCTTCCAAGGATGCGACACGAAGGTTTTCAAGAAAATTCCCCCACCCCAGAGTACCCTTTACATGGAACATTTTTCGACAATTTCAATTTTCTCAAAAATGGCTCTAACGATTTTGATTAATATATCATATGTTTAAGATATTTTTATGACAAATAAAATGTATATCTTGAATTTTCTGGGAATGTCTCCAAAAGTATTCTTTATTGTGAACGACTTTTGCATAACTGGTAAACCATAAGAGATATAGAAAATTTTACTACACAAAAAATGTAGATCGCGTTAAAATACACAATTTATGTCATATACATTTTTTTTGTTGAGTGAACCATTTTCGAGATATTGCTTGTTATTCCCTTAAATTTTTCAATACTTATTTTCTCAAATGGGATTTCGTTATTCATTTTTTACTTTCTCTACTACGTATAGTAAGTAGGGGAAGTATTGCATTCCACCCAAAAATTCGATACCGAGATTTCACCGGAAATATATGTTTTGAGACCTCCTGAATCCAAAAAAAGCATTTTTGGAAACATGTCCGTGTGTGTGTCTGTGTGTGTGTCTGTGTGTGTGTCTGTGTGTGTGTGTGTGTCTGTGAACAGCATAACTCAAAAACGAACAGTCGGATAAACACCAAACTTGGTATTTAGGTTCAGTATCTTCCAGAGATGCGACACGAAGGTTTTCAGGAAAATCCCCCCACCCCAGACTACCCTTTACATGGAACATTTTTCGAAAATTTTAATTTTCTCAAAAATGGCTCTAACGATTTTGATTAAAATATCATATGTTTAAGATAATGTCATGAAAAATGAAATGTATATCTCGAATTTTCTGGGAATGTCTCCAAAAGTATTCTTCATTGTGAACGACTTTTGCATAACTGGTAAACCATAAGAGATAGACAAAATTTTACTACACAAAAAATGTAGATCTCGTTAAAATACACAACTTATGTCATATACATTTCTTTTGTTGAGTGAACCGTTTTCGAGATATTGCTTGTTATTCCCTTAAATTTTCCAATACTTATAATTTTTCTCAAATTCGTTATTCATTTTTTTATGTCCTTGATTTGCAAAGAGAATGGAATGCGCCGCATAGCAACCAGCGTTAAAATATTTGACCATCGCTTAAAAGCTACCATATTCCCCTTGCATCTACAAGAAAATTAGCAATAAGATTGACATCTCATATCTCGATTAACATAAAGCATATGGAGAATAGGCGTTTGTAAAAATAGATTGTACAAGAGTAGAGAAAGTCATGTGAGTGTAACACATCAGATTTTTTTGTCTTGGATATGCAAAGAGTTATAATCTGTGGCAAAGGGAATGGTGCTGCACCTAGCAACCAGCTATTAAGAGATATGTATGTGCTTAAAGGCTACTGTTTTTCTATATTGCCCTTGTAAATATATTTTCCCCTTACATCTACAAGAAAATTAGCAATAAGATAGACTCTGCAAATGTTTATCTCGATTAACATGAAGTAGATGGAGAATAAGCGTTTGTAAAAATACTTTGTACAAGATTAGACAAAGTCATGTGAGTGTAACACATCAGATTTTTACTTTCTCTACTACGTATAGTAAGTAGGGGAAGTATTGCATTCCACCCAAAAATTCGATACCGAGATTTCACCGGAAATGTATGTTTTGAGATCTCCTGAATCCAAAAAAAAGCATTTTTGGAAACATGTCCGTGTGTGTGTTTGTGTGTGTGTGTGTGTGTGTGTGTGTGTCTGTGTCTGTCTGTGTGTGTGTGTGTGTGTGTGTGTCTGTGAACAGCATAACTCAAAAACGAACAGTCGGATAAGCACCAAACTTGGTATTTAGGTTCAGTATCTTCCAGAGATGCGACACGATGGTTTTCAAGAAAATCCCCCCACTCCAGACTACCCTTTACATGGAAAATTTTTCGAAAATTTTAATTTTCTCAAAAATGGCTCTAACGATTTTGATGAAAATATCATATGTTTAAGATAATGTCATGAGAAATGAAATGTATATCTCGAATTTTCTGGGAATGTCTCCAAAAGTATTCTTGATTGTGAACGCCTTTTGCATAACTGGTAAACCATAAAAGATAGACAAAATTTTACTACACAAAAAATGTAGATCGCGTTAAAATACACAACTTATGTCATATACATTTCTTTTTTTGAGTGAACCGTTTTCGAGATATTGCTTGTTATTTCCTTAAATTTTCCAATACTTATACTTTTTCTCAAATACGTTATTCATTTTTTATGTCCTGACATGCAAAGAGAATGGAATGCGCCACATAGCAACCAGCGTTAAAATATTTGACTATCGCTTAAAAGCTACCATATTCCCCTTGCATCTACAAGAAAATTACCAATAAGATTGACATCTCGATATCTCGATTAACATGAAGCATATGGAGAATAGGCGTTTGTAAAATTAGATTGTGCAAGAGTAGAGAAAGTCATGTGAGTGTAACACATCAGATTTTTTTTGGATTCATGGGGTCTCAGAACATGTATTTCCGGTGAAATCTGGGTATCGAATTTTTGGCCGGAATACAATACCTCCCCTACTTACTATACGTAGTAGAGAAAGTAATAATTTTCCCAAAGCTTTAGTCTATTGTATACATCTCATAATGCTAGTAGGACGACGAACAGCGTTCTGTAAGAATAAATAGCTCGTAGATGAGTGAATAGAGAAAGTCTTGTGAAAGCTACAGATCAGATTGTTTTGAATCATTACTGGAGTTATAGCAGTCATTTCCCACGAGTCGCCACTGAAGACAAACGACTATCACGAGGGTAAGGTTTGCGTGTTCCTCGGCTGGAATGTAGGGGAGTGTCATTTACAGGCGGTTCCTCGTCACTCTGTCGGAAAACAATCAACCCCCTACACTACCTGGGGTAATCTCGTCATCGACCTTTCACAAAAATGTTCTCTGACAGGGCTTTCCACACTTGGGTATCCAGTTCATACTTATCTTCAGCATAAGAAGGCGTCAGTCGAGTTTAACATTTCAAATATCCTAATTTCTTTTACTTTCTCAGGGATTCACTGGAAAAACACGTTTTGATGTTCTCTAAATCCAAATTAAAGAAATTCTGATTTTACATTCAGATGACTTTCTCTGCCCTCTTTCTCACGGAAGCTTATTTTCTTCTCAACTTCATTTTAATCCAGCTAAACATATACAGAAACAGCTACATTACACATTTCGTTATAGATACAAAGGGAACAGCGATAGTCAAATGTTTAACAACTGGACGCTATATGCTAGCATAAAATTCCATACTGTTCCCATGACATCGCGAGAAACAACTGAACATCGACAGGACTTTAAAAGAATGGCTAAGTGCTGAACAACTTGAACCATTAATAATGATACTTCAAAAATGGCAGATGCCACAAACAAACTTATTTGAAATAAATTGTGTGTTTTAAAGAGATCTACATTTCTTGTGTAGTACGTTTTCATCTAACGCTTAACGTTTACCGGTTTTGCATTATATAAATTTCCTTCTGAATGTGGTCTTCAAGGGCTCTTTCCAGAAATATCAAGATATACATTTTATTTGTCATGGAAATATCTTTAATATGTGGTATTTTAATCAAAATTGTTAGAGCCGTTTTAGAAAATATAAAAAAACAATCAAAAAATGTTCCATGCAAAGGGTAGTTTGGGGCGGGGGTTCTTCTTGAAAATCTTTATGTCGAATTTGTGGGAGATACTGAACCTAAATATCAAGTTTGGTATTTATCCTACTTTTTGCACATACACACATGGACCGTTTTCTTGAAATACCTTTTTTACTTTCTCCACTACGTATAGTAAGTAGGGGAAGTATTGTATTCCACCCAAAAATTCGATACCGCGATTTCACCGGAAATATATGTTTTGAGACACCCTGAATCCAAAAAAAGCATTTTTGGAAACATGTCTGTGTGTGTGTGTCTGTGAACAGCATAACTCAGAAATAAACAGTCGGATAAAAGCCAAGCTTGGTATTTAGGTTCAGTATCTTCCAGAGATGCGACACAAAGGTTTTCAAGAATATCCCCCCACACCAGATTGCCCTTTACATGGAACATTTTTCGAAAATTTTAATTTTCTCAAAAATGGCTCTAACGATTTTGATTAAAGTATCATATGTTTAAGATATGACAAATGAAATGTATATCTTGAATTTTCTGGGAATGTCTCCAAAAGTATTCTTCATTGTGAACGACTTTTGCATAACTGGTAAACCATAAGAGATAGACAAAAGTTTACTAAACAAAAAATGTAGATCGCGTTAAAGTACACAGTTTATGTTATATACATTTTTTTTGTTGAGTGAACCATTTTCGAGATATTGCTTGTTATTCCCTTAAATTTTCCAATATTTTTCCTCAAATGGGAATTCGTTATTGATTTTTGTTGTCCTGGTAATGCAAAGAGAATGGAATACTCCACATAGCAACCAGCTCTTAAAATATTTGACTATCGCTTAAAGCCTACCAATTCCCCTTGCATCTACAAGAAAATTAGCAATAAGATTAACATCTCGATTAACATGAAGCATATGGAGAATAAGCGTTTGTAAAAATAGTTTGTACAAGAGTAGAGAAAGTCATGTGAGTGTCACACATCAGATTTTTTCTATCGGTTATGCAAGATTATACAAAATTCCTTCTGAATGAAGGCTATACCCACAAAGGTCAGGATATAATTTTATTTGTCAAGTAAATTTCTTTCATGTTTCGCACTTTAATCACAATCGTTGGAGTAATTTTTAGAGAATAAAAAATTTCAAAAAATCTTCCATGTAAAGCATAGTTTGAGGTGGGGGCATTTTGGGAAACAGTGAACCTAAGTAAGAAGTTTCGTATTTATCGGAACTTTCGTTTTTGAGTTATGCTGTTCACACACGGACCTATTTTTGAAATTCTTCTTTTTTGGATTCTGGGGGCCTAAAAACCTGTATTTTCATTGAAATCTCGGTATCGAACTTTTGTGTGGAGTGCAATACCTCCTCTACCTACTCTGTACATGTTAGAGAAGATACAAGCGGGTCGCTATCTGCTGTCTTTGAACGGAGCGAGATGACTCCGTGCAAGGTGCTGGATTCGATCCCTGGGGCCGACTACGGTAATCATGTGTTTTTTTATGGTTTTTCCTGGTTGACATGCTGAATGCTGGGGTGGTTTCTCTTCTGCCACATGTTTCCTATCACTTCGCTTCCCCTTTCGTGTTTCAGTGGGCTTATGGACTGTGCACTCTCGGTCGGTGTTGGAGATGCTTGCTCTTGGAAAGTTATTCTCGACCCTGCTAGATGACAGCCTTCACTATGCCGCCTTGGGTGAGTCGAGTTCTCCCCGGTTCCGCCAGAGGGAAACCTTCTTTGAGCGGGTAATTAAGCTTGGAATGTTAGGCCTCTCTGTCCGCCGGCCTATAGCCTCCTGAGGTTCCTTCACCTCATCCGTTCCTCCTGAGGATGGTAAGCACAAAAGTTCCGCGTTGGGTCGAGGTGTCCCTGGTCATGGTCATTGTCATTCCTGTCTTTGAAAGTTTATACTCCTTGTATGGCATCGTAAGAAACAATTTCCCCCTTAAAAGGAATTGTAAAGTTTTTGAAAATTCGAAACAGTAATAAAGAATATCTTGGAAATGGTATTCAGCTTTAACGAGATCTGCATTTTTTTGTAGTAAGATTTCGCGGTTTACCAGTTATACAAAAGTCATTTAGAATGAAGAGGGCTTCACAGGCTGTTCCCAGAAAATTGCAGTTACGCATTTTCTGTATCATGTAAATATCTTATGCATATGGTATCTTAATCAAAATTATTAGTCATTTTTGAGAAAATAAAAAATAACCAAACATTTTTCCTGTAAAGAGTAAGTAGTATAGGCATATTTTCTTCAAAATCTTCGTGTCTCACCTTGGAAGATTCTGAAAATAAAGATCTTCTTTCATATTTAACAGATATTTTTTTAGTTATCCCTTTCCGAGATATTCTTTGTTGTTGGTTTGAATTTACAATACTTTACACTTTTGTCAAGGACTAGGAGTGACTGCAGACGGAGAGTTAACACATCGACCTACGAGATATTTTGTGCATGTAGAGGTACGACAGGGCAGAGGTCAGCGTCCCTAGCATTTACAGTTTGAAACTCCCTGGATGGCAGCCAATACAGCCGGCTCCCCTCCCCTAGTGGGCCCGGGACTCGGAGATCGCCCCCATTCCGGGAGACGAAGTGTTACATAGAGCCATGCAACGCCGAGCCTCCCGCCGACACTTGCAACCGTGAAAGAAATCAAGGAGATGAAAGGTGAAGTGAAATGAGAATGGAGGTGAAATAGAGGGACAAGAAATTCGGGGATGCAATGAACCTTCCTAGCCATCACATAGCGTAAAATATTTGACCATCACTTCAGCCAACTGTATTATTCTTATAACTACAGCGAGCTGTGTAAAGGAAGGTTTATCTCTGTTAGCAAGAAGTAGATTAGAATAAGGTTTTGTACAAATGTTTTGTAGAAGAGCGAGTAGAGAAAGTCATGTGAATGCAACGTTTTTAATTCGCAACATGCTGGCAAGTGACACAGAGGCAAGATAAGTGGTTCGTTGCTACTTGCCAGAACACGAAAGAGCAGGTAGAGAGCAGTCAGGCGCAAGTGAACTCGAGTCGATAAAAATTGCCAGCTCTAAATTACGTGGCTGGCAACAGTCCAGTGTGTTACCACCAGATTTCCATTGGAAAGTACTTAACTCGGGGGCTTCTTCTTTAAAAGCTAGACGTCGCTGTGCTTAATCCTTCACTTCCCAGAGGTAACGTTTCAGGGGAGTGCTGTCTTCAATCTTATATTCCATTATGTATTGTAGTATCTATAAAAAAGTCATTCTTCTAATCCCCTTCTAGTAAAACGTGGGGCTCCCGAAATCGGGGGAAATCCGCAATGGCCCCGTTTCGCTTCTAACGAAGCCCCGGGAAGGGAGGGCAGATTATTAATAATTATGCCAAATAATTCTTTTTACTTTCTCTACTACGTATAGTAAGTAGGGGAAATATTGTATTCCACCCAAAAATTCGATACCGAGATTTCACCGGAAATACATGTTTTGATATCCCCTGAATCCAAAAAAAAGCATTTTTGGAAACATGTCCGTGTGTGTCTGAACAGCATAACTCAGAAACGAACAGCCGGATAAACACCAAACTTGGTATTTAGGTTCAGTATCTTCCAGAGATGCAACACGAAGATTTTCAAGAAAATCCCCCCACCCCAGATTACCCTTTACATGGAACATTTTTCGAACATTTTAATTTTCTCAAAAATGCCTCTAACGATTTTGATTAAAATATCATATGTTTAAGATATTTTTATGACAAATGAAATGTATATCTCGAATTTTCTGGGAATGTCTCCAAAAGTATCCTTCATTGTGAACGACTTTTGCATAACTGGTAAACCACAAGAGATAGACAAAATTTTACTACACAAAAAATGTAGATCGCGTTAAAATACATAATTTATGTCATATACATTTTTGTTGTTGAGCGAACCATTTTCGAGATATTACTTGTTATTCCCTTAAAGTTTTCAATACTTATTTTCTCAAATGGGAATTCGTTATTCATTTTTTTTGTCTTGGATATGCAAAGAGTATTAATCTGTGGCAAAGGGAATGGTGCTGCACCTAGCAACCAGCTATTAAGAGATATGTATGTGCTTAAAGGCTACTGTATTTCCAAATTGCCCTTGTAAATATATATTCCCCTTACATCTACAAGAAAATTAGCAATAAGATAGAGTCTGCAAATGTTTATCTCGATTAACATGAAGTAGATGGAGAATAAGCGTTTGTAAAAATAGTTTGTACAAGAGTAGAGAAAATCATGTGAGTGTAAAACATCAGATTTTTTATTTTCGACAGTGTGGCCAACTTTGGTTTCAAGTCCAATCACATAGAAGTTACGTTTGTATTTGCACATGTTTAATAGTTCGACTTGGTTTGATTAGGTTTTACTTTTCATTAGTCTTCTTACTTGATTAATTTCTCATGGCGCTCGTATTATTTGTTCACATTACAAACCGTCATACTTCGATTTATCGTAATTCGTTGTAGAGTTAACTTATACAAAGTTATATTGGCAGCCTTTCTGCTCTCTTTGATCATCATTTGTTTAATCTAGTACATCGTACATAAAGATTAAATGGCGGAAACTATGAATTCAGAAGAAACTGAAATGGAAGTGAAATTACATAGCAGTAGAAAGAATAACACTGGAAGTACTTACGCAAAAGTTCCAGAAAGCAATATGATGTAGCATTTAATCGCATCATTGGCTGCTGTAAGACAAAACATGTTGAAAATAATTTCTCTGAAATTGAGTGCTAGCGAATCAACAAAACATCTGACATCTCGGTTTTTTAACGTCATTTCTCTTGTTTCAAGAATGCTTTCTAAACGTGATCTGTTAGTTTCAGGATTCAATATAACATTATTGATATTTTACAAGTTCGAACGCTGTCTATAAAGTAGTATATGTTACAGGTGTTAGAAGTGATTTTATTTTGCGAGTAGGGATGTTTGCGAAACGAAGGCCTATTTTTTCCCCTTGGATCATAATGTACTATTTTGTGAGGTGATCATTTCCTATTGGTTCCAATTTTCAAATAGCTGTCTGTACTTTTCTCAACTGGGAAGCAAATCGCCTTTCCTTTCTCTATCACGTACACAGTAGCTGCAGAAAAATTAAGTTTTTATTTATGGACGCTCTTTAAATGCTATGGTCCTTAGCGTCCCATTCTATATTGGGCGTGAAAGACCGGAAATTTTGCTCAGAGGCCTCTTTATCAGGCTTGAGGTTCTTTTACGGGACCACCGGCTTTACTTCCCTTCCGAAGGAAGCCATGCTAACGATTTTTACCCCGAAAAAATCCATCGCTCTCCGCCGGGTTTAAACCCGCGACCTCGGGAACTAGCATGGTACCCTTAGACCACGGAGGATGACCATTGTGACTAGAGAAGGTATTGCATTCCACTAAAAAATTCGATAGCGGTATTTCACCGGAAACACATGTTTTGATACCACTTGAATCCAAAACAAGTCTAGAAAACGATCTATGTGTGTGTGTGTGTGTGCGCTTGCGAAAAGTCGAATAAATACCAAAATTGGTATTTAAGTTCAGTACCTTCCACAAATGCGGCACGAAAATTTTCAAGAAAATCCCCAGCCCCAAACTACACTTCACATGGAACATTTTTCGAATTTTTTTTTTTTTTAGTTTCTAAAAGTGTCTCTAAAAATTTTGATTAAAATACCATATATTAAAGATATTTACGTGACAAATAAAATGTGTATCTTTATGTTTCTGGAAATATTTCGGAAGGAAATTTATATAATGCAAAACTGGTAAAGCTTAAGCCATAGACCAAAACATACTACACAAAAAGTGTAGATCTCTTTGAAATTCATAATTTATTTCAAGTAACTTTTTTGTGGCATCTGCCATTTCTGAGACATTCTTATTAATGGTTCAAGTTGTTCAGTACTTAGCCGATTCTGCTAAAGTCCTGTCGATTTTCAGTTGTTTCTCGCGATGTCATGGAAACAGTATGGAATTTTAAGGCTAGCATATAGCGTCCAGTTGTTAAACATTTGACTATCACTATTCTCTTTGTAGCTATAACGAAATGTGTAATGTAGCTGTTTCTGTAAAGGTTTATCTGGATTAAAATGAAGTAACTAGGAAAATAAATTATCGTAAGAATAATGTTTATACCTACTAATGAGCGATAGTGAGTGGAGAAAGTCATGTGAATGTTACACCTAAGACTTTTCTCACGGTCATCGCACAGCGACGTGCTATGACCCACCGCTGTGGTGTGGGGGTAGCGTAACTGCAAGGGGCTTCGAGTTCGTATCTCCAAAGGGTCATTTACCCTGATTGCTTGAGTACTTGTGCGCGACTGTGTGTGTGTGTGTGTGTGTGTGTGTGTGTGTGATTCAGAGTGTTTTTTCAATTTTATATGTATGTATATAGTGCGGTGATTATAAAAAAAATAATTGTTTTCTGGTTGATACTGCAAGTCACGTATACAGACCAGGTATTTTTCTAGAGAGCATGTACGGTCTTATGGCCCATGTGACTGTGTTATGCAATTAATGTAATACTAAATACTTAATAAATACCACCACCACTACTACTGATAAGGTTAAAGATAAATGTCGGGTAAATTTAAACTCCATAGACCCGGGCTCATTTGAGCATCAAATCTTAAAAGAAAAAAAAACTTTGTAAGAATATCTTGTAGAAGAGTGAGTAGAAAAGGTTATGTAAATGCAACACACAAGATTTATATATAATTCAAAATTATAAACATTAAAATGAGTGCATGCCCGTCTGTTTTACATTTAGTGTAAGAAAAGTAATGTATTACTTTTTCTACTACGTATAGTAAGTAGGGGAAGTATTGTATTCCACCCAAAAATTAGATACCGAGATTTCACCGGAAATATATGTTTTGAGACACCCTGAATCCCAAAAAAGCATTTTTGGAAATATGTCCGTGTGTGTGTGTGTCTGTCTGTGAACAGCATAACTCAGAAACGAACAGTCGGATGAACACCAAACTTGGTATTTAGGTTTAGTATCTTCCAAGGATGCGACACGAAGGTTTTCAAGAAAATCCCCCCACCCCAGAGTACCCTTTACATGGAAGATTTTTCGAAAATTTTAATTTTCTCAAAAATGGCTCTAACGATTTTAATTAAAATATCATATGTTTAAGATATTTGTATGACAAATAAAATGTATATCTTGAATTTCCTGGGAATGTCTCCAAAAGTATTCTTTATTGTGAACGACTTTTGCATAACTGGTAAACCATAAGAGATAGACAAAATTTTACTACACAAAAAAATGTAGATCGCGTTAAAATACACAATTTATGTCATATACATTTTTTTAGTTGAGTGAACCATTTTCGAGATATTGCTTGTTATTTCCTTAAATTTTCCAATGCTTATACTTTTTCTCAAATTCGTTATTCAATTTTTTATGTCCTGGATATGCAAACAGAATAGAATGCGCCACATAGCAACCAGCGCTTAAAAGATTTGACTATCGCTTAAAGCCTAGCAATTCCCCTTGCATCTACAAGAAAATTACCAATAAGATTGACATCTCGATATCTCGATTAACATGAAGCATATGGAGAATAAACGTTTGTAAAAATAGTTTGTACAAGAGTAGAGAAAGTCATGTGAGTGTAGCACATCAGATTTTTTTTCTGTAGTTTACCGAAAAAGACGTGAGTTATTTGGAGAATTTAATGTCGTAACAGTATGTTGGCATGGTAGCTCAGTTAAAACAATCGGACGGTATTTGGAAGGTCCGTGGTTCAAATCTCGGATATGGTATTGCATCTTCCAGTAGTCTGATTCTACCTTTCTAATGTATTCCCAGCGTCAGCGCTTATTTGTAGTTTACGTGTTTATTATACCTTCAAAACGCCGTTGTTTATGTTACACTACCCGAAGACAAGAAGAGATAAGTAAATCCAGAATAATTCTATAAAACGTTGCTTGTAGAAGCGTACTGCCAGGATTCGAACCCGGTGATTACAAACAGTGCAGGTGTTATGAATGCAGACTGAGTGATGTCGCTAGTGTTCTCTGATCAGTCGCGGCGCGCCTGCCTGCTTCTTCTCTAGCTCCCAGTCGCCTCTCCGCAGGCGGTGCGTACGGACCGTTGTCTGTTTGTGTTTCTGTGTATCAGTGTTTTGTTTTGTGTGCGATGATGCTGCTGCTGTCTGGAGGAGTCCTGCTGCTCCTGCTTGTGTCGGCGACACAGGCCCAGGCACAATGTCCATCCCGATGCCTGTGCTTCAGGACGACCGTCAGATGCATGTTCCTTCAGCTGGACCGGGTCCCCGAGGTGCCACCGGAGACCACTATACTGTAAGTCACTTTGTTCTGTACGTCAGCTGTTTGATAAACAACTCTGTCTAATGCGACCAAACAAAAGAATGGGTAGCGAACACTTTAGAAATGGATAAATTGTTCAAATCAACAACTTCTATCTTTTTTTATCAAAAGCAAATATAGAAAATTTGCAAAAAGTTCAAAATATACTTTTCGTCTTTCCAGTATCTCAAATCATTCAGCTGTTTGATAAACAAGACGGTATAATTCGTTCATGAGTCCTGACAAACCAAAATAATGAACAGGAATACTATAGAAATGGTCAAATTCTGCAGATTTAACGACCCTCAGGTTTTACTTTTTCTACCACGTCGAGATTTCACGAAAATACATGTTCTAAGGCCCCCTGAATAAATTAAAAAAAACAGCATGCGCGCACGCGTGTGTGTTACATAAGTCGAATAAATACCAAACTTGGCATTTAAGTTCTGTATATTTCAAAGATAGACACGAAGATTTGCAAGAAAATCCCCCACCCCAACTAGCTTTTAGTGTAACATTTTCCGAAATTTTTATTTTTTCAAAAACGGCTGTAACGATTTTGATTAAAATGCCACATATTAAAGATATTTGCGCGGCAAATAAAATGTATATCTTGAATTTTCTGGGAAGAGCCTCTTCATTCAGAAGGAGTTTTGTATAATCTTATAAAACTGGTAAAAGCTAAGCGATTGTCTAAACACACAATAAGTTTTTTGTGGCATAAGCCATTTCAGAGATATCCGCTATTAATGGTTCGAATTATTCAATACTTTGTCATTCTTTTAAAGTCCTGTCGATATTCAGTTGTTTCTCGCGTTTGCATGGAATTTTAAGGCCAGCATATAGTCTCCACTTAAACATTTGACAATCGCTGTTCCCTTTGTACCCAAACGAAATGTGTAATATAGCTATTTCTGTAAAGGTTGGACTCGATTAAAATTAAGTAAATAAGCTTTCGTATGAATAGTTTGTATACCCACTAATAAACGATAAGAGGGTAGAGAAAGTCGTGCAAATGTAGCAAAATTCAATACGAGCTATTTGCAGAAAGATCGAAATATACGTTTCGCCTTCACAGCATCTCAGCCGCATTAGACCGATAAACAAGTCGGTCTAATGCGGTCATACATAAAACTCTTGAGAAATAAAGGAATGGGCTGCGGATGCTTCAGAAATGGTTAAATTATTCTTTTATAATCAGATGCAGGTGTTAAAAATACAATGGAAGTTATTTGCAGAAAGTTTCGCCTTTTCAGTATCTGAAATCTACGGTTGACAGGAAGGGAACGAAAATCTTTGCTTCGCGTTCACGTAAGGTGCCTGTATTTTCAGTGAAGCCCCTTAATATTCTTACAAATACTTGCTAATTCATATTAATCGAGATAACATGTTTACAGAAACAGCTACATTACACATTTCGTTATAGAGAACAGCGATAGTCAAATGTTTAACAACTGGACGCTATATGCTGCCTTAAAATTCCATACTGTTTCCATGACATCGCGAGAAACAACTAAAACTTGAAATGAATTAGAAGAAGGCTATTGAACAATTCGAAGCATTAATAATGGATACCTGGGAAATGGCTTGAGGACAAAAAAAAAGTTGTACGTTTTAAAGAGACCTATGTACATTTTGTTTGGATTGTACGTTTTGTCTATCGCTTAACGAGTTAGGCACGATTAAATCTATTTCCTTCCGAATGTGTCTTCACGGGCTATTTCCAGAAATATCAAGGTATACATTTTATTTGTCATGTAAATATCTTTAACATATGGTATTTGAATCAAAATCGTTGGAGCCATTTTTCAGAAAATAAAAAATTTCGAAAAATGATCCATGTAAAGTGTAATTTGGAGTGTGGTGATTTTCCTGAAAATGTTCGTTTCTCATCTTTTGAAGATACTGAACTCAAATAACAAGTTTGATATTTATCCGACTTTTTAGAGTTATGCTGTTCACAGCCATACACACGAACCTTGTTCTAAAAAATCTGATGTGTTACACTCACATGACTTTCTCTACTCTTGTACAATCTAATTTTACAAACGCTTATTCTCCATATGCTTCATGTTAATCGAGATATCGAGATGTCAATCTTATTGGTAATTTTCTTGTAGATGCAAGGGAAATATGGTAGCTTTTAAGCGATAGACAAATGTTTTAACGCTGGTTGCTATGTGGCGCATTCCATTCTCTTTGCATGTCCAGGACATAAAAAAAATGAATAACGCATTTGAGAAAAAGTATAAGTATTGGAAAATTTAAGGGAATAACAAGGAATATCTCGAAAACGGTTCACTCAACAAAAGAAATGTATATGACATAAGTTGTGTATTTTAACGCGATCTACATTTTTTGTGTAGTAAAATTTTGTCTATCTCTTATGGTTTACCAGTTATACAAAAGTCGCTAACAATGAAGAATACTTTTGGTGACCTTCCCAGAAAATTCGAGATATACATTTCATTTCTCATGAGAATATCTTAAACATATGATATTTTCATCAAAATCATTAGAGCCATTTTTGAGAAAATTAAAATTTTCGAAAAATGTTCCATGTAAAGGGTAGTCTGGGGTGGGGGGATTTTCTTGAAAACCTTCGTGTCGCATCTCTGGAAGATACTGAACCTAAATACCAAGTTTGGTGCTTATCCGACTGTTCGTTTTTGAGTTATGCTGTTCACAGACACACAGACACACACACACACACACACACAGACACACACACGGACATGTTTCCAAAAATGCTTTTTTTGGATTCAGGAGGTCTCAAAACATGTATTTCCGGTGAAATCTCGGTATCGAATTTTTGGGTGGAATGCAATACTTCCCCTACTTACTATACGTAGTAGAGAAAGTAAAAAAAATCTGATGTGTTACACTCACATGACTTTCTCTACTCTTGTACAATCTAATTTTACAAACGCTTATTCTCCATATGCTTCATGTTAATCGAGATATCGAGATGTCAATCTTATTGGTAATTTTCTTGTAGATGCAAGGGAAATATGGTAGCTTTTAAGCGATAGTCAAATATTTTAACGCTGGTTGCTATGTGGCGCATTCCATTCTCTTTGCATGTCCAGGACATAAAAAATATGAATAACGAATTTGAGAAAAAGTATAAGTATTGTAAAATTTAAGGAAATAACAAGCAATATCTCGAAAACGGTTCACTCAACAAAAGAAATGTATATGACATAAGTTGTGTATTTTAACGCGATCTACATTTTTTGTGTAGTAAAATTTTGTCTATCTCTTATGGTTTACCTGTTATGCAAAAGTCGTTCACAATGAAGAATACTTTTGGAGACATTCCCAGAAAATTCAAGATATACATTTCATTTTTCATGACATTATCTTAAACATATGATATTTTCATCAAAATCGTTAGAGCCATTTTTGAGAAAATTAAAATTTTCGAAAAATCTTCCATGTAAAGGGTAGTCTGGGGTGGGGGGATTTTCTTGAAAACCTTCGTGTCGCATCTCTGGAAGATACTGAGCTTAAATACCAAGTTTGGTGCTTATCCGACTGTTCGTTTTTGAGTTATGCTGTTCACAGACACACAGACACACACACAGACACACACACACACACAGACACACACACGGACATGTTTCCAAAAGTGCTTTTTTTGGATTCAGGAGGTCTCAAAACATGTATTTCCGGTGAAATCTCGGTATCGAATTTTTGGGTGGAATGCAATACTTCCCCTACTTACTATACGTAGTAGAGAAAGTAAAAATGAATAACGAATTTGAGAAAAAGTATAAGTATTGGAAAATTTAAGGGAATAACAAGCAATATCTCGCAAACGGATCACTCAACAAAAGAAATGTATATGACATAAATTGTGTATTTTAACGCGATCTACATTTTTCGTGTAGTAAACTTTTGTCTATCTCTTACGGTTTACCAGTTATGAAAAAGTCGTTCATAACGAAGAATACTTTTGGAGACATTCCCAGAAAATTCGAGATATACATTTTATTTGTCATCAAAATATCTTAAACATATGATATTTTAATCAAAATCGTTAGAGCCGTTTTTGAGAAAATTAAAATTTACGAAAAATGTTCCATGTAAAGGGTAGTCTGGGGTGGGGGGATTTTCTTGAAAACCTTCGTGTCGCATCTCTGAAAGATACTGAACCTAAATACCAAGTTTGGTGTTTATCCGACTGTTCGTTTTTGAGTTATGCTGTTCACAGACACACAGACACAGACACACAGACAGACACACAGACAGACACACAGACACACAGACAGACACACAGACACACAGACAGACACACAGACAGACACACACACACGGACATGTTTCCAAAAATGCTTTTTTTGGATTCAGTGAGTCTCAAAACATGTATTTCCGGTGAAATCTCGGTATCGAAATTTTGGGTGGAATGCAATACTTCCCCTACTTACTATACGTGGTAGAGAAAGTAAAAAAATCTGATGTGTTACACTCACATGACTTTCTCTACTCTTGTACAATCTATTTTTACAAACGCCTATTCTCCATATGCTTCATATTAATCGAGATATCGATATGTCAATCTTATTTGTAATTTTCTTGTAGATGCAAGGGGAATATGGTAGCTTTTAAGCGATAGTCAAATATTTTATCGCTGGTTGCTATGTGGCGCATTCCATTCTCTTTGCATGTCCAGGACATAAAAAAATCTGATGTGTTACACTCACATGACTTTCTCTACTCTTGTACAATCTATTTTTACAAACGCCTATTCTCCATATGCTTCATATTAATCGAGATATCGAGATGTCAATCTTATTGGTAATATTCATGTAGATGCAAGGGGAATATGGTAGCTTTTAAGCGATAGTCAAATATTTCATCGCTGGTTGCTATGTGGCGCATTCCATTCTCTTTGCATGTCCAGGACATACAAAAATGAATAACGAATTTGAGAAAAAGTATAAGTATTGGAAAATTTAAGGAAATAACAAGCCATATCTCGAAAACGGTTCACTCAACAAAAAAAATGTATATGATATAAGTTGTGTATTTTAACGCGATCTACATTTTTTGTGTAGTAAAATTTTGTCTATCTCTTATGGTTTACCAGTTATGCAAAAGTCGTTCATAATGAAGAATACTTTTGGAGACATTCCCAGAAATTTCGAGATATACATTTCATTTCTCATGACATTATCTTAAACATATGATATTTTCATCAAAATCGTTAGAGCCATTTTTGAGAAAATTAAAATTTTCGAAAAATGTTCCATGTAAAGGGTAGTCTGGGGTAGGGGGATTTTCTTGAAAATCTTCGTGTCGCATCTCTGGAAGATACTGAACGTAAATACCAAGTTTGGTGTTTATCCGACTGTTAGTTTTTGAGTTATGCTGTTCACAGACACACACACAGACACACACACAGACACACACACACAGACACACACACACACACAGACACACACACGGACATGTTTCCAAAAATGCTTTTTTTGGATTCAGGAGGTCTCAAAACATGTATTTCCGGTGAAATCTCGGTATCGAATTTTTGGGTGGAATGCAATACTTCCCCTACTTACTATACGTAGTAGAGAAAGTAAAAATGAATAACGAATTTGAGAAAAAGTATAAGTATTGGAAAATTTAAGGAAATAACAAGCAATATCTCGAAAACGGTTCACTCAACAAAAAAATCTGATGTGTTACACTCACATGACTTTCTCTACTCTTGTACAATCTGATTTTACAAACGCTTATTCTTCATATGCTTCATGTTAATCGAGATATCGAGATGTCAATCTTATTGGTAATATTCATGTAGATGCAAGGGGAATATGGTAGCTTTTAAGCGATAGTCAAATATTTTAACGCTGGTTGCTATGTGGCGCATTCCATTCTCTTTGCATGTCCAGGACATAAAAAAAAATCTGATGTGTTACACTCACATGACTTTCTCTACTCTTGTACAATCTATTTTTACAAACGCCTATTCTCCATATGCTTCATATTAATCGAGGTATCGAGATGTCAATCTTATTTGTAATTTTCTTGTAGATGCAAGGGGATTATGGTAGCTTTTAAGCGATAGTCAAATATTTTATCGCTGGTTGTTATGTGGCGCATTCCATTCTCTTTGCATGTCCAGGACATAAAAAATGAATAACGAATTTGAGAAAAAGTATAAGTATTGGAAAATTTAAGGAAATAACAAGCAATATCTCGAAAACGGTTCACTCAACAAAAAAAATGTATATGATATAAGTTGTGTATTTTAACGCGATCGACATTTTTTGTGTAGTAAAATTTTGTCTATCTCTTATGGTTTACCAGTTATGAAAAAGTCGTTCATAATGAAGAATACTTTTGGAGACATTCCCAGAAAATTCGAGATATACATTTTATTTATCATGACAATATCTTAAACATATGATATTTTAATCAAAATCGTTAGAGCCGTTTTTGAGAAAATTAAAATTTTCGAAAAATGTTCCATGTAAAGGGTAGTCTGGGGTGGGGGGATTTTCTTGAAAACCTTCGTGTCGCATCTCTGGAAGATACTGAACCTAAATACCAAGTTTGGTGCTTATCCGACTGTTCGTTTTTGAGTTATGCTGTTCACACACACACAGACACACAGACACACACACACACAGACACACACACACACAGACACACACACGGACATGTTTCCAAAAATGCTTTTTTTGGATTCAGGAGGTCTCAAAACATGTATTTCCGGTGAAATCTCGGTATCGAATTTTTGGGTGGAATGCAATACTTCCCCTACTTACTATACGTAGTAGAGAAAGTAAAATGAATAACGAATTTGAGAAAAAGTATAAGTATTGGAAAATTTAAGGAAATAACAAGCAATAACTCGAAAACGGTTCACTCTACAAAAGAAATGTATATGACATAAGTTGTGTATTTTAACGCGATCTACATTTGTTGTGTAGTAACATTTTGTCTATCTCTTATTGCTTACCAGTTATGCAAAAGTCGTTCACAGTGGAGAATACTTTTGGAGACATTCCCAGAAAATTCGAGATATACATTTCATTTCTCATGACATTATCTTAAACATATGATATTTTCATCAAAATCGTTAGAGCCATTTTTGAGAAAATTAAAATTTTCGAAAAATCTTCCATGTAAAGGGTAGTCTGGGGTGGGGGGATTTTCTTGAAAACCTTCGTGTCGCATCTCTGGACGATACTGAACCTAAATACCAAGTTTGGTGTTTATCCGACTGTTCGTTTTTGAGTTATGCTGTTCACAGACACACAGACACACACACACACAGACACACACACACACAGACACACACACGGACATGTTTCCAAAAATGCTTTTTTTGGATTCAGGAGGTCTCAAAACATGTATTTCCGGTGAAATTTCGGTATCGAATTTTTAGATGGAATGCAACACCTTCTCTACCTGCTATGTATGTGGTAGTGAAAGTAAAAATGTATTTAATGTAAAGTGTGAGGTTTTAACGAGATCTACATTCTTCGTCATTTGGGTCATTTTGTATTTTGGTAGTTATACAAAGATGCGCAAGATTCATTCTGACAATCTGCTAACACTGATGTTATAATATTGACAGTAACATTTTGAATAGAAGTAATCTCAAATGAAGCAATATCGTCTTGGTTACACGCACAATACGATAAACAAAAAACTACTGTTCGTATGTCGTAGTGTACTAATGAAGTCATGTGTGGAAAAAATAAGAATCACTTAAGGTATTTTTAAAAGAGGCTAATTGTAGAAAACAAGCTTGTCTGCATTAATTGTATACTTCAGTGAGGTAAACCTACCATTTCTGAAGCAAGACTTTGTCTATCTATTACAGTTATACAAAATCCATTCAGAATGAAGTGGACTTCACAATTTAGTAATCTGTAAACATCTCTAAAAAAGTACTAGGAGGGTTTTCCTGAAAGTCTTTGTGTCGTATCTTTGCAAATTGCTGAACCAAAATAAAAATGATGGTATCAGTTCGGCATTTCGTTTGCTGTTCACGGATAGACACACACACACAATACTTTTGTCCAAGGGACCTCAAAACATGTATCTCCTGTGAAAGCTCCATATGGATTTCTTGGGTTGAATAAAATATTTCCTCTGCCTACTATAGTATATGGTAGAGAAAGTAATACATATAAATGATTTAGAAAACCATATCCAAATGACTTATTCTGATAAAAACTTGCATTTTCATCGAAGAGAGGTATAGGTCGTGTACAACACGATAATATAAACATCTGAAAACAGCTGTTTTTGTTTTCTAGGGAGTTTATTTTAGAAGGCTGTAATAGATTGGGTTACGTCAAACGAACATTTCTATAAGTTTCTTCTTTGCTCGGTGATTTAGAAAGGTTCATTTTACTAAAGTGCGACGTAAAGTGAAGCAAATGTTTTGTAATTTATTTTCTCAAAATGCCTCTAACGATGTTTTTAAAATTTATATTTATACCAAAAATAAAATTTACATCTTGAATTTTTCGGCAGTAGCCTGTGAACTCTTCTTCTTTCTGAATGACTTTTGTATAACGTTGGCAAAACCGTACAACCTACACGAAAAAGCTGTACATCTTATTAAGGCATATAATTTATATCAAATAACTTTTTTGTAGCGTTAACCATTTCCAAGATATTCTTTGTTTGATTTTTCAAACTTTTTTTCAATCTAAGTCGATATTCGCATTTTGTCGTGGTCGTGCAAAGAGCATGGAATTTCAAAGCCATCGCATAACTATCCGCTTTTTAAAAATCTTACCTTCCCTTTACTACTGTATTCTTTTTATAGCTACAACAAAATGTGTGATGATGGTTTATCTTGATTAATTAGAAGTGTAAGCATTTGTTAGAATAGTTTGTAGAAGAGTGGGTAGAGAAAATCGCGTGAATGCAACAGTTTTTATCTTGAAATATTATCGTATTTTACTTAATTACTTACGGAACATTGATAGCTATGTATCGTGGAAGATTTGCTGAAGCGCCAAATTCAGTTTTCTCTTGTTTGTAAACAAACAAATGACATAAGAGAAATGTTGGTTATTTCCAGTCACATGGGAGTGCGTAAAATGGACTTACTTCCCTAAACAAACATCACGATAGTACATATATTTACCGTGGAGCGTGGGGTGGGGGAAAAGCAATTTTCAGCGCGTTTTGAGTTGCAAATGACGTGTAACCATGACAACCGGCGTTAGATGAGACAGGATAGAAGATTAGCTACAGGGCATTCCCAGCATACTTTCGTTTTCATTAACCTTGTGCGTTGATTTATCTCTTTCAAACCTGTTCTTGTTGTTGAACCTAGAGCAAATAGGAATTAAGAGAGAGGTATTTCTCAACAAAAGGGAATGAATACCTGGCGACTTTAACGGGTTGTTTAAGGCCTTCTGTTTCTGCATTACTGTAACTGTGAGACGCGACCCCAGAATGGCTAGCTTTGCAGATACTTTTCGACAGATAGAAGTATGATGGGGTAATGCACAGATTTTTACTTTCTTGTTAGTTACTGTAGCAAATAGGGGAATTACTGTATTCCACCGAGGAATTCCATATCGAGAATTCACGGAAAACACATATTTTGAGGATTTTTTAATGATTTTTTTTAGTAAAAGGTTTGTATGTTCGTGCTTTTCTGTCTGTGGTCATAACTTAAACACGAAAAGTCAGGTGAATACCAAACTATGTATTTAATATCAGCATCTTCCAGTGGGCGACATCAAGATTTTCAAGAAAGCTTCCCCACTCCAAACTACCCTTTATATAGAAAATGTTTGATATATTTGATTTTCTCAAAACTAACATTGACGATTTTTGTTAAAACATATATTTAAGTCATTTATATGACAAATAAAACGTATATCTTGAATTTTATGGGCGACTCTTGTGTAGTGGGTAAACGTAAGGGATGTACAAAATTGTACTCGACAAAACATGTCGTTTCTAATGCTCCCCATATGGCCTATGACCTTCGGGGGATAACGCATTTCACCAAGCTATGAATGGACCCAGCGGGCGGAATCTGTTGCCTACGATGATAGTAGGCTGGTGATGAGTGAGAGGACCTATAGCTTTTACCGCGTGTATACTTCCGATTTAAAATCGCCACCCCAGAGCCGGGAATCGAACCACGGTCCCTCAGATCGAGAGCTGGAAACGAAACCACTGCGCTACCCTGGATCCCCCACAAAAATGTTGATCTCGTTAAAATACATAATACACTTTGTGGCGATGATCATTTCCGAGATGTTCTTTGTTATTGGTTTGAATTTTGAAATGCTCAAATTTTTTCAAATTATAAATTCCTATTCATTTTTACTTTTCTACTATACAGTTGCAGTTAACAGAAGAAGTATTGTGTTTCACCCAATATATTGATTACGAGATTTCACCGGAATGCATGTTTTGAGGTCCCTTGAACATAAAATCGAAATGTCGGGTACATATTGGTGTTTAAGTTCAGTATCTTCCAAGGATGCAACTCGGGGACCTCTCCCCATCTCAAACTACCCTTACATAGACAATGCCTCGATATTTTAGATATTCAATTGCTGTTACATCAGAAATAAAATATACTGGTGTTTTTTTGGAAATAGCCACAGAAGTCCTCTTTGTTAGCAAGGAATTTTGTGTAATTTTGAATAACGGTTAAACTATAAGAAAATACGAAAACGCACTACATAAAAAATATAGGCATCTTTAAAAACGCACAACTTTTTCTGTAGCATCAGCCATTTCCGAGATATCCGTTTTTGTTGGTTTGAATGTTTCAACACTTTGTTATTTTCTTAAAAGTGGCGTCGCTATTCAATTGTTTTTCGCAATGTCGTGGGAAGACGATCTAGCAACTAGATTTAAACACGTGACTATCTGTTCCGTTTACTCTATTCCTCTTATACAACAAAATGCGTAATGAAGCAATTTCTGCAACGGTTGTTCCTCGATTAATATGAAGTAAGTAAATAGAAAAATATTGTATATGCCTCGGCTGCGTCAGTAGTAATTTGTAGAGCACGTATTTCTTAACAGGGCTGGTACGGCTAAAGAACAAGGCTTACACAAATTATAATTGTATTTAATTTTGTTTATTAACCCTTTCACACGATTAAATAACATTTCACTGATGTATCCTACTGTAGAGCTGTGAGATTGTTATATGCACTTATAACAGGTAAATTTTATATTATTCTCACCGCAATGAATTTTCTTGTCTCACACTGAACACGTACCGAACCGAACTGCTAGGGCACGCTTTCTTGTAGCGTCTATCGCCTGCATTTGTACATTTCCTCTATTTCAAATTTCTAATTGGCTAATCCTGCTCCAATAGAATACATTTATTTAACTTTTAGCTTTTCTAGGTTTTGATTGGCTATTTATAAACTGTTGTATATATTACATTATTGTTGTTCCAAGAATTAGTAGCATTATTAAACTTTCTAATTTATTGTTGCCTAAAGGTTACCTCATTGTTAGCAACTTTCGGCTTGTACTTTGTAATTCTGTTTGCTACGGAAGGCAGCTTGCTTCTATTCTCACAGCTCCTACATTGTTAAACTATGTAATACATTCACATAACATTATTATACATATACATAACAATATAAATATAATACAATGACTGTTAAATGCACTTCATATATTATATTATACACATATTGCTTTAAGGCGGGCTGTTATATTATATAATTAGACTGATATCATATAAGTGTTAAAAATACTGCCTCAAAATGAAGGGGACTTAACAGACTATCCCTATAAAATTCAAGATATAAATTTTATTTCTTATGTAAATATCTTTAATATACAGTATTTTAATAAAAATCGTTAGCTTAGTTTTTGAGCAAAATCTTCCATGTAAAGGGCAGTTTGGCTGGGGGGGGGACTTCCTAAAAACCTTCGTGAAAGACGCTTAAATACCAGGTTTGGTGTTTCACCTACTTTTGATTTTGGAGTACATATATTTCTGGTGAAATCTCGGTATGGAATTTTTGGGTGGAATACAATACTTCCCCTACTTACTATACGTAGTAGAGAAAGTAAAAGGCAAGTTTCGTAAGAATAGTGTTTAGAATCTATATAAAAACAGACAATAGTTGGTAGAGAAACTCACGTGAATATAACACACAAAATTTTATAGTCGAATACCGTTGGCTGCCTTCACTCAGGTCAGAGATTCTAAAACGGCAGAGAATAATTCTCCACGCGTTGTAGTAATTTTCACTGTAGAGGCGCCACTAGTCCAGCTAGAGATTTCTCACGTTAACATTCATGGGCATCTGTGTTGCAAATTTGATGCGTTTCGTATGTGTCGATACGCCACTGGCTGTGAAACATGTTAATCCTAGCGAACCGATAGCCTTTTGCCTCGATTTGCATAACGGCGCTCTCAAGGTAAAATTACAAGCGTACAACTTCCTTGATCCCAAACGTAAAGCGGCCGACCATCCTTTGTTCCCACTCTATCAAACAGACGCGCGCAATTGACGTTTGCCGAAACTCAAGGGAGAGAAAAGGAGGAAGGGGGGAATACATGATGTGTAACAGAACATGACTTTATCTGCACATAATATACGTATTGTTACCAAGTACACTGACGTGCATTAAAAGTGGCCCATTCCAGTATATCGCAGTAGTAGTTTTCCATACGTAAGGTTTGCACCTTCAAGTGACCACCCAGTTCACTAATATACTGGAGTGGAAAACAAAGCACAAAAAACGAACCAATGAACGATGTTATAATCTATGTGAAATGAAGCTTACCGCCTATGTGAGTGTGTTTCCCTACCTTTAGTGTACAAGGAAACGCTAGACCAATATGTCATAATTCGGTCTTATAGAGGAAGAAGTATTTGCGTGTGAGGTAAAACTGAACGACAGCCAAGATATTTACATCGTCATGGAGACCAAGACAAGAAACTGTTGCCGCTACTAAATGGAAATAAGAAAACGGTAGTGTAGCATGAAAATAGATTTATTCGGCCGTTGTCTGCGCATGACTCAATACTTTGAAGAGAATTTAGCACCAATGCTGCTGGCAGAGTGGAAGAGTTGGATATAAACAGTTTCGAGGTCACCTAAGTAGTGAAATGGGACCTGTATCGTACCTTACCGGTATTTACACTTGGAACTTCTTTCCCTGGCGTCTCGTCAACTCGCAAACTCAGGCACCTAACTCAAATAAGTGGACGGTTTTTGGCGTAGGTTTTCTCGGCTTTAATGGCATAACTTTAAACGTTTTTAATAAAAAGATACTGAAGTAACATTAAAAATATTTTAGTTACTTCTCCCTTTTTCTTAATAAAACAACTGTTTTATTGTTTTGTATCGTGTTTTGTTTTGGAACTTGATGAAATCTGGGCAAGAACGGAGAAAATCTTGGACACAGCGGCCAATAGAGTAACGATAGACTCCCCTTCGAATCCTTCCAGTTCGGAAGAGCAGTCATCTATGCAAAGCCTGTGATCACTTCCATCTCGCGTGCAAAGAACGCACAAAATGTCCTACGGAAAATAGTTCGGCCTACTTTGGGTGAGGTAAACTACGCTGCCAATCCGGTATGTAATTATGCCGGAAAATAAAGGTGGTTACGGTGTTAGGGGGTGGGGTTAGATTTTGTCAGTACAGCAACATAAACAGCTCCTTTCCATTATGGGCCACATTTTATGCTCGTCAGTGTACACAGTAGAGAAGGTACTGCATTCCACCCTAAGAATTCGACACCGAAATTTCACCGGAAATGCATGTTTTGAGGCACCTTAAAAAGCAATTTTTAGAAAAAGGTGCTTGTGTGTATTTGTCTGTGAACAGCATACCTCCAAAACGAAAATTCGGATGAATACCAAACTTGGTATCTAAATTCAACAGCTTTCAAAAATGAGACACGAAAATTTTCAAGAAAATACGCCCACCCAAACCATTCTCTACATAGAACATTTTTCGAAATATTTTATTTTCTAAAAAGTTGTCTTAACGATTTTGTTAAAATACCACAAATACCATTATTATTGACAAATAAAACGTATCTTATATTTCCTGGAACAGAGTCGTTTATATGCTGAAGAAATTTTGTATAATCTTGTATAACAGGTAAACGTTAAGCGATAGACGAAAACATACTACACAGAACATTTAGATCTCTGTAAAGCACGATTTACTTCAAGTAACTTTATTTGTGGCATAAGCCATTCCCGAGATATCGTTTATTAGTGGTTAGAATTGTTCAATACTTAATTCTTTTCAGATCCTATAAATTTTCAGCTGTTTCTGGCGATGTCATGGAAACAGTGTGGAATTTTAAGCCCAGCATATAGCGTCCAGTTGTTAAACATTTGACTATCGCTGTTCTCTTTGTGTCTATAACGAAATGTGTAATGTAGCTGTTTCTGGAAAGGTTTATTTGAATTAAAATGAAGTGGATATAAAATAAGCTTTTGTAAGGATAACTTTGTACTCGCTAATCAACAATAGAGGGTAGAGAAAGTAATGTGAAATAACAAGGATGTGTATGAGCTATGTGCCATTGTTTCACTCGGCTGGGAACGTCTGCGAAAGCTGAACCCACTGTTTGCTAATCTTCCTTCGATCTTTACGTTTAAGGTTACAACCAGTAGGTTAGTGTATCTCAAGTGTCATAAGATTGTGTGCCCAAATAAGGACGTTTCCCCAGCTGCAGGATCGCGTCATACACGTGGGCTCATTGGGGGCGTGGAGTCTTTAACGTCACTAAATCCAATATCGATGGTGAAGTGCAGCTCTGAATAGCCGGGCGATAAGCCCTTCTAAACCGAATTATGTTTACCCTAATATTCTGTAATTAGGTGGTTCCCCGAGTAGCGTACTTTTGTAATACTGTCGCAGAGTTACAAAGCGTATAGAGATCTCCTCTCCCAGAAAGGTGTGTATTTTTACTTTCTCTACTGCGTATAGTAAGTAGGGGAAGTATTGTATTCCACCCAAAAGTTCGATACCGAGATTTCACCGAAAATACATGTTTTGAGACCCCCTGAATCCAAAAAAAGCATTTTTGGAAACATGTCCGTGTGTGTGTGTCTGTGAACAGCATAACTCAGAAACGAACAGTCGGATAAACACGAAACTTGGTATTTAGGTTCAGTATCTTCCAGAGATACGACACGAAGGTTTTCAAGAAAATCCCCCCACCCCAGATTACCCTTTACATGGAACATTTTTCGACAATTTCAATTTTCTCAAAAATGGCTCTAACTGTTTTCATTAAAATATCATATGTTTAAGATATTTTCATGACAAATAAAATGTATATCTTGAATTTTCTAGGAATGTCTCCAAAAGTATTCTTCATTGTGAAGGACTTTTGCATAACTGGTAAACCATAAGAGATAGACAAAATTTTACTACACAAAAAATGTAGATCGCGTTAAAATACACAGTTTATGTCATATACATTTTTTGTTGTTGAGTGAACCATTTTCGAGATATCGCTTGTTACTCCCTTAAACTTTCCAATACTTATACTTTTTCTCAAATGGGAATTCGTTATTCATTTTTACTTTCTCTACTACGTATAGTAAGTAGGGGAAGTATTGCATTCCACCCAAAAATTCGATACCGAGATTTCACCGGAAATACATGTTTTGAGACCTCCTGAATCCAAAAAAAGCATTTTTGGAAACATGTCCGTGTGTGTGTCTGTGTGTGTGTGTGTGTCTGTGTGTGTGTGTCTGTGAACAGCATAACTCAAAAACGAACAGTTGGATAAGCACCAAACTTGGTATTTAGGTTCAGTATCTTCCAGAGATGCGACACGAAGGTTTTCAAGAAAATCCCCCCACCCCAGACTACCCTTTACATGGAACATTTTTCGAAAATTTTTATTTTCTCAAAAATGGCTCTAACGATTTTGATGAAAATATCATATGTTTAAGATAATGTCATGAGAAATGAAATGTATATCTCGAATTTTCCGGGAATGTCTCCAAAAGTATTCTTCATTGTGAACGACTTTTGCATAACTGGTAAACCATAAGAGATAGACAAAATGTTACTACACAAAAAATGTAGATCGCGTTAAAATACACAACTTATATCATATACATTTCTTTTGTTGAGTGAACCGTTTTCGAGATATTGCTTGTTATTTCCTTAAATTTTCCAATACTTATACTTTTTCTCAAATTCGTTATTCATTTTTTTTATGTCCTGGACATGCAAAGAGAATTGAATGCGCCACATAGCAACCAGCGTTAAAATATTTGACTATCGCTTAAAAGCTACCATATTCCCCTTGCATCTACATGAATATTACCAATAAGATTGACATCTCGATATCTCGATTAACATGAAGCATGTGGAGAACAGGCGTTTGTAAAATTAGATTGTACAAGAGTAGAGAAAGTCATGTGAGTGTAACACATCAGATTTTTTTGTCTTGTATATGCAAAGAGTATTAATCTGTGGCAAAGGGAACGGTGCTGCACCTAGCAACCAGCTATTAAGAGATATGTCTGTGCTTATAATGCCCTTGCTAATACAAAACAAGGGTAACATAGTACGCCTTGAGCGATAGTCAAATATTTTTAGAACCGGTCGCTATGTGTAAAATGTAATTCTCTTTGCATGTCAAAAGATCGTTTCTGCAAATGTTTATCTCGATTAATTTGGAGAATAAGAGTTCGTAAAAATAGTTTGTACAAGAGTAGAGAAAGTCATGTGAGTGTAACACATAAGATTTTTACCTAAGTGTTTGAAGGTCTGAGGTTGCATAGCATGCTGAAGGCCAGCCTATAATTTTCCCAATAGGTGTACGTGGAAACAAGTTTTGCTTTCCCTACCACGTACAGCCAGGTGCCCCCCCCAAAAGTGCCAATATGAGGATCCGCGGATTAAGTTGGCAATCAATAATTAACACGCCTAGGCCACGTCTTCCAACTTTCATTGTTACAGAGGTTAATGTTTGAATGCCGAACCAATAAGAACCGGACTCATTCAGGGACTAGTATGGGCAGTCTTTAGGAGGAATATTGTTTGAACCAATCAGGTGACATATCGATCCTCCAGCTGGCTTTCTTTCTTCATAGGGTTATCCTGGCGTATCGGACTTGAGCTAAAACCAACCAGAGGATGGCTCGCCTAATGCAGGCCCGTAACGCAAATAATACGAGATTCTGCCAACATTCAGGAATGGAAAACACTAACAGTGACTTTACTTCCCTTTAGAAGGAAGTCGTACTAAGGATTTTTACGCCCGAAAAAATCCATCGCCCTTCGCCGGGTTTGAACCCGCGACCACGGGAACTAGCATGATAACCACTACACCACGGAGGACGTTTTTTGCACTCGACTGTACATAGTAGGTGGAGAAGGTATTGTATTCCACCCAAAAATTCAATATTTCGATTTCAACGGAATTGTGTTTTCAGATCCCCTGAATAACCCACCCCTGATTAACCAGCAGTTTTAGAAAGGTCGTATATGCATAGCTCAAAAACCAAGCTTAGTGTTTAAGTTCAGTATCTTGCTAAACTGCGACACGAAAATTTTCAAGAAAATACCCCCACCCAAAACTACCCTTTACATGTAACATTTTTTCGAAATGTTATATTTTAAAAAAATTGTTGCAACTATTTTGATTAAAGTGGTATATATTAAATATGTATATTTACATGACAAATAAAATGGATATCTTGAATTTTCTAGAAATAGCTTCTGAAGTCCTCTTCATTCGGAAGGAATATGGTATAATCTTGTATAACTGGTGAGCGTTAAGCGATAGAGATATATAGATCTATTTAAAACACATAGTTTGTTTCAAATAACCTTATTTGTGGCATGAGACATTTTCCGTTATTAATGCTTCAATATCCCCCCTCCATTTATGTGCCGTCTTTATATCACCTAAGGTCATATCGGTGGCTTTGGAACAATTGTGCTCGTCAGTGATGCCCACTCGCTTACTATTGTGTTAATCTTTTGGGTTTGTAGCTTGGGTTTTCTTTTAAACTCACACACATACACATTTACACTCCCACCATACTTCGACTCTAGGTAGGATGAGGAATGATCCTGACCAGAAATAAATTCCCATTCTCCAGCACGGAATCGAACCCGGAACTGTGGATTTGTGGGCTAATATGCTAGCATATGCTCACGTGCATACGTGAGCCGGAATGGAACTCAGCTGTTAGGTTGGTATTGACACATTTAGCCCCACCCTCTGCCAGCGTGACCAGCTCTGTTTTCTAAGAGCATAATTCTATGTACTGGATTGGTAGGGTATGGGGAGAGGTCTTTACAAGCTATTCCCAGCCCCTAGGGGCTTACTTCGGTAAGTACGGGATTGGCGCTCCGGGGGTCCCGAGCCACCGGTCCTCCGGGTTTTTGGTGTTTGGGTTAGGGTTAACTACTCTGCACGTAAAAAAGCTGTGTTACCACTACCTTGGAGGATAGCCGGGGCGGCGCGAGGTCTCAGGTCGACCCCGTTCGGAACCGCCATGAGGTTCGACTTGGCATGGAGATCGACGAGTCCAGTGACGTCTTTCCTTGCATAGTATTCACTGGAGCTATGGGCACTACCAAAGATTTTCGTCTTGTAACTTCTAAAAAGAGACGTTTGATGGAACTTGTCTCGGGAAGAAATATTTCTACGCCAGGAAAATGTGACACTCCCCGTTATTTAATTATGCGCTCCGCTACGCCAGACCAAACACCGCTTAGCTTCGTGGTTCAGGCCACCTTAGACAAAATCGCTGGCCCAGTTCAGAACTGTACCCGGCAACGCAATGGGTCTTCGTTGATATTGATTAAGGATGATTCACAGTCTCTTCATTCACTCCAGGGACATCAGTTTGGAACCCAAGACATTGTTGAGACGCATGCTTCCTTGAATGTCTGCCGAAGTGCTTTGAGTTCCTCCGCCTTGGATGGTCTCTCTGAAGACGAAGTTGTCGCTTACCTTTCCAGCCAAGGTGCGAGTGCAGCTAAACGGCTCCTGCGGTGGGAAGGTGCAGAACAAGTCTCGACCAGAACGGTCTTTCTGACCTCTGCCTTAAGGCAACTTCCTGCCACACCTAAGGCTGGCTATGTGATACTGCGTGTTCCTCAATATGTTCCCAACCCTCTACGTTGTTTCTCTTGTCAAATGTTCGGACATATGGCATTATCCTGCAAGTGGCAGCGTTTCTGTCCTCGGTGTGGAACACATCGACTCGACGGCTCTCCTTGCACCTCCATTTCCAAATGTGTGAATTGTGAGGGTGCCCATCCTGCAGCTGCCCTGTGTATAAAGAAGAATATGCCATTCAAGAACTGAGAGTTAAGGAAAAACTTGGCTATCGAGAGGCGAAGGAGAAACTTCACTTGTTCTTTCCCACGAAGTTAGTTCACGGATCCTTCCGCCAGGTTCTTCAGTCTGCAGCTACTACTACTCCTGTGTCTTCAAAGTTGTACCTGTACTCTGCGAGCTAGCCATAATGGCAGTTCTTCTATCCCTATCTTCCTTCCTTTTCAGCCCTCCCCTCTTTCCACATCTTTGAATTCTTCCAAGCCTCCCCGTCAGCGTTTTACTTTTCCTCCAGCTCATCAGCGTCTGGAACCTTCGACAATTCGACCGTCACTTAAAGCGGGTAATCGCTTTGGTTCCTTACCCTTGGATAATCCTGCTGACCCATCAATGGATACCGACGCTGCTCGAGAGACTTCACCACATTTACTACTGCGGGAAACCCCACAGTGTGTTAAGGGTGCTCGTTCTGTCACAGTTTCACGGTGTTCCACCTCCGGTACTCGTCATCGACATCCAGCAGTTCTAGGAATTTAGACACGTTGGATGTTTCTCATCCAGCAGTGCTTTCTGCTGTGCCTTCGCTGTCTCCGGCAGCATTGAGGGCATCCGTCCTCCTCCTACTAGTGGTATGGATAGGGACACTTCTTCCACACCTCCTGTTGTGCCGTCTCCTTTTACCAAGGAGTCGTGCGCGGCTGCCTCTGTGGATCTGTCCCAGGCCACCGCTGACATTTCTATAGCAAACGTTTTACCTGCGGTGACCAGTGTTAAATTACTGTCTCAGAAGAAGTCCAAAGCTGTTGTGGATAAATCTTTCAAGCAGAAGCCTTCTAAACATCTTTGTCGCCAAACTCCAGAAAGAAGAACTCGACATCTAAGGTTCACGAACGCAAAAACAAACATGTATCGAAATCGTTTGGAGCTGTTGAGGCCTACTCTGACTTTTAAGGGTTTTTACCCTTTTTCCTCGTTTGTTACTAGTTTCTCTTTTTCCTTTTTTATGACATTTTTGCAGTGGAATATGCGTGGTTACCGTTTTCACAAGGAGGAGCTGAACCTTCTACTTATCAGTCTTTGTGTTTGTGCCTTCAGGAGACTAAACAATATGCACTTTCTTCACTATATGGCTTTTTGTAACGATCTCCCTGTCCCTGATGGTGGTCATGCCCATGGAGGGTCTTGTATCTTGGTGCGTCGGGACCTTTACTGCACACCGGTCCAGCTAGTTACTCATTTACAAGCGGTAGCTCTGCATATTACTTTACCATCCGTTTCACGCTTTGCTCTTTGTACCTCCCACCTAATTCTTCTGGGGCTGCGGAGGGCTTTGTAGATTTGCTTCCCCAGCTCCCCCAACCGTTTCTTATCTTAGGCGATTTCAATGTCCATCATCCATTATGCGGCTCTGTCTTGAGTGTCCTAGGGGTACCCAGATTGCTGCAATTGCAGATCTCCACGATTTAGTTACGCTCAATTCTGGGCTCCCCGCGTTTGTTTGTGATTTTTAAGTTCTGTTTCTTGTCTTGATCTTTCCTTCTGTCCGCCACAGCTCGCTATCTCTTTGTGCTGGTCTGTGGTTTCTGATACTTACAGCAGTGACCACAACCCTGTTTTGCTTCATATTCGCGGAGTTAACCCAACTTGTCCACCAAAGTGGGTGTTTAGTAGGGCACACTGGCCCCTTTATTCTGAACTTGTGGCCCTAGACAACACTGCCTCCTTTCCTCATATTGATGCACGAGTCCAATATCTTCGGGACATGATACTAGACGGTGCTGAGCTTTCCATTCCTCGAATATCGTTTACTGGACGACGTACTCTAGTATCCTGTTGGTCGGAGGAATGTAGTGCAGCGCTCTCAGAGCTCGCCGCAATGCCTTGAAGGTGTTCGAGCTTCATCCGACACTAGAGAATAAGATTACTTTTAAAAAGCTGCGTGCTCAGGCTCGGAAAATAATTCGGCCGTATAAGAAGTCTTCTTGGGAACATTTTGTCTCCACTTTGTCACGCTGCACTTCCTTCTCCAGGGTGTGGGATAAAATCCGACGACTTTGTGGTAAAACTTCATATATCCCTGGGCTATCTGTGGCTGGCAACATTGTGACTGATCCCCATCATATCGCCAATTCCCTGGGTGAGATCTTTGCTTCTGCCTCTAGTTCTTCCCACTATTATCCCCAATTCTTGGTTGTCAAAGGCTGAGTAGAGTCCTCTGGATTTGATTTCACCTCTCAGAATCGTGAAGATTATAATCTGCCGTTCTCATCAGTTGAATTGGAGTTAGCCTTGTCGGTCACTCCTGATACTGCCCCTGGTTCGCACGGTATTCATGCACTAATGCTTAAACACCTGCTTCCAAGTAGTCGGCTGTTTCTTTTAGATACCTTTAACCATATTTAGATACATGGTGCTTTCCTCTCTCAGTGGCGCGATTCCATTATCGTTCCTATTCTTAAGCCTGGAAAAGACCCACGGTTGCCAACTAGCTATCGACCCATTTCTCCAACAAGCTGTGTTTGTAAAGTAATGGAGCGGATGGTCGCTAAACGATTGATGTGGTGTCTTGAAACGTATTCTCTTCTCACTTCTGTAGAATGCGGTTTTCGTAAACGGCGATCTACTGTTGACCATTTGACTTTTTTGGCGACTCAATTTATAATTCTTTTCTGCGCAGACAGCAGACGGTCGCTGTCTTTTTTGATCTAGAAAAGGCCTACGATACCGCCTGGCGTATGGGTATCCTCCGCCAGTTCTTCCATTGGAATTTCCGGGGTCATCTTCCTGTCTTTTTGCAGCAGTTTATGGATTCCCGTACTTTTCGAGTACGGGTGGGATCTTCTTTCTCCCTGATCTTTAGACAGGAGAACGGTGTGCCGCAGGGCTTGGTGTTGAGTGTTCTTTTGTTTGCTATAGCCATTAATCTCATTGTATCGAACGTTCCAACGGGCATCATGCAGTTTCTCTTTGTAGATGATTTTGCAATTTGTTGTAGCTCTGGGCGTACGCGATTTATCCAACGGCGCCTTCAGTGCTTTCTTGATATCTTACACACTTGGAGTTTGGAGAACGGGTTTAAATTTTCGGCGTAGAAAACCCACTGTTTTAATTTTTGGCGTCGTAAAGAGTTTCCTGCCCCTATCTATCTCTTGGTGGAGTGAAGCTGCCGTTTGTTGAGGATGGTAAATTTCTCCGCCTCATTTTTGAGCCGTAAACTTTGCTGGGGACCTCGCGGGCGTTGTGATCGTTCCCTACAATTACTTCGTGTGCTTAGTGGCACCTCTTGGGGTGCCGATCGTGTCCTCTTATTGCTTCTCTACCGGGCTTTGATACCTTCGAAAATTGAATCTGGATCTATGGTCTATTCTTCTGCTCGGCCATCTATTCTGCGCCGAATATATCCTGTTCATCATCAATGCCTTAGACTAGCCCTGGGAGCTTTTCGTACTAGTCCCACCTGTAGTTTGCACGCGGAATCTGGTGAACATCCCTTTGGATACGTCGGGATATTCTTTTTTCTAATTATGCCTCCACTTTACGCGCACTGCCTTCTCACCCCGCCTATTCTACGTTCTTTGGTGCCGCTCTGGATTATCGTTATCGTGATACTCCGTCTGCACTGCTTCCCGCTGGGAGTAGGTTTCGGAACTTACTGTCAAAGTCGGATGTAGTCCTTCTGTTGCTTTTCCGTAGGGGATTTCATCGTTTTCCTCCATGGATATGCCACACTCCTCTGTGTCGTCTTGATTCGGCTCGGTTGCCCAAGGACACTACTGCTGCTCCTATATATGCAACCCATCTCGCGGCTTTGAAACACGACTTTCCTGGATACCATTTTCTATATACTGATGATTCTCGAACGGATCAAGGGGTTGTTGATTCACATGTTGTACAGAAGCCTTGTTTCCCCTTTAGCGCTTCTGTTTATGCTGCCGAACTGTATGCTATCTTTAAAGCCACATTTTTCATCCGCTCCTTTTCCCTGCGCTTTAGTGTCCTTTGTTTCGATTTCGTCAGTGCTATACTTAGTTTACGGGATCTCTATAGCCAACACCCACAATCCATGAACAGTTGCACTCTCTCACTCTTGATGGCTTTCGGGTGGTCTTTGTTTGGGCTCCTGGACATCGTGGCATTGTAGGAAATGAACTGGCAGATCAGGCCGCGAAGGCTGCGATTCTACACCCCGGGTTCTCCGCTGCCTCTGTACGGATTTGAAGGATTTTTGCGCCGACAGCTCCTCTCTCAATGGCATGCAGAGTGACTTACGTCTACCGCCAAACTCCGAGAGGTCAAGGCTACAACGCTACCTTCTCGTCTTTCACGTCGCGAGGAGACCGTGCTTGCTAGGCTTCGTATTGGCCACTGTTATTTTAGTCACGGCTACCTTCTTAGGGGTGAAACCGCCTCCTCGCTGTTTCCACTGCAATATGCCCTTCACAGTGAAGTATTTCCTTACTCAGTGTAGTTTCTATTCAGCCTTTCGCGAACGATTTGGACTCTCTCCCAGTTTAATTGAGGTTTTAGGGGATGACTCTGCCTCTATCGCCAAGTTTTTTTCGCTACATTGAATTCAGTGGTTTCCTACAAAAAATTTCATCGTGTGGTTTCTGGTGTGTTACTGCGTCAGTACAAGCTCAAGTGCTTGTGTTTTGAGGCAGTATTTTATATCAACACTGTGAATGCCAGAGTGATTGTAGTGTAAATTAACATTATTGTATGACAATGATTTGAGATGTTTGTTATTTATAAGCTTTGTTAGGAAATAAGTTTACACGACCTCACTGAAACTGACAATAGGAGCGGGTAACAATGAAACGAGGGGGTGAGTTGTTTATTAATTAGAAGAGACAAACAAATGATGTCAGATTAGCAAGCTTTTCTTAGAAATGGAGGGAATATTTTCCTTAGAGCATGTGTGTTTGTAATTTTGATTGGATATAGAAATAGACGCTAATGTTGGCGCGTTTTATTAACCAATAGCAGCTCTGTTATAATGTTTAGGCATATCAGGGTGAGAGAGTATAAAAAGCTAAAGCCAGAGACGGGTAACGCTCAGTCCATCAGAATCATTCGCGGGTTATACGTCGCGCAGTTCTACAGAATAATTCACAAGGCAAACGTCCAACAGTTCAACAGAATCATCCACGGGTTACACGTCGCGCAATTCTACAGAATCTCTCGCGTCGTAAAGTTAGTTAAAAGATGTGAAATACGGAATTAATAATGTGCGGCAAATAAGTGATTATAGTTACATTCGAAAATACAACAGTATCAGTCGGGCGTGTGTCAAGAGTAATATATACGAAATTAATAATATGTGACGGCAATAAAAGTGTAAAAACAAATTCTTTTATCAGTGTTATCTTTTAGTAACAACTCCTTTCCGTTTACACACCCTGTTTAAGAGATTTGCTCGACTTGTAATAATAGCTAGCCGGAGGACAAAGAACCCAAAATTCAAACTAGTAATACAATAACAGGCGCTCAGCAATAAGATAACACGAAGTAACCGCGACAGTTTGCAGAGAATTAGTTCTGGTACCTTTTAATTTGAGCTGTTTTGTGCCTTAACTTTGTATCTTTGTGTTTTATTCTTTCTGCTTCTGTAATCAGAGTTGCTTAACTTGTACTTGTTTTGTTTTTATTGTATTGATGTAGTGACTTGAATAAATTTATAGCCAGAGGGTGGCACTGATGACCGCCGCAGTTTTGCGCCACACAAACCGCTCTTACTACACAGGCTATTCCCAGAAAGTTCGAGATGTACGTTTTATTTGTTATATAAATATTTTTATATGTGGTATTTAATTTTTTTTTTTGAAAATCAAGGATTTCTAAAAATGTTTGTGTAAAGGTCACTTCGGGATGGGGGATTTTCAAGAAAATATTTGTTTTGTATCCTTGAAAGGTATTGAATCTACATATAAAGTTTGGTATTTATCGTGCCTTTTTGTGTTTTGAGTTACGCTGTTCACAGATACGCACGCGCATCCATTTTCTAAAAATGCTTTTCTTTGAATTAAAGGGAGCTCAAAACAAGTACTCCGTGCGTGTGGAGAACTTATAAATCTAAAGTTAGACATTTTTTGGTCAGAATTTTATTATATTTGCATACTTTTAAGGCTGAATGGCCTCAATCAAATTATAAAAGTGAAATGAATGTTAATATCCTATGCTGTCAACTGTACAAGCCCCAACTCTTGTAAAATAAACACAAAAATTAATTTTGATCCTTTGTTTACCTGCATCGCGACAGTAGGTCGTTCTTGTAGAGAGCACAAATTTGCGGATGAGCGGACCGGTAATCCGGATATTAATATTTCGTATGTGTTTTACATGTCCGCGTAGCCTGCTCAAATATGTAAGCCATGTCTGTTTAATTAATGTTGGTAATGAAAACACAGCGAGCGGTATTTGTCCAGATGATGGGGCTCTACAGGGTGTTCTCTTCTCTTCTACAAACTGTCCTAACACAAACCACGTGTACTAGCAGGCATAAAATGTCGCCGGAGCCGTTAATGTTAACACTGATAAAATCTAGCCCCACCCTCTACCGGCGTGACCATCTCTGTTTGTCTATAATTCTAGCCACAGGATTGGTTCGGTACTTTATCTGCCCCCAAAGTATGGCCGAACTGCCGAAGGTTAACATTACAATAAACGAAGGCTGTCCCAGAAGTACCCGACCTAACAAAGAAAACAAAACTTTTGGGAAAAAAGCATCTTTATTTCTCTACATAGTCTCCTTTCAGCTCGATACACTTTTCCCAGCGATGTTCAATAGCTTCGATACTCTGTTTATAGTGAGAACCGTCGAGTTCTGCAAACTCCACCTCTTCATTATTCGCAAATTTTTTACCACCAAGCCATTTCTTCAACTTGGAAAACAGAAAATAATCACAGGTGGCTAAGTCTGCCGAATAGGGTGCATGAGGAAGCAATTCGAACTTTAACTCATCGATTCTGGCCATGGCGATAATGGATCTGTGAACTGATGCATTGTCTTGATAAAACAGAGCTGTCTTTTCGGTTAAATCCGGCCGTTTTTGTTTGATTTCATCATTCAAACGCTGCAATAAGTTTGCATACTACTCGGCATTTGATTGCTTTTCCTTTTTGAAGATAATCCATGAAAATTATCCCACGCGCATCACAAAAAACTGACGCCATGACCTTGCTTGCAGATGGAACTGTCTTTGTCTTTGTTGGAGCCCATTCTCCCCTTTCAATCCACTGTTTTGACTGTTCCTTCGTCTCAGGTGTGAAGTGAAGCACCCATGTTTCATTCATGGCTATGAATCGACGCAAGAACTCGGCTTTGTTGCAGTGAAACATCGCCAAACACCCGACTGAAACATCTTCACGACGCATCTTTTGTTCGATTGTGTGTAAACGCGGCACACATCTTGCGCACACCTTTCTCATGTCTAAATTTTCAGTTAGTATGCGATGTAAAGCACTTTTTGAAATGCCTACGATGTCTGCTATCTCGCGCACTTTCAGTCGACGGTCATCCAATATCATTTTGTGGATTTTCTTCACAATTTCTGGCGTGGTCACCTCATTTGGTCGACCATAGCGATGTTCTTATTGGTAGCTCGTACGGCCTCGCTTAAACTCTGTCACCCAATATTTTACTGTTGTAAACGAAGGAGCAGACTCCCCCAGAGTAGAATCTAGCTCAGCTTTAATATTAGTTGGACTAAGACCTTTCAAATGAAAGTATTGTATCACATAACGATGGCCAGTTTCATCCATGTTTACAAATTCGCTGAGAGCGTTCACGTTGACTTTTGCATACCTGGTAAACCATAAGAGATAGACAAAATATTACTACACAAAAAATGTAGATCACGTTAAAATACACAACAAATGTCATATACATTTTTTTTGTTAAGTGAACCATTTTCGAGATATTGCTTGTTATTCCCTTAAATTTTCTCAAAAACGGCTCTAACGATTTTGATTAAAATATCATATGTTTAAGATATACTCATGACAAATAAAAAGTATATCTCGAATTTTCCAATACTTATAGTTTTTCTCAAATTCGTTATTCATTTTTTTTGTCCTGGTAATGCAAAGAGAATGGAATGCTCCACATAGCAACCAGGTGTTAAAACATTTGACTATCGCTTAAAGTCTACCAATTCCCCTTGCATCTACAAGAAAATTAGCAATAAGATTAACAGCTCGATTAACTTGAAGCATATGGAGAATAAGCGTTTGTAAAAATAGTTGTACAAGAGTAGAGAAAGTCATGTGAGTGTAACACGCCAGATTTATAGAAATATGTTCGTTTCTGTGTGTCTGTGAACAGCATAACTCAGAAACGAAAACTCGGATAAATACCAAACTTGGTATTTACGTTCAGTATGTTCCAAAGATGCGACAGGAAGATTTTCAACAAAATGCTCCCACCCCAAGCTACCCTTTACATGGAAGGTTTTTTGAAATTATTCATTTTCGAAAAACTGGTTCTAAAGATTTTGATTAAAACGCCATATATTATAGATATTTACATGGCAAATAAAGCTTATGTCTTCAGTTTTCTGGGAATGGCCTGTGAAGTACATTTGTAAGAAATGTTGTATAATATCTTATAATTGTTAAATGTTAAACGAAGACGAAAAAGTATTACACAAAAAATGCAGATCTCTCTTAAAATACACAATTTGTTAGTCTTTTGTTGCATAAGTCATTTCTGATATTTCCGTTAAAGATGGTTCGAATTGTTCAATACTTGGTCATTCTCTTAAAGCCCTGTCAACATTCAGTTGTTTCTCGCGATGTCATGGAAACAGTATGTAATCTTAAGGCAGCATATAGCGTCCAGTTGTTAAACATTTGACTATCGCTTTTCTCTTTGTATCTATGTAATGTAGCTGTTTCTGTAAAGAAAAATAAAGATAGAGGGTAGAGAAAGTCGTGTGAATGTATCACATCAGATTTTAAGTTCATTCTGTCTGAGTTTGTGCTGAAAGTTTGAACATTTTCAATAAGCAAAAGTGAAAGAAAAATCTAAGTAGTGTGAAAGGCTTTGGAAGGTAAATTGACTACAGGCCGTTAGCTATAAATTTAGGTTTCTTGTGTTGTGCCTTTAAAGCACTCTGAGAGTAAAAACCATGGCACGTAATTGAAGCTAAACGTTCAAAGTATTTTTTTATATAAAAACAATTTTTTAGTTTTTTGAAACTTTTCACCAAATGTATTATATGAGTAGCCTTAACAAGAAGTAGACGCAAGAATAATCTTTTTAAAGTGGAAGATGATGTAACATTATTTGTTATATTTATTTTGTTGTTGAGCCCCACGTTGTGGTAGCCAATTTGATGCGGTATTACTTATAATGTTGATGCTTGTGATGTTTGTTTACATCACGTGTTGCCATCTTGTGACGTCATTCATTTGTTCGGTTTGTAGCTCCATCTAGTGTTAGCAATTTGTGGTAGTATTAGTGTTTGAAAGAATTATAAGTTTTGTTTACTGTCCTCCGGCTAGCTATTATTTCTCGGTCGAACATGTCTCTGATCAGGGTGTGTAAAGGGAAAGGAATCTTTTATCCAAATATAACACTGATGAAGAAATTTGTTTTACACATTTATTGTCAAACACGTTAACTATCACATTTATACATTGATCTTAACACTCGCCAAACTGAAACTGGTATAATAACTTCTTACTGATAATTCTTTTAATCCACGTACTTCAATCTTTTGTATAATTAACTTTACCATACTTTAGATCTTTCATAATTCTGCTGCGCGTAACTTGTGAATCTATATCCGATGTATGCCGTACTAATACTTTCGACGAACTGACTGACTGAAGGCGACGTGTAGTGTACACAGATTTTTGATGAACTGGACGACTGAAGGCGACGTGTAATGTATTGAGATTTTTGATGAACTGAGCAACTGACTGAATTTACCTCTAACCTAGCTTCTATTTATACTCCTGCATCCAGATACGCCTAAAGATTATAACTGAACTACTATTGGCTAATAAAACGCGCCAACATTAGCGTCTATTATAATATCCAATGAAAATTATGAATACATATGCTCTAAGGAAACATTCCAGAAGTTTCTCAACAGAAAAACGCGCCAACATTACGTAACTTCCTCGTTCCCAATAATGATAAACAGCTCACCCCCTCGCTGCATTATTGCGCGCTATTATTGACAGTTTCAGTAAGGCAATATAAATTTACTTCCCAACAATATTTACAATTAATAAACATCTGAAATCAATGTCACATAAAAATGCATTCATATTACAATCATTATTTACATTTAAGTAATTTGTGATACAAATTACTGCATCAAAGAGTGGGTAGGTAAAGTCACGTGAATCTATCACATCAGATTTTTGGTATAAGTATGAAGGTCATTTTGGTACAGTTTTGTCTGAATGAAAGTATTTCGACTCCTGATTGCTGTATCCACAAGATGATGGATGAAATATTTTTGAGCTGGTATGCAACGCTACCTGGTAGCAGTAATTAACATTAATCACGGTGGACTAGGGTATATCGCACTAGGGACTTAATGGTACAGGATTGGAACTAGAGAATTGCCAGGGAGAATTGATTTCCCAGTTGCGTCGTCAGTTACTTTAGCGACACTTAGTGACATCTGCACGGCCTACGGGGAAAACGCTTGATAAATTAGACCCTAATTCATATTAGCTTCGAACCAAAGGGGATTTCAAACGGATTAGCCTCTGTTTCCCTCATTAAGTGAGCATTTCCAATGTTAATTTGTAATATTCTTCTTTGTTGGGCCGTGCACCGTGATTATGACAAAAGAGTAACTTTCTTCAAGTGTAATACTCACATGACATTTTCTTCCCTTAGAAATTAACATTCATTTAAAAGAGTTCTTTGATATCAGAATAAGCAGTAACAACTTATTTATATAAATATTGAGATACACTTGGGAAAACATAAACATGAAACGCAGAATATTTCGAAAACGGTTAGAGTTGCGAAAAAATGTATTTTCAAAAATTTATACATTTAAGTAACGTCTTAAATTCGATACCAGGTAGAGAGCTATGCGAAAATTAGGACAGGAACCTTTAACTTTCTCTACCACCTACCTATATTAGAAGTATTATTATATTCTACACAAAAATAAAGGAAATTTCAGTGGTAAAACATGAGGTCCCTGAAACGTTTTAGTAAACATTACGGGCACGTGTGTCTGTGAACAGCATATCTCATAAAATAAATTTTGGAAACAGAACAAAATTTCTGTCTGAGGTTTTTTCGTGGTTTTCTTCAGTCCCCAAGGTAAATACCGGATCGGATATTTAATACCACGTCCCAAAGTTCCACCTTCAGTCTAAAACAATAGTAAAATGAAAAATAAGTGGTAATTGCGAATGCTATGCCATCTATCTACAGACAATGTAAGCAGTTAGACTGGAAAGCACTGGCTGTCATCACTGCGGGTCTCTGTGGGCATGTGACGAAGCAAGATGGCACTTCCAGGGATGAGACCTAGAAGGCTAACTGACCTCCTTTCTGTGTGAGGGCGGCGGTTGGACTGGACGGCACACTAATGCCATCTGCATGACATTAAGCAGGTGGTTACAGGGATGAGACCTAGAAGGCTAACTGACCGCCTTTCTGTGTGGGTCGGTGGTTGGACTGGACGGCACCCTAATGCCATCTGCACGACATGAAGCAGGTGGTTACAAGGATGAGATCTAGAAGGCTAACTGACCGCCTTTCTGTGTGAGGGCGGCGGTTGGACTGGACGGCACCCTAATGTCATCTGCACGACATTAAGCAGGTGGTTACAGGGATGAGACCTAGAAGGCTAACTGACCGCCTTTCTGTGTGAGGGCGGCGGTTGGACTGGACGGCACCCTAATGTCATCTGCACGACATTAAGCAGGTGGTTACAAGGATGACATCTAGAAGGCTAACTGACCGCCTTTCTGTGTGAGGGCGGCGGTTGGACTGGACGGCACTCTAATGTCATCTGCACGACATTAAGCAGGTGGTTACAGGGATGAGACCTAGAAGGCTAACTGACCGCCTTTCTGTGTGAGGGCGGCGGTTGGACTGGACGGCACTCTAATGTCATCTGCACGACATTAAGCAGGTGGTTACAGGGATGAGACCTAGAAGGCTAACTGTCCCCCTTTCTGAGTGAGGGCGGCGGTTGGACTGGACGGCACCCTAATGTCATCTGCACGGCATGAAGCAGGTGGTCACAGTGATGAGACCTAGAAGGGTAACTGTCCGCCTTTCTGTGTGAGGGCGGCGGTTGGACTGGACGGCACCCTAATGTCATCTGCACGGCATGAAGCAGGTGGTCACAGTGATGAGACCTAGAAGGCTAACTGTCCCCCTTTCTGAGTGAGGGCGGCGGTTGGACTGGACGGCACCCTAATGTCATCTGCACGGCATGAAGCAGGTGGTTACAGGGATGAGACCTAGAAGGCTAACTGACCGCCTTTCTGTGTGAGGGCGGCGGTTGGACTGGACGGCACCCTAATGTCATCTGCACGACATTAAGCAGGTGGTTACAAGGATGACATCTAGAAGGCTAACTGACCGCCTTTCTGTGTGAGGGCGGCGGTTGGACTGGACGGCACTCTAATGTCATCTGCACGACATTAAGCAGGTGGTTACAGGGATGAGACCTAGAAGGCTAACTGTCCCCCTTTCTGAGTGAGGGCGGCGGTTGGACTGGACGGCACCCTAATGTCATCTGCACGGCATGAAGCAGGTGGTCACAGTGATGAGACCTAGAAGGGTAACTGTCCGCCTTTCTGTGTGAGGGCGGTGGTTAAACTGGACGGCACACTAATGCTATCTGCACAGCATGAAGCAGGTGGTTGCAGCGATGAGACCTAGAAGGCTAACTGTCCGCCTTTCTGTGTGAGGGCGGTGGTTAGACTGGATGGCACCCTAATGCCATCTATACGGCATGAAGCAGGTGGTTACAGGGAATGAGACCTAGAAGGCTAACTGTCCATCACATATCGTTCTAAGAGTTATCCACCAACAGATCCGTCGCGATATGACCAAGGAGTTAAAGCGACGTAAAATAAAATTGAGAGAGAGAAAAAAAATAGTATTACAGTTCAACATGTTCCAAGCATATAATACAAAGATTTTTAACACATTCAAACTGCCATTTACAAAGACGTTATTCGTTATTTTTACTTTCTCTACACGTATAGTAAGTAGGGGAAGTATTGCATTCCACCCAAAAATTCGATACCGAGATTTCATCGGAAATACATGTTTTGAGACCTCCTGAATCCAAAAAAAGCATTTTTGGAAACATGTCCGTGTGTGTGTGACTGTGTGTGTGTGTGTGTGTGTGTGTGTGTGTGTCTGTGAACAGCATAACTCAAAAACTAACAGTCGGATAAACACCAAACTTGGTATTTACGTTCAGTATCTTCCAGAGATGCGACACGAAGATTTTCAAGAAAATCCCCCCACCCCAGACTACCCTTTACATGGAACATTTTTCGAAAATTTTAATTTTCTCAAAAATGGCTCTAACGATTTTGATTAAAATATCATATGTTTAAGATAATGTCATGAGAAATGAAATGTATATCTCGAAATTTCTGGGAATGTCTCCAAAAGTATTCTTCATTATGAACGACTTTTGCATAACTGGTAAACCATAAGAGATAGACAAAATTTTACTACACAAAAAATGTAGATCGCGTTAAAATACACAACTTATATCATATACATTTTTTTTTGTTGAGTGAACCGTTTTCGAGATATTGCTTGTTATTTCCTTAAATTTTCCAATACTTATACTTTTTCTCAAATTCGTTATTCATTTTTTTATGTCCTGGACATGCAAAGAGAATGGAATGCGCCACATAGCAACCAGCGATAAAATATTTGACTATCGCTTAAAAGCTACCATATTCCCCTTGCATCTACAAGAAAATTACAAATAAGATTGACATCTCGATATCTCGATTAATATCAAGCATATGGAGAATAGGCGTTTGTAAAATAGATTTACAAGAGTAGAGAAAGTCATGTGAGTGTAACACATCAGATTTTTTTGTTTGTAAAAGTAGCTCAAACTGTTTTAATTATAAGAAGATATGTGTAATATGAGTAATATAATCCTTATTTCGAATTTTCTGTTAACAGCTCGTGTAGCTCTCTTGTTTGATTAATTTTTTTAATTAGGCAATCTTTGAAATGGACAAACACACACCATAGAAAAAGTGTTAAATACAGGATTGGTGTCAAATCTAGTGTTTAAACTCGCATCACACCAGACTGACATGCTTGAAGGTTTGCGATTCTTCTTCTTCCCTGCCCTTCTAGACCTTACTACCACGAATTAACATCTGAATGCTGTTTCCCTAACTTAAAACATTCGTGCTTAATGATTTAAAAAAAACTTCTGATGCGTTGCATTCATACAACCTTCTCTACTCATCTTCTACGAAAGCTTATTCTTCTCTCTACTTGTTTTTACACACATCTGGTAGATATAAGAAGTATACAATAGGCTGAGGCGATAGTCAACTCTTTCCAAACCCGGTCGCTATGTAATGGCTTTGAAATTCTGTTCTTTGCATGAACACGAACGAGAGAGAGAGAGAGCGAGAGAGAGAGAATAATAGCGATTTGCAGTTGAGAAAGATGTAAAGCATCTAAAAATTCAAAGCATTAACAAACAATATCTCGGAAATGATCAACGCAACAAAAAATGTATTTAACATAAACTGTGTAGTTTAACGAGATCTACATTTTTTTTGTAGCAAGATTTTGTGTTTATCTCTGTTTAGTAATTACACAAAAGTCATTCAGACTAAAACAAGACCTAATATTTTCAGAAAATTCAAGATAAACATTTTGTCATGAAAAAAGCTTAAACATACGTTATTTTAATTAAAGTCGTAAGAGCCATTTACGAGGAAGCAAAAAATAAGGAAAACCTGTCGGTGTAAGTTGTAGTTCGCTGTGCAGGTATTTTCTTAAAAACCTTCGTGTCCTATCTTTGGAGGACGGGGAAATTTAATACCCAAGTTTGATAGTTAACTGACGATCTTTTTTCAATTTTTTAATGCAGGGGATCTTAAAACGTGCGTTTCTAGTGAAATTACCGTATCGAATTTCCTGGTGGAGCGTGTCCTTTACTGTGTTCAAATTCAAATCAATAACACAGAATACCTCGGAAATGGTCAATGCCACAACAATTTTTATTTGACATAAATTGTGTGCTTTAACGAGATCTACATTTTTGTGTAGTAATATTTTGTCTGTCGCTTACGGTTTAGGAATTTTACAAAACTCAGTCAGACGAAGAAGAATTCACAAGTAATTACCAGAGATACTCGAGATACACATTTTATTTACAATGAACGTGTCTTGAACATACGATACTGTGACTTTGTCCAGTTTTTCAACTGTCGCTTCTCTTTGTTTGATGTTGTTTAGCTTTCACTGGACTTCACTTATTTCACACTATCACTTCACTAGCGTGATCTGGTTGGATTCCCCATTACTTCACTTTCTTCGTGACGTAACCTCTTCCGGACGGTTCACTCGTGGGGAGTTGAACATAAGACTTCTACAATCTCTCGCTCCGCAGTAGCACTCGTTGCATGTCACCAACTGGCCATGAGAACAGTACTAATTCACTCTCGCGAGAACGTTCGCTTATATAGCAAATGGAAACTTCTAGAACTATGTGGACATGCGTTCTGGAGGCGGGGGGGGAGCTTCCAGAAGATCCTAGTTATCTTCCGATAGCGCTTCTCGTATTTACGCCGGGCGAGTGCGTTACTTATCTGTGTTTACCTCCGAGCTGACTTTTCTATACATTGGGCTACAGCCGCTGCTGTTATAATAAATGTCGAGAGCCGTTTTTGAGAAAATAAATAACGAAAAGTTTATGTGAAGGATAGCTTGAGGTGGGGGGGGGGTTCTTCAGAATCTTGTTGTCGCAACTTTGAAAGGTCCTAAGCTTACATACCGAGTTTCGCATTTAATCGACATTTTTTTTTATTTGTGCCGTCACATGTTTGTGACGAATGTCCCGGATTTTGCAGGCCGGAAGTGGCGTATCGACCCTAGAGAGGAATACTACCCAGAACCGTTGGTAGTACCGACAGTGAACTAGATCACGAGGCTGGTGAGACGTCACACAACCCTGCTTGGACATCACCGCCCCAACCTCCTTACTAGGGTTACGGAGTGCTCGCATTACGGCAGCTTCCCACACCAGGGGAGCTCCAAACATGTATAGAAAGTAATAGGATATCATGAGTAACGTAGCTAAGGTTTGTTCTGTCACGTGCACTAATCGCCTCTCATTGGCTGCTGTCATGGAGTAGATTGTTATAAGATACAAAATACTTTATTGTAACCATATGGAATGAGCATAATACGTAACAGAGTTAATGTATCATATGACGGTGTCACCTCCAATATCTGCTGCTGCAGCGCTTGGCTATGGGAAAGGTATGCGTGAGTGTATTTTGAAAGGATAACTCCAGTTCACTTTAATGAATGCAATACTTGAGCTAGTGAAGCGAGTTGAAGATAAAGAATGAAACTGAATATGAATCGTACCAATAGAATTATTATACCTGCTAACTGCTGCAGTATCAGTTTTACGGTTTGAAATAACTGTCTTAAATTGCCACGAGGTGCTAAAATGCTTACCGGCTAAACCCGTCCAGCGCGGCCTTACACGCTGCGAACTATCGATCACCGTAAAAGACTGTAAGCCCCTGAAGCTGTGCACGAAAGAAAAGAAGCTAATTTTAGCACCACACGCTCTTTTATTAACTTAAGCCCCCTCTCACATCACTACACCTACCAAGGTTCCTTCCCGCGCGGGCCAGTACTAAAAGCTCCCACTATGCTCTCTTACCTTTCAGAAATGCTGTTTTGTTACGTTATTTGCACCACGTATGGACGTCAATTTGAAGTAGGTAGTTGCTGCTATGCATTGAAAGTCAGTTTGAAGATGATGTATTATATTTCAACTGTTGGGGAGCGTAACTTGAAATTCGTTGCAACCGCACGTATAGTAAACAGTTTCAGGTAGCCTTCGCCCCAAATGTATTTTTACTGTTTCTTTAAATATTATTTTTATGTTTGCCTCGGCTGCGTCAGTATTATTGTTAGAGACATGGAAGTTTTGGCAGGGCGTGATGCGACAAGAATGTAGCTTATACAGATTTTAAATTTTAATTCACCCCCTTTTATTAATCCTTGTCACAATTTAAATAGCACTTCACTGATATAGAGAGCTGTGAGATTTGTATTAATTAATTACACTTTTTAACACGTAAACTATTTTTCGTCTCACACGAATACGTATTAGATCTCTCGAGGACGCACAAGCAACGCATCCAGTTATGAGCACACTCTGCAGGCGACACGTCTGGTTATGAGCACTGTTTGGAGGCAACTGAACTGTTTTTCCACCGCTTAAATTTGTAAATTTCTGTGTTTCAAGTCTCTGAATGGCTAATCCTCCCCCAATAGAATACCTTTATTTAACTAAAGCTTTTTCTGGTTGTTGATTGGCTATTTTATAAACTGTTACTAAAATTACATTATTGTTACTGCAAGAATCACAAGTAGTACTGTTAAACTTTCTTACTCATTATTGACTCAAGGTTACCTCATTGTAACTTATTCTCACAGCTCCTACATTATTAAATTACGTAATACATTCACATAACATTATTGAACACGTTTACAATAATATAAGCATATGCAATGACTGTTACATACATTTTACAAATTATTATATACACATATTGCTTCAAGGCGGGCGGTCATTGAATTTACATATTATATAATTTGATTGAAATTATTAAGTGTTAAAGATACTGCCTCGCCTTGTTACTATGCGGAACCTCGACGAATCTAAGAATTTCATTTACCTTTCTCTTTTACAGAATTTCTGTCTACTTGACTGTTCAAACGTATTTAACTTAACTCTAACTGCATTCCAGGAACTTAACGCTTTCGCTACTCGCGTTGCTACTATCGACTTTGAAGCTGGTTATCGAGACCCAGGAGAAATAATAATAATAATAATAATAATAATAATAATAATAATAATAATAATTAATAATAATATACGATCGAACATAGCGACGAAAATGTGCTGAATTCATATTAGGAATGGGTTTTGTCGGGAAGACAGAGAAACAAAGTTTGTTCCCTCGAAGCAGAGGTATTTTACCTGCGATGGTCAACGAACCTGCATACCGGAAGTCTCGCCTTTATACTTTTGGCTCGGACAGGGTTTACAACGGTTCTCAAGACTTAAAAGGGTGAGGAAGTAGATGTGCCTTATCTACGATCTAAGAATGTTCGGGGGAAGATTTTAAAACTCAAAATAAGCTGTGAGAAGCAGATGTGAAAGTTGTCACGTGGGGGTAGCCAATAACAAAAAAAAATCATGAAACAAAAATTATAGCCAATCGAAAGATCGCGTAGGCATCACATGATACGTTTGAACTTAAAACAGAACGAAACTTAAGAAAGGGAGAGGGGAAAATTCTACAGTTTTGGCGAAAGGCGTGAGGGAGGAAAGACACGCCGAGACTTTTGGGGACAAACTAACCATGACAACGGCCGAGGCACATTCCGGTACAAATTAACCACGAGGACGCGACGAAACAGAATTAGAACAAAATAATCAGAAGATTTATAGCGTAAAAGTGAAGTTGTGAAATCTAGGCAATTCGAGGGCTAGTCGGAGAAACACATAAGTAGCGACTTCGAGAGTAATAAGAATAACAGTGGTTTCGACGACGAAGGTGGCGGGTTGACCAGATAGGAATCTACGTAACAAAATAAAGATATAACTCAAACTTCTCCGGCAGTATTATTAATCTCATCAAGGCAGTGTCACCACCCCTGAAAAACAAGAACCTCAGCTCTACCGAATCAAATCCCAAATCCCTGCCATCCCACCAACGAACCCAGGACTCTGAGTCCATTGAAACAACTGCCAGGTACAATACAGATGCGTCAGAGGTCAGCGTCATTTGGCGCCCACTACGTTGGGGCTCGAAATACTGCCAGCGGATAACGCACCCGGAGAACCGACAACGGAAGGAAGACGATGCCGATGACGACATCAGCAACCACCAGCAGCAGAGTGTACCGATAGACGTGGGGCAACAAGCGACATCGACGCCGCTCCAGTACAACAAGGAAGCAGACATTCAGCGCAGACATCATCAGTGTTCAAAAGTGTGTAAGTGTAGTGAAGTGTTTTGTGAACTATTACAACACTTCGCAGCAGCTCAACCCAGCACCGAGTAAGTGTTAACTGCATGATACATAGGTTAATAAAATTTTGGAAGGGAGTGTATATGCAAGAGATATAAGTAAACTGGGTTATGTATGTACGTAAATGCTGTTAAGAAGCAAGAAATTAACCGGCAACGATATGGAAGGTAATAGCAATGAACAAGGGGAAAATTTCACTAACAATAGCACGCGGGTAGGTGTAGAAAACGGAGTTAGCGAAACATTAGGAAACCAAGTTACCGGATCACTTAACACGAGCGAAATGATGCAACAAATGTTGGCTCAATTGAGCCTCCTCAACACTAAAATATCAGAACAAGAGCAAACAATAGGGCAAACTCTGACTCAACGATTATCAGAACAAGAGCGAACAATAGGGCAAACTCTGACTCAACGATTATCAGAACAAGAGCAAACACTTGGGCAAACTCTGACTCAACGATTATCAGAACAAGAGCAAACACTTGGGCAAACACTGACTCAACGATTATCAGAACAAGAGCAAACACTAACTCAGCGATTAACGGTACAGGAGCAAACACTAAAACAACAATTGTCCACCCAAGAACAAACATTGCAGCAGCAGATAGCCTCACAATTAAGCATCCAACATAAGGAAATCAGTCAGGGCTTAGAAAATAAAATACAGGGTGTCTTGTTAGAAATTAGAGCAAGTCAAAATGTAATCTACGAGGATGTAGAATATATAAGAAACGAACTAAAAGCAACACAGAATAGTGTAGAAGTAGTGAGGAAGGAACTTGTCGTGGAAATGGACGCCATCAGGGCCCAACAAATTGTAAACAATGAAAACTTAATATGTACAATTAGTGATAAGGCAAGGGAAGAAGCAATGACAGTCTGTGTATCATTACAGAATAAGCAGCAGGCACTTGAAGCAGGGGTTAATGATGAAATTAACAAATTAAGGGAGGAACTGACACAGACCGTCAATGCTCGCAGGGACGCGGTAGAACAAATCGAACCGCGATCTCAGGGAGCCACGGACGCGCGAATTACCTCTCAGGTTTCCGCGCTTTCGTCGTTCCAGTGTAACAACCCGAGTAGTGAACCGAGGTCGAACGAACCTGCCTGCACTCCTTCGGCCTCACCGCACCCGGCAAGTGAAATGTCAAGCACCGTAGGGCCCCTGCAACAATGCAATATACCTATACAATTTTTGAATGAACTACCAATCCCCAAGTTCAACAGTGAAGTCGATAATGCGAAGCAGTTCATTAATGACCTCGAATCTTATTTCGCCCTTAGGGGAATTCCCGACCGTTTCAAAATGGTAATTATAAAAAGGAGCTTGATAGGCCCGTCCCTGAGTTGGTTTCGATTGACGGTGGGCGAGCATGCACAATATGAACATTTTAGGTCTGCATTTTTAGAAAAATATTGGAGTGGCGTTGCACAGTACAGGGTGCGCGCAGAAATAAATAATGGCCGATACAGGGAAGAGAAGCGTGAGTCGATGGTCGACTACTTCTTGCGACTCGGCCAATTAAGTCAACTCCTGGACCCACCGATGCCCGAAGGTGAATTTGTATCCCTCCTGACACGACACTTCCCAGACGTTATACGTCATCACCTCGTGGTAGCACGCCCGAGGACGCTGAGCGAAGCCATTGAACTACTTACCGCTCTGCAGGGGTACGGAACGCGGGAAGAAGATAGGCCCAGAATCAGGACTGAAGGCAGACACAGTGATCGGATAAATTCGCATCGTAATGATGGGACGAGGGCACAAGGTGCGTTGAACAACTACTCCACAGTCCGACAGCGTTATCAAGAGCCATTTGCAAGAAATCGGGAGAGAAGCTATAGGCCCTGGAACCAAACGGGCACGGGTAGGCCACCGAGGCAACATGAGGAGTATCCCGTTCACTACCTGAGATTCTCCAGGTACCCGGCGAATAGTAGACAACACTGGGGAAATAACCTCCACGGTGGAACAGCGGATAGGCCAAGAACGCCTCCGAACCGCCCAGAAACTCCCCCGAACCGACCTGGAAACACCCCGGGCAGGCCTAGGACACCTCCGAACAGGCCAAGAACGCCTCCGAATTGCCCAGAAACTCCCCCGAACAGGCCAAGGACACCTCCGAACAGGCCAAGAACACCTCCAAGCCGGCCAGCGACCCCACGACGTAGAGATGAGGACCATGGGCTCTCAAGCATGCCTACGTACAGCTACGCATGGACGCCGAGCGCGTATCTATCACAGACACGACAGCCGCAAAATGTCCACCGCGAAATGGATGACGCGATAGGTCACCGAAGCGGGGCAATGGCAGGACAAAGCATAGGCCAAGGGATAGGCCCCAGTCAAGGATCGTGGCCACGACGGTCGGAAAACTGGAGACAGGAAGAATTGTAGCGTTCCCAGGCTCAACCTCGGAGAATGCGCGCAGGTTCTCGCATTACACAGGGAACGAGAACAAAAATACCAGAAGAACCATTTTTATTGAATATTTGCACATTGGGAAAAGGCATTAACGTGGTAAGAATTTTCACGCAACAACTGTGCGAAGGGAGAGATCTTAACGACACGCCTCTGCAGTCAGCTGATGAATCGGAAGTAGGTCAAGCACCCCAGTATTGTGAGTTAAACACAGAAAATGAAAATGTTTATTTCGGTGAGAGACCGGACGACTTGCAGGTAGTCAGTGATCAAAACATGACCCTATCAGGTATACACGAATATGTAGCATCAACAGACTGCTTAAACCATCAAGAGAAAGAAGGAATACAGACGTATGCATATGTGTTGGAAAGGTCCTTATCGGATATCACAAACCTTCGGGGACAGGGTATTTCAACTCCAACAGTTAAGGACCGGGAAAATAATCGGTAGGTACCATCTATCATTGATTCGTCCATTCAAGCAGGATCAAGGAAATTTAGTAGAGTCGGATAGGGAAAATGTACAAACGCACTCGGAACACCAGTAAGAAAAGTCATAGTATGCGAACATTGTTTACAAACAAATTGGTAGCTTCGGGATAGCAATGTCCTGTTAAAACAGTGTGCTTGACATTCACGATGTTAATGACATAGAGTAAGAAAACCGGACAGAATGTATACCTGGCAAAAAAAGGTACCAAAAGGGGTCTTGAGTGTGGAGGCTGCTAATAGCTTCCAGAAAACCAGTATTGTATGTAAAGTGCAAGAGAGAGAGAGAGAGAGAGAGAGAGAGAGAGAGAGAGAGAGAGAGAGAGAGAGAGAGGAAGATGGAACTAAGATGTGTAATTAAATTAAAAAAAAATTATTGTTTGAAGAATGTATTGTGTGTATAAACAGATTTCTTAAATGTAAATGTTTTGTAGCCTGGTTGTTGACGGCCAGATATTATGTAGATTGTTTTTCTTTTACTTGGTGAAAATACTTGTGTAAATTTGAAATTGTATTGTGTACAGTGATTGAAATGTATTGTGAACAGAATAAATGTGTAACGGTGGGCTCGCCATCAAATCGTCGTAAGCCACTGACTAAATAAATGAATGAATAAATAAATAAAATGATAAATGAAAGGAATAGAGGGAGAGAGGGACTTTAGATTAGCTTAGATGGGACATTAACGATAAACCCATCATCCAACCTAAAGGTCCGATGATAAGTTTACCGTCAGGGCATATGAAGCTGGTTATCGAGACCCAGGAGAAATAATAATAATAATAATAATAATAATAATAATAATAATAATAATAATAATAATAATAATAATAATAATATACGATCGAACATAGCGACGAAAATGTGCTGAATTCATATTAGGAATGGGTTTTGTCGGGAAGACAGAGAAACAAAGTTTGTTCCCTCGAAGCAGAGGTATTTTACCTGCGATGGTCAACGAACCTGCATACCGGAAGTCTCGCCTTTATACTTTTGGCTCGGACAGGGTTTACAACGGTTCTCAAGACTTAAAAGGGTGAGGAAGTAGATGTGCCTTATCTACGATCTAAGAATGTTCGGGGGAAGATTTTAAAACTCAAAATAAGCTGTGAGAAGCAGATGTGAAAGTTGTCACGTGGGGGTAGCCAATAACAAAAAAAAATCATGAAACAAAAATTATAGCCAATCGAAAGATCGCGTAGGCATCACATGATACGTTTGAACTTAAAACAGAACGAAACTTAAGAAAGGGAGAGGGGAAAATTCTACAGTTTTGGCGAAAGGCGTGAGGGAGGAAAGACACGCCGAGACTTTTGGGGACAAACTAACCATGACAACGGCCGAGGCACATTCCGGTACAAATTAACCACGAGGACGCGACGAAACAGAATTAGAACAAAATAATCAGAAGATTTATAGCGTAAAAGTGAAGTTGTGAAATCTAGGCAATTCGAGGGCTAGTCGGAGAAACACATAAGTAGCGACTTCGAGAGTAATAAGAATAACAGTGGTTTCGACGACGAAGGTGGCGGGTTGACCAGATAGGAATCTACGTAACAAAATAAAGATATAACTCAAACTTCTCCGGCAGTATTATTAATCTCATCAAGGCAGTGTCACCACCCCTGAAAAACAAGAACCTCAGCTCTACCGAATCAAATCCCAAATCCCTGCCATCCCACCAACGAACCCAGGACTCTGAGTCCATTGAAACAACTGCCAGGTACAACACAGATGCGTCAGAGGTCAGCGTCAACTTCTTAACATGACTTGCTAATGACCTTTTTCTCTGGACAAATCTTTACAATCAGACTTATAGCATTAAATGTTGATTTAGTATATGGAAATTATTTATTACAATTATGAACAGTGATAGGGTTGCAACATGCTATCAATGAAATGGCAAAATTTTGTATGGAATGGGGGCTAAGGGTGAATACAAAAAAGTCCAGGATAATAGTGTTCAAGAAAGGATCAAAATTAAAAAGAGTGGAAAGATGGTATATAAATGGAGAGCAAATAGAGGTGGTAAAAGAATTTGATTACTTGGGGATTAGATTCTCAAGCAAAGGGAAATGGGAAGCACAATCTAAATATGCACAATTGAAAGGAAAGCTGTTAGAGTTTGCTTGTGCAAAACACCCACGCTAACAATGAACTGCTTGGAAAGGCTATATGAAGCTGTAGTAGAGTAAAAAATGTTATATGGAATAGAAATATGGGGGGTGGCAAAGGGATGGATTAAGATTGATATAGTCCATAGAATGTTTTGTAAAGAAGTTTTGGGTTTACCCAAGAGTTCACCAAGGGGCGTGGCACTGGCAGAGCTAGGAAGGGTAGGGAGAAAAGGTATAATAGTGTAAAGAATTTTGAAGTATTGGTATAGATGTTTAAATTTAGAAGATAGTAATATATTAAAAGAATGTATACAGTTTCAAAAAGCTGTCCTAGGAGAAGAGTGTTGGTTAGGGGAGATGGGAAATGTCCTAAAAGAAATTGGCATGAGGAATATTTTCCTATTAGATAAATATAATAACAGTGGGTTTTGGAAAGAAGTGAGTTGAGGGTGGAAGAGATCGAGAAACAAGAGATATGGGCTAGTTTTGAGGATAAAAGATCATTGATCTTGTATAAATCAGTTAAAAGAAATTGTGAAAGGGAGCAGTATGTAGATATATGCAATCAGTTTGGTAGAATAGGTCTTGCGTGGATGCGCACAGGAGTAATATTTTTAAAAAGGAATGGATATAATTGTTCGGTGAGATGTATTATGTGTGATGAATTGGGTAATACTTTTCATTGGCTAATAGAATGTGATAAGGTTAAAAGGTGGAGAGAGGTTATATGGAATAAAAAATGGGACAAGCTAAACAAAGAAGCAGTAGCATTAAGAATGTTGGGAAGCACAAAAGTAGAAACAATTAAAATGGTGGGGACATTTTTAGACAACACAAGGGATAAGTGGATAAGGAGCTTAAGAAAGGTACAGCAGAACGGGCATAGTTTGGAAAGTGGAGAGATGGTATAGTAGCTTTATCCCATACATACAGCCTAGGGGCTAAATATGGGGGAGCTAGAAAACTGGTGCGCTAGATATAAGTTTTAGATGTAAGTTTTGTTTGTATTATTGTAATAATGATGAAATAAATATTACATTACATTACATTACAATTATTTCTCTGTCTTACTCTCATTTCTTTGTTTAATTATTTTTATCTGTCTGTCAATAATTACTGTATCAGATGGCAGGATCCTTAGGTGTAAACTTGCCTGTCATGATGACGAAAGCACGTGCATATATCACATCAGTGTGTTTATATCGCTTATCCTTGCACTGCATACGACTTGGTTGTCACCATCCGAAGGTGTACATTAGCCAACCAGGTTTAAGGGAAAAGAAATGCAGCGCGGAAGAATACATGTGTGTGGGGCAAGGTTATAAGAAGCATCACTTTTTATATGAACACTATAAATATATGTGAAAGAAAATACATTGGTAGATAAAGTGGTATGAATGTAACCCATCAGATTTTTGCTTTATGGCGTTATGAAGCCCATCTGACATATCTACTGTGAGGGACCTTGATGAGAGCAGGTGGTAGAAGCGAACCCGCTTCAGGAATGCCAGCTTTTCTCCAAAATGTTGTGGATAATATGTTTCATGTTGAACGCTGCCTGTGATTACCATTTTCGCTCGAGGCATAATAACCTACAATTTCCATAACACGTGCACAAAATTACTACACACTGCCAACATTACTGGTAGGGGATGCAGCAGTGGAAAACGAGGTTAGTCTGCGCATAGGTGTAGTTACCGAACGAGATGGCTTCACGGTGATGTGTGAGAGTCTCGCATTCAGAGATCCCAGGGTCGAACACGACTTTCTGGTCGATAGACGGGTGCTGGGTTGGTTTCTTATATACCACGATTTCCTTTCATTCCGTTTGCTTCTCATCTCTGAAGTGTCTCATGACTGCGCCGGACAGATTCCCGTGGACACTAGAGAGCTGCTTTGTCGTCTGCAGCTCCAGTAGTCAGAGGGAGTGTTTCGGACTTCCGCGTGTTTGTGGCCTGTGGCGCGGACCCTTCATTTCACCCTTTTCTATTGGGGGTGGTATCCAGAATAGATCTATGTAGGCGTCCCCTCTATTTGTAACCTATACGTGTAAGATTCGCATTCAGGAGACCTGGGTTCGCTTCCTGGATCGGTCACTGTGACCATGGGCTTTTGTTGTTTTCCCTGGCGAATGCTGTAGTGGTTGCTCTTCTACCACGAATTTCCTTTACCTCATTTCACTTCCGATTTGAGCTAGGTTTACGCGCTTTGTAGTGTCGCACAGATGGCGAGGATGCTTGTTGGAACATTGTTCTAGATCCTGTCGGATGGCAGTCTTCTCTTAGCCGCCTCCGGTGGGTATAGTTATACATGGTTACGCCCAAGGGAAGCCTTTTCTAAGTGGCTCATAAAGCTTGGACCTCCTGCGGTTCCTTCACCTCATCCGTTCTTCCTGGGGTGGGTCGAGGTGTTCCCTCCGTTCCTGGTCAAACTCACAGCTATATGTTATACAACGGATGGGGGCACCTCGCGCGACCTACATGGATCTATTGTGGGTACCACCTTCCAGGAGGAAGGGTTGAAGTGAAGGAACCACAGGAAAATACCGGCCAGAGAGACGCGCGGAAGTATTTATATATTTATGTATACCTCGGCTGCGTCATTAGTATTTTTTAGAGCACGTATCTCTTAGTAGGGTTGGTTCGGCTAAAGAACAAGGCTTACACAAATTATAATTGTACTCCACTCCCTTTATTAATCCCTTCACTCGATTAAATAACACTTCACTGATGTATCCTACAGTAGATCTGTGAGATTATTCTTATTTGCACTTTTATCAGGTAAACTTTATATTATTCTCACCGGAATGAATTTTCATGTCTTACACTGAATCCGTACCATACCAAATCTAAACTGTACTGCTTGGTTACGCTTCCTTGTAGCGTCTCCCGCCTGAATCTGTACATTAGCTCTATTTCAAGTCTCTGATTGGCTAAGCCTACTCCAATAGAATACCTTTATTCAACTTTTAGCCTTTCTAGTTGCTGATTGGCTATCTATAAACTGTTTTAAATATTACATTATTATTGTTCCAAGAATTATTAGTAGCCTTTATTAAACTTTCTAATTTATTGTTGTCTCAAGGTTACCTCATTGTTAGTAACTTTCGGCTTCTACTTTGTAATTCTGTTTGCTACGGAAAGCAGCTTGCTTGTATTCTCACAGCTCCTACATTGTTAAACTACGTAACACATTCACATAATATTATTATACCGGGTGTTTCAGAAATACTTTTACAAACTTCGGGTATGGGTTCCTCACACCAAAAGAAGGAAAAAAGTTCATATGAACATATGTCCTATAATCCTTGGTTTTCGCGTTATTCCTGTCACAATGAAAGTGTGACTTCAACGGCCTTCGGGGTCCAACCTCAAAACTTCATTTCTCTATGCATTCATAGAAGGCGTTGACCCATTTTACTACATACGGTAGATGGCGAAGTGTTGCCATGGAGACCTTTTTGCGTTTGTTATTAGTCTGTCTTCAACGTTTCAATTGTATACATGTAGTGAGTTAACTGCACGTGTTTCGTTCCACCATGGCTGGATATTCATTTCGTGAACAGGCAGACATGATTTTTATGTGTGGTCGCGCGAATGGTAATGGACGCGAGGCTGCACGGCTCTATCAGATGGAGTTAGCAGACCGAAGACAACCGAGTCATCCAACCTTTGTCGCTGTTTATCGTCGCCTTGCTGAGACAGGAACCGTTGCACCACGGACTATTGATTGAGGAAGACCAAGAGTTGTTAGTACGCTGGAACGCGAAGTGTGTCGAAGACGATCCAGGTACAAGACAATTGACTGTGGCATCTGGTACATCACACGTGACAGCATGGAGGGTACTTCACGAACAGCTCCTGTATCTATATCATATTCAACGTGTGCAGGGCCTTTCGCCTGCCGATTATCCACCACGGGATAATGGTTTGTAGCACAAATAGCCAATCCATTGTTTGTCTCGTCAGTTTTGTTTACAGACGAGGCAACGTTTGGGAGAGATGGAATTACTAATTTCCACAACGTACACGTATGGGTAGATCGCAATCTTCAGGCTAGACATCAGCAAAAGTTTAGTCTGAATGTGTGGGCTGGCATTGTAGGTGACTGTCTGGTAGGTCCATACGTTTTACCAGCACGTCTTACTGGTGCTGTCTACAGGGACTTTATCCAGCACACTCTTCCCGACTTAATTCACGAAGATATGCCCCTGCAAATAAGAAAAAAAAACATGTGGTTTATGCATGACGGGGCTCCGGTACATTTTAGCCGCATTGTTCGAGATGCACCGACTGGTATCTACCATGGCCGATGGATAGGCAGAGGAGGACCAGTTCCATGGCCTGCACATTCTCCCGACCTCAATCCTCTGGGGGCATCTTAAACCATTGATTTATGGAGCAGCCATCGCGGATGCAGAAACGCTTCATCGACGTGTCATTGAGCCTGCGAAACCATTCAACACCATCCCGGAGGTTTCACAGGGTGCAACATTCCTTGATTCGACGAGTACAGGCATGCATAGAAGCAAGAGGAGGACATTTCGAGCATTTATTATGAGTTTTGTGTGTTATAAGTGTACCACTGTGTTGTACACCTCCTAACGAGAAAACAAAGCATTATGGGACATATGTTCATATGAACTTTTTTCCTTGTGGTGTAAGGATCCTACACCCGAAGTTTGTAAAAGTATTTCTGAAACATCCTGTATATGTATATAATAATATAAACATAAACAAGTATATGTGAGTATTAAACATACTAACCTCAAATTAATGCGAGTATAGCTAATTTCTGCAGTTGGGTGTTGGATAATGTTAATGATCGCTCTGTGGGCATGTTAATACAAAGGGTGTGAGAGAGGTATGAGCAACATCTTCTATGTGCTTATTGTAGTTATAATTTGTATGCGCTTGAGTTTAAGGGGCTATGGGCATCCGACTGCGTCCCTTTCTCTGACTTACAGTTGAACTAACATGGACAAAAACAAAATACTGGGGCCGTGTTTATTTTCGAATATACTTCACTGAGACAAACCCACCATTGTTAAATGAAAGCAAGTGTCACAGCTTGCTAGGTTAGGTCTGAAATTGCTGTGTGACTTTTCTAGCTGGAGAAACGTTGAAATATGTTTCAAATAAAAGAGGAAATTTTGCAGCTTTTGTTCATGACATGTGTTAACTTCTCGTTGTGTTTTGGGAGTTATTTTTTGCTGTACATACAGAAGCACCCTTTGCTGGCCGACTGACTCTGTCACAGACGCTGTCATCTAGGAACACACTTCATCCCAAGAGAAAACGTCCTCGAGCTCCTGGCAACGTCTGTCTTATGTTTCTCGAGCTGTATTGCAGCAAAGTCTATACAGACTATGTAACTGGTTAAAAGTCTGTCGTCTTACATTCACATGACTTTCTATAGCCACTCTTCTTACTTCATCTTAATCGAGATAAACGTTCACAGAAATGACGTCACGAGAAACAAAAGAGTGGTCACTTAGCACTTTAAAAGTGTAAGTATTTGAAATTTCAAACACATAACCACCCAGAAATTGCCAATTCTATAAAAATTGTGCGTTTTAAGACGAGCTACATTTTTTTTGTGTGTATTAACGTTTTGTATGTCATACAGTTGAACAATTACACAAAAGTGTGAGGCCGGCAGTCGATGTGGTAGGCCTTGAACCTTCATGGCTTCACGTACTGTCGGATTATAATTATTATTTCAATCATCTGTTTTGAAAATATCTCATGGCGTACATTAATGCATAAAATGGTCCAGTCCCCTAGATGGCTACAATATGTTTTCCCTCCGTAAGGTTTGCACCTCCACCCAGCCGGTATTAGTGCCCTATATGACTGGTTTGAAAAAAAAATACACAGAGACACGAAAACGAATCGATCAAGGAGAATCTATGTGAAACGAAGGAGTGGTTCGGATACCCCTCTATGAAAGAGCTTCACTACATTTGGTACACAAGTAAAGGATAAGCCAAGACAACATAATTCGGAGTTTTAGAGAAAGAGGTTAAGACGTATTTGCTCATGTCGTTAATCTGGACGAAATGGAACAGCAATAACAAACCTGACAATAAAATAGCGTACCATGAAAATGCAAGATTTAAGTGTATTAACAAAATAAAATGTCAAAGTGCTTAACTGTAGTCTTTATTGATAAGTTTTGATTGCATTATATTTTATTTTTCCGCCTTAACTCAACGGTACTCCGCTAGGGAGAACATGTAGCGTTTCCGCAGTTCGGTCATATTTTGGGGAGTGAAGGTAACCGGAAGATTCAGCGGCTAGAACTATGCTCTTATGAGCAGGGGAGATCTCGTTGACAGAGGGTAGGGCTAGTTTTGTCAGTACCAACATAAGCAGCTACGTTCCATTATTGGCAACATTTTATGTAGGTCAGTATACGTTACAAAGAGGGGGGAGAGTGAGGAAGGGAAAGATAGGAGGCGTGCAGACCCGCGGGGTTTTCGGGTATACCATAAAATATGTCTACTTATAAACAAATAAACAGACTTATGCTTCTTTTGACATTTTAGTTTCTGCTGACATAAAGGTCGAAATGAAAACTATTTACGGCATAATATAGACAATACTAAGAAAACAATATCTCCTGTTGCATTCACATGACTTTCTTTATCATTTCTTAAAGTATTCTTGCAAAAGCTTATTCTCCTAACTGTTTCATGTTTATCGAGATAAACATTTGTAGAAATAGTTTTATTACATATTTTTTTGTAGGTACAATAGGCGAATACAATAGGCTTAAGGGGTATTCAATAATTTAAGAGCGGTTAACTTATGTGATGGGTTTAAAATTCCGTTCTCTTTGTTCGAATAGGAGGGAGGGGAAAAATAAATACGACTTCCCGTTTGAGAACAGTGTAACTATTTGAAAATTTAAACCGCTAATAAGGAGTATCTCGGAAATGGTTAATGCTACACAAAATTTATTAGGCATCAATTGTGTGCTTTAACGAAATCTAAACACATTTTGTATATTAGTATTTTGTTTCTTAGGGTTTTCCAGTTATACAAAAGTTATTCAGAATGAAGAGCACTTCACATGGAATTCCCAGAGCATTCAAGATATACATTTCATTTGTCATGTGAATATCTTGAACGTACGGTGTTTTAATAAAACTTGTTAGCCATTTTTGAGAAAAACACGAATGTTTCCTATATTTTGGATTCAGATGACTTCAACACGTGTATTTTCAAGGTAAAAAGAACAGTTGCATGTCAAGTGGTAAAATGAAAACGATAAATTCAAAGCTACTATACAGACTGGACAACTGTATTAGATGCAAATTACCAGAATTTGTATTCCTAGTTGATACACGAGCGAAAGTGTAAACATAACTAGCTGTCTTATAAGGCAGTGCAGTGGCAGTTATAACTTGCACTATAATTAATGTACAGGTCGAGAGGAAATGGCTGTCATGTAGTCAGAATAACAAAGCCATGTAAATCTTAAAACAATAGACCACGTCCTGATGCTACCCGCACAGCACGGCATATTCAACCGCAGTGGGCATAAGGCTTTTTACACGGCTCAATGTTTTAACACAACAAAAAAATTGAACAATTGGTATGTAACACTAAAAAACTTTTTGTATCGTTTACAAATATCACATTTGTCCTACATTCTGTGTCGTTCATATAAAAACGATTTTTCTATCCACGATATATTCTCAACTAATGTATTTAAGAAATTACTTCAGTCTAAGAAATGTAAAGTTTATCACATGCAACATGTATAAAATATGTTACAAGCTGTGGTAACGACTTAATGGGCTCTATATGTGTTCTGCTGTAACATTTAAAGAACGAACACTGCTTCGCAGCCACTTCACACAATATTAAATATATAGTATTATATGTTTTGCCAGAAGAAATAATTCAAATTATTCTAAAAGTAATTTAGGGTTAGGGAAATTCTATGAAATCGCCTACATGCTGGATGTATAGTATCGAATGGCGACTATATAACTAACGTCAATCTATTAACAGGTTTCTCCAGCAGATGGTACAGAAAGGCCACTATGTAACACAGACCGTTTATCAAAATCTTACTCAAGCAGATGGTACAGAAAGGCCACTATGAAACTTCGACCGTTTAACAATAATTAATCAAGCAGATGGTGCAGAAACACCACTGTGTAACTCAGACCGTTTATCAATAACTTACTCAAGCAGATGGTACAGAAAGGCCACTATGTAACTCAGAAAGTTTATCAATAACTTACTCAAGCAGATGGTACAGAAAGGCCGCTATGTAACTCAGACCATTTATCAATAACTTATTCAAGCAGATGGTACAGAAAGGCCACTATGTAACTCAGACCGTTTACTCAAGCAGATGGTACAGAAAGATCACTGTGAAACTCAGACCGTTTATCAATAACTTATTCAAGCAGATGATACAGAAAGACCAGTATGTAACTCAGACCATTTATCAATAACTTATTCAAGCAGATGGTACAGAAAGGTCACTGTGCAACTCAGACCGTTTATCAACAACTTACTCTAGCAGATGGTATAGAAAGGTTACTATGTAACTCAGACCGTTTATCAACAACTTACTGAAGCAGATGGTACAGAAAGGTCACTGTGAAACTCAGACCGTTTATCAATAACTTACTCAAGCAGATGGTACAGAAAGGTCACTATGTAACTCGGAGCGTTTATCAATAATTAATCAAGAAGATGGTACAGGAAGTTCACTATGTAACTCAGGTCGTTTATCAATAATTAATCAAGCAGATGGTACCGGAAGGTCACTATGTAACTCAGGTCGTTTATCAATAATTAATCAAGCAGATGGTACCGGAAGGTCACTATGTAACTCAGACCGTTTATCAATAATTAATCAAGCAGATGGTACAGGAAGGTCACTATGTAGCTCCGATCATTTAACAATAATTAATCAAGCAGATGGTACAGGAAGGTCACTATGTAACTCGGAGCGTTTATCAATAATTACTCAAGCAGATGGTGCAGAAACACCACTGTGTAACTCGGACCGTTTATCAATAATTACTCAAGCAGATGTTGCAGAAACACCACTGTGTAACTCAGACCGTTTATCAATAATTACTCAAACAGATGGCACAGGAAGGCTATTTTACAACTAAGGTCATTTATCAACTAGTTACTCAAAGAAATTATGCAGGAGGGTGACTGCAACTAAGGCTACGTGTGCTAAAACACACAGAATATCCACCTACTATATCGATAGCAATAAAACAGAGTTACAGGAACGTGACTACACAACTGAGTCCAACGATCAATAAATGTTGAAGCAGATTGTGAAAGAAAGTGATGGCGGCCATAAGCGATACACACTGAACCACACTTATTAAACGACCTACCGAAATGTTATCGCGATTTTACCTTGGTGGACATGATCAAGTAAATTTGTGTACATTTATACATTATGCGCACTCTTAAAATCACAAACAGGTGCTGCTCTTTGACTTGGAGCATCATTGCTTGTAGGTCCGTATGCCTTTTAACCTTGCGAGAGTAGCACATGCAGATAAAATATCTCTTGAGATCAGCGGGACGTTAATGCTGGAAACAAAAGAGCGCAAGTTAATGGAGAACGCGATTGAGAGCTAAGTGCACCCTGTCAGACGAAGAAGGTTTTCGTTGTCTGTGCAGGTAAACTCGGCGACTGAAAGCCTAATGGGGGACGTTTACATGTCCTGCTGGAACAAAAGAGATGCAAGTGCATTATCCCATATTGTACAGTGCGTTTAGAAAATGCTGGCCTTCTTTCCCCTTTTAACTCGGTCGAATGGGGCAAGTAGCAACATTTGTTTGTACAGTATGAGCTACGAGTAATAGAATGCCTAATTCCAATTCATAAATTGCTAATAGATTTAAAAGGGTTTACAAAGCCCTTGTACTTGCATACGAACGCATTAGAGTTATAGAAGAGCGCACAAAGAAGGCCTTGACTTTTAGTTGAGAGTGCCGTGGAGTAGAAAATAGATGTTACTCTACAGAATATGCATGTAAAATAATACAAAAGCCGCGGATATTTCATTCCAAGCAATATATGTGTAGATGGTCAGAATAAGACAGAGCAAAACAAAAGAGAAAGGAAACTCCCAAAGACAACATATTTTAATAACTCTCAAGCAAGAAACTTTTGCTTTATTTTCTTTGTAATGTTCATATTCACCAGTTTATCCTCTATTTTGTTGTGTATTTTATATGAAAACTACGTAACGTTTGTTTTTACATCGCTTTAACTCCCCGGTCATATCGCGACGGATCTGTTGGTGGATAACTCTTAGAACGATATGTGATGGACAGTTAGCCTTCTAGGTCTCATTCCCTGTAACCACCTGCTTCATGCCGTGCAGGTGGCATTAGGGTGTCGTCCAGTCTAACCGCCGTCCTCACACAGAAAGGCGGACAGTTAGCCTTCTAGGTCTCATCCCTGTAACCACCTGCTTCATGCCGTGCAGATGGCATTAGGGTGTCGTCCAGTCTAACCGCCGTCCTCACACAGAAAGGCGGACAGTTAGCCTTCTAGGTCTCATCCCTGTAACCACTTGCTTCATGCCGTGCAGATAGTGTTAGTGTTCCGTCCAGTCTAACTGCTTACATTGTCTGTAGATAGATGGCATTCGCTATTACCACTTACTTTTCATTTTACTATTGTTTTAGACTTAAGGTGGAACTTTGGGTCTTGGTGTTAAATATCCAATGCGGTATTTACCTTGGCGACTGAGGAAAACCACGGAGAAACCTATAGACAGTTTGGTTGGCCCCGGGACCTCCCGAATGCGGGACACAGACTTTACCACCTGAGCCATCCCGCTCGGTACTTTAAGGTTGTTAAATAACCCTGGGGTCAAAGAAAAGGTAGAAGGATTTAAAATTTCAGCTACTAAGTATACCTAAAAAAATTACTCGACTATTCCGACTATGCACTATTTTCAGAAGTTGGATGGCGAGGTTTAAGGAATTCAGACGATATTTTACACCTTTTTGCATGAACGTCGAGGGATCCTTCATCCATTATTAGGAATACCCGGGACGGCACGAAATCACAACTATAAGGGGTAAAGAGATGTAATAGACAATTGTACAATAAATTCATAAAGAATGGGGGCGAGGTACATCTCATGAATTAAATCGTTATTAGACTTTAAATAGCTCTAGGAGTGAGTAAATAAATGCACGTGAATACACATCACAATTTTTTAAACTCCAGCCCGTTTTTAGGTTATTTCCATACTGCCGCGGGGATATAATGCTATTATTATACCGATAAAGAAAACATAAAAATATATTTCCTTGATAAACACAGTAAATTTTCAGAAGCCTGCATCTTGCACCTCTTTTCTCTAATGAAGCCATTCGTATTCTCTTTGTAAATATGCTAATTCTGGGAAAGAGCGTGCCGAGAAAATACAAACCACGGGTAAACACTCCAGAAAATTGGTGGACAAAAGAGGTTTTCATCTTAAAATGCTCATAAAAAACAACGATTCTGTAGCAAAAAATCTTATGCTACTTTAACAGCACTTTCTCTCTACCTTCTATCGTTTATTGGTGGGTATACAAATTATTCTTTATTTTTATACCTACTTCGTTTTAATCGAGATGAACCTTTGCAAAAAATACCCACATTACACATTTCGTTATAGATTGAGGCAGTGTTTTTAACACTTAAATGATTTTAGTCAAATTATATAATATGTAAATTCAATAACAGCCCGTCTTGAAGCAATATGTGTATGTAATACATTGTAAAATGTATCTAACAGCCATTGCGTATTATTGTATCCATGTGTAATAATGTTATGTGAATATATTACGTAATTTAATAATGTAGGAGCTGTGAGAATAATAAGATAAGAGTTGCTAACAATGAGGTAACAATGAGGTAACCTTGAGTCAATAATGAGTAAGAAAGTTTAACAGTACTACTTATGATTCTTGGAGAAGCAATAATGTAATTTTAGTGACAGTTTATAAAATAGCCAATCAACAAGCAGAAAAAGCTTCAGTTAAACGAAGGTATTATATTTGAGTAGGATTAGCCAATCAGAGACTTGAAAAAACAGAAATTTACAAGTTTAGACGGTTGAAATCAATTCAGTTGCCTGCAGACAGTGCTCATAACTGGATGCGTTGCTTGTGCGTCCTCGAGAGATTTAATACGTATACGTGTGAAACGAAAAATAGTTTACGTGTTAAAAAGTGTAAGTAATTCATAAAAGACTCTCACAGCTCTCTATATCAGTGAAGCGTTATTTTAATTGTATCAAGTATTAATAAAAGCATTGAAGTAAAATTATAATCTGTGTAAGCCTACATTCTTAGTCGCATCACAACCCTGCTAAGAGAAACGTGTCTCTAACAAATACTGACGCAGCCGAGGCAAATATAAATATTAAATATTTAAAGAAACAGTTTAATTACAAAGTGAATATTTTTTTTAAACTTGGGGCAAAGGCCACTGGAAACTGTTTGCTATACGTGCGGTTGCAACTACCACAAGTTCGGCTCCCCAACAGTTGAAATATAACAATACTGCTTCAATACACCTTCTTCAGATTGACGCCCAAAGTGTGGTGAAAATAACGTAACAAACCATCTTCTTCAAATTGGTGCCCATACGTGGGGCAAATACAACTCCTACAATTCAACTACGTCAAGATACAAAGAGAACAGCGATAGTCAAATGTTTAACAACTGGACGCTATATACTGGCCTTAAAATTCCATACTGTTTCCATGACATCGCGAGAAACAACTGAATGTTGACAGGACTTCAGAAAGAAAGTCGTAATAATGAACATTTCGAACCATTAATAATGGATTGACTTATCTAGATTATATAGATGGACACACCTAGTGACAGTGACTAGTACTTCTATTTACATCTGATACGCTACAAATAAGTTTGAGACTGTGATGTAATGTTGACACATATTGTGCAGTATAAAACTTCCAATTCCTAACCTCCAAATAATTATTTTGTTCTGCCTTCCTACTCTTCCATTTATGCTGATTGTTTTTCCGCACCCTGTATGTATTTCGTTCGCGAAGTTTCAAAGCCTCGATTCGGAAGTGCTCAGGTGTAAACTCTTTACAATCATAATGCCTAATTTGCTACGGATTTAAAGAAAATTTGAAATGTGTCGATCAATTTTGTTGAAACTCTTGTGTGTAAAATTTGAACTGCACACTGGCAGCTGTTGTCGAGTCGCTGCACATAGACGGACCGACTAATAGGTGTTCCCCAGTAGCGTTAACAAGGCTCACGTAATTATAGCTTAGTACTTCGCCACTGCACACACAACTATCACCGTAGTTTTATTTCTCCCACGTATATTTTTAAATAGGTTTCTCTTCCATATGTTTCAATAAAGGCGGCCGTTGTTTTCGTTCCCTCCCGAGGGAAATCAACTTGTCCGCCATTTCCAGACATTAAACAAGACACCTGACAGTCTGGGAGCGCAACATCACATCTGGCAACGATAACGCTACCTCGACTTTATCGTTTATGGAAGAGCTTTTAGTCCAATCTCAAAGGACAAAAATTACTTCTCGAGTGGGGAATGTAAAACGCGTTACTTCTCTTGGCATTGAAAAATTTCGTTACTTTCTCATCTGATACTCCTCCGCATTTACCTGAGCGTTCGGAAACAAACCAACATGGCGTTCTCTACCAAATATTCTTAAATAGCTTGTTTTTCTATCAATTTCAAGTTAATTAACATAAATGTTTGCACAAATAGCTTTATTGCACATTTCGTTTTAGCTACAACAAAGATATAGGGAATTGAAATAATAGTGAAATCTTTAAATTGACCATGTGTACATTTTATTTGCCATGCAAATGATTTAAACGTAAGGTATTTTAACAGAAATTTTTAGACCCATTTTTGAGAAATGAAAAATAGTAAGGGTAATTTTTGGTGAGTGGATTTTGTTAAAAAGTCTTTTATACTGTATCCTTGAAAGGTACTGAACTTGAATAGCATGTTTGCTGTTTAACTGAGTTTTCGTTTTCGAGTTAATAATGTTCAAAACGTGTCCCAGTGCAACCTAGGTATCGAATTTAAGTTTGGAACGCAGAAATTGTTTTAGGTAGAGAGAGTTAAACGGAGTATTTTTAAGCGACGATACATTTGCTACAGCATAGACACCCTCTATTAAAATATTTGATCGCAGTTGAGGCAGATCGATACAAATCTCTGCGGGGTAATAAAAATGCCTTTCAGGCGTTTACTGTTTCGCTGCATATTGTTTGAAATTCCGGAGGGTTCCATTAAATTCAGTTTACTCTGTAGGTAATTATAATCAGCCTTAATTTGATTTCCTATTTCCTAATTAATGCATTTATAACGCCATTGGCTTACGGATTCAACTACTTTATTTACAATGGCAGTTGATGATAAGATATGATTTCGTGTTCAACTTATTTAAAAGGTTATAATTCCTCTTTGATATTATAAATGTATACCTTTGTAACCAACACAATAGAATTAATGTTTAGTTTCTCTAGTATGTATACTGGCGTGCATAATGGGGCGCTGTTTATGTTGATACTGAGAAAATCTAGTCCCAGCCCATGCCAGCGTGAACACCTCTGTTTTTCGAGTATACTTCTAGCCGCTGCATTAGAAGCGTACTTTACCTCCCCAAAAGTATGACCAAACTACCGAAGAATAACATCACAACTTAAAACTAATGTTTTATGCTACACTACCGTTTAGTAGCAGCAACAGCGTCTCCATGTCGCTGATAAAAGTTCTCATATACGTAAATGTCGTTCAGTTTAATCTCACATGCGAATAATCTTCCTTTACAAAGCCGAATTATATTGTAATTGGTTTAGCCTTTCCTAGCGTATCAATGGTAGCGAAACTCTTTCATAGAGGTGGTATCCGAATCACCCCTTCATTCCACGTAGATTATAAACATCGTTCATTGATTGGTATTTGAATTGTTTTTCAGGCCAATCACATAGAGAACTGATGCCGGCTGGGTGGAGTCAAAAGTTGCTTATCTGAAGGTGGAAACCTTACGGAGATAAAAGCACTGTCGGTCTAGGGGAATGGGCCACTTTTTATGCACGGCAGTGTACATGGTAGGTAGAGAAGGTATTGCATTCAACCGTAAAATTCGATACCCAAATTTCACCGTTAATACATGTTTTGGTGCCCCCTGAATCCAAAAAAGCAATTTTAGAAAAGGTCCGTGGTGTGTCTGTGTACGTATGTTCAAGATATTTTCATGATAAATGAATTGTATCCATATCTGCAACCTGTAAAGCCCTATTCATTTTCAATTATTTTTGTTTATAATTACTAAACTGTAAGCGAGAGTCAGTATCTTAATACACAAAAAATTTATGTCAAATAACTTTATTTTTGACGTTAAGCATTTCCGAGATATTCTGTGTTATTAGTTTGAGTTTTCAAATACTTTTCTCAAGATGAAAATCTCTCCTTTTTTTTTCTTTCTTATCATGCAAAAAGAACGGTATTTCCAAAACATCACGTAGCGATCCGCTTTTAAAAAATTTAGTCCACCCTGTTCTTCTTATACCTACAAAGAAATGCGTAATGAAAGTTTATTTCGAATAATAGGCAGTAGAGAGAAGAATAAGCTTTGGTAAGAATAGTTTAGGGTGAGTGGAGAGAGTCATGTGAATGCAACATATCAGACATTTTCTTAAGTGCTGTAGCTATTCAGTAGTTTCTCGCCGTGTGCTATAAAGGGTAGGGAATTTCAAGGCCGGCATGTACTGACAACTGTGTCCCTTTTGCACTTACAGCGAAACACAGTGCGACCATTGCACGGCTTCTCGCATGCCGCCCGCCGCAGTTCGGACTCCCCCAAAACAGTTGCAATATCCCTAATGTTCCCATAGTTACAATTACAATGATAATAAACACACACCTTATAAGAGATGTTGTCCATCTCTATCCACATATTTCTAACAGGAAATTCTCATTTACACTCGAGAGTTCAGTATCCTGATGTTTTATTTTAGTTGTTACAATCTGTGCGGTTCATATTACATGTGATTGTCAGAATCGGATGTTTTGTAGTTGACTTTGAGAAATCGTAGAATTATTGACCGACGCTTAATTTCTTTTCTGCCGAAGCATTTATGTGTCTATGCCTCGTCGCAATATAACAGATATTGGAGTAGAGAGGGACCCGATTTTATACAAGAGATTCCCTTGCATGACGCGAAAATTGGTGTGCAGTAAATGCACACAGAATGATAGGGCGTATATTTTTTGAACAAACAATAAAAGCAGAGGGGTACAGGAATGACTTACGCAATTTTTGAACAGCTGACTGGGTTGAAGGTCAGTTCGGATTTTTCCAACAAGATTCTGCTACCTTGTAAAGCAGATGAGTCGTTAAATTTAATTCAGAAAAAAATTGAAGATAGGCTAATTAGAAAAGAATTATGGCACTCACGAAGCCCTGATTTAACTGTGTGCGATACAGTTAGCCTTCTAGGTCTCATCCCTGTAACTCCCCGCTCCGTCACGTGTTCTAGAACCCCCAGCGCGTAGCTACCGAATCTTCTGCTTTCGTACCGTGCAGACGGCATTAGAGTGCCATCCAGTCCAACCGCCGCCCCCACACAGAAAGGCGGAAGTTAGCCTTCTAGGTCTCATCACTGTAACCACCTGCTTCATGCCGTGCAGATGGCATTAGGGTGCCGTCCAGTGTAACCGCCGCCTTCACACAGAAAGACGGACAGTTAGCCTTCTAGGTCTCATCCCTGTAACCACCTGCTTCATGACGTGCAGATGTTATTAGGGTGCCGTCCAGTCCAACCGCCGCCGTCACACAGAAAGGCGAACAGTTAGCCTTCTAGGTCTCATCCCTGTAACTACCTGCTTCATGACGTGCAGATGGCATTAGGGTGTCGTCCAGTCCAACCGCTGCCCTCACACAGAAAGGCGAACAGTTAGCCTTCTAGGTCTCATCCCTGTAACTACCTGCTTCATGACGTGCAGATGGTATTAGGGTGCCGTCCAGTCCAACCGCTGCCCTCACACAGAAAGGCAGACAGTTAGCCATCTAGGTCTCATCCCTGTAACCACCTGCTTCATGCCGTGCAGATAGCATTAGGGTGCCGTCCAGTCTTAACCGCCGCCCCCACACAGAAAAGCGGACAGTTACCCTTCTAGGTCTCATCCCTGTAACCACCGGCTTCATGCCGTGCAGATGGCATTAGGGTGCCGTCCAGTCTAACCGCCGCCCCCACACAGAAAAGCGGACAGTTACCCTTCTAGGTCTCATCCCTGTAACCACCGGCTTCATGCCGTGCAGATGGCATTAGGGTGTCGTCCAGTCTAACCGCCGCCCCCACACAGAAAAGCGGACAGTTACCCTTCTAGGTCTCATCCCTGTAACCACCAGCTTCATGCCGTGCAGATGGCATTAGGGTGCCGTCCAGTCTAACCGCCGCCCCCACACAGAAAAGAGGACAGTTACCCTTCTAGGTCTCATCCCCGTAACTACCGGCTTCATGCCGTGGAGATGGCATTAGGGTGCCGTCCAGTGTAACCGCCGCCTCCACACAGAAAGGCGGTCAGTTAGCCTTCTAGGTCTCATCCCTGGAAATGCCGTCTTGCTTCGTCACTGCCCGCAGAGACCGCCAGTGCATGGCAGCCGGATCTTCTGCTTCATGCAGATGGCGTTAGGGTGTTGTCCACTAACTGCTTACATTGTCTGTAGATAGATGGCATAGCATTCGCTATTGCCACTTATTTTTCATTTTACTATTGTTTTAGACTTAAGGTGGAACTTTTGGTTCGTGGTATTAAATATCCAATCCGGTATTTACCTTGGTGAATGAGGGAAATCTCGGACAGATTGATGGGCCCACGGGATTTGAACCCGGAACCTCCCGAATGCGGGCCACAGACTTTACCGCCTGAGCCATCCCGCTCGGTTATGACATCTTTTTTGGGCTTCTGGGTCGTGCTCGAACAAGAAAGTTATTAAAAACTTGACGTTTCGTCCTCAACTGTGGAGGACATCCGCAGAAGGACAGAGATACCGTGATACATGCGGCCAGACACAACAAAACAGAACATAAAACCCGCATTGCCGAACATTGATGTTGTCTCCTCGGCTACACAGACAAATCTGCCGTTCGTATTAGACAAAACTATATTATATTGGATAAAACAGAAGTGCTTGCAAACAACAAACAATACTCACCTAGAATGTTCAGAGAAGCCATAGAAATATACAAATATCCCAGTAATTTCTATGGAGAAGAAGCGTTTAAGATAAATTAGGCTTGGCTTCTACCTTCGAGTGTCTTCCCGTTGGTCAGTACAACAGCCAATCACAAGAGTGCTCTATATACAACCCTCACCCACTCAGTAGTATAAACCACCGACCACTGCCATAAAAAAGATGTGTACTCGCAGTCGTCAGCAGTTCCTGCCCTGTTCTCTTCTGAGGATGTCCTCCACAGTTGAGGACGAAGCGTCGAGTTTTTAATAACTTTATCGGCCTATAAGCCCGGTAAAGCTGTTATATTTTACTATAACTATTCTGCGGGAGTCAGAGCTGCGGTGCAAGGCGCGCGAGCAGCCGTGCGGTGGCCGCCTTGTGAAAGAAAAGTATTGTATATCTCAATTAACATGAAGAGAACATACCCTCGTAGGAATAGAAGCTACGTAAATATTAATTAAATTGGGAAGAAAAGTCATGTGACGTCATTTTTTTATATTTACGGCATTTATTCTCCCCCTACAATATTTAAATAAACTTTCCAAGAGAAATATACATGATTACAATTGGACAATGTGTTTAATTCTTAGACAGTATATAAGATAGCCGGAGTCAGTGAACACACACACACACACACAACCTTAGTATCGCGCATGTGTTGGAGGCGAGTCGCATGCCATTGTCATGAAGGAGGACCAGACCAAAATTGGGGCCGACACCCCGGTGCTATTCAACACGCAGGAGTTGACTAAAGGGAGGTGTCAGGTTACTGAAAGCGTTGGTGTAAGATTCCGGAATTAAAGAAGCTTCTAGCTCTCCCTAATTCGGCATCTCAGGCGAAAAACATTTAAGGTTTATTAGTCAACGCAAGACTCAGTGGAAAAAGTTACTAAGTGCCCTTTGGCTACAGTCTTGCGATATTTAACATCACTTCTGAATGGATATTGATGTTTCAACAGTAATATATGAATTTTTGGAATAAACGTTCAATAAATACCAAATTTTGTAGGTACTGAAGTTGGGCATCATCTAAGGATGTGACATTTTCAAGAAAAACGCGCACCTCAAACTACCCTTCACATGGAACTTTTTTCATTATTTTTGATGTTCTCAAAAATGACTTAAGATTTTAATTAAAATACATTATATTAACGATATTTACATGGCAAATAAAAAGCATATCTTCAATTTTATGGGAAAAGCTTGCTGAAATCCTCTTCATTCGGAAGGAATTTTGTATAACTGGTAAACATTAAGCGATAGACGAAAACGTGCCACACAAAACAAATGTAGAGCTCTTTAAAACAAACAATTTATTTCCAGTAACTTGTTTTGTGGCATCAACAATTTGAAGTAGGTATTGCCTTTACGTTGTTGCTGCTACGTGTGGAAAGCCAGTTTGAAGAAGATGGCATCTTTGCGTTATTTGCACCACGCTCTGGGCGTCAATTTGAAGAAGGTGTATTGAACTGTCAACTTTTGGGAAGCCGAACACTTGAAGTAGTTGCAACCGCCCGAATGGTAGACGGTAGCCTTTTCCCCATGTTTTTAAAAATATTAACTTTGTAATTTGACTGTTTCTTTAAATACTATATATTTATATTGGTCTCGCTGCGTCAATATTATTGTTAGAGTCAGTCTCTCTTGGCAGGGTTGTGGTGTGACTAAGAATGTAGGCTTACAAAGATTATAATTTTACTCGACTCCTTTTATTAATGCTTGATACGATTTAAATAACACTTCACTGATATATAGAGAGAGAGCTGTGAGATTCTTTTGTTGATTACTTCCACTTTTTAAACACGTAAACTATTTTCGTCTCACACGAATACGTATTAAATTTCTCGAGGACGCATCTCGTCTGATTAGGAACACGGTCTAGTACTGACTTCTGAATTTGTAAATGTTTCTCTTTTTCAGTTTCTGATTGGCTAATCCTACTCCAATAGAATACCTTCATTTAACTAAAGCTTTTTCTGGTTGTTGATTGGCTATTTTATAAACTGTCACAAAATTTACATTATTGTTGCTCCAATAATGACTAGTAGCATTATTAAACATTCTTACTCATTATTGCCTCAAGGTTACCTCATTGTTAGCAACTTTTAACCTACTATTCTAACAGCTCCTACATTATTAAATTACGTAATGCATTCACATAGCATTATTGAACATGTTTACAATAATATAAGCATATGCAATGACTGGTACATACATTTTACAAATTATTATGTAAAATTATTGCTTCAAGGCGGGCTGTTATTGAGTTTACATATTATATAATTTGACTCAAATCATTTAAGTGTTAAAAATACTGCCTCACATATCCGTTATTAATATTTCGAATTGTTCAATGCGTAGTCACAATTTTCAAGTCCCATCGATTTTCAGTTGTTTCTCGCGATGTCATGAAACAGTATTGAATTTTAAGGCTAGCATATAGCGTCCAGTTGTTAAACATTTGACTATCGCTGTTCTCTTTGTATCTATAACAAATGTGTAATGTAGCTAATTCTGTAAAGATTTACCTGTAATAAAACGAAGTAGATAGGAAAATGAACTTTCGTAGCAATAATTTGTATACCCTAGAGGGCAGGGAAAGTCATGTGAATGTAACACGTGGAAGGTTTTTTAAATGTGAAAACATAGCCGGTTACGTTATGTAGCCCTGGTGTGTTGATAAATATTTTGTTTCCAAGCTGGCAGAGTGTGAAACCGCGTGTATTGCACTAAATTGATAACGAATGCTATGAATTATAAATAAGCGATATATCACTCAAAACATCGCAACAGTTCTTTTTTATCATTGCGTTTGTTCTAGGATACTTTTCTTTCTCGTAAGTCAAGGGTCAAGGAGACTTCTGTTGAGTGATTTATATTGTTACTGTAAAAACAGCCCAAGCAAAGTCGTGGAGAATGTTGTCGCTTGGCTTGTTGGAATAGGCTGAACACTGTCTGTGCGCCGTTGCCTAGCGACCGGAATTTAAACTTCCTCCACAGTTAGCATTGAGTCAGTCCAAAAATATTTGACACGTTTACTCGCAGCACCATCTGTTATCAACAGTCTTTTGTCTTAGGTGTTGGATGCGAGTTTTCTGGCACTGAAATAGCCCTTGGAGATTACCAGGTTTACTGCCGAGCGAGACGGTCCCGTGGTAACGTGTGCTGCTCGCATTCGGGAGGTCGCGAGTTAGATCCCCTCTGACCGCCCACTATGACATATGCGTTTCTCTGGTTTTCCCGTATCGGCAGGCGAATGCTGGGATGGTTCATCTTCTACCACGACTCCCCTGTACCCATCGTCTTCCTTGCATCTGTTTGTGTTGTAGGACCAGGCGACGGTGTCCGGATGGGCGGTGACTGTGCGGTTTGTAGAGGTTTCTTTCCTGGCGTCGTTGCAAGACTGCTGAGTTAGGTTGGACCCACCAGGGGGACCGACCAGGTTAGGAGGCTTGAGGGTGAACCCGGACGTCTTCAGATGCGTTGGAACTGGAAACGTTAGGGACTCCGTACGTGGTTGCGTCATGCGGATGTGGTAGCCTCTCATCTCTCCCTCCCAGGCGTCACAGGTAAAAGTAAAAAGGGCCGTTGCGACCTATTTGCGGTGCTCTACCCCGTTTCGGAAGCCGCTCTGTTCGTCCTTACCTTTTACATTTGTCATCTGTTTCAAGATTGAAGAAGCAGATAACGGCGTTGGGTGTTGCAGCAGTTTGTGTGCTCTGTGGCATTTAACAGGTTCGCTGAAGGCCCCATTTCTGGGAGGGTGTCTCCGGTCCCTGAAGCCCCCGGGCGGAACGGGGCTAGCGCGTGGTAGTCGGCGGAAGGATGTCCTTCATCTGGAATCGTTACATACCCCGTCCTTGCTTGCTCACATCCGGATGTGGTCGCCCTGTGGGTTCTGCTCCCTCATCTCTCCCTCCCAGGTGTTTTGTTAAAAGCACAAAGCAGCAGCTCGTTGTGGTCTGCCCCAGGTTCCTAGATGCTTGCTCCTCCAGCATCTTCCTACAGTACTTGGTTTGAAACAGAATTCAGGAGTAGTTTATAAATACAATTGATGTTTAAGCGTTTTGTTGTCCACTTAGTTGCTCGTTTAAAACTGCTTGAGGTGCTGAAATAGCTGACCAGTACCAATCTTAAAAATGTGAGTGTTGTACCAAAAGTTTACTTGTTAATACAGACAAACTTTTTTAACACAGCACGCTAAAGCGACAGTCAGATTTATAAGTGATAGGCTTTAAATTCAATGTTCTGTGCATTACCACGAGAAAAAAGAAAAGAAAAAAATCTGATGTGTTACACTCGCATGACTTTCTGTACCCACTTTCGTTTATTACCTTCTTTACCGCGTATGCAGTGGGTAGAGGAGATACTGCATTCCAACCAAAAAAAAAATCTGATGTGTTACACTCACATGACTTTCTCTACTCTTGTACAAACTATTTTTACAAACGCTTATTCTCCATCTACTTCATCTTAATCGAGATAAACATTTGCACACTCTATCTTATTGCTAATTTTCTTGTAGATGTAAGGGGAATATATATTTACAAGGGCAGTATCGAAATACAGTAGCCTTTAAGCACATACATATCTCTTAATAGCTGGTTGCTAGGTGCAACACCATTCCCTTTGCCACAGATTAATACTCTTTGCATATCCAAGACAAAAAAATGAATAACGAATTCCCATTTCAGAAAATAAGTATTGAAAAATTTAAGGGAATAACAAGCAATATCTCGAAAATGGTTCACTCAACGACGTTAAATCACACGACCTCTCGGGCCAGTTAACATCATCACCACGTGAAATGATGAAACCTCTGAACTTCTCCTTCAAAAGATCGATTGTTTCGAGAGCAGTATGACATGTGGCACCATCTTGCTGGAACCAGATGTTTCCGAGATCCATAACATCCAATTGAGGCCAAAAATGCTCACTTTCTCCATTGACAGAGATTCTCCAACCTCATCTTGGAAAAAATATGGAGCAATGATTCCACCATACCAAAATCAACACCACACAGTAATCTTTTGGAGATGAAGTGGTCGTTCTTGAATCTGCATTGGATTGTGATTGCTCCAATAGCGGCAATTTGTTTGTTAACACAACCATCCATCCAAAAGTGGGCTTCTCGCTGATGATCTTTCGACAAAAATCCGGATCAGGTTCCAATTGCTCCATAGCCCAGTCAGCGAATACACGGTGCAACCTATGTTAGTTGAGCTTTAGTTCTTGACTTATCACTATTTTGTAAGCGTGAAACTTCAAGTCCAGATGCAGAATTCGACAAGTTGTGGTCGGCGAAAGCCCCGATTCTTGCGCCGATGAACAATTGATTTGTTTCCGTTCTCGCGTACACTCTCACGAACGGCGCCTATGTTTTCGTTGCAGCGCTTACGTCGATTACGTACAGGCGTTCTGTGATCGCTGACAGAACCACTTCTTTCAAATTTATCGATCAAACGCCGAATCGTTCTCTCGCAGGGACGATTATGCACACCGTAAACTTCACGCAATACACGGAAGGTTTGGCGAACGGAAGATCCATTTTGATAATAAATTTTCTACGCGTTGCTGAATGCTGTAACGTTCCATGGCTATTTATCCATAACAACTGTAACTACAAAAAAAATCACTGCTGTAACTCAATAACGGTAGCTATCACATGTTAAAAATAGGACACTCTTGTTCAAAAACCCTTTACATTTCTTTAATATTAGATATTTTAATCAAAATCGTTAGGCATTTTTGAGAAAATAAGAAACTTCGAAAATGTTCCGTGTAAAAGGTATCTTCGTATCGTATCTTTGGACGGTACTGAATATAAATACCAAGTTTGGTATATATCCTACTTTTTGTTTAGGAGTTATGCTGTTCACAGCCACACACACAGATCTTTTTCTAAAAAGGTTTTTCGGGGGGGGAATCTCGGTATCGAATTTTTGTATGGAATTCCATACCTATTAAGTACATGGTAGAGAAAGTAATAAAAAGGTTTATGGAGTTAACCATTTCCGAGATAATCTTTGTTATTGGTTTCAATTTTAAAAAAACTATACTTTTCTTAACTGATAAATCCTTATTCGTTTTTTTCTCGCGGTCACGCAAGAGGACAGGTGTATAATGAATGTTGATCTCAATTAACAAAAACTATAAGGTTTTGTAAGAAGAGTGAGTAGGGAAAGTCATGTGATTGCAACACATTAGAAATTTGTTGCATATTTGTACAGCAAAGTACAGCCACACGACCACATCGAAAATTCTTTTACATTTTCCCCCAAGAGAACAATTTAAGGTTTTGAAATATGAGTCGTTCTTTATGACCCAAAAGTGCAGAAAATGTTGCTCATTGTCCCCCCATAAATATTTGTCATAGTTGATATATGTTCCATTACTTGCACGAATGATTTTTATGGCTGGGTTACTATAAAAAATGAAACATTTTATCCCACCCATTAGCTTATGTTATCACGGTGATATATAAGCTTTAATATATACCCACAATTTCTATAAATTCTGCGCCATTAACTCGCAGAATTCACTTTGCACTGTATGCTGCTTTTATACGTAACGCTAAAAAATATACGGTACAGATACACTGCATAAAATCACTTAATTTCTGGCATTCTTTAAACATTAACATTTTATTATATAATACAGTAGTGAAATCTTGATTTTTCACATGACTTTCTCTACCCACTCTAACACAAACGTTCCTAAGAAAGCCCATTTTTTTATCTACTTCTTGTTAATCGAGGTAAACCTTACCAGAAATGGCTTTAAAAGGTGGATATGTTGTCTTTGAAATGTCATACTCTTTGCATCACACCCTGAGAAACAAAAGAAGTGCGACTTATCACTTAAAATGTATGCAAAAGTATTGGGAAGTTCAGCCTGATAGCAATAAGTATCTATATTCACACACGTTTTCTATCTTCTATCGTTTATTAGTGTATATATGTACAAACTGTTCTTAAAAAAGCTTATTTTTATGTCTACTTCATTTTAATCCAAATAAACCTTTACAGAAACAGCTACATTACACATTTCGTTATAGATACAAAGAGAACAGCGATAGTCAAATGTTTAACAACTGGACGCTATATGCTGGCCTTAAAATTCCATACTGTTTCCATGACATCGCGAGAAACAACTGAAAGAATGGTTAAGTATTGAACAAATCGAACCATTAATAACGAATATCTCGGAAATGGCTGATGGAACAAAAAAAGTTATTTGAAATAAATTGTATGTTTTAAAGAGATCTACTTTTTTGTGTAGTGCTTTTTCGTCTATTGCTTGACGTTCACCAGTTGACAAGATTATACAAAAATCCTTCGAAATGAAGAGGATTTTCTAGGCTATTCCAGAAAATTCAAGATATCTGTTTGTCATGTAAATGCCTTTATTGTATGATATTTAATCAGAATCGTTACAGCCATTTTGAGAAAAAAATTCTGATGTGTTACACTCACATGACTTTCTCTACTCTTGTACAAACTATTTTTACAAACGCTTATTCTCAATATGCTTCATGTTAATCGAGATGTTAATCTGATTGCTAATTTTCTTGTAAATGCAGGGGGAATTGGTAGACTAAGCGATAGTGAAATGTTTTAAGAGCTGGTTGCTATGTGGAGTATTCCATTCTCTTTGCATGTCCAGGACATAAAAAAAATGAATAACGAATTTGAGAAAAAGTATAAGTATTGAAAATTTAAGGGAATAACAAGCAATATCTCGAAAATGGTTCACTCAAAAAAAGAAATGTATATGACATAAAATGTGTATTTTAACGCGATCTACATTTTTTGTGTAGTAAAATTTTGTCTATCTCTTATGGTTTACCAGTTATACAAAAGTCGTTCACAATGAAGAATACTTTTGGAGACATTCCCAGGAAATTCAAGATATACATTTTATTTGTCATGAAAATATCTTAAACATATGATATTTTAATCAAAATCGTTAGAGCCATTTTTGAGAAAATTAAAATTTTCGAAAAATGTTCCATGTAAAGGGTAATCTGGGGTGAGGGGATTTTCTTGAAAACCTTCGTGTCGCATCTCCGGAAGATACCGAACCTAAATACCAAGTTTGGTATTTATCCGACTTTTAATTTTGTCTTAATCGTTCCCCACTGATAATAGCCACAAGGATTTAGATCTGGAGAAGGAGTGAGTTATTCTATCATTAAAAACCTTGGGGATTACGTCACTTGTGGCTTACATTTTAGCGCACAGTTTGCTGACGTTGGGTTCGTTAAGACTAATTGTGACGTTTTCGTTTTTACCTCGTCGTAATCATTCATTCATTCATTATCTGTTTACCCTCCTCTTATGTAGGACTTACACCCCCCCCCAGGACTTACAAGCGGGTGCCTGGGGTCAGAGGCCCGTCGAGGAGCAGACACTCATGGATCAGACAGAGCATCCAGGATGGGTGATCAGCCCGATGCCTGGTATGGGATGAAGGAAGTAGATGAAACGAAATGTTGGTGAAATGGATGAAAGGAAAGGTGATGATGGAGCAGTTGGTGGAATGAATGGCGGGGGAAACCGGAGAACCCGGAGAAAACCCGCCCAGACGCCGCTTCGTCCACCACAAATCCCACATGCAATCCCTGGGATTGAACCCGGGTCGCCTCGGTGGGAGGCGAGCGGTCTAACCACTCGGCCACGGCGTCGCCTTCGTCGTAATCAGATGGTAATAAATACGCTGCTGTTCTCACGAAACATTTGATAGTTTAATTACGAGCACGCAGCTCACGAAACGCTCCGTGGGAAAGCCCGAATTGTCTTTGCTCAAGATGAAGTAGTATCACATTTATCTGGCTCGGGACCGTGAATATTATCACGTGGAACAAATTCTCATGGATTTTAATAAAAAGGGTTGGTCGGTTCGTGGGGAGCAGGCGGAACTCTTTTGCTTCTTAATGGCCGAGTTTTCACGCATCACGCGGCCCCATTTGAGTTACGAGTTTACGTGCTCTGCTCTTAACTACCCATAAGGTAATCAACGCAGTTCTGGTTATCTGGCGGCGATTTGAAAATCAAGTTTATGTTTCCAATTTAAATGAATCCCGCAGGTAAACAAAGTGCAGTAGTAGAACAGCATATTGTGCGACACAAGCTAGTTCGTTATTTAACATGATAGCGCTATATACGAAGAAAATTGTCAAGTTTACATTTTCATAACCGCATGAATCGAATATATTGTGTAACAGAGCTAATGCATCTAAAATCGAACGAGATGACTGGGCGGTAAGGTCTGGAGGTCTCGGTGCCGGACAGTTAGCGCGGATGTTTGCTCAAAGAAAGAGACCTGTGGACACTACAGGGCTGCCTGGTCTATGTGTCGTTCATCATCCTCTTTGGGCACCTCCAGTCTTCGAGCCTGGAACGGTTAAGGACTTCCGCGCGTCTCTGTGACCTGTCTGATGCGGCCTGTAGCCTCCTGTTGTTGACTTCATCTCTTCTTCCTGGCGATTGGTGGCCATGTTGTATAGCCTGTATACTTAATTCTTAATAACAAAAGGTAGGAGGATTCTTCGGTTTAAACCTGCCTCTCAGGATTACAAAACCACGTGCATGCACAATGAAAGTGTTTATATCGCCTTTGCATTGTACATGGCTTGTACATCGCCATTCAAAGGTGTGCTTTGGATGGCTAAGTATTCAACAATTTGAACCACTAATAACGGATATCTCGGAAATGGCTTATGCCATAAAGAAAGTTATTTGAAATAAATTGTGTGTTTTAAGCAGATATACAGTTTTTGTGTAGTATGTTGAGGCAGTATTTTTAACACTTAAATAATTTCAGTCTTAATTATATAATATGTAAATTCAATAACAGCCCACCTTGAAGCAATATGTGTATGTAACAATTTGTAAAATGTATGTAACAGTCATTGCATATGCTTATATTATTGTAAACATGTTCAATAATGTTATGTGAATGCATTACGTAATTTAATAATGTAGGAGCTGTGAGAATAATAAGTTAAACGTTGCTAACAATGAGGTGAGGTAACCTTGAGGCAATAATGAGTTTGAGAGTTTAACAATACTACTTGTGATTGTTGGAAGCAATAATATAATTTTAGTGACAGTTTATAAAATAGCCAATCAACAACCAGAAAAAGCTTTAGTTACATGAAGGTATTCTATTGGAGTAGGATTAGCCAATCAGAAACTGAAATATAGCAAAATTTAAAAATCTAGAAGTCAGTTGCCTGCATACAGAGTTACTAACCAGACGCAAAAAGTGTTCTCAAGAAATATAATATGTATTCATGTGAGACGAAAAATAAGTTTACGTGTTAAAAAGTGCCATTAATTAATAAAAAGAATCTCACAGCTCTCTATATCAGTGAAGTGTTATTTAAATCGCATCAAGCATTAATAAAAGGAGTGAAGTAAAATTATAATCTGCCTACATTCTTGTCGCACCACAACCCTGCTAAGAGAAACGTGTCTCTAACAATAATACCGACGCAGCCGAGGCAAACATAAATATATATTTAAACAAAGAGTCAAATTGCAAAGTTAATATTTTTTTTAAACTTGGGGCAAAGGCCACCTGAAAGTACATTTGGGGCGAAGGCTACCGGAAACCGGATACCATACGTGCGGTTGCAAACAAACTTCAAGTTCGGCTCCCCAACAGTTGAAATATAATACAAGTCCTACAACAACAAAAAAGTACTACAATGTTTTCGTTTATCGTTTAACGTTTACCAGTTATACAGATTGTACAAAATTCCTTCCGAATGAGAGGTACTTTAATCAAAATAGTTATGATACTTTTTAGAAAATAAACTTTACCTACAGATGTTCCATGTAAAGGAAATTTTCTTGAAAATCGTCATGTCGCCACTTTAGAAGATATTGAACTTAAATACGAAGTTTGGTGTTTATACGACCTTTCGTTTTTGGGTTCAGGGGCCTCATGTATTTTCGGTGAAATCTCTATCAAATTTTTGGGTGGAATACAATACTACTACTTGCTACACGTCATAGAGAAAGTAAAAACATATTGAGCTCTGTTACTGGCATCCAGTACTCAAACTATACATTGTGCATTTTCATCTAATATAGATTATTTTATAATGAAAATATATTTTTTAAAAATGTCATATCAAAATTGAGGCAGTACTTTTATTGCTTAAATGATATCAGTCTAATTATGTAATATAAAATGTAATAACAGCCCACCTGAAAGCAATGTATTACATAATATTTAAAGTGTATGTAACAGCCATTGTATTATGTTTATATTATGTACAAGCATAATAATGTTATGTGAATGTATTACGTGTTTTAACAATGTAGGAGCTGTGAGAATAGAAGCCGAAAGTTGCTGACAATGAGGTAACCTTGAGACAACAATAAATTAGAAAGTGTAATAATGCTACTAATAATTATTGGAACAATGATGCAATATTTAAAACAGTTTATACATAGCCAATCAAAAACTAGAAAGAACTTAAGTTAAATAAAAGTATTCTATTGGAGTAGGCGTATCCAATCAGAGACGTGAAATACAGAAAAACTAGAAATTCAGGCGGGAGACGTTCCCAACCAGTCTAGATTAGATTGCGTACCCGACCGGTACGGATGTGTTAAATGTGCGACATGAAAATTCATTGCGGTGAGAATAATATAAAGTTTACCTGTTAAAAGTGTAATTAACAATAATCTCACAGCTCTATAGTAGGATACATCAGTGAAGTGTTATTTAATCGTGTGAAGGATTAATAAAGGGAGTGGAGTACAATTATAATTTGTGTAAGCCTTGTTCTTTAGCCGTACCAGCCCTGCTAAGAGATACGTGTTCTGAAAAATTACTACTGACGCAGGCGAGACAATATATATAATATTTAAATAAATATTGATTTTTAAACGTGGGGCGAGAACCCTCTCAAAATTTAAAAGTGTAACTGCTATATTTTTTTTACTTATTCTTTCTATATTACATCCATACGCTTTCCTAAAAAATCTGATGTGCTGTACTCACATGACTTTCTCTACTATTGTGCAAAGCATTTTCACAAATGCTTATTCTCCATCTATTTCATAGTAATAGAGATAAACATTTGCAGAAACCATCTTATTGCTAATTTTCTTGTAGATGCAAGGGGAATTGCTAGGCTTTAAGCGATAGTCAAATGTTTTAAGAGCTGGTTGCTATGTAGAGCATTCCATTCTTTTTGTATGTCCAGGATATAAAAAAAAACGAATAAGAATTACCATTTGAGAAAAAGTATAAGTATTGGAAAATTTAAGGGAGTAACAAGCAATATCTCGAAAATGGTTCACTCAACATCAAAAATGTATATGACATAAATTGTGTATTTTAACGCGATCTACATTTTTGTGTAGTAAAATGTTGTCTATCTCTTATGGTTTACCAATTATGCAGAAGTCGTTCACAATGAAGAATACTTTTGGAAACATGTTTCCAAAAATGCTTTTTTTTAGATTCAGGGAGCCTCAAAACATGTATTTCCGTTGAAATCTCAGTATCGAATTTTTGGGTGGAATACAATGCTTTCCCTACTGTAGGGGAAGTATTGTATTCCACCCAAAAATTCGATACCGTGATTTCACCGGAAATATATGTTTTGAGACTCCCTGAATCTAAAAAAAAGCATTTTTGGAAACATGTCCGCGCGCGCGCGCGTGTGTGTGTGTGCGTGCGTGCGTGTGTGAACAGCATAACTCAGAAACGAACAGTCGGATAAACACCAAACTTGGTATTTAGGTTCAGTATCTTCCAGAGATGCGACACGAAGGTTTTCAAGAAAATCCCCCTACCCCAGATTAACCTTTACATGGAACATTTTTCGAAAATTAAAATTTTCTCAAAATTGGCTCTAACGATTTTGTTTAAAATATCATATGTTTAAGATATTTTAATGCAAATCAAATGTATATCTCGAATTTTCTGGGAATGTCTCCAAAAGTATTCTTCATTGTGAACGACTTTCTCATAACCGGTAAACCATAAGAGATAGAGAAAAATGTAGATCGCGTTAAAATACACAATTTATGTCATATACATTTTTGATGTTGAGTGAGCCATTTTCGAGATGTTGCTTGTTATTCTCTTAAATTTTTCAATACTTATTTTCTCAAATGGGAATTCGTTATTAATTTTTTTGTCTTGGATATGCAAAGAGTATTAATCTGTAGCAAAGCGAATGGTGCTGCACCTAGCAACCAGCTATTAAGAGAAATGTATATGCTTAAAGGCTACTGTATTTCTATATTGCCATTGCAATTACAAAACAAGGGGAACATAGTACGCCTTAAGCGATAGTCAAATATTTTTTTTTAATATGTATTTTAAATCTGTTACTTGACTTTCTCTTTAAAATGCTTACACCTGGCACAGAGTCTATCCAGCATTCTTTGGCATTGTCATAGCAATTTGACGTAGTTTTGATCGCTGTAAGGGCTTTCCAAGTTGCCAGGCTATCCGAGCAGTTACACACCTCCGCCTGTCTGCTTGGCAATGTAAACATATGCATAACGCGGGCTAAAATTGCAAATATATATCTCAGCGTGAAAGACAGGGAAATGGAAAGCCTGGTGCTAGCCCCCGTCCTGCCCCCGTAAACCACGTCCGACTCCCAGCCCTGCAAGTGCTTGGTCAGTATTCTCTGGGTTCTCGTGATCATATAAAGACTGGGATTTGAAGGCAGCATACAGCGACCTGACTATCGCTACAACCTCCTGTATTCTCCTTATATCCACAACGAAATATGTAATGAAAGCTTGAATGATTAGACAGAAGACTAAGCTGTTGTAAGAATAGTTCTCGTGTCAGCTGCACACGAACACCCTCACTTTTCACACCTTTTCTTTGAATGTATTAAACTCAACATACACGTGGTAAGTTAAAATCTACGGCGTGCGCTACTCTAAACTATGGCAACAGGGTCGCCAGCACACCTTGGCTTGCGAGCGTTTTAAGGAGCTTATGCGCGTGTGTAAGTACCTTATGGGTCAAATACATACGGGTGAACCATTTTCGAGATATTGCTTGTTATTCCCTTAAATTTTTCAATACTTATTTTCTCAAATGGGAATTCGTTATTCACTTTTTTGTCTTGCATATGCAAAGAGTATTAATCTGTGCCAAAGAGAATGGTGCTGCCCCTAGCAACCAGCTATTAAGAGATGTCTATGCTTAAAGGCTAATATATTTCTATATTGCCCTTGCAAATGCAAAACTAGGGGAGCATAGTAGACCTTAAGCGATAGTTGAAGTAGATTGTTTGTTGGTAGTTGGTAGTTGCTTTATATGCACCACGTATGGGAGCCAATTTGTCGCGGTCACTTCGTATTATCTTTTACTGGGCGCCTGTTATTGTATTACTAATTTGAATGTTGGGTTCATTGTCCTCCAGCTAGCTATTATTATTATTATTATTATTATTATTATTAAGTAGAGCATATCTCTTGATCAAGGTGTGTAAACGGAAAGGATTTGTTACTCACAGATAACACTGATAAAAGAATTTGTTTTTACACTTTTATTACCGTCACAATTAATTAATTTCACATATCGACTCTTGATACACGCCAGACTGAAACTGTTATATGTTCTAATATCACTATAATCACTTATTTACTGCACGTTATTAATTCGGGTGTTTCACATTTATAACAAGCTTTAAGACGCGAGAGATTCTGTGGAATTGCGACGTGTAACTCGCGAACGATTCTGATGAACTAAGCGACGTTTAACTTCTGAATGATTCTGTTGGATTCAGCGACGTGTAACGCATGGATGATTTTGTTGAACTGGACAATACTTGCCTCTGGCTTTAGCTTTTTATACTCCCACACCCTAATATGCCTAAACATTATAACAGAACTGCTATTGGTTAATAAAGCGCGCCAACATTAGGGTCTATTTTTATATCCAATCAAAAATTACGAAAACATATGCTCTAGGGAAGAAATTCCCGCCATTTCTAAGAAAAGCGCGCCAATCTGACGTCATTTGCTTGTCTCTAATAATTGATAAATAACTCACCCCCTCGCTCATTGTTACCTGCTCTTATTGTCAGTTTCAGTGAGGCCGTGTAAACTTATTTCCTAACAATGCATATAATTAACAAACATCTCAAATCAATGTCATACAATAATGCTTATTTACACTACAATCACTCTGGCATTTACATTATTGTGATACAAATTACTGCCACATAGTCAAATATTTTTAGAACTGGTCGCTATGTGTAAAATGTAATTCTGTTTGCATCTCAAAAGATCGTTTCTGCAAATATTTATCTCGATTAATATGAAATAGATGGGGAATAAGAGTTTGTAAAAATAGCTTGTACAAGAGTGTAACATATATATATATATTTTTTTGCTATTGTTTTAGATCTTAGTTGGAACTTTGGCTCGTGGTATTAAATATCCATTCTGTATTTACCTCTGCCGACCGACGGGATTTGAAGCCCGAATACGGGTCTCTCGGTTCGGGGCGTTTGCCCCACTCTCTATAGCAGGAATTCTCTCCCCAACAATGAATTAACTTAAAGCCTGTGAAAATCGTCGCCAGAGCACAATTAAACGAGAGGCACTTGTGAAAGGGAATCACAGAATATCGTTTTCATCACACGTACCTACGTGTTACTGTTACAAAGGTTGTGCGGACAACCTCGTCAGACCAATAGCGTTGCTAATTTCATTGCGAGTTGAACAAAAAAATGTTCCTGTTTGTGGGGGATATGCAAAGAGACCCCTCAGGGAGCATTAATCCCATCACCTGCAGATCACGTCATTCACAGTTATTGAATATAACGACATTACTGCCGCGCTCAAATTGTTACGCTGTCTGTCGCTTTACTGCAAAAATGTCTTATCTCCATTCCGATGTTCACAACTTAACATTCGTGTCTTTTAAATAGGGGCAAAATATATGTAACTCCGCAGTACTTTGTTACAGTCACATGACTTTCTCTACTCTTGTACAAACTATTTTCACAAACGCTTATTCTCCATATACTTTATGTTAATCGAGTTAAACATTTGCAAGGGGAATATGGTAGGCTTTAAGCGATAGTCAAATATTTTAAGAGCTGGTTGCTATGTGATGACTTGGAAATTAGCCCTCTTTGCATGACCACGGGGGGAAAAAAAAGAAAAATAATAGCGATTTTCCTCTTAAAAAAACTGGTAAGATTTTGAAAGTTGAAGTCGGTAAGAAAGAATTTCTCGGAAATGGTTAATTCCATAAAAAATTTGACACAAGGTATGTGCTTTAATCACATCTACATATTTTTTGCAGGGTGAGATTTTATTTTACGGATTACCAGTTACACGATAGCTAACTCAGAATGAAGACGACTTCACTGACTATTCGCAGAAAATTCAATATATACATGTTGTTTGTTTTAAAAATATAGTATTTTTATCAAAATCGTTGTGAGCCATTTTTAAGAAAATAACAAATAATGAAACGTTTTCATATAAAGGTTAGGATTTTCTGGAAGATAGAGGCAGTAGTTTTATAACTGAAATGATATCAGTTTAGTTATAAAAATATAACAAAAATAACATCCCGCCTTAAAGCAATATGTGTATAATGTAATATATAAAATGTATGTAACAGCAAGCTGCTTTTCGTAGCAAACAGAATTACAAAGTAAAAGTGAAAGTTGCTAACAATGTGGTAACCTTGAGACAACAATAAATTAGAAAGTTTAAAAAGGGTACAAATAGTTCTTGGAATAATGTAATACTTAAAACAGTTTATAAATAGCCAATTAAAACTAGAAAAGCTAAAGTGAAATAAATTGATTCTATTGGAGTAGGCTTAGCCATTCAGAGACTAGAAATAGAGAAAATGTATGAATGCAAACTATAGACGCTACAAGCTAGCGTTCCCAAGCAGATTGGTACGGTACGTGTACAGTGTGAGACAAGAAAATTCATTGCGGTGAGAATAATATAAAGTTTACCTGTTAAAAGTGCAAATAACAATAATCTCACAGCTCTATAGTAGGATTTATCAGTGAAGTGTTATTTAATCGTGTGAAGGATTAATAAAAAGTTAATTACAATTATAATTTGTGTAAGCCTTGTTCTTTTACCGTACCAGCACTGCTAAGAGATACGTGCTCTAAAAAATACTACTGACGAAACCGAGGCATACATACATAAATATTTAAATAAACATTAAAAATAAAAGGTTGGTTCTTAAATGTGGGGCAAGGGCCAGCGGAAAGTTTGTACGGTACATGGGGCGAACACTCCAAGAAACAATGTCCCGCAAATTCGACCCATACGTGGTGCAACAGCTACAACAATAAAACCCCTTCAAAATATTCTTGTCGCATCTATACACGATACTGAACTAAAATACCAAGTTTGGCATTTATCCGTCCTTTTTAGTTATGCTGTTCACGGACGCACGCAAACACAAAGGCCTTTTTTTCAATTCAGGGGACCTCAAAATATGTATTTCCAGTGAAATACCCATAAACAAATTTTTAGGTGGAATCTAATACCAGAAAAGGTAAAAAGGACAGTGTGCGTGTCTATCAATAGCATAACATAAAAATGAAAACTCGGTTAAATACAAAAACTTGATATTAAGTTCAGTATGTTCCAAAGGTGCAACGCAAAGATTTTGAAGCAAACTACCCAACCCAAAGCCCCTTTACATGGGAACTCTTGGATATTTTTTTATCTTCTCAAAAATTGTTCCAATGATTATGATCAAAATGCTATATATTTAAGATATTTAAGTGAAAAATAAAATGTATATCTTGAATTTTCTGGGAATACCCTGTGAAATGCTCTTCATTCGGAAGTAATTTTGCATAATCTTGTATAACTGGTAAACGTTAAGCCATAGTGGAAAAAGTGCTACACAAAAATCATTTTCGATATATCCGTTATTATGGTTTGAATTCTTAAATAAGCTCATTTTTTGAAAATGCTGTCGCTATTCGGTTGTTTCTCGCAGTGCATGGCATTTCAAGACCGGCATTACACGAAATGTGTAATGTAAGTACAAAGGTTTAATCTGGAGTAACATAAAGTATATAGAAAAATAGTATTTCGTAAGTTAAATTAAATTAAACTGAGCTTTGTTTATGGACGCTCTTTAACTACTGTGGTCCTTAGCGTCCCATTCTATATTGGGTGTGAAAGACCGGAAATTGTGCTCAGAGAACTCTTTATCAGGCTTGAGGTTCTTTTACGTGCCGTAAATGTACAACACGGGACCAGCGGCTTTATTTCCCTTCCGAAGGAAGCCATGCTTAGGATTTTTACGCCCGAAAAATATCCATCGCCCTCCGCCGGGTTTGAACCCGCGACCTCGGAAACTAGAGGCTAGTATGGTAACCACTACACGACGGAGGACGACGTATTTCGTAAGAATAGTTTGCGGAGGTTGTATACAAATAAACGATAATAGATGCCGAAAGTCATGTGAATGTTACACGTAAGTGTTACAGAAATAAGTTTACACACACACTATATTGGCGTTTGAATATTGCTACATCCATTGAAGGGGAAATTTTGAATATGCGCTTTCTGATTGGTCGACAGGCTTTTAGCATTAATATCGCTAAATTAAACTTTAATGAAATAAAGCAAAAAGTTTTGCGCATGCAAATCAATGACTGACAAAAAAAAAACAAGTTAGTTATTCAATGTGTGCCCACGGTATGCGTGTTTTCATAACGAAATATGTGCCTCGCTAAACCATAATATCTGAATGAATGTATACCACGCATATAAAAACAGAAATTTAAAACTTTATGAATTATATATCTAACGACTAGAGATATGGGTTAAATTTTTGTTTCTGTTTCTCGTGCATTCACATAAAAAATTTAATTCCGAAGCTAACGAAATGAAACACAGCAGGTATGAACTTTTTTTTTTTAAACTCTGAAACGAACTGATAAAACCGTATGACTTTTACATTATACTGTTACTACAATAAAAATGTTCAAAACGAAAGTCTAATATGTAACGGTCCGTAATTTTATATACTCGTTTATCTCCACAGTTGCACATGTACACTCCAGTGCAAAAACCGTGCCCATGCTTTTGGTTTCCTATAGTGTCTTTCTTTATTTAATGTTGGCAGAATCCTCTTCACAGACGTGCTAATGTCTTATTGGTTTGAACAAAGTGGGGGGGGGCGATAGGGGTGGGAATCGGAATTATTTTACCTGAATGCTTTATCTGCAAAGTACTCGCCAAATCTGTCCGTCTGTTATTGGTTTGATGTCAAAAGTCGGCGCCCAAGCCCTAATCAATGAACAGTGGTCGATTTCCGGCTTAGGAACGAAGTAAGCCGATTGGAGGGGGCAAGACAAACATTATATGATAGATCTTTATTATGTGCAATAAAAAAAAGTGTAATAAAGTTTACAGGGGAGAGAAAACAGTATTTTACTTTGAATAACTCATTTAATAGGTTAGGGCATTATAGGGTTATTATTATTATTATTTTTATTATTACTACTACGTTCTAATAATAAATGTTTGCATAGCAACATTGATTTTAAATTATAAAATACCACAAACAATCATCTTAAGGAACTGAGTTATACGAAATGAACCACTTAAAACGAAAAAGAATTACAAAAAAGGCGCAAAAAATAGGCAATTTAGCATTACCTGAAGAGAGTTGGTAACCTCATTTATACGCCTTTTCTTTCAAAACTTTGGTAATAAAATTTATTTACGATAATATTACTTCCGAATTAACTATGGAGAGGTAGAATCAGAATAAAAAATTCAATGTCATAGTCGGGGCTCGAACCAGAGATCTTAAGCTTTCCATAACGCTACTCCGCCGTCTTGAACTACGATGTCGTTGTGATAACAGACATGAAATTCTACATGTGGCTCCAGTTTTCCTGGTAAAACACAAGGCATCCTTAAATTCTCTTGAAATAACATACCTCAATGTACTTTTTCATTCTGATTATATCTTTCCAACCTACCGAAGAACAATTAAAAAGAACTGAATTCATTATGTTTTCCCATCTAATCTAAAACTGCCTTGGATCCCAGCCTCCGGTGCACGTCCGCCATCGCGAAAAAAAATATGCAAAAGCCTCCAATCCATTTGAGCTGCTAGAACTAGGTAAGGGGCGATATCGAGTCATAAATGGGTTGGAGCTGCTTTACTAATTTCTTGCCAACTTAACACGCAGTTCATTATATCTGCATGTATGTTTTGCCCCCAAGTGTACACCAGGGGACAATAAGAAAAGGGTAATGTAGCATGTAAATATAAGGTTTAAGCTGCAGTGTTACCCTTCTGCCATACTTTGGGGGAGGTAAAGTACCCTGACAATCTAGTGACTAAACTTAAACTCGAAAAACAGAAGGGGTCACTCTGGTAGGGTGTGGGGCAACATTTTGTCTGTACCAACAGCTCAGTTCCATTATGGACCATATTATCTGCCCGTCAGTATACATGGCCTATTGCATTCCACCAAAAATTCAATGTCGAGATTTGAATTTAAATACAAGTTTTGAGGCACCTGATTAAAATAAGAACCACGGGTGCGGTTGTATAATATTTTCTGATGATGCGACAGAAGGTTTTCAAGAAATTCAAGATGTAGGCTTTGAATGTGGAGATTCGAGAAAGCAAACATTTATGTACAGACGGTCAAGCATTGGAAGAGGCTTTGACTGGATGCTTTCGAGAAAGTATTCATGTAAGCATGCAGCATTCACATGACGTTCTCTACTCTCTATCACTAATTATCACACATTACACATTTCGTATAGATACAAAGAGAACAGTGATAGTCAAATGTTTAACAACTGAACACTACATGCTGGCCTTAAAATTCCATACTGTTTCCATGACACCGCGACAAACAACTGAAAATGAACAGGACTTTAAAAGAATGGCTATGTATTGAACAATTTGAAACATGCATAACAGAAATCTCGGAAATGGCTTATGCCAAAAAAAAGTTATTTTAATTAAATTGTGTGTTTTAAAGAGATCGAACGTTTGTGTTACCAGTTTTTGAAAGATTACATAAATTTCCCAGAAAATTAAATTCGATGGATGTTTCTGTAAATGGTAGCTTAGGATTTCCTTGTTGCATGTTTTGGAAGGTATTAAATGTGTTATTTATCCGAAATTTCGTTTTTGAGTTACACTGTTCACACACGCACACTTTTAAAACACGATTTGCGCCTCAAAACACGTATTTCCAGTGAGATCGAATTTTTGGGTGGAATGCAAGACCTTCTCTACATGCTATGTACATGGCAGAAAACAAAATATGAGAGTGAGTTACAGATAATTTAAGTGATTTGTAAGTCAGAGATGCTAAGCGAGTTTTGTGGCGGATTTGCGTAATAAATAAGGTTTATTACGAGTTGAACAGAGGTCCTTTTACCGTGTATTTAAGATAAAATGTATAACTTGAATTTTCAGGGAATAGCCTGTGAAGTCCTCTTCATTCGGAAGGAATTTTGTATAACTGGTAAACGTTAAGCGAAAACGTACTACTCAAAACGTGTAGATCTTTTTAAAACACACGATTTATTTCAAATAGCTGATACCACAAAAGTTTATTTCCCAGATATCTGTTATTAATGGTTCGAATTGTTCAATATTTGTCTTTCTTTTGAAGCCCTATAGATTTTCACTTTTTTATCGCGATTTCATGGAAACAGTATGGAATTTTAAGGCCAGCATATAGCGTTAAACATTTGACTATCGCTGTGAGGCAGTATTTTTAACACTTAAATGATATCAGTATAATTATATAATATAAAATTTAATAGCAGGCCGCCTTAAAGGAATATGTGTATAATAATACGTAAAGTGTATGTAACAGTCATTGTATTATGTTTATATTATTATGTACGTGTATAATAATGTTATGCGAATGTATTAAGTAATTTAACAATGTAGGAGCTGTGAGAATAGAAGCAAGCTGCTTTCCGTAGCAAACAGAATTACAAAGTAGAAGCCGAAAGTTGCTGACAAAAAGGTAACCTTGAGACAACAATAAATTAGAAAGTTTAAAAAGGCTACTAATAGTTCTTGGAACAATAATAATGTAATATTTAAAACAGTTTATACATAGCCAATCAAAACCTAGAGAAGCTTAAAGTTGAATAAAGGTATTCTATTGGATAAGTCAATCAGAGACTTGAAATAGAGTAAATGTACAAATTCAGGCGGTAGACGCTACAAGATTGCGTAACCAAGCAGTTCGGTACGGGTTCAGTGTGAGAATAATATAAAGTTTACCTGTTAAAAGTGCAAATAACAAGAATCTCACAGCTCTATAGTAGGATACATCAGTGAAGTGTATTTAATCGTGTGAACGATTAAACGCCGCAAGAGTTGGTTCCTAAACGTGGGGAAGGCCATCAGAAAGTTTGTACCCAAAGCGTGGGGCGAACACTCCAAGAAACATATCTCCAAGTTTGGCGTCCCATAACGTGGTGCAACCGCTGCAATTATACTCCTGCATTTTGATTAAAATACCGTATATGAAAGATATTAACATGAAAAATAAAATGTAGGTATATCTTTAATTTTTCTGGGAATAACCTTAGAAACATCATTAAAAACTGTTAACGCCATAATCAACAGGGATTTGAACTTGGAAAAATGTCATAAAGGCAGAGTTCACAAATTGTTGCCTCGTAACATATCACAGTGTCCACATTTGCTGTGACATTAGACGAGGCGTGTGTCTGATTGCAACAAACTCATTCGGAAAGAATTTTATATAATCTTTTGTAACTAGTGAATCTAACACAATGCACAAAAATGTAGATCTCTTTAAAACACACAATTTGTTTCAAATAAGTGTGTTTGTGGCATAAGCCATTTCTAAGACGTCCGTTATTAATGGTTCGAATTGTTCACTTCTTGGTCATTCTTTAAAGTCCTGTCAACATTCAGTTGTTTCTCGCGATGTCATGGAAACAGTATGGAAGTTTATGGCCAGCATATCGCGTTCAGTTGTTAAACATTTGGCTATCGCTGTTCTCTATAACGAAATGTGTAATGTAGCTGTTTCTGTAAAGGTTTATTTGTATTAAAATGTAGTAGATAGAAAATTAAGCTTTAGTAAGAATAGTTTGTATACCTAAAATTAACGATAGAGAGTAGAGAAAGTTACGTGATTGTCTCACATCAGCTTTTTTAGATAAAGGTCCTGTGTGCGTCTGTAAAGAGCATAACACAAAGATCAGAACTCTGGTATATACCAAACTTCGTATTTAGGTTCAGTATTTGCCAAACATGAGACACCTTTACGTGGAAGAATGTTCGTTATTTTTTGTTGTCAAAATGGACTTAACGACTTCGATTGAAATATCATAGTTAAAGATATTTGCTTGACAAATAAAATGTATACCTTGACGTTTCTGGTAATAGTCTGTGACGTCTTCTTCATTCGGCAGACATTTTGTACAATCTTGTATAACTGGTAAACTTTAAGGATGTTCTACAAAAAAAAATGGACATACGTTTAAAACGCACACATTTTACTTGAAATAACTTTTACGTAGCATCGGCCATTACCGAGATATCCGTTACGAACTGTTCGAATTGTTCAGTACTTTGCCATTCTTTTTAAGTCTTTTCAACATTCAGTTGTTTCTTGCACTGTCATGGAAACAGTATGGAATTTTAAGGCCAGCGTATAGCGTCCAGTTGTTAAACATTTGACTGTCACTGTTCTCTTTGTATCTATAATGAAATGTGTAATGCAGCTGTTTCTGCAAAGGTTTGTTCGATTAAAATGAACTAGATAGAAAAATAAGTTTTTTTTTAAAAAAAAATAGTTTGTATACCGACTAATAGTTGATAAAGGGTTGAGAAAGGTATGTGAATGTAACTTTTTTTATTATAAATTATTACTTTCTTTCTTTCAATGCTTAAAATAGTCACCATCGATTAACTGAAGAAAAAAGAAAAGAAAAAGAAATGCTTTATCCGAAACACCTCTGTCCCATTTGGTTGTTCTCCAATGAATTCCTGTTGAGTTGGTTAAATGCTTCATCTGTGAACCATGTGATGGACAATATGGCAGGATTTTGCACAATGAACGCCTGAAACCAACGACAATAATTCAGTCGTCTATCCTTATCTGGTTCCTGTAACTGATGGACAACCGTAATCCTATACGGCTTTAGGCCTGCACTTTTCACAGCTCTCACACACATTGTGTAGCTGTATCCTGTCTCCTGCGACAAACGTCACAATGATTTTTTGGGTGACTGATCCAGTTGTGCTATTACGTCAACAACCGTGGGAAGCCTAAATGAAAGAGTTTTGCCGTTTTCACTCACCAGACATCCAGTTGTTTCCAGTTTGTTTACCAGTCCTAGTCTCTCTGATATGCCCTTTGAGTAGCTGTAATTGAATTCGTAATCCAGTATTGCTTTACAAGGAAGAGTCGTTCATTTCACGCTGACTAGAAGAAAATCTCAAAAACAGCTGCGGACAATCAAACTAACAATTACGAATAAAACATGAACATCTACGCATCTAGTGACAGGCAATCGAAACTCCAGAACATTCTGCTTAATTTAGTGCTAAAATTGGGCCACTGAGTGAATTTCCAACAGAATAATTAAAGAAATAAACGTGCCAGTTCTTCATAAATCAGCCTGTATCTTGGAATGAAACTCTGTATGACTGTAATGCGAGCATTTATTTCATCAAATATTGTGTTTAAAGAACACGTGCTTCACACACATTTCTTTGAAAACCCTCCGAGCTGTCGACAGCGCCACTATAAATGTAACATTCGGGAGATGTAGGGGAAATGTTACCCTAACTACTTGTACGGCTTCCATCCTGGAATATTTACCTCACCTTCTTCCTTTTCCTGTCGTTTGAGCTAACACAACCTGGTCGGGATTCATATGTTTTAAACCACTGGCTCGAAAATAATTCGCGCTCTTCCTGTGGGGTTTAGCAAAACACACATTATAGTTTTACTGGTTAGTTTTATTTTTAAGGTGACATTTTATGTATGACAATCACGCGTCTTTCTCTACCAGTTATGGTTATTTTCATGTTGTATAGAAATTATTAATGCAAACCTAAGAGGAAGTATTGTATTCCCAAAGTTGCCAACTTCCTGAAACCTGTAAAAGTTTACCTCATCCAGCAAAGCGTAATAATTCTGCGGTGACTGAAATTTAGTGCCGTAAATTTATAAAGACTACACGTGAAATAAATTAACTTCTTTTAGTAGTACTGATTCTTTCTGATACACGTGTTGAAATTCTTCCTGGTGCCACAATAAACATTTATTAAAGTAAAGGACATCGCTTTCTAGTTCATATTCTACACTTCATAATATCAACTATAAACAGAAACTGTCACAAAAATGTAATACTTACAAACCACAGCCATAGAATACGAATTAAAGAATTTGCGCGAGGGAGTTGACTATAGAAATTCACGTCGTCCATTACTGAATATTCGCGCCCATTTTCTGCTAGCTGCTAGAGGTCCGCACGCTACGTATTTTGTGAAAGGGGAGCATGAAGGATAGACACACACATATGTCATAGCACTGTAAAACATTCAGTCTGTAATCTTAAGCTGCAACATAATGCAATAGACATTAATTCTTTGTCATATCCGTGATGAACCTCTAACACTTTATCTGCCCCCAAAGCCGTAAAAAAACAGACTTAACTGTAAAAAGACCTCCATACCCGTAGATATAACAGGCTAATCCTAGACGTTGGCAAGTGCCATCATGCGCCTACACCTTAACGTGTAATGGACTATTTCTGAAAACGTTTGTCTGGATTAACATGAAGTGGATAGGAAAATATGCTTTTGTAAGTATATTTTATAGTGGAGTAGCTACAGAAAATCATATGAGTGTAACATCAGATTTTTACTATCTCTACTATTTGCCTATAGTAAGTTGAGGAAGGTTAATTTTAGGAGTTGTATCGTATTTCAACTGCTGGGGAGCCAAATTTGAAGTGTGTTTGCAACCGCACGTATGGTCCCGGTTTCCGGTAGCCTTCGCCCCAAATGTACTTTCAGGGGCCTTTGCCCCAAGTTTAAAAAATATTAACTTTGCAATTTGACTGTTTGTTTAAGTATTAAATATTTATGTTTGCCTCGGTTGCGTTAGACACGTTTCTCTTAACAGGGGTGATGCGACAAGAATGTAGGCTTACACAGATTATAATTTTACTTCACTTCTTTTATTAATCCTTGACACGATTTAAATAACACTTTACTGATATAGAGAGCTGTGAGATTCATTTTATCAATTAATGACACTTTTTAACACGTACTATTTTTCGTCTCACACGAATGCATATTAAATATCTAGAGGACGCATCTCGCATCCGGTTACAAACACTGTCCTGCAGGCAACTGAATTGATTTCAACCGTCTGAACTTGTAAATTTTTGTATTTCAAGTCTCTGGTTGGCTAATCCTACTCCAATAGAATAGCTGCATTTAACTAAAGCTTTTTCTGGTGGTTGATTGGCTATTTTTAAACTGTCTCAAATTTACATTATTGTTGCTCCAATAATGACTAGTAACATTCAAACTTTCAAATTCATTCTTGCCTCAAGGTTACCTCATTGTTAGCAACTTTTGACCTATTTCTCACAGCTCCTTCATTATTAAAATGCGTAATACATTCACATAACATTATTACACATGGATACAATAATATAAACATATACAATAACTGTAATATACACTTTTTATATATTGTTACATACACATATTGCTTTAAGACGGGCTGTTATTATATTTTATATTATATAATTAGGCTGAAATAATTTAAGTGTTAAAAATACTGCCTCAAAGTAGAGGTAGCATTGTATTGTATCAAAAAATTCGTAACCGAGAGTTCACCAGAAATGCACGTTTTGAGACTCCTTGGATAAAATCATTTTGGAAAGGCGCGTCAACAGAAAACCAAAAACTCGGTTAAATACCAAACTTGAAACGTTAACTTTGGCATCCTTGTGGGGTGTGATACGAAGATCCCAGATCCGAAACTACCCTTTAAATGTAAATTTGTTCATCATTTTTGATTTTCTGAAATATGGCTCTTAACGAGAAGGCTTTACTTCCACCCAAAAATTCGAAACCGAGATTTCACCGGAAATACACGTTTTCAGGCAGCGTAAATCCAAAAACATTTTTAGAAAAAGATTCGTGTGTGTCTGTGAACAACATAACTCGAAAGAAAAATTCGGATGAACACCAAACTTGATATTTAGGTTCAGTATCTTCCAAAGATGCGATACAAAGGTTTTCAAGAAAATCCACTCGCCCCAAAATTCCCTTTACAAGGAGGATTTTTAGAAATTTAAAATATGGCTCTAATGCTTTTGATTAAAATAACATGAAGATATTTACATGATAAATTGTGTATCTTGAATTTTCTGGGAATACTCTCTAAATTTATGTTCATTCGAAAGGAATTTTATATAATCCTCTATATCTGCTAAACGTTAAGCGATAGACGAAAATTTACTGCACAAGAAATGTAGATCTCTTTAAAACACACAGTTTATTTGAAATAACTTTTTTGTGGAATGAGTAATTTCCGAGATAAACGTTCGAATTGTTCAATATTTAGCCATCATTTTTCTCATCGATTTTCAGTTGTTTCTCGCGATGTCATGGAAACAGTATGGAATTTTAAGGCCAGCATATAGCGTCCAGTTGTTAAACATTTGACTATCGCTGTTCTCTTTGTATCTATAACGAAATGTGTAATGTAGCTGTTTCTGTAAAGGTTTATCGTGATTAAAATCAAATGGTAAAATCTAATAGGCGATAGAGGGTAAATAAGGTTATATGAATGTAACACACGATTTTTGGTGGGGGTTTGTAATGAGGCAGTATGAGCTGTGAGAATAGAAGCAAGCTGCCTTCCTTAGCAAACAGAATTATAAAGTAGAAGCCGAAAAGTTGCTAACAATGAGGTAACCTTGAGACAACAATAAATTTGAAAGTTTAATAAGGCCACTAATAGTTCTTGGAACAATAATAATGTAATACATAAAACAGTTTATAAATACCCAATCAAAAACTAGAAAAGCTAAAAGTTAAATAAACGTATTTTATTGGAGTAGGATTAGCCAATAAGGGACTTGATACAGGGGATATGTGCAAATTCAAGCGGTAGATGCTACAAGAAAGCGTAACCAAGCAGTTCGTTCGGTACAGATTTAGTGTGAGACATGAAAAATTATTGCAGTGAGAATAATATAAAGTTTACGTGTTTAAAATTGTAATTAACAATAATCTCACAGCTCTACGGTAGGATACATCAGTGAAGTATTATTTAATCGTGTGACGGATTAATAAAGGGAGTGGAGTGCAATTATAATTTGTCTAAGCCTTCATTCTTTAGCCGTACCAGCCCTGCTAAGAGATACGTGCTCTACGAAATAGTAATGACGCAGCCGAGAGGTATACATACATATATACATAAATAAATAAACATTAAAAAGTAAAAGTTGATTCTTAAACTTGGGGCAAAGGTCACCAGAAAGTTTGTACCGTACGCGGGGCGAACACTCCAAGAAACATATCTCCCGCAATACGTGGTGCAAACCGCAACAACAATTAAACCCCTGCAGTATTGGTTTGGACTTTCAAATATTGTTCGCTGAAATGGAGTCTCGCAAAGAGCATAGAATTTCAAAGCCATCACATAGCGACCCGCTTTTTGAAAAGTTGAATGTCTTCAGGTCACTGTATCCTCCTCCTACCTACAATGAGGTGTGGGGTAAAACAAACCTATCTTCCTGATTTTCAACTTGTTTGTACAGCCACTAGCCCGGCTGGTGTCTATAGGCCGCTGTTCCAGGGATGGCAACTTTGCAATCTCAAGTTCTCGTCTTTTAAGCTAGGAGAGTGAAAATTAAACACCTAGTTTGGTCCGGCCGGCCGGAGTCAAGTTAACCACAGTTGTGTATATCGTATTGCAGAGAGTGAATGAACAGATGCGGCTGGCTGGCGAGCTTGTGTTACAATGGACCAGCACGTGGAACTCTACAGTTCGGATTTCACTGTGATAAATACGCTTTTCCATTTAGTTACAAACCTCTTGGACTTCCATTTCCTGCTTTTTTGTTAAAAAGAAGGGGAACGAGTTAGTATCCCTCCCCCAGGGCCGTTAAATCCCTTAGTTCCTTTATTTAATCTGAGATTTTTTTAGTTTCCTCACGCGCCGGCTACTTTGTGGAGCTGAATCGCCACCTCTATTTCTCTACCTGCTCTAAAATATGATCCTGTGACGGGGAGGAGCCCTCTGAAGCTCAGCGCCGCACACAGGTCATCTCAGTAGGACCATTGTATCTTACGTAACCCCTGGCAAGAAGGAATTAATGGGAGATCCGAACCCAAGGCTTCCCTAACTATTCCAGAGCTGCACCAATGCTGAGGCGGAGAGCGCTCAAGAAAGAGGCCCGGCTCCGGCCGAGCTCGAGATGATATTATACTGGCGCGCATAAAATGTGACCCATAATAGAACGGAACTGTTTATGTTGGTACTGACAAAATCTAGCCCCACTCCCTACCAGCGTGACTACTTCTGTTTTTCGAGCATACTTCTAGCCACTGGATTACTTCCCACAAAGTATGACCGAACTGCTGAAGGGTAACATTACAACTATGTCGCTGATGAAAACTCTCATATATGTAAACGTCGTTCAGTTTAAGCTCACATGTGAATAATTCTTCACAACTTCCTCTGGAAGACCGACTTATGTTGTAATTGGTTTCCTTGTGTACCAATGGCAGCGAAACTCTTTCATAGAGGCGGTATCCGAACCACCCCTTCATTTGTTTTTCATGCCATTTACATTGAGAATTGGTACAGTCTGGGTGGAGTAAAAAGTTGGTTACCTGAAGGTGGAAGGAAGAAAACACTATGGCGATCTAGGGGAGTGGCCCAGTTTTCATGCACGACACTGTACCACCTGGCACGGCCCAATTGTCTAATTTTGTTTTAAATAAAATTATTATGAAATTATTCTTAGAATAATTATAATAATAAGTTCAGGAAGCCTGGGTCCGATTTCCGATACCGACATGAGAATTTTTCCTCTTATTGGGGGGCGAGGTAAGGGATGCACTTTGCAGAAGTAATGGCGATTGAGGTCCTGGAATGTGCATACAGAAAGTGGCATACTGCCTTTACTGACCCCATGTCGCCCCTTATTACAGAATTCTGCGGGATGTCCTAGGTGGGGTGGACGAAGGGAGGCGGAGTTTGCTGCTGCCACGCTGTTGACCAAAGCGAACATTTATCATAGCTAGCATTAATACTGCTAGTACGAATGTGGCATGTTGCAATAAGTATGCTGCTTGGAGCATCTCGAAATCGCGGACCAAAAATTGGATAAATTAAAGATTTTTGTCCATATTTTCCCTTTGTATAGTAACATTTTTCGTTATTTTTTCTAACAAAATCTGATGTGTTACACTCACATGACTTTCTCTACTCTTGTACAAACTAGTTTTACAAACACTTATTCTCCATATGCTTCATGTTAATCGAGATATCGAGATGTTAATTTTATTGGTAATTTTCTTGTAGATACAAGGGGAATCGTTAGACTTTAACCGATAGTCAAATATTTTAAGAGCTGGTTGCTATGTGGAGTATGCCATTCTCTTTGTATTACCAGGACAAAAAAAAATGAATAACGAATTTGAGAAAAATTTTAAGTATTGGAAAATTTAAGGGAATAACAAGCAATATCTCGAAAATGATTCACTCAAAAAAAAGAAAAAAAAAGACGTATATGACATAAATTATGTATTTTACGCGATCTACATTTTTTGTGTAGTAAAAGTTTGTCTATCTCTTATGGTTTACCAGTTAGGCAAAAGTCGTTCACAATGAAGAATACTTTTGGAGACATTCCCAGAAAGTTCGAGATATACGTTTTATTTGTCATGAAAATATCTTACACATATGATATTTTAATCAAAATCGTTAGAGCCATTTTTGAGAAAATTTAAATTTTCGAAAAATGTTCCATGTAAAGGGTAGTCTGAGGTGGGGGGATTTTTTTGAAAACCTTCGTGTCGCATCTCTGGAAGATACTGAACCTAAATACCAAGTTTGGTGTTTATCCGACTGTTCGTTTCTGCGCAATGCTGTTCACACACACACACACACACACACACGGACATGTTTCCAAATTTTTTTTTGGATTCAGGGGCGTCAAAACATATATTTGCTGTGAAATCTCGGTATCGAATTTTTGGGTGAACCATTTTCGAGATATTACTTGTTATTCCCTTAAATTTTTCAATACTTATTTTCTCAAATGGGAATTCGTTATTCATTTTTTTGTCTTGGATATGCAAAGAGTATTAATCTGTGGCAAAGGGAATGGTGCTGCACCTAGCAACCAGCTATTAAGAGATAATGTCTATGCTTAAAGGCTACTGTATTTCTATATTGCCCTTGTAAATACAAAACAAGATCGTTTCTGCAAATGTTTATCTCGATTAATATGAAATAAATGGAGAATAAGAGTTTGTAAAAATAGTTTGTACAAGAGTAGAGAAAGTCATGTGAGTGTAACACATCAGTTTTTTTTATTAAGCCCGAACCTCTGCCCGGGCCCGTGCAGACTTCCGCCTTCCAAGATCAACCATATGTATGCAAACTCTACCGTAAGTCCACGCACTAATCGCCGTCGCCTGGTCCAGTAGCCCTCAAAACATATGAAGGTGAAACAAATGAAAATAAATGATGGACAGGAAGTTCGTAGTATAAGAGGAACGTTACTGTTAGCAATTTTAATTAAAATGACGTATATTTTAGACATTTTTCTGACTAATAAAATGTGCTTCCTGGGAACACTCTGTGAGGCTTCTTCGTGTTGTATTGTTTGGTATAAATGGTAAACGTTAAGCGATAAACAGAAACTTACGAAAGAAAAGATAAAACATAATTTATTGTAAATAATTTTTATTGCGATATCAGCCATTTCCGAGATATCCGTTATTATTGGCTTGATTGTTAAGTTGTGCTAAGTCACTGTTCGTTTGTTTCATGCGATGTAATAAATGTAGATAGAAGCTGTTTTTTTTAAAAAATAGTTGTGGAAAATTGGGGAGGGGACCTCGTGTGAGAGTAGCACATAAGAACATTTCACAGTTGCAGATGTAGCTCTATTTTTGTGAATGGCTGCGGGAACGGAGGTGACGTACACTGTGCTGAAAATTAAAGAAAATTTCCATCCGCAAGCTGCTGTTCACAATCCCAGCGTGCTGAATAATTCATTAAAGTTGAAACTGTGGCGCTACGATAATTGTAAGACGAGAAACTTGGGCTCGACTTCCCACGTAATTTAAACCCGCTCTTTTCCTCGTCCGGTGAGGAATGGGGTTCACTCAATGACGCAAGAAGTGGCTCACGAGGTTAACATAGATCTGATTGCCCAACCTCAAATCCTTGGCTTTCACACAAATACAAAGCCGAGCGGAATGGCTCTGGCGGAGACCCGGGTTCGAATCCCTTGAGCCGATCAATCTTAACTGGGGTTCTTTCATGGTTTCCATTAGTCGCGCCAAGGTAAACACCGGATTGGATAGCTAATACCACGACCCAAAGTTCTACCTTAGGTCTAAAACAGTAGTAAAATGTAATAAAAAATAGGTGATAATAGCGAATGCTCTGCCATCTATCCACGGAAAATGAAAGTACACTGGAGGGCACTCTAGTGATATCTACCGGGCACGTATAGAAGCAGAGGCACAGTTACTGTACATTTGCCTCTGTGGACACGTGACGAAGCAAGATGGTATGGTACACGGATGAGACCTAGAAGTCTGTCCACCACTCACCGAGCCAAGGTATCTCCTAACACATCCTTTCCACATCCACCACCTAGTCAAGTGACCTAAAATAATAGGGAAAAATCATAAATGTATACCTAGAGTTAAATATGAGGATTTTCGTCTGATGGTGGACACAACAGCTGTTATTACACTTGCATTAAAAATATCTATAATATTGTGATTATGTTCAGTTTTCACTGTCGCTTCACCAATGTGATCTGGTTAAGGTTTTCACTGCCACTTCATCTTTCCTCGCGACGTTGCAACGCAGTGAAATGCGCGCAAAACAGCCTCTTCTTCCTTCTACATTACTCGCTGAGTAGTTGAACGCAAGACCTCCCTAATCTCCCGGAGTCGCAGCACTCACCGTACGTCACAACCTCACTCGGAGAACGCATTGAATAATTATCTCTTTATGTCGCATCAAGAAGAACACTAATTTGCGAGCACGTTGGCTTATATAGGCGCTGGAGTTTTCGAGAGAGAGAGTTCTAGAATGGAAAGGTAGAATAAGACGACTGAAAAATTCAATGCCGTAGCGGGGTATGAACCATGGATCTCCGGGTTTCCGTCCGGTTGCTGTAACCACTGAGCTACCATGGCAACATGCCAGTAGGACATTAAATTCTCCAGCTGACTCGTATCTTTCCCGGTAAACCACAAGGAGATCTCAAATTGTATTGAGATGATATACCTCAATGGCGACTTACAGTGTTATAAGTACTTTAAGTCCCGGGCTTCATAGTTTAGCCTCTGTTAGGCCAAACTATGTGCTCTATGGCCAAAGTTAAGTGTGAAAGAACGGTTCAGTTCTAGAATGCTCGAGAGGCGGGGAGAAAGGAGTTCCATAACATCCCATTATCTCTCGATAGCGCTTCTGTTGGGGGTGAGACCACTTGCGTATTCAACCAGCAGCCACTGTGTCACAATATGCATGCATTTATGCTGTGAAAATATTCAAAATATGCACTATAATTTCGAAAATATGCACTAAAAGTGCTAATTCCAAGTTTTACTACTTACATTGTACACTGGCTCAAATAAAAGTGGCCTATCTTAAGCAGTTAGTTTTTCAAATTCCCTTCGAGCGTGTGCGCGGTTCACAACCGTCAAGTTTTGTGCGCCGCTTTGGCTAATTCTATAATACAAGCAGCTCAAATTCTATTCTTCGTGGTGGCCTGTTATCTTTTATTCTTTACAGCTGGTTTTACTATATAATATAGCTAAATATAGTTGTATTTTGTAAGCGCTTTCAGATTTTGTAGACGTGGAAAGATCCTTCTCAGGATACAGACTTCTGTTAACCAATCAACTCAAACTTGCACCTAAGCATTTGGAAAAAAATTGTTATTGTATACTGTAAAACAAATTAAAGCGGTTAGAATGTCTAAAGAACAGCGTACACTCGGTCAGTTTAAAACTGGCCGGTGTAATCGGGTACTTCCGTTGGAGGTCGTGACAGTCAGGCTTTGTTCACAAGCCTGCGTATATTCTTGTAGTAGTTACTATGGGGAACACAACTGTAATCACAAATCTTTCGAGAAAATAATTCATATACGAGATTTCAAACACACAGATGTTTCAACACTGAATGTTTATAACCAAAATACACTTTATTGATTTATGATTCTCAAGTGGAGTGTGACTAAAGCTCGTTACAGTGCTACAGCACTCTTAGCTCAGTGATAGAGAGTTAGCTTGCTGATCCTGAGGTTTTAAGTTCAAATCTCCGTTGAGCTGCTAAGATTTCATTTCCGCTTTCGTTTTAAATACACGAGTAAAAATACAACAGGTTGTCTCAATTTTTACTTTCTCTGCTACGTAGGGAAAGTAGGGGAAGTATTGTATTCCACCCAAAAATTCTATACCAAGATTTCACAGGAAATACATGTTTTGAGACCCCCTGAATCCAAAAAAAAACATTTTTGGAAACATGTCCGTGTGTGTGTCTGTGAACAGCATAACTCAGAAACGAACAGTCGAATAAACACCAAACTTGGTATTTAGATTCAGTACCTTCCAGAGATGCGACACGAAGATTTTCAAGAAAATCCCCCACCTCAGATTACAGTTTACATGGAAAATTTTTCGAAAATCATAATTTTCTCAAAAACGCCTCTAACGATTTTGATTAAAATATATGTTTAAGATATATTCATGAAAAATGAAATGTATATCTCGAATTTTCTGGGAATGTCTCCAAAAGTATTCTTCATTGTGAACGACTTTTGCATAAGTGGTAAACCATAAGAGATAGACAAAATTTTACTACACAAAAAATGTAGATCGCGTTAAAATACACAATTTATGTCATATACATTTTTTGTTGTTGAGTGAACCATTTTCGAGATATTGCTTGTTATTCCCTTAAATTTTACAATAATACTTTTTCTCAAATTCGTTATTCATTTTTTTTGTCCTGGTAATACAAAGAGAATGGAATACTCCACATAGCAACAGTTCTTAAAACATTTGACTATCGCTTAAAGTCTACCATATTCCTCTTGCACCTACAAGAAAACTAGCAATAAGATTAACATCTCGATTAACATGAAGCATATGGAGAATAAGCGTTTGTACAAGAGTAGAGAAAGTCATGTGAGTGTAACACATCAGATTTTTTATGTGTGTAGCGTTTAATTAGTAGTCCGTGATACGTTGGATGGCAGCCATGACTAACTTATCGCTCAGGAGTCAATTTAATCTCATAACTACAAATTTCACGACTGTTGTGATTATGTTTGTTAGTAACATGAAGTAACACAAGCAATATTATTTAACTATATTATACTAAAACCAGTTGTAAAAAATAAAACGTAACATTTCACTATGGAGAATCGAACTGGAGCACACTGTGGAGGTAGTCAGAATTAGTGCCCTATGCCTTGTATCATGAAGTAAACCAAGGCGGCGCACGGAAGGTGACGGTTGTGGACCTCGCACTCACCCGTAGTTTAGCTGTTCAAGAAACCGCCCACTTTTAGTTTGACCGAGTGTACCCACAAGGAAATATGTAATGAAGCTATTTCGACAAAGGTATGTCGCGATACACATATAGTAGATAGATAAAAATCTGATGTGATACATTTACATGGCTTTCTCTACCCTTTATCGTTTATTAGTGAGTATACAAACTATTCTTAATAAAGCTTATTTTTCTATCTACTACATTTTAATCCAAAGAGCTACATTACACATTTCGTTATACATACAAAGAGAACAGCGATAGTCAAATGTTTAACAACTGAACGCTATATGCTGCCTTAAAATTACATACTGTTTCCATGACATCGCGAGAAACAACTGAATGCTGAAATAACTTTAAAGAACGACCAAGTGATTAACAATTCGGACCTTTAATAACGTTATCTCAGAAATGGCTTGTGCTACGAAAAAACTTATTTTAAATAAATTGTGTGTTTTAAGGAGATTTACATTTTTTGTGTAGTACGTTTTAGTCTCTCGCTTACCGTTTAGCAGTTATACAAGATTATAAAAAATTCCTTGCGAACGAAGAGGATTTTACAGGAAAATTCAAGATATACATTTTCTTTGTCATGTAAATATCTTTAATATATGATATTTTATCAAAATCGTCAGCCAGTTTTTAGAAAACCAAAGTTATCGAAAAATGTTCCATGTAAAGAGTAGTTTGGGGTGGGGGATTTTTTTTTAAATATTTGTGTGCATCCTTGGAAGGTACTGAACTTCTTTGAGTTATGGTGTTCACAAACAGCACACGTAGCTTTTTCTAAAAAAAATGCTTTGTTTTATTTACGGTGTCTCAAAACATGTATTTCCGGTGAAATCTCGGTATCGAATTTTTGGGTGGAATACAATACTTCCCCTACTTACTATATGTAGTAGAGAAAGTAAAAATAAATCGAGGTAGTCTATGCAATTGAACAGCGACTCCTATGTGACGTGTTATTAGCGGTATAAGCCCTTGTTGCGCACACAAACTAATGAAAGTAATACCATCAAAAGGGAGACGAAACTTGGATTGATTTATGGTTTGTTGCAGGATACCACAAGCTCAAATGGGATGCTGTGTATGTTATTTGCTACATTGCGCAAGCGCCGATATCCAATACCAATATTGAAATACGCCTCTGGGATTACGTTGCCCTGCTCATTGTGGCTGGCATTCTATTTAAACTTTTCAATTTTTTTTTAAATATTTGTGTTGTAGATTTGTGACTGACGCGAGCACGTGACACAACACGCAGATTCACAAACGGCATACCGAAAAACTATACTCATAACTCTCTCTCTCTGCCCACTATCGTTTATTATTTTCTCTACTTTTTCCACCCAAAAATTAGATACCGAGATTTCACCGGAAATACATGTTTTGAGACCCCCTGAATAAGAAATCTGATGTGTTACACTCACATGACTTTTTCTACTTTTGTACAAACTATTTTTACAAACGCTTATTCTCCATATGCTTCATGTTAATCGAGATATCGAGATGTTAATCTTATTGCTAATTTTCTTGTAGATGCAAGGGGAACATGGTAGCTTTTAAGCGATAGTCAAATCCTTTAAGCGCTGGTTGCTGTGTGGAGCATACCATTCTGTTTGCATATCCAGGACATAAAAAAATGAATAACGAATTTGAGAAAAAGTATAAGTATTGGAAAATTTAAGGGAATAACAAGCAATATCTCGAAAATGGTTCACTCAACGAAAAAAATGTATATGACATAAACTGTGTATTTTAACACGATCTACATTTTTTGTGTAGTAAAGTTTTGTCTATCTCTTATGGTTTACCAGTTATGCAAAAGTCGTTCACAATGAAGAATACTTTTGGAGACATTCCCAGAAAATTCGAGATATACATTTCATTTGTCGTAAAAATGTCTTAAACATATGATATTTTAATCAACATCGTTAGAGCCATTTTTAAGAAAATTAAAATTTTCGAAAAATTTTCCATATAAAGGGTATCTTGGGGTGGGGGAATTTTCTTGAAAACCTTCGTGTCGCACCTCTGAAAGATACTGAAGCTAAATACCAAGTTTGGTGTTTATCCAACTTTTCGTTTCTGAGTTATGCTGTACACAGACACACACACATACACATACACACACACACACACACACACACAGACCAGACACACACACACGGACATGTTTCCAAAAATGCTTTTTTTGGATTCAGGGAGTCTCAAAACATGTATTTCTGGTGAAATCTCGGTATCGAATTTTTCGGTGGAATACAATACTTCCCCTACTTACTATACGTAGTAGAGAAAGTAAAAAGAAGGATTTTTCGAAACATGTCCGTGTGTGTGTGTCTGTGAACAGCATAACTCAGAAAGGAACAGTCGGATAAAGACCAAACTTGGTATTTAGGTTCAGTATCTTCCAGAGATGCGACACGAAGGTTTTCAAGAAAATATCCTCACCCCAGATTACCCTTTACATGGAACGTTTTTCGAAAACTTTAATTTTTTCAAAAACGGCTCTAACGATTTTGATTAAAATATCATATGTTTAAGATATTTTCATGACAAATGAAATGTATATCTCGAATTTTCTGGGAATGTCTCCAAAAGTATATTTCCGTGTGAACGACTTTTGCATAACTGATAAACCATAAGAGATAGACAAAATTTTAGTACACAAAAAATGTAGATCGCGTTAAAATACACAATTTGAGATATACATTTTTGTTGTTGTTGAGTGTACCATTTTCGAGATATTGCTTGTTATTCCCTTAAATTTTCCAATACTTATACTTTTTCTCCAATGGAAATTCGTTATTCATTTTTTTGTCCTGGTAATGCAAAGAGAATGTAATACTCCACATAGCAACTATATCTTAAAATATTTGACTATCGCTTAAAGCCTACCATATTCCCCTTGCATCTATAAGAAAATTAGCAATAAGATTAACATCTCGATTAACATGAAGCATATGGAGAATAAGCGTTTGTAAAAATAGTTAGTACAAGAGTAGAGAAAGTCATGTGAGTGTAACACATCAGATTTTTTTATATAGAGAGCCATAAAGCTACGAATCGGCTGGACGGTGTTTTTCCAGTCCGCGTCCTCGGAGCTCGTTGCCGTCTGCCGCTATCATAGAAGGGCACGGATGAAACCATAGAACATTTTTAAAACTACTTTTAATGGCTTTACTTATCAGCTTTATGAAGGGCCAATTTTTTTTCGAGTCAGCTGTTGAAGTCCGTAAATAGTGAATACAATTTTGCGTTCTGTTTTTAGAGAATTAACACAGGCAGCGTGATTTTACTTTTTTCAACAAGACTTTGCAACAGTCATACGTCAATATTTCGATGACAAGAATTGAATTTGTGTTTGTGGACAGAATTATTAGTAGAGATTTGTGGCCCCCTCAGTCCCCCAATCTAACCCTCTGCGATTTTTATCTCTGGGATAACTTAAAACATAAAGTGCACAAGACAAATCCACACACCCTGGAAGAATTAAAACAAAATATCCGCCAGGAAATTTCTCAACGTGAACTACGGCGAGTGATGGATAGTTTCCTGAAGAGGTGCCAAAAATGTATGGACAACAAAGGTGGCCAGTTTCAGCATCTTCTTGCATAAAGTTGGTAAGTAAAGCCTTTAAACGTAGTTTTAAAAATGTTGTATGGTTTCATCCGCGCCTTTCTATGATAGCAATAGACGGTAACGAGCGCCGAGGACGCGAACAGGAAAAATACCGCGCAGGCGGTTTGTAGTTTTTTGGCTCACCCTTTATAATAGTGATAGGATGGTACAACTATTTGTTGATACTCACTTTATAAAAAAACTGTGAAGGCTTTTTCACTGAATTCTGTTCTCATCGCTAGTTTTCTGTGCATAAACACATGTGACCAATTTTGTATTGTATGCTAATTCCGAAATTGTTCTTGTTTGAGATTCTCCAATTGGCAGCAACCTTTTTTTATCTTGATAATGTCACAGGTTATATATCTCATATCTTAAATTCTGATTTGTTTCTGCTGGATTCACAGGTTTTGGTCACCGGAGTGATAAATGTAATGGCTGAGGGTGTCATCAAGCCAGACTATTGCAGAAACGTGATTTAGTGCGTCAGCTAAATAAGATTCATTCACAACTCAGTTAACGCTGCACGTTAATAAGAATCTCAACTTCTTCGCCAATTATTTTGTATGTTTTCATTTAGACACAAGAGTATGGTATGTCGCATTGATTCACCCACAGGAAACGCAGTCAAGGTCTATCATAAGCTATAGTCCAACTCTTTAGGGCCACATGTGAGACAATAACGTTAGGTCTCGACTACTTTCATTCCATATTTAGTATAGAGTTAAAATAACTTTCAGTAATGCAAAACTTAAAAATTTAAAAGTATCTCAAAAGTTTGTCAAAGTTTTAGGCATACTTCCATATCACCGAGTGTCGAGGTCCCATCCCTAGTATATACAAACAAATGGCTACAAAGGCATTCTAATTTGAGGGCTTTATATTAAATCAATTATGCAGCTCTGCCTTAGGTGTTGGAGAGATGTCAAACATTTAGGAACACGGAATAAAAAGTTGCATTTAAAGCGCTCAATCCGGCCCTGTGTATTTCAAACAGAGTTTTTTAGACCCTTTGTTACGGCCTTCTACGGAAACGTATAACAAGATTTTGGCCTGTTTTGTAAGCGTTTGTGTCCTAGATTGATAAAAAACCCTGATGTGTTACATTCACATGACTATCTCTATCCTAAATCGGTTATTACTGGGTAAACATATTCTTAGAAACCTTAATTTTCTATCTACTCAATTTTAATCAAGAGAAACGTTTTGCATATACAGCTGCATTACACTTATAGATACAAAGAGAACAGCGATAGTCAAATTTGTAAGGGTACAATCGCGAGAAACAACTGAATATCAAAGTATTGAACAATTCGAACCTTTAATTAATGTTTATGCTCAACCATGCCAAAATGTAGTATTTATACGACTGGTAGCAGTACTTTAATGGGCCTCATTAAAGTACACCTGTTTATTAAGGTATTGGTATTCGACCAATCAGAAGTGGCCACGTAACATTGTGAAAGCGCAAGTATCGATTATTCTGCGTAGTACGTCTCACAACGCTAGCAACTTTGTTTGACACAGGTGCTACAAGGCCATTGTATTGTAACTATAGATTAAGGAATAACGATTGTAACACATCATTGAAACCAGAAACGAATACTTATGAAACCTTAAATTTAGATACATGGTCGAGCATAAACAGTTGTATGAAACATGAGTATGATGCTGATTAAAACGCTCGTATAATAATACTCGCGTTTTAATTACTGCCATTATAGTCTCGTTGCATAATATACTAATATCTATTTACCGCACAAGAAAGTTATTCGAAATAAATTTGTGTTTCTTCTTTCCGATGAAGAGCACTTTGCAGGCTATTCTGAGGAAATTGTAGATATAAATTTGTCGTTAAATATGTTTAATATATAGTATTTCAATTTAAATTGTTAGTCATTTTTTAGAAAGTAAAAAATTTGGAAAACTATTCCATTTTAAGGGTATTTTGGGGTAGGGGATTTCTTGAAAATTTTCGTTTCACATCTTTAGAAGGTATTGAACTTATATACCAAGTTTGGTGTTTATCCAACTTTTGGTTTACCTTTTTCTAAAAATGCGTTTCAGGTCGCTCAAGACATGTATTTCCGGTGAAATATGGGTATTGAATTTGAAATGCAATACCTTCTCTACCTGCTATGTACTGTGTGGTAGAGAAAATAAAAAGTTAGTTGGCATTATTAGATTTTGTAAAGTTGGTTTGTCTCGGCGCAGATGCAAAGAACGCGGTTGGTTAAGAGGTTATTGTTGATTTTGCTAGTTTGACTAGTCGTATGATCTAGCGGCAGACGTGAAGATCTATGCCGAAGTAGAGGAAAAGTCGCGAAACCGCCTGCAGCAGTATTTCTCACGATAACAAATGAAGGGGTCTCGGCGAAAGGCAGACAAAGGCTGGTGGTTTGGATATTAACCATGTTGGCGGTGGATGAGCAGTTTGGCTTGAGGCTTTGCACACTTTGTTCGCAATAATCCCCCCTCCCTCTCCTCCCTCTCTCTGTGTTTCCCTTTTCTGAACATTTTCGACCAAGTTGCCTGTAACGTCACTTCAAAGAGCGAATGTTCAGCCTTGCGGTTCCTTATTAATTGCGTTCACGCTATTGTCGTATCTTGATGCCTGCCCTGCCATCTCGTGGGTATTCGCCAAACTCTGCCCTTTATTTCTTGTTCCTTGGTGCATCGGCAGCTGCAAACTTTTTAAATCCCTTCTACAAAACCTTGCTACTTTCTCCACCACGTGCATACAAGGTATTGATTGCATTCCAAACAAAACTTATATTCCGCGGCTTCATCGGAAATACACGTTTTGAGGACATGTCCGTGTATATGGGAACAGCACAACTCAAGACGAATAGTCGGATAAATACCTAACTTAGTATTTTAGGTTCAAAATCTTCCTAAGATGCGACACGAAGATTTTCAAGAAAATCACCCCACCCCCAACTATCCTTGACATGAAACATTTTCCGAAATTTCTGATTTTCTAAAAAATGGCCGTTAAAGATTTTGATTGAAATACAATATATATAAATGATATTTACGTGACAAATAAAATGTGCATCTTGAATGTTCTGAGAGTCGCCTGTGATGTCCATCTCAATTGGAAGAAATGTTATCTTGTACAACTGCTAAACGGTAAACGATAGACGAAATCGTACTTCACAAAAAATGTAGATCTCTTTAAAACACAATTTACTTCAAATTTCTGAGACATCCGTTATTAAAGGTTCGAATTGTACATTTCTTGGTCACTCTCTTGAAGTCTTGTCAACATTCAGTTGTTTCTCGCGATGTCATGGAAACAGTATGGAATTTTAAGGCCAGCATATAGCGTCCAGTTGTTAAACATTTGACTATCGCTGTTCTCTTTGTATCTATAACGAAATGTGTAATGTAGCTGTTTCTGTAAAGGTTTATTTGGATTAAAATGTAATAGTTAGAAAAGTAAGCTTCAGTAAGAATAATTTGTATACCCACTAATAAAGATATACGGTAGAGAAGGTCATGTGAACGTAACAGATCAGATTTTTAGAAAAATGTCCTCTTGTACGTGTGTGTGAACAGCGTAGCTTAAAAACTGAAGTCGTATGAACACCAAACTTGGTATTTAGTTTTAGTATCTTCCAGAGATGCGACACAAAGGTTTTCAAGAAAATCACTCCACCTCAAACTACCCTTTACATGGAACATGTTTTGAAATTTTTTATTTTATAACAAATGGCTAACAGTTTTGATTAAAATGCCACATATGAAAGATAATTTGCATGACGAATAAAACTATGTTTTGAATTTTCTGGAAATAGCCTGTGTAGCTATTTCTGTAAAGGTTTGTTTGGATTAAAAGTAGTAAATGCAAAAATAAAATTTAGTAATGCTATTTTTATATCCAATAATAGTCATGTGAATGTAACACATCAGGTTCTTTTTTTAAATTTAAAATTAGTCAATATGTTGATAATTATCATATAAAGCTGAAATTTTTGCACGCGCATTATCTTTAGTTAAACACGTGTGCATTTTTTAAAACTAAATAACAGAGATTTGTAAATTCAGTCGCAGTGTGTGTCTGAAATATGAAAGTTAGTGTTTCTCAGTGTTGCGGTACATACGCGCACGCACACCGATGGAGGTTTTTGTAAATTGTTTTTTTGATTAGGGAGTTCGAAAACGTATATTTCCGGTGGATATCTACACTGAGATTTTGATAAAGGAGGTTTGCCACACCCTGTGATAACATCTCTATCAGAAATTAACAGCGTCAATAAACCCCGCAGCTGTTACTCAGAGAGATGCCTCGTGTTTACACGTAATGTCCATTTAGAATACTTGCAGAATGTTTGTGCAGATAACGTCAGGGCATTAGTATCGATTTCTCATCGATGTATGAACATGTGGCTCAAGGGAAGAAGTTCCTCTTCCAGGGGGGGGGAGGGAGGGGCTCCAGGATTTTACTTTCCTTGTTCTTGGCTTAGTTTCTTGGGGATATGCACGAAGAAAGTTGCTTTGGTCATCCCCAAAATGCTTGCACATATTGGCGAAGTCATCAGGGGGAGAAAAAGAATCTGATATATCAGCCACAGGACGTTCTCTGCCATTGTAACTTCACGTAATCCCTTCAATATTATAGTATTCATATTCATATCAAAAGCTATACTTCTGTTCACTTCACGTCACTCTTGATCGAAATTCCACTGGAAGTAGCTACATACGCTGCAAAACCTAAGGACGAAGGTAATCTTCCCATGCTGTGACACACAGCTCGATGAAACTGGAATCATACATAGAGGGAACTGCTACAGTAGACTGCTACAGAGACGAACAGAAATACCACTTTTATTCATAGTCCATAAGCTGAACTAAAGTCAATACGACATATGATGGCTCTCTAGATTTACAGAAACAGATACATGGTGCTTAAAAGGGTGTATGATCACCACGGACAGCAATGCATGCTCTGCATCGTGCTCCCATGCTGGCCACAAGGTTGGTAAAGCAGTTCTTTTGGTAGGGCGTTCCATTCCGCCACCAGCGCTATTGACAACTGTTGGATGGTCGTTGGTGCATGTGGATGTGCTGTAATGCATTCCACACATGTTCGATGGGATTTAAATCGGGGGAACAGCCAGGCCAGTCCATTCGCCGAATATCCTCTCGTTCCAGGAGATCCTCCACCTGCGGTCGCGCATTGTCATCCATAAAAATTAAGTCAGGGCTGAACCCCTGAAAAGACGCACATGGGGAAGGAGTACAGTATCACAATAACGTTGACCAGTGAGCGTACCGTGTTCAAAGATTTGGATGTCGGTGCGCCCATGCTATATTATGCCTCCCCAAACCATAACACCCGGACCACCAAAACGATCATGTTCAAGGACATTCCTGGGTACCATACGTGTTCCCACCTCTCGCCAGATGAGGGTACGTAGAGAATCACTACTTAGACTGAATCTGCTCTCATCCGAGAAGAGCACGCGACCCCATTCCTCGTTGGTCCAATTTTGATGCTCTTGGGACCATCGCAAACGGTGCCGCCGATGTGCGGATGTCAATGGAACACAACGTACTGGCCGTCGGGCAAAGAGACCACCTCTGTGTAGTCGCCGTGTCACTGTATATCGTGAGATTGCGTGCCTAGCTGTCCTGTTAAATGTGGTTGCAATTGCACCCGCTGTTTGGCGTGGATCCCTTCTTGCCTGTTGCACAATGTAGCGGTCATCTGCTGCTGTAGTTGAGCGTGGTCGACCACCACCTCTCCTTGGGACAGCAGTGCCTGTGGTCTGGAAGGTTCCCCATGCACGTGAAACAATGCTGCGAGCAATTCCAAACTCCTGAGCAACACTCGTCACACTTCGCCCTTCTTCCAGTTTCCCGATGATTCTTCTTCGTGTGAAGTCATCAAAATGTTGTCCACGGGCCATGTTGCAATGAAGAACACCACTACAGTGCACCGTAACAGATCACTAATTGCCACACACCGTCTTGTCCTGCCCCGGGACCAGACCCATTTGGCACTATAGGCTCGTTACACTCACGCCATGTGACGTCCAGCTTTCTGTGTACGTGTGAGAGACCTCCCGCACCTTCATCTACTTCCACCAAGTAGTTCATTTGTTATGTTACTTTACCCATCTCGTCCTTAGGTTTTGCACACCAGTGTATTTTGAGGGTCCCAAATTTTAGATAAAGCCGTGCGTGTGTGAACACAGAACTCTTAACATGAAATGTTTAATCAATACCAATTATAGTATTTAAGCTCAGTATATTCTAAAGATGCGACACAATGATTTAAAAAAGTCCTACACCCCAAACTACCCTTTACATGGAAAAAATTTATAAAGGTTTAATTTACTCAAAAATGGTTATACTGATTAAAATATCACTCGTGTAAAGTACTTGTTTCAAATAGAATACCTTGAATTTTCTGGGAATAGGTCGTGAAGACCTCTTAATTCTAAATGAAGTTTTAATAATCTTGCATAACTGGTAAACGTTAAGCGAGAGACGTAAACGTACTATACAAAAATTGTAGATTCCTTTAGAAACACACAATTTATTCAAAATAAATTTCTGTGACATCAACCATTTCCTAGCTATCCATTATTACTGCTTTCAACATTCACTTGTTCCTCGCGATGTCATGGAAACAGTATGGAATTTTAAGGCCAGCATATAGCGTCCAGTTGTTAAACATTTGACTATCGCTGTTCTCTTTGTATCTATAACGAGATGTGTAATGTAGCTGTTTCTGTAAAGGTTTAACTCCTTTAAGGTGAAGTAGATTGAACAATAAGCTTTTGCAAGAATGGTTTTTGGAAGCGCTATAAAAATAAACGATATTGGGAAGTCAAAGTTGAATTATTAGTCTTATTGTTTACTTTCTCTACTACGTATAGTAATTAGGGGAATTATTGCTTGCCACCGAAAAATTCGATACCGGGATTTCACCGGAAATACATGTTTTGAGGTCTCATGAATCCGAATTAAAGTATTTTTGTCTGTGTGTGTGTCTGTGAACAGCAAGTTGGATGAGTACCAAACTTGGTATATTATTTCAGTGTCTTCCAAGTATTCGAGACAAATATTTTCAAGAAAATCCCCCCATTCTGACTACCCTTTACATAGAATATTTTTCGAAAGTTTTAATTTTCCCAAAAATGGCTATTTTGGTAAAGATATATGTTCAAGATATTTTCATGGCAACTGAAATGTATATCTTGAATTTTCAGGGTATGTTGCCAAACGTTCTCTTCATTCTGAATGACTTCGTATAACTAGTAAAGCGTAACAAATGTAGATCTCGTTAAAATAACCAATTTATGTCACTACATTTTTTGTGTGGAGTTAACTATTTCTGAGATATTCCTTGTTATTTGTTGGAATTTTGCAATACTTATACTTTTTCTCAAATTCGTTATTCGTTTTTTTATGTCCTGGACATGCAAAGAGAATGGAATGCTCCACATAGCAACCAGCGCTTAAAATATTTGACTATCGCTTAAAGCCTACCAATTCCCCTTGCATCTGCAAGAAAATTAGCAATAAGATTAACATCTCGATTAACATGAAGCATATGGAGAATAAGCGTTTGTAAAAATAGTTTGTACAAGAGTAGAGAAAGTTATTTAGCCGATCAGCAAGATAAATTAGATTAACAAATGTATAATGTTAACAAGTATATGATATTAACAACTAGATTTGCCTAGATGACGGTGACAAGGTATTAAAGTTGACAAACAGGATATTCAATTGGTTACAATCACTGACTGAGAACTGTATTTGGATGGGTGAGGTTAATTATTAGAGTGAGACGTCACTATCTTCGTAATCGGTGAGCAGGAAGTTTTGAAGTAGTTTTCTTTTTCATCTTTTTTTTTGTGGGGTTCTCAGTCCTGTGTGGTACGTTGCAGCGAAGAAGAGTTTCTTTGAGAGCACTGTTGTATGGGAAGAGTTCCAAATTCCTGACGGAGCTGGTCATTTCTTATGAATCGTGGAGACTTTGTGATTGTGCGGAGAAGTTTGTTCGACTAATGTAGGGCGTATGTAAGGGACACTTGTATAGCAGTATAGAGTACTCCAGTCCAAATAGTGGTCTTGTGTAGTAGAGGATATGTCAGAATTCCAGGTTAGTTTTGTGTCTAGCATTACTCCTAGATACATCCATTGAGGCAGTACTTTTTAACACTTAAACGATTTCAGTCAAATTATATAATATAAAATAAATTAACAGCTCGCCTTAAAGCAATATGTGTATAATATAATATATAAAATGTATGTTACAGTCATTGTATTATGTTTATTTTATTATGTACATGTATAATAATGTTATATGAATGTATTACGTAGTTTAACAATGTAGGAGCTGTGAGAATAGAACCCGAAATTTGCCAACAATGAGGTAACCTTGAGACAACAATAAATTAGAAAGTTTAATAATGCTACTAATAGTTCTTGGAACAATAGTAATGTAATATTTAAAACAGTTTATAAATAGCCAATCAACAACTAGTAAAGCTAAAAGTTAAATAACGCTATTCTATTAGAGTAGGATTAGCTAATCAGAGACTTGGAATAGAAAAAAATATACAAATTCATGCGGTAGACGCTACAAGAAAGCGTAACCAAGCAGTTCGCTCGGTACAGATTTAGTGCGAGATATGAAAATTCATTGCGGGGAGAATAACATAAAGTTTACCTGTTAAAAGTGTAATTAATAATAATCTCACAGCTCTACAGTAGGATACATCAGTGAAGTGTTATTTAACCGTGTGAAGGATTAATAAACAAGGTGCAATACAATTATAATTTGTGTAAGCCTTGTTCTTTAGCCCTACCAGCCCTGTTAAGAGATACGTACTCTATAAAATATTAATGACGCAGCCGAGGCATATATATAATATTTAAATAAATAACATTAAAATAGTTACTACACAAAGTAAACGTGGGGCGAAAGCTACCGGAAAATTAAACGTGGGGCGAACACTCCTAGAAACAAATTGGCATGCTCTAAAACAGCTTCAAATTAGTGCCTAAATATGGTGCAACCGCTACAACAATTAAACCCCTTCACCATGTAAGCTGTTTTTCCTGGAATTGTAAGATAGTTGGGTTGTTACATAGTCTTAAGGAGGAGATCTTACTTTCGGTCTTGTTGGTGTTTAATCTCATTTTTCAGGTTGTTAACCATTTAACGATGTTTATATTAGTCTTTTTTAAAAGAGAGTCATTCCTACCCTTCGCAGAGTCTGGGAGTATAAAATTACAACACAGTCAGTTGTTTCTCAAGTCAAAGCCCCCGATTCCATCATAGAGGTTAAAGGGGGCTATCTCAACAAAATTAAAATTTGCAATTTCCAAAAACAATTGCCATGATTAACAAGAAGCAAAAGAAATAAGATGTTTTAGTTACAATTCTGGAGATTAGATTTTTATGGAGGTTTTAGGGCGGTGAAATCTCGATACTAAATTGTTGGATGGAATGAAATACAGGGTTATTCAAAAAGAATGAACAGACTTTAAATATTTATTTCTAACGAACGACAATAGATGTCGACACATGTGATACATCACTGAATAGAGAAAAGTTCAAAATTTTATTTTATGTGTTCAAAATGAGCACCATTTGTTATGCGAGGACCAGTACTTTTCCGTTTGCGTACGCAACCATCTTCTAGGAATTTATTGCATCAGTTGTAAATTGTTTATGACGAGGCGGCTCGTTGTTGAACTTATAACGAAATACACGCTGCAATGAAACAATGGATTCACTCCTTGCATACTGCAACACGCGCAACGACTTCTCCTGTGGCGTTGCTATTTTCTCGTAAACAAACCCAGCGCCCCTATAGGCACTGAATGGTACTGATAGGTGGGGGCTTAAAACTTTGAACTCTTCTCTATTCAGTGATGTTTTGTATGTGTCGCTATCTATTGTCGTTCATCAGAAATAAATATTTAAAATCTGTTCCTTCTTTTTGAATAACACGGTACTTGCTCTGCGTCAGCGTCTAAGGAGCACATTCGGGAACTTTCGGGTCCCCCCACCCTGATCTGGGGGGGTGTTTCAATCTGGAAACGTTAGGGACCCCGTTGCGCTGTACTTGCTGCCACCTTATCCAGCCGCCCTTCTTACTCTGTCGGCTCAACCCTTCTTTCCGGAGGAACTGATATTCTACTAGATGGGGGGTTGAGAAAGAAAACCTATGAAAATAAACTTTTAGAGGAAGTTAGGCGACCGGTGGACACATTGCCACACACCTGCAAGTGGCAACATGCCCGTGACCTCGCTGTTTGCTACTTTCTAACTTGGTAACATCAGTCGAAGTTACTTTTCTGAGAAGGAAACGAAATCTGACTTCCGCTGACTGTCCATAAAAGTGGTAGCCAAGTTTTTTTTATGGGCAAGACATGAAATGCATGTTTACCAGTCGACATGTCCAAATGGTTTTCCTCGTGCTGGGCGGAGAGGGAGAGAAACTTCTCCACACTACAGTAAATCAATTTTAAAAGCCTTCCTCCCTTTCATTGAATCCAGATAAAGAAGTTTCCTGCACACGCTATCTCCTGGGAGAAATCTCTGCATTGATTCATTTGTTTTCGGACAGTGTTGGATGCAAAAAAAAACTGCACTCAGGAAAACAAATGTATAGAGCTTTTTCTTATTCTAGCGTCACTAAGTACTGTATCTGACCCAAAAATTCCCTAAGGGTCATTCTTAAAGCATCTGATGGGTTTATTCACACGACTTTCTGTACTCACACCGCTACAAACTATTGTTTATTCTTCTATCTAGTTAACCCACATAAACCTTATTTTTTATTTAGACACTTCGTTTTGGGAAAAGCGATCAGAGTTTTGCTTTCCCTGGAGCGTATAGTAAATAGGGGAATTATTGTATTCCACCCAAAATTTCGATACCGAGATTTCACCGGAAATATATGTTTTGAGACCCCCTGAATCAAAGAAAAAAGTCATTTTTAGAAACAGGTGCTTGTGTGCGTATGTGCGTAGCTCAAAAACGAAAAGTCTGATAAATACCAACCTTAGTATTTGAGTTTACTGCCTTACAAAGATGTGACACGAAGATTTTTGAGAAAATCCACCACCTCCAACTACACCCAACATTTTTCGAAATTTTTTATTTTCTAAAATAGGCTCAAACGATTTCTATTAAAATACCATATATTAAGGATATTTACACGATGTAGTCTTTGAAGTCCTCTTCATTCAGAAGGAACATTGTATAACTGATAAACGTTAAACGACAGACGAAAACGTACTACACAAGAATTGTGGATCCCTTTAAAACACACAATTTCTCTCAAATAACCTTTTCTGTGGCATCAGCATTTCCAAGATATCCGTTATTAATGGTTGGAATTGTTAAATACTTAGCCATTCTTTTAAAATCCCCTCGATTTTCACTTGTTTCTCGCAATGTCATAGAAACAGTATGGAATTTTAAGGCAGCATATAACGTCCAGTTGTTAAACATTTGACTATCGCTGTTCTCTTTGTATCTATAACGAAATGTGTAATGTAGCTATTTCTGCAGAAGTTTATGTAGATTAAAATGAAGTATATGCCTCTTAATAAACTATAGAGGGTAGAGAAAGTCATGTGAATGTAACGCATAGAATTTTTAAAGAGCATGTTGCTATGCGACTGCTTTGAAATTCCGTAGAAATTGACAAATGTGCAGTGCTTTTCGTTCACGCTGTGGCCACCGCACGACTGCATGCCCTCCGGTCGGTGCAGCTCGATTACCGCTGCAACAGTTATCCCTGCAACCGCCTCACGTTCTCATAGTTACAATTACAATGATAATAAACACATACTTTATCATAAGAGATGTTGTCCTTCTTAGTCCATACATTTCTGGCTTCTTCTCAGCAAATTTTCATTCACACTGTAGAACTCAGTATCCGAAATTAAAAGAATTCATCGCCTGATCTTTGCTTTTAGTTTTTCCAGTGTATGGAGTTTGTTGCAAAACTCATTTTTGAAGTTTCTCCATAGATAAAAGTGGCCTACAGTTAAATCAGGGGATTGTGGGGGCCATAATCCTTGATTTACTCTATCTTAAAAAAAACGGAATTAAATTTAATCACTCCTCAGCTGTATGCGCGATAGCATGGTTGGAAAACCCATACTGATATTCAATTTGGTCAGCTCTTCAAAAAATGGCGCAATTCATTCCTGCACCTCTCTGCATTTGTTTTTTCAATAAATATAGGTCCTATTATTCTGTATGCACTCACTGCATACAAATTTTCGCGCCATGCAAGAGAATCTCGTGTGTAAACTCGGGTTTCTCTGTGCTCCAATATATGTTACTTTGCCATATAAATGGAACCATGTTTAGCAATAAGTCCAATTACAAAACTTTACCAGATTCTGATGAAAAATAGGGCGTGTGCAGTAAACCTCCATACATTGTAAGAACTGAAATAAAACATGAGGCGAGAAATTCACTTAATCTCTGATATTGAACTCACGAGCGTGAATAAAAATTTCCTGAAATGCGTGGATAGAGAACTTTTGCAACATCTCTTATGATAAGGTACGTGCTTATTATAATTGTAATTGTAACTATGAGAACGTGAGGCTGTTACGGGGACATTATAACAATGATTAACAAACTGTACGATTTAATGAGATCTGTTCTTATTGTATAGTAAGATTTTGTGTATCTCTTACGGTTTACCAGTTACACAGAAGTTTTCAGAACAGAGATTGATACTTCCCGGCATTTGCCAGTTATAAGGAGTGGCAGAACTTGAATCAAACTCCTGTACTCAAGTTCGTGTCTTGCCAATTTCGGCTACCCCTGTTGGTATAAATATTGCTCATGCTAATATCAAAATCTTTGGCCATTTTTGAGACAATAGAAATAACGAAATATTTTCCATGTAAAGGTTTGTATAAACCTTATATGCAAGTGGTGGATATATCAATTTGTTATTGAACTATGAGTGTGGTTGGTACCTCTGTAGGTACCATGGAGGTCATTAAAAGTAAAAGAAGGAACACAGCCTAGTTGAGGCGGAGATGTAATCGTACGAGCGAGCGCTTGGTCCAGCATGACTCACGTTCCTTGTTACAGACATGTAAAGTAACATGATAACTTCCGCTGCATCGGTCGGAGAAAGCACCTGATTTTGTGCGATGTTGACCTTGTACCTGCAGCTGTTTCATGGCCCGCGGCGTTCGCTGCTGAAACACGATCTACTGGCTAATACTGCGAAAACAACCCGCAACGTTTCATAGTAGATACAATAGAAGCTGAAGTGATACAATGTGATGTGTTAGATTAGAAATACATGTTTTGAGACCCCCTGAATCCAAAAAAAAAATTTTTGGAAACATGTCCGTGTGTGTGTGAACAGCATAACTCAGAAACGAAGTGTCGGATAAACACCAAACTTGGTAGTTAGGTTCAGTATCTTCCAGAGATGCGACACAAAGGTTTTCAAGAAAATCCCCCACCCCAGATTACCCATTAAACGGAACATTTTTCGAAAATTTTAATTTTCTCAAAAATGGCTCTAACGATTTTGATTAAAATATCATATGTTTAAGATATTGTCATGACAAATGAAATGTATATTTCGAATTTTCTCGGAATGTCTCCAAAAGTATTCTTCATTGTGAACGACTTTTGCATTGCTGGTAAACCATAAGAGATAGGCAAAATTTTACTACACAAAAAAATGTAGATCGCGTTAAAATTCACAATTTGTCATATACTTTTTTGTTGAGTGAACCATTTTCGAGATATTCCTTGTTATTCCCTTTAATTTTCCAATACTTATACTTTTTCTCAAATTTCGTTATTCATTTTTTTTTGTCCTGGTAATGCAAAGAGAATGGAATACTCCACATAGCAACCAGCTCTTAAAACATTTGACTATCGCTTAAAGCCTACCAATTCCCCTTGCATCTACAAGAAAATTAACAGTAAGAGTAACATCTCGATTAACATGAAACATATGGAGAATAAGCATTTGTAAAAATAGTTTGTTCAAGAGTAGAGAAAGTTATGTGAGTGTAACATATCAGATTTTTAAAACTACTTTTAAAGGCTTTACTTACCAACTTTATGAAAGGAGATGCTGAAACTGATCACCGTCGTTGTCCATACATTTTTGGCACCTCTTTAGGAAACTATCCATCACTCGCCGTCGTTCACGTTGAGAAATGCTGGCAACTTCCTGGCGGATATTTTGCTTTAATTCTTCCAGGGTGTGTGGGTTTGTCTTGTGCACTTTATGTTTTAAGTTATCCCAGAGATAGACATCGTTAGGTAGGGTGACCGAGGGGGCCACACATTTCTACTAACAATTCTGTCCTCAAACACACCTTCAATTGCTCTCACTGAATTATTGGCCTATGAGCTGTGACAGAGTCTTGTTAGAAAAAAAAGGCAAAATCATGCTCCCTCTCTGTTGATTCATGTTAACTGTTGATTCTAAAAAAAATGGCCCTATAAATCTTTCCCCACTAATGGCGTACCATACACAATTTTTTTCGTCATGGAGGGGTACTTCATGAACAATATTAGAGTTGCCAGAGCTCCAATAACGATTATTTTGTGTACATACATATCCATGAAGGTGGAACAAACCTCGTCCGTGAAAAATATTAAATATGGGTTTATTCCGCCGTTGTATACATACTCCTCACAAAATGTGCGTCTAATTACAGGATCACCTGGTTGAAGAGCACGTGCCACAGTTATTTTATATGGTTTTAACTTCAACAATTTGGTAACTCTTCGCGCAGAGCTATAAGAAATACCTGCCTGTTGTTAAACACAACTAAACGATTTGGTGGGGAGGGGGGAGTCTCCAAAACGATGAGCGATGTCGTCTAATGGTTTTTCGGCAATAACCCAAGTTGTCATTTAGGTTTCTTAGACCGAACACTTCCTGTGGCCTGAAATTTATTGTAACGTGTATAGATTGTTGTACGGTCTGGAACTTTTACACCCGGAAATCTTTCTGTAAATTGCTATTTTCACTTGACGAGCTGAGTTAACACCTTCGAATCGTAAATAAATAACTCGTAATAACTGAACTACAGTATATTATTGACAACTCAATAATGCAGAGCCAGAGCAGAGCAAAGCCGCGTCAGTAGCGTGGCCTTGATCTGCAGCAGCAGCGCGGAATCATGTGTCCATACGCCCAGTGAAAAAACACCGCGCATCCGGTTCTTAGTTCCTTGTGTCCTTGTGCCTATAATTTTCTTGGGTGATGTTAAGGCAATTTGCCCTCCAGCTGCCTTATTCTCTGTTGAGCAATTGCTTCGCATCCGCAAAGTGTGTGCTTCGCAGTTTCTTTTTCTTCTAAACAGAATCTATATAATAGTCATTCACCTCAGCCTTGCTCATCTTGTAAAATCTGGTGTGTTACAATCACATGTCTTTCTCTACCCTCTATCGCTTATTAGAAGGTATACAAACTATTCTTGCTAAAGCTTATCTACTACATTTTAATCCAAACAAACCTTTACAGAAACAGCTACATTACACATTTCGTTATAGATACAAAGAGAACAGCGATAGTCAAATGTTTAACAACTGGACGCTATATGCTGGCCTTAAAATTCCATACTGTTTCCATGACATCGCGAGAAACAACTGAAAATCGAGAAGACTTTAAAAGCATGTTTAAGTGTTGAAAATTTCGATATCTCGGAAACCATTGGTGGCACAAAAAAAGTTAATTGAAATAAATTATTTTAAAGGGATCTTCACTTCTTGTGTAGTACGTTTTCGTCTATCGCTTAAGATTGACCGCGTATACAACATTATACAAAAATCATTCAGAATGAAGAGGACTTCATAGGCTATTCCTAGAAAACTCAAGATATACATTTTATTTGTATCGTAAATATCTTCAATATATATTATTTTAACCAAAATCCTTACAGGCATTTATGAGAAAATTAAACTAGCACACATTTTTTCATGCAGTCCTTAAGAATCTTAAGTCTCGCTCGCTCGGAAGATAGTGAACTTAAATATCAAGTTTGGTTCACGTGAATTCATTTTTACCTATGTTAACTAGAGGAGTATTCCACCCAAAAATCCGTTCTTGAGAATTCGCCGAAAATATAAATGTTTCGAGCTCCGCAAACTGTTTGTAACATAAATTGTGTCTTAAAACGAGATGTACATTTTTACTTTCTCTACTACGTATAGTAAGTAGGGGAAGTATTGTATTCCACCCAAAAATTCGATACCAAGATTTCACCGGAAATGCATGTTTTGAGACCTCCTGAATCCAAAAAAAGCATTTTTGGAAACATGTCTGTGTGTCTGTGTCTGTGTGTGTATGTGAACAGCATAACTCAGAAACGAACAGTCGGATAAACACCAAACTTGGTATTTAGGTTCAGTATCTTCCAGAGATGCGACACGAAGATTTTCAAGAAAATCCCCTCACCCCAGATTACCCTTTACATGGAACATTTTTCGAAAATTTTAATTTTCTCAAAAATGGCTCTAACGATTTTGATTAAAATATGATATGTTTAAGATATTGTTATGAGAAATAAAATGTATATCTTGAATTTTCTGGGAATGTCTCCAAAAGTATTCTTCATTGTGAACGACTTTTGCATAACTGGTAAACCATAAGAGATAAGACAACATTTTACTACACAAAAAATGTAGATCGCGTTAAAATATACAATTTATGTGATATACATTTTTGTTGTTGAGTGAACCATTTTCGAGATATTGCTTGTTATTCCCTTAAATTTTCCAGTACTTATACTTTTTCTCAAATTCGTTATTCATTTTGTTTCGTCCTGGTAATACAAAGAGAATGGAATACTCCACATAGCAACCAGCTCTTAAACGCAATAAGATTGACATCTCGATATCTCGATTAACATGAAGCATATGGAGAATAAGCGTTTGTAAAAATAGGTTGTACAAGAGTAGGGAAAGTTATGTGAGTGTAACACATCAGATGTGTTGTGTTCTTTCTCTACAAGTTAAATTATACAAAAGTAATTCAGAATGAAGTGAACTTCACAAGCTGTTCATAGAAAATTCAAAATCTACATTTTTTTTGCCATGCAATATGGTATTTTAATTAAAATCGGATATATTTTTGAGAAAACGAAAAATAAGGAATAGGTCTGGTCCCATAGCTCACTTGGTAGAGCACCTGCCTGCTGAGCGAGGGGTTCCAGGTTCTGTGGGAACATTATTCCGTATCTTCTCCAGAGTCTGGAAGTATGAAGGAAAGTGTGTGTGGTAATAAGAAAGAAAGAAAACAAATGCAATGACAAGTGTATACGAGTTGACATTGACGACAGACGATATGCTCCAAAGGTGAAAAACAACTAATATGACCGTTGTAGTTAAAGACGGTGTATAAACTGAGGGAGTTTAATTATGGCTGTTGCACCACGTTCAGGCAACAATTTGAAGCTGTTTTAGACCACACGCGCAATGGATGCCAATTTGCGGGAGATGAGATTCTAGGAGTGTTCGTCCCACGTACGGTACAAACTTTCCGGTGGTCTTCGCCTTACGTTTAAGAACAAACATTTTATTTTAATGTTTATTTAAATATTATGTATGTATGCCTCGGCTGCGTCAGTAGTAATTTGTAGAGCACGTATCTCTTAGCAGGGCTGGTAGGGCTAAAGAACAAGGCTTACACAAATTATAATTGTATTGTACTTTGTTTATTAATCCTTCACACGATTAAATAACACTTCACTGATGTATCCTATTGTAGAGCTGTGAGATTATTGTTATTTGTACTTTTAACAGGTAAACTTTATATTATTCTCACCGCATTGAATTTTCATGTCTGACATAAAATCACTGACCCGTACCGAACCGAACTGCTTGGGTACGCTTTCTTGTAGCGTCTATCGTTTGAATTTGTACATTTTCTCTATTTCTAGTTTCTGATTGGCTAAGCCTACTCCAATAGAATACCTTTAATTAACTTTTAGCTTTTCTAGTTTTTGATTGGATATTTATAAACTGCTTTAAATATTACATTAGTATTGTTCCAACAATTATTAGTAGCCTTTTTTAAACTTTCTAATTTGTTGTCTCAAGGTTACCTTATTGTTAGCAACTTTCGGCTTCTACTTTGTAATTCTGCTTGCTACGGAAGGCAGCTTGCTTCTATTCTCACAGCTCCTATATTGTTAAACTGCGTAACACATTCACATAACATTATTATACATGTATACAGTAATATAAACATAATACAATGACTGTAATATATATATATTTTTCTATTATATTATACACATATTGCTTTAAGGCGGGCTGTTATTATATTTTGTATTATATAATTAGACTGATACTGCCTCAAATCCGAGCAATAAAAAGCAAAACATTTCCTTGTAAACAAAAAGAGTAGTTGCGGTTGGATGTTTTTGAAAATCTTAATATGGCATCCTTAAAAGATGCTGAACTTCAATATAAAATTTGGTATTTAGCCGACTTTTCGTTTTTGAGTTATGCTGTTCACACACAAATACGGATTGTTTTCTAAATATCTGTTGTATTACGTTCACATTACTTCTCTGCCTCTATTGTTTATTAGTGCGCATCCAAATTATTCTAACTAAAGCGTATTTTTCTATCTACTTCATTCTGGTCGAAATAAACCTTTACAGAAACAGCTACATTACACATTTCGTTATAGATGCAAAGAGAACAGCGATAGTCAAATGTTTAACAACTGGACGCTATATGCTGCCTTAAAAATTCCATACTGTTTAAATCCAAAGATCTTGAAAATTTTCCTGTCGAATGTTTGGGAGATGCTGAACTTGAGCCCCAAGTTTTGTATTTAACCGAATTTTTGTTTTTGAGTCATGCTGGACGCACATGCACATACACAGCTAAGTACGAGGGTAATCCAGAAAGTCCCAGGCGTTTTGAAATAGACAATTAACAAAATGCAAATATCAACGTTTATTACCTAAATTTGAAAGGTACACTCTTAAGCTATTTTTCTGCATAACCGCCATTAAGGCATTTATCATACCGTGGCACAAGTTTTTCAATACCCTCTCTGTAGAAATCTGAGACTTCAACCACTGGTTTACACCGGCATGCAGTTCAGCGTCAGTATCAAAGCATCAATTTGATGCACCAAACTCCGTGAAATTTGGGAAAAAGTTTCCGAAAATTCTGTAATCGTGAAATGATGATTTTCACAAATTTTGTCATCGATTTGCATTGACAGTTCATCAGTCATAAGGCTAGGCCTACCACTGCGCTCCTCGTCGTGAACATTTTTAAAATCAATGCACCATTGCCTGACTCGGCTTTCACTCATTATTCCCTGCCCGTAAACATCACAAAGTTGACGATAAATTTCAATTGGTTTGTTCTTTTTAGCCAACAGCACTTCACAAGTGGCGGGATTTTCTATTGCAGCGCACATTTTAACAACTCACAGAGAGCACAGTAAGGAAGGCACAGTCCTCACGCTACCACAGCTGGATGCGTACTGAATGTAGGAACGTTCTGACACCACGATGGCGGTTCTAGCCCTACTCATCGCCACGATAGGCCAAAACGTCTGGGACTTTCTCGTAGTAGAGAAACAAAAATTAGGCAATTACAAAAAAGAATTTAATTTACAGGTTTTGCGTTAAATTCAGTGTCGAATGCCCTAAAATAGAAGATAGTTTTTAGTTTATATGGGAAGACTACTAATAGTAAGATTTTTGCTAGGTATAAACTGTACTAACTACCAGAGTGCAAGAACGCACTGAAATGTAAGGCAATGCGTACATTTGGCTGAGGGAATGTTTGCTTCATTACTTTCTTCGCTAAACATAGAATGTGACGTTATTGAAGACGCGGTCGTGTTATCTCGACTGAATGATCTCAGGTGTTACAAAGAATACGTAAGCAGCTCTACGTCTCAACACGTGCCGTCTTAAGTGGTCACGAGCTCGATTCCCTTCGAGGCAAATTATTATCGCATTCCTTCTTTTTTTTCGCTAAAAATAAACATGACTTAATGCAGCAAAAACTGAAGAAATTAATTTTCTTGTTCTAATACATGGTGGTTAGTGTGCCAAGAGCGGGTTCTACACGCAAGTTTGGGGAATTGCCAAATTTTTGCGCTAATTGGGCTGTTAACTCTTTTGATTGCATTTGCATGTTTAAAGCTCGGCCAATATTAATGTAAAGGGTGTTTGAACACGGGTTTGTTTTTAGTGGACTTACAGCTTTCTCAGCTGCACGGATAATCTTTTAATTTATATTAGTGGAGCAGTTCAAGGTTTCAAAGTAATCTGGTATAGAGTGTTTGTTTTATTGAATAACATACAGTGTATAGGCACATCTGACACGCCATAAGTCGCATACCCATCTCTGAAAAAAGGCAAAAAAATTGCCAAACTTCTGAAATATGGATTTTAGAGTTATTAAAGATTACAAATCTCTTAAGGGAACAAGGTGCTCTGAACACATGGAAATTACACCTTAAATGTGTTAAATTACCGCTGCTCTTGAAGTACTCAATGGTGTTTCATGCAAGTTCTATGAATTATTGAGTAAATCAAGATAATTATTTCAAGTGATTGTTTGCATTGATATGTTATATAGTTGAGTCCATAAAAATTATTTCATTCAGCAGAAAAATAATAAAATTTACTCTTAAAACATGTGAGTTCATGTACCTTTTTCTCTGATACTACTTGCAATACAGTCAGACTTCTGTATGTTTGTTCTTAGTATTATCAGCTGTCTTCTGAACCTCAAGTATGTATAGCAGTTCATTAGAAATTGAAAAACAAATTATTTGCAAAGTCAAAAAAGTAAAAATGTGAAAAATTATAATTGTGATTCAGAAAGTTTAACTATGTGTTGTTTACATGTACTGAAAGTTTCAACTCTCTACCTCTCATAGTTTCTGAGAAAAAGGTACATAAGTATCCAAAAATGTTGTTTTGTGAAAACTGAATTTAAAGTTTGATCATTAAAATTCCGACACACTTCAGTACATTCCAGGGTCATAATCATCTGTACCTTCATTCCTGGATTACTTCAGCTTTTCTGATTGCCTTCTCTTGGTCCTGGCCTCTTTTGTTAATGCTGAACTGCTCGCTGGGCATGATATAGTCGTTCGTTGTTGAAACATACAAAAATATTCTAAAAGGGGCGTTGCATGTCAGCTTTAAAGGAATGCAGACTAGAATTTAAATGGTATTTAAATATCTTAAAAACCTCTTAACTCCCCAAAAGGTATATATTTTCTGAAACTGGAAATAACAGAGATTTTATTAGTGCCTAAAACAGAAAATGGCATTTTGACCTTTTCAGAGCACCCTGTCCCCTTAATTTAGTTGTATGTCATCTTTTAAATCATGTCATATAGCGATTTAAATGTCTGCCTGTAAGCCTAACTTGCTGTAAAATTATAGTAACAAACGATACATTTTGGTTGTATGAAAGTGAATAAACCATTCAAGAGTGGCGCAAGGAACGTTAAAATGCTAAATTAGTTCCAGAGGAGCAGAAAAGATGGAGTGACTGTATATGCATGGAATCATTTAAGTAGGTAACGATGTTGTCTTGGCATCTCTTCTCGGGTTTTCATTTCTCGGCACATTTTCAAATTGTTACACACGACATACTGTGTATGCCTATTGTTATTAACAGTATGAAAATTCTGATGTGTTACACTCGCATGACTTTCTCTACTCTTGTACAACTATTTTTACAAACGCTTATTCTCCATCTGCTTCATGTTAATCTTATTGCTGATTTTCTTGTAGATGCAAGGGGAATTGGTAGGCTTTAAGCGACAGTCAAATGTTTTAAGAGCTGGTTGCTATGTGGAGTATTCCATTCTCTTTGCATTACCAGGACAAACAAAAATGAATAACGAAATTTGAGAAAAAGTATAAGTATTGGAAAATTAAAGGGAATAACAAGCAATATCTCGAAAACTGTTCACTCAACAACAAAAAAACTATATGACAAATTGTGTATTTTAACGCGATCTACATTTTTTTGTGTAGTAAAATTTTGTCTATCTCTTATGGTTTACCAGCAATGCAAAAGTCGTTCACAATGAAGAATACTTTTGGAGACATTCCGAGAAAATTCGAGATATACATTTCATTTGTCATGACAATATCTTAAACATATGATATTTTAATCAAAATCGTTAGACATTTTTGAGAAAATTAAAATTTTCGAAAAATGTTCCATTTAATGGGTAATCTGGGGTGGGGGTATTTTCTTGAAAACCTTCGTGTCGCATCTCTGGAAGATACTGAGCCTAAATACCAAGTTAGATGTTTATCTGACTGTTTGTTTCTGAGTTATGCTGTTCACAGACACACACGGACATGTTTCCAAAAATGCTTTTTTGGATTCAGGGGGTCTCAAAACATGTATTTCTGGTGAAATCTCGGTATCGAATTTTTGGACGGAATACAATACTATACGTAGTAGAGAAAGTAATAATATTCATATTGTCTGAATTTTCATGCAATAATTTGAATTCTCATATTTAGCATTTTATTTTCTTCCAAACTAATTGGATAGTAAAAAATGCATCTCTACAATTTGTTTATATACTATTAAAGAGTTTAACCACAAAATATTAATTTTTGAAAAAAATAATTGCATCGCGCGAAGTAATTTTTCAAAACAGTAAAAACCTCTTCTTCTTTCTCTGTTTAACCTCCCCGTATGTAGGACTTACACCCTCCAGGACTTACAGGCGGGTGTTTGGGGTCAGAGGCCCGTCGAGGAGCAGATACTCGTGGATCAGGCAGAATATCCAGAATAGGTGATTCGTCCACCACAAATCCTATATGCGGGTCCCTGGGATTGAACCCGGGCCGCCTCGGTGAGAGGCAAGTAGTCCAACCACTTGGCCACGGCGCCGCCATAGTAAAAAGAATTATTAAAAAATTAGTATATCTGTAACTGTTGTAGAAATATACAAGAAGTTTTGTTTATATTGTTATACACCGGGGTGAGGCCGAAAGATTTGCAACTAAAATATTAAATTTAGTACCCCGGCATAAACATTGGGGAGCGTAGAGTCAGAGGCGGCAAAAGATACCATCTTGCTGCACAACGCTAAAGCAGGCGTGGAATCTTTAGAACATAAAAATAGATAAATTCACATTTATCTCTGATTTATGTGTCTTACATTATACACAAAAGGTTACAGACGTACACTGGGGGAGATGCCCCACGCACGCACACAACCAAACACTCAGAAGACCTACACTAGACTGACGCTACCACAGGACGCTATCAGACAATTGCCTTCACCCTCCCTCCCCCGACTAGGAATGTGAGGGAATTGCCACGCCGGACAAGAATTCAAAGTTACAAACGAAATAATTAGTTCAACAATATATTATACACAGCAACAATGTGTCCGACGCGACAATACATACACATATGTTACAGTATATTATGTATTAACCCTCATTGTAGTATTAAAATTTCAAATGGACAGACGTGGAAATGTGCATTCTTTTAAATTTCACACGTGGGTATCCTAGCTAGAATGTGGAGTAAGTATAAACTGGAATATTTAGTGTTTATACGTGGAATACGATTAATGCCCTTGTATAGCACGTGTTGACTTGCGTTCTGCAGCGGTTAACCTCTTGTTGATGCAATCTCTGACTGTAAGAAAATCGTCAAGAATTCCTATGTATTCATGAACTCGCGTCATTTAGCCTCGGTTGCGGTTTCAACCACGTGAATGATTAAATAAAGTACACTATAAGAATACTTTTTCAATAAAAAACACTCAATATTTCTTACAAACATTCATCGTACAATTCTTTATAATATTTGTCTGCTATATCAGTATCTTTGCGTGGCTTCAATTCTCTCTTATTCTTGGGTAATGACGTAGGCAGTCGTCATGGTAACTCACCTACCACGTGATAATACAATTCTGCTAGACAGTTGACATTCAGCGTTTTAAAATACTAATAATCATTGTTGGCAACTACCGTTATAAAGTTGAAAGATTATTAATTATATTTTAACTTATTTACAAATGTAATCTTATTCTTTATTCTACTAAACTTTACTTCATGTTATTTTACATTATTTTATGAGTTTCTTTTCCCCTCCGCATGTTTTATTTGATTATACAGGGAGAACCAAAAAATTACGAACCGGCTGCGCGGTGCTGTAGAACTCGACGTTTCTTTCTATAAACAAGGTATCGAAGCTATTGAACATCGCTGGTAAAAGCCTATCGAGCTGAAAGGAGACTATTCAGAGAAATAAAGATGTTTTTTCCTCAACATTTATGCGTTTTCTTTGTTAGGTCGGGTACTTTTGGGACAGCCCTCGTATTTATGGTTAGAATTGTTCAATACGTAACCATTCTTTTAAAGTCCTGTCGATTTTCACTTGTTTCTCGCGATGTCATGGAAACAGTATGGAATTTTAAGGCCAGCATATAGCGTCCAGTTGTTAAACATTTGACTATCGCTGTTCTCTTTGTATCTATAGCGAAATGTGTAATGTAGCTGTTTCTGTAAAGATTTATGTGGATTAAAATGCAGTAGATAGAAAAATAAACTTTAGTAAGAATAGTTTGTACACCCACTAATAAATGATTTAGGAGAGAGAAAATGATGTGAATGTATCACGTGAGATTTGTTATTCAAGGAGCCTCAAAATGTGTATTTCTGGTGAAATTTCGATATTGAATTTTTTGTTGGAATATCATTGGTACAGAAAGTACGTAACAAGCAGTCCATGGTTGACTGACGCGATATTTTGAGGCAGTATTTTTAACACTTAAATAATACCAGTCTAATTATATAATATTAAACAAACAGCCCGCCTTTAAGCAATATGTGTTTAATATAATATATAGAGCGTATTATTATCTTTATATTATTATGTACATGTATAATAATGTTGTATGAATGTTTTAAGTAATTCAACAATGTAGGAGCTGTGAGAATAGAAGCAAGCTGCTTTCCGTAGCAAACAGAATTACAAAGTAGAAGTCAAAAGTTGCTAACAATGAGGTAACCTTGAGGCAACAAATTAGAAAGTTTAATAATGCTACTAATAATTCTTGAAACAATAATGTTATATTTAAAACAGTTTATAAATAGCCAATCAACAACTAGAAAAAGCTTAAGTTAAATAAAAATTCATAGCGGTGAGAATAATATAAAGTTTTCCTGTTAAAAGTGCAATTAACAATCTCACACCTCTACCAGTAAACTGTTATTTAATCGTGTGAAGGATTAATAAACAAAGTACAATACAATTATAATTTGTGTAAGCCTTGTTCTTTAGCCGTACCAACCCTGCTAAGAGATACGTGTTCTGAAAATTACTACTGACGCAGCCGAGGTATACATATGCAATATTTAAATAAGTAACATTAAAATACAATGTTGATTTTTAAACGTGGGGCAAAGGCCACCTAAAAGTTTGTATCGTACGTGGGGCGAACACCCCAAGAAACATATCTCCCGCAATACGTGGTGCAACCGCCACAATTAATAAAAACCCTCAAGTTTGGCTCACATACGTGGGGCAAATAAACACCCTTAATTTGGGGATAGTTTTGCGACTCTTAGGTGTTAGATATTTGCATTAGCAGTAGACTTGATGTGCGCTGTAGAAGAACCCGAGGAATTGACAAGTTCGGGGACCGCACCCCATTAAAGCTCCCTCCTTATTATGAACCTCATGCAGGTGAACAAAAACAAATACTTTTGTCATCGCGCCTTTTCATTTCTGCTGTAACCCTGTTTGTTATGGAAACAAAGTGTGGACTTCTTCATTAAGGGATGTGCGAGGGCTGTGCAGGGATCAATTAAGAGCCAGGCGGCAGAGAGAAGAATATGAGTTACGGGGAGTGGGTAATGTATACGTGCACAGAATCGATCGACGTACCGCGGGGATGCGGTGTTAAAGTTTGCATCCTCGCCTGAAAGTTTTCCTGATGCTTCCCGCAACACAGTAACATGTCGCGGCCGGTATAGTCGTCACGTTTAAGGGGCACTGGGAATGAGTTTTTAGGTGAGAATGACCACATTTTCGATTTTTACTTCCTCTACCACGTACGCAGTAGGTAGAAAAGGTATTGCATTCCACCCAAAAATTCGAAACCCAGATTTCACTGGAAATATATGTTTTAAAGCCCCTTGAATTCAACACACAAATCATTTTTAGAAAAAAGAACTCTTTGTGTATCTGTGTGTGTGTGTGTGTGTGTGTGTGTGTGTGTGTGTGTGAGAGAGAGAGAGAGAACAGCAAAGCTAAAAAAAGCGGGATAAATACCAAACTTGTTATTTAAGTCCAGCATCTTACAAAGATGCAATGCTAACTACTGTCTACATGATATATTTTTGGAAATGTTTGATTTTCTAAAAAATGGTTCTAACAATTTTGATTAAAATATATACTAGAGATATTTATGACAAATGACATGTATATCTCGAATTTTATGAGAATAGCCTATGAAGTCCTCTTCATTTGGAAGGAATTTTGTATGATCTTGTATAACTGATAAACGTTAACCGATAGACAAAAACGTACTAAGAAAAAGCGTAGATCTCTTTAAAATACATGTGTCATAGGCTATTTCGAGATATTTGTTACTAATGCTCCGAATTGTTCATTACTTGGCCATTCTTTTGATGTCTTGTCAACATTCACTTGTTTCTCGCGATGTCATGGAAACAGTATGGAATTTTAAGGCAGCATATAGCGTCCAGTTGTTAAACATTTGACTATCGCTGTTTTCTTTGTATCTATAACGAAATGTGTAATGTAGCTGTTTCTGTAAACGTTTATTTGGATTAAAGTGAAGTAGATATAAAAATAAGCTTCAGTAAGAATAGTTTGTATATACACTAATGAACGATAGAGAGTAGAGAAAGTAATGTGAATATATCACACTAGATTTTTTAAAAATCTCACTATAGTTTTATCTACTGTATGTGTAATGAAAGTTTGTGTATTAACATGAAGTAGTTAGAAGAATAGGATTTTATATGAATAGTTTCTACAGCATTTTTCTTGACACTGTGGCCACCGCAAGGCTGATCGTGCGCCGGCCGCCGCTGCTCGAACTCGCGCAGAAGCAGTTATAATATCCCCGCAACCTCCTCACGTTATCACAATGATAATACATTACTTTGTTGTCCTTCTCTATCCGCACATTTCTGGCATCTTCTCTGGAAATGTTCATTCACACTCGAGAGTTCAATATCCGAAATTCCTACAATGTATGGGATTTGTTGCACACAACTTTTTTTCATGCGATTATCAGAGTCGGGAAAATTTCTATTGCGAAAATTTCTATTCTTCTCTGACGAAGCATTTATGGTTTATTTCGTCGCAAAATAACAGATATTGGAGCACAGAGAAACCCGATTTTACACAAGAGATTTCCTTGCATGACGTGAAAATTGGTATGCAGTATAGAACATACAGAATAAAAGGACCTGTTTTTTGTGAACAAGCAATAAATGCAGAAGGGTACAGGAGTGACTTATACCATTACTTGAACAGATAAGCGACGTTGAGTGCCGGGCATATAGCTGATGAGTAATTAAATTTAACTCAGGAGAAATTGGAGGATAGGGTAATTAGTAAAGGATTATGGACCTCACGATCCCCTGATTAGCTATATGCGATTTTTATCTTTGGGATTTTTTTACTGGGCGATTCCCTTAGTGCACTTCAGAGCTTTCGTGAGCTGTACAACTACTGCCTCATTGTTCAGCAAATCCAGCATTCCCTTCATATTTTATACGCTTCTGGCGTTAATGTGGAGTGTGCTTTGATTCCTGGTCACGTTGGTTTACCGGGGAATGAAGTTACGGATTCGGCAGCTAAGTCGGCAACCACAGATCCCAGTGTTACAATATCTCGGGTAACATCGGAAGACTAGGCTTGTGCTACCTGAGGAGTGGTTGGCTCTCCCTGGAAATAAGCTTAGAGTAGTGAAGCACATTCCGATAAACTGGGCAACTCGTCGTGAGGTCATTTTGGCTCGGTTGCGTATTGGCCCTTATCTTTTTAAGGGTGACCTTCCTCCTATTTGTCCGCTTTGTAGCAAAGGTCTGTCTGTCCGTCATGTGTTGCCAGAGTGTATTGTTCTAGCATATCTTCAGGACACTCTGCAACGCCGGCCAGTCTTGCAGAAGTCTTAGTGGAAAATCAAGCGGTTGATGGGATTTTTCATTTTATATCAAAGGTAAATTTCCAAATGCCGATTTGGTCATGTTAATAGCATATGTTTCATACTTCTTGGTTTAGTTTTATATATGTTATATTTATTTCTGACTTGTGCTTAGATTTTTTTGCTTTAGTATTATTTATGGGCGCTCTTTAACTGCTGTGGCCCTTAGCGTCGCAATCTATATTGGGTGTGAAAGACAGAACATTTTACTCAGAAGCCTCTTTATCAGGCTTGAGGTTCTTTTACATGCCGTAAATCTACGACACGGGACCACCCTTTCGAAGGAAGCTATGTTAAGGCTTTTTACACCTGAAAAAATCCATCGCCTTCCACCGGGTTTGGACCCGTGACCTCGGAAATTAGAGGTTAGCATGATACCCACTACACCGCGGAGGACGACTATAATTTTTATACTGCTATCTCCGGCTTTTGCTATGATTTTTATACTCCAATTTAACTCTGGCCTTTACCATGATCCGTTTTACAAGGTCGCTAATGGCCTAGCTGTTGAGCGCCCTTAAATACAAATCATGATTTTTCTGTGGGAGTACTTGAAAATCAAAGGTATGTAGCAAACCACATACATTGCAAGAACTAAAAGAAAACAACAGACGAGAAATTCATTGAATTTGGTGTATTGAAATTTCGAATGTGAATGAAAACTTCCTGAGAAGATATCAGAAATGTGTGGATAGAGAAGGGCAACATCTCTTATGATAAGGTATGTCCTTATTGTCATTGTAATTGTAACTATGAGAACCAGGGGCGGTTGCGGAGATATTACTCTTTCAGCGGTAGATTGACCTGAGTGTGGCCGCAGTGTGAGGGAAAATCGCTGTAAACGACTGAATTGAGAAGCTTATATGAATGCAACAATGAAACTTTTAAGGTTGCTATTGACCAGCAGGTTTTATACTTCAGCCAGCGTTAATTAAAAATTATTGAAATAACAAAATTGTAATTGATCGCCCAAAAATAGTAGGTATATAGTACTATAGGTACACGAATCGACTTTGTCTCGTATTTTCAAAGCTTTTCTCGACTCTGTTATTGAACACTTGCCGTTTGTAATTCTATTGGTGTTATCTGTACAGATTGTGACGGAGGATGAAATGTGTGATGGAAGGAGATGAAAAAAGGAAACATAAAGTAAGCAAAGACTAAAGAGCAGGAATTAAAGGTGGAGTCACATTTGGGACCGGAACAGGAGGGAGACGCCTACTCGAGTCCCGGCTGTCATTAGCATATTGTTGGCTCATGTTTCTTGGCTGACGTGAGTGAATGGTAATAGACCAATCAGCTAATTTGTCTTAATACAGATCTTCATTACTTTCTCTCTTCTCACTCTTCTATAAATGCACACAAAAGCTGGGTTTCCATCTACTTTGCTGATGAGAAAATGTTCGCAGAAAGGCTTTATTAGGTGCAACAGGGCGATACCCAAATGTTTAAAAAGTGCATCACTTTAGATACCATACTCACGAAGTTCGAGCGATAAGCCAGGTTTATAATACAAAGTGAGCCAAAAGACTCCGAACCCGCTGCGCGGTGTTTTTCCTGTCCGCGTCCCCGGCGCTTATTGCCGTCTGCTGCTATCGTAGAAAGGCGCGCAGAAACCATACAACATTTTTAAAACTACTTTTAAAGGCTTTACTTACAAACTTTATGAAAGGAGATGCTGAAACTGGCCACATACATTTGTGGCACCTCTTTAGGAAACTATCCATCACTCGCCGTAGTTCACGTTGAGAAATATCCTGTCGGATATTTTGTTTTAATTGTTCCAGGGTGTGTGGATTTGCCCGGAGGGGTATTTTATGAACAATATTACCAGCTGCGCGGTGTTTTTCCACTGGGCGTGTGGAAATATGACTAAAACATGATAACGCACTGCTGCTATAAACAAAGTCACGCTGTTGTGGTTTTGCTGTGCAGTGTAAAGTGTAGTTTTGAGTTTACGGTGATGTGATGTAGTTATTTATTATTTTGTCCTGTACTTAGTCACAAAGTATATTATGGCTGAGTATATGTTTTCTACTGCACAGCGTGTATTTATTTATGATTCGTATGTGTTAACTCGGTCAGCTTGCCAGGTGAAAGTACGATTTGCAGAAAGATTTCCAGGTGTAAAAGTTCCAGGCCGTACAACAATCCAGGATCTTTACAGTAAATTTCAGGCCACAGGAAGTGTTAAGTCTAAGAAATATTAAAGACGGCGTTCGGTTCTTGCCGAAGAAACATTAGACGACATCGGTCATCGTTTGCAAAATTCCCCCCAAAAATTCCATGATGGATAGTTTCCTAAACAGGTGCCAAAAATGTATGGACAACGGCGGTGACCAGTTTCAGCATCTCCTTTCATAAAAATGGTAAGTAAAGCGTTTAAAGTAGTTTTAAAAATGTTGTATGGTTTCATCTGCGCCTTTCTATGATGGCGGCAGACGGCAACGAGCGCCGAGGACACGGACAGGAAAAACACCGCGCAGGCGGTTCGGAGTCTTTTGGTTCGCTCTGTATGTGACACAACTGACAGCCCGCTACTACCGCGACACTCCTAGCTTAATCTACCCGTGCAGTAGTGGAGGACTGGCCTGGTGTTTCTCTCCTGATTAATGTACAAAATAAGAAGTAATATGAATATACCAGGTTTATTATATGTGACGTAACTGACAGCCCGCTACTACCGCGACACTCTAGCTTAATCTACCCGTGCAGTAGTGGAGGACTGGCCTGGTGTTTCTCTCCTGATTAATGTACAAAATAAGAAGTAATATGAATATACCAGGTTTATTATATGTGACGTAACTGACAGCCCGCTACTACCGCGACACTCCTAGCTTAATCTACCCGTGCAGTAGTGGAGGACTGGCCTGGTGTTTCTCTCCTGATTAATGTACAAAATAAGAAGTAATATGAATATACCAGGTTTATTATATGTGACGTAACTGACAGCCCGCTACTACCGCGACACTCCTAGCTTAATCTACCCTGCAGTAGTGGAAGACTGACCTGGTGTTTCTCTCCTGATTAATGTACAAAATAAGAAGTAATATGAATATACCAGGTTTATTATATGTGACGTAACTGACAGCCCGCTACTACCGCGACACTCCTAGCTTAATCTACCCGTGCAGTAGTGGAGGACTGCCCTGGTGCTTCTCTCCTGATTAATGTACAAAATAAGAAGTAATATGAATATACCAGGTTTATTATATGTGACTTAACTGACAGCCCGCGACACTCCTAGCTTAATCTACCCGTGCAGTAGTGGAGGAATGGCCTGGTGTTTCTCTCCTGATTAATGTAATATGAATATACCAGGTTTATTATGTGACGTCACGCACGCTGATTGTACTGGCCAGAGGTAACATAGGGGAATATGGAAGGCGCTTCTGAAACATCCTGTATTTGTTTGTAAGGACTTGAGTCTTGAATTCCACGCGAGCATCTACAAGCAAGGCTACAACATTCCACGGCGCTATGTAGATCATTAAGAGCCGGGTAATAAATTCGGATGACAGGCTCCACGGCGTTAACCTCCATCAGGAGTATCACACATTTCATTAACCTGTTCAAGTCGGCCACGTGACGTCACAGCACATGTTACACGGTCCGGAAGTTTAACCACCAACTTGTTGTTTAACACGGACAGAACTGTCTTCAACAGCTGTTTCAGGAGTTATGGAATCATAACGGTGTAAACCCGTTATAACCCTAATACATAAACAAATATATTAATTATGTTTGTATGATTAGTGTTTTATGAGAAGAGTAACGTGATGTCACATGATTTAGTGTAGCCACTTTATTAACGTTTACACAAATACTTTTATTACGTATTTCCTTGTAAGTGGAAGAGCGATACAGGGGACTCATTTCTTGTGAACTCCCAACACCAAACTTAGCAAACTTTTCCTTATTTTTAATTTGTTGAAAATTGGCATTAACGATATTTGCAAGACCAGTAAAACGTACATGTTGAATTTTCTAGAAATAGCATGCTAGGTGCTCTTCGTTGTGAATGACTTCTATATAACTGGTAAACTGTAAAAGATACATAAAAAATTCCTATCTCAAACTTTCACATTACTTTCTCTACCCTCGTTCATTTCTTAGTGTGTATACAAATTATTCTTACTAAAGCTTATTTTCCTAACTACTAACCTTCGCAGAAATAGCTACATTACACATTTCGTTATACAGGTGTATGTTTATTGCTGTCGTATATTTGGAGGAGGTATTTCTGACATCAAAACAATAAAAAAGGTTCATATGAACACGGGTCTGAAAATCATTTATTTCAGAGCTACAACACAAAATCGAAAGTTAGAAAAATTGCTCGAAGTGGCTTCATCTTGCTTCGATGCATGCAGTAAGCCTGCTCTGGCGTACTCTGTTGAAAATTCCGGTGTGTTTCGTATTTGGTCAAATCCAGTTTGGATACGTCCTCTCAAAATGTCAACATCAGGTACAGGAGTCGCATAAACCAAGGACTTCAAATGTGCCCAGACGAAGAATTCCATTGGATCGAGGCGATCGAGCTGGCCATGCAATTGGTCCCCCTCGACCAATCGATCTTTGCGAAAATCGATCATTCAAAAACTTACGAACTATCATACTGAAATGAGTTGGAGCACCATCGTGTAAGAACCACATTCGTTGTACGATGTCCAGAGGCACATTATCATTAAGTGATGCAACTCATTCCTGAGAAACTGGAGGTAGTTTTGTCCATTCAGACGCGGAGGGAAGAAGTAGGGACCAATAAGGTGATCATGAATGTCTCCACCCCAAACGTTGAGAGAGAACCTCTGTTCATGGTTGTCCTGTCGTACTTCATTAGTATTTTCAAATACCCAGTTATGAGCGTTATGAAAATTGAAGATGCCGTCGCGAGTAAAACCAGTCTCATCCGTGAATAAGATACAGGCTAGGAAATTGATGAACACAGCGCACTGCTGTAACATGCGTTGACAGAAACGTCTTCTTGGCTCAAAATCCGCCTCACACGTTGAAGGTGATACGGGTACAGAAGCTTTTCATGCAGAATTCTCCAGATAGTCATATGACTAACTCTTTCCCTTCAGCCATACGTCTTGTGCTTTCCAATGGGTCTGCATCCACAGCACGAAGAACTTGTTCTTCAAGCTCAATACCTCGTACCGCTCTTGGTCTCCCAATATCCCTAGCACTCCTCTAAAATGCACCATTCTCTCTCAAGCATTGGTGAATTTGTGCGAATGTTCTTGCACACGGTAACGGCCTGTCAGGGTACCGTTCTGCATAAAATTCACGTGCTCGTGCTGCATTGCCGTCTGCACGGCCATACGTGTAGTGCATATCCGTCTGTTCACTCATTGAATACATCTTCTTTAACCTATAACAACGAAACGGTTGATTTTCAGACCCATGTTCATATGAACTTTGTTTACTGTTTTGATGTCAGGAACACGCCCCCAAATATATGACACCAATAAAGACACATCCTGTAGATACAAAGAGAACAGCGATAGTCAAATGTTTAATAACTGGCCGCTATATGCTGGCCTTAAAATTTCATACTGTTTCCATGTAATGAGAATGACCAAGTAATGAACAACTCGAACCTTTAATAATGGATATCTCAGAAATGACTTAAGCCACAAAAAAATGTGAAAAAATTGTGCGTTTTAAAGTCATACCTATGCATTTTTGTGTAGCTAGGTTTTCGTCTATCACTTAACGTTTACCAGTTATTTAAGATTATACAGAATTCCGTCAGGACTTCACAGGCTCTTCGCGGAAGTTTCAACATATTGAAGACGGAATTATAAAGGCAATAATTATCATAATAATCTGAGAAGGATAGCGATATAAAATAAGTAATATATTTAAAATCAGTGTATGTATAAAAAGGAGAAGCATTGTGAAAATTGTTGACCGTAAAAGCGACAGAAAGACCAGACAGGCACAGTTTAGCTAATTAGGGACCAACCCCAGGTATAAAGGGTAAAATAGCTGAAGTCAGTTTCTCTTGTAATTCATGGGCGCAGCTGCACTTAGCCTGGTGAAGGCCACTATAGGCTTCAGGACGCCGTGTTGTGACGAGCGTTTGAGGGAAGAGTAGGGGAGGTAGGTAGGTGGCTTGCTTTTCCTTGTGCAGCGTGGGTAGATCAGTGTGTCCTGAGTGCTTGGAGAGAGCAGCATGACATTCTCGTCGTGTGGAGAAGAATGGTGGCGAACATGCTAGAGGGTAGAACGCTTAGCTGTAGTTAATATTCTTCGGTCTTGGTAAAGATAAAGTATCATCGTATGCATTTACAAGTGATCGGCAAACCGCAGTATTATTTTAAATAGTGAATAAATGTATTCCAAGACAGCGTTTGCGTGTTTCTCTATACACACCCACGCAGATCCTGAGGTTAGGGTTTCATGCTGGAGCAGTCGTGGCAAAAGAAGAACCATCTAGGCAGCAACCGTGAGTCAAAGGTATTGCTTCTGTGGTTGAAGGACGTAGCGGGCTGCGTCATATTGCGCCTAAACGAGGGGCTGAAAAATTACCTGCGTCAATATACATTTTATTTGTCATGTAAATATCTTTCATATATGGTATTTGAATCAAAATTCGTTACTGCCATTTTTTAGAAAGTTAAAATTTTGAAAAGTGTTCCATATAAGCGGTAGTTGCCGGTAGGGGGATTTTGTTGAAAATCTTCGTGTCACAATCTTTGGAAGATATTGAAGCTAAATACCAAGTTTGGTATTACTGCGACTTCACGTTTTTTTAGTTACGCTTTTCACACACACGTACATGTTTCCAAAAAGGCTTTATTTGTATTCAGGGGGCCTCAAAACATGTATGAAATAACGAATGCTCTGAAGCCGTTCTTGGTGCGACAGCTTTGAAGCCGAACCGTTTGTTCCAGATTTTGTTGCGCTATTGTTGCATCAATTTGGATAACATTACTTGATTTATTGTAGAGTTGTACGATGTAACCTCCCAGCTCGATCTGCCGGCTGCCTCTCAGGGTTTGCGCGAGTGTATTTTGAAGGAATATCAGTTTAGCTAGCTGATAAATTTTAATGTCGAATAAAATATTCTGCTTGAAGAGAGTCTTCAAGTGTTGAATTAAATAATTAAATTATTTCTAGAATAATTATGCGAATTGTCAGTTGCTGTAAGTCGCAGATATGTTACCCGGAGAAATCCCCCGCAATAGCCGCACACTCTAACTCAAGTGCGTACTTGGCGCTACACAACTTAAAATTAAACTAAAAACCACATGACTAAGTCAGGTTTATAATGCACGCCCTTTTCTTTACCTAAGCTCCCCCTGCCTATCGCTACCCCTACCAATGTTCCTACATACCCGGTCCAAAGCTCTATGTATGCGTATCTCTCACTGTTGCTAGACGATACCTCTCTCGAATCTAAGAATTTCATTCCCTTTCTAATTTACAGAATTCCTGTCTGTGACTTTGCAAACGTACTGACTTCAACCCTTACTGCTTTCGAGGAAACTTTGTTAACGCGTTCTCAACTGATGACTTTCTTATAACGCTAATAACCTTTTTCTTCGGACAAATCGTTCAACTCAGCCTACATTGATTTAGTATACAGAAATTATTTCTTTATCTTATTATCGTCCTCCGTGGACTAGTAGTACCGTGCTAGCCTCTAATGTCCATTCTAAACCAGAGTGCCTTTCACTGAAAACAAACTCTTTGTATTATCCGCGCGAAAGTAGTTCGCAGTCCCCGCCCATAATGTCTGCTTGTTGCCCTCCCACGTGCTTGTTGAACACTATTTAATCTATAAAAAGGCGCCCTGCGTCAGAATCATAGTTCAAAATGCAACCTGAGGTAACAATCGATTTTATAAGTATGCGGCAATGAACATTTTACTTACGTTAATCACAATCCTTGGGCAAAAGTGCAACACCCAAATCCGAATCCTCCGAAAATGACTCAGCTGCCATATCAGAATCAGAACTACTCTCCAAAATACTGACAAGCTTATCCACAATTCCACAGCACTGTCGCATTTAAAACAAGTTCCCACGTTTTATCCTCTTCTATGTTGTATTATGTCTGTTTATATTCCCTGCTCGCTTTCGTTACACTTCTCACTGAAACGCCTTCGTAATATGCAATAATGCAAGTGTCGGGTATTTTTGTAATAGTGAGTTGAATAGATGAAGTATTGTTTGTTTTTAGCCACTTTTTAACTGTTTCCTGCTTCTGTGTTTGAACAGTTTATTCGCACTACACGCACCTTCCTCTGCCATGTGAGTTCAAATACCAACTGACTAAATCACAAGATTTGACCTGAGCTGAGCATATGTGTGTTAGTGTATTATGAATGACTTCGCTTATCATATATCCTGTGTTACGCAAAGTGCTTATTCGGTACTCAGATAGCACCTCTGGGAATTCATTGCTGCATTTCTTGGGTATGTAAGAGAGTGGCAGTCGTGCATGTCGGTTGGTATTAACAAGCAAGATGCTCTCTGCGTTAGCGCAACAGCAGGCGAAAATCATATTTTGTAATCTCTTAACAGCTAGTGTATATTATTACCTTTAACGATGAGTTCTTATGATAACCGCAATAAAATGTGCAGTTCTATACCTTTCCTGTTCTAATATTTCATAATACAGTACATGCATTAAGGAACTATTTACGTTGGCGTAAGACAACTTGGGTTCGTGACAAGCCGAAGCACGTGCTTCTATTTACATTAGAGGGAACTCTGGTTTGGAATGGACAGTAGTACCGTACTGAGCAAGTCGAGTTTCCAGTAGACTTCACAACTGACACACCTAGCTATATGACTATCACTGTTACAAGAGAGTCGTCCTCCGTGATGTTGTCGTTACCGTGCTAGTCTCTAGTTCCCGAGGTGGCGGGTTCAAACTCGGCGGAGGGTGATGGATTTTTTCGGCCGTAAAAACCCTTAGCATGGCTTCCTTCGGAAGGGAAGTAAAGCCGGTGGTCCCGTGTCGTAGATTTACAGTACGTAAAAGACCTCAAGCCTGATAAAGAGGCCTCTGAGCAAAATTCCCAGTCTTTCACGTCCAATATAGAACGGGACGCTAAGGACCATAGTAGTTAAAAGAGCGTCCATAAATAAAACGCAATTTCATTTAATTTTCTATCTTACTATCATTTTTTTATTCAATTACTTATATCTTCCTGTGCGGTAGACTGGATAGCAACCTAATGTCGTCTGCCCGGCACATGTAGAACCAGAGGTACAGTTGCTGTACACGTCTCTGTGGACACGTGACGAAGCAAGATAACATGATGCAGGGATGAAACCTAGAAGGCTAACTATCCGCCAGGTATCTCCTAACAGATCTGTTACGAAATCACCACGTGGTTAAAGCGACGATAGTAGGGAAAAAAATGATATGAACTAAAATTTTTCGTGGCTTTGACCATTTCCGAGATAATCTTTGTAATTGCTTTGAATTTTCAAATACTTACATATTTTACTTTCTGTGAAAAAAAAAAGATTAGAAAAAGGTGCGCACGCGTGTGTGAACGTGTGTATATGTCTATGAACATCATAATTCGAAGATAAAATGTTGGATGAATACCAAAATTGGTATCGAAATTCAGCGTTTTCAAAGTATGCTACGCGAAGATTAAGAAGATATTCCCACCCCAAATTATCCTTTAATGGAAAACATTTTCGTTATTTTTATTTTCTCAAAAATGGGTCTTAAAGAATTTGGTTGAAGTATCTAATACTTATATATTTTCATCACAAATGAAATGTATGTCATGAATTTTCTCGAACAGCCTATGAAGTCGTTCTGAATGTTTTTGTACAACTGGTAAATCATAACAGGTAAGACGAAATCTTTTAACACAAAGTGCAAATACATAAAGAATACATTTTGTACTGATAGTTTGTATAAGAGTGAGTAGAGAATGTCGTGTGAGTGAATGGCTGAGCTGCTCCCAACACCTGCAGATTGACCCAGAAAACGTAGGAAGAAGCGCGTGGCGCCTAATCTGCTGCAAGTATTTATACGACTATACGAGCAGGGTGGTTGACCTTGCCTTCTGACGCGTGCCCACGGCTTCTGCTGCAAACAATAAACACGTGGGGTGTAAAACCTTCCTCTTTCAATATGAATGGAAGCGTTGTTTGGCCTTGGGGGCCTCAGGGGTGAACATCTGCCTTTCTGTATACCCCTGACATCACTGGCAAAGCTGCACCAGGGAATTGACGCCTCTCTACAAAAGTTCATTCGCCTATTTCTTGTTAATCGAGATAAATCTTCATCACAGATTACGTTGTTCGATGCATGCTAAAGGGATAATCATATTTTTAAAGAGCGTATTGCTATGGGATTGCTTTGGCATTTTATGCTCCTTCCATGTCCACGAGAAAAAAAGAATAGCGACTTCCCAATTGAGATAAGTGTAACTATCCCAAAATTCAAACCATTAACAAGAAATATCTCGAAAATACTTACTTCCACAAAAAATGACATTAAATCGAGTGCTTTAACACAACCTCATGGTGACATCTTGGTTGAGAATTCAAAATTTCACACTTTATGCTTTCTCTACTACGTATAGTAAGTAGGAGAATTATTGCATTTCACCCAAAATTTCGATATCGAGATTTCACCAGGAATACATGTTTTGAGGAGCCCTGAATCCAAATAAGCATTTTTGGAAGCATGTCCGTGTGCGTGTCCGTCTATGAACAGCATAACTCAAAAATGAAAAGTCGGATAAATACCAAATTTCGTATTTAAGTTCAGTATGTTCTTAGGATCCGACACTAAGGTTTTTAAGAAAATCCCCCCACCCTAAACCTACTTTTACATGCAACAATTTTCGTTACTTTTCATTTTCTCAAAAATAGCTCTATAAGGATTTTGTTTAATTATGTGTTTAAGATAATCGCATATCGAATATCTTGAATTTTCTGGGAGAAGGCTTTGAAGATCTCTTGATTCTGAATGACTTTTGTAATACTGGTAAACCGTAAGATTATTGAAGAAAGTGTTTTGTTATATTGTTATTTGCCCCACGTATGGAAGCCAATTTGAAGAAGATTATTATATCTTTACGTTATTTGCACCGCTTTGGGCGTCAATTTGAAGTAGTTTATATTGAAGGAATTGTATTATATTTCAACTGTTGGGGAGCCGAGCTTGAAGTTTGTTTGCAACCGCACGTATGGTACCCGGTAACCTTTGCCCCAATTTTTGAAAAATATTAACTTTGTAATTTGACTGTTTCTTTAAATATTATATGTTTGTTTGCCTCGGCTGCGTCAGTATTAATTTTAGAGACATGGATGTCTTGGCACGATTGTGGTGTAACAGGAATGTAGGATTACACAATTATAATTTTACTTCTCTTCTTTTATTAATACTTGATACGATTTAAATAACACTTCACTGATATAAAGAGAGAGCTGAGATTCGTTTATTAATTAATTACACTTTTTAACACATAAACTTATTTTTCGTCTCACACGAATACGTATTAAATCTCTTGAGGACACTTTTTGGTCTGGTTAGTAACGCTGTCTGCAACCAACTGAAATCTAAATTTGTAAAATTTTCTCCTTCAGTTTCTGATTGGCTAATCCTACTCCAATATAATACCTTCATTTAACTAAAGCTTTTTCTGGTTGTTGATTAGCTATTTTTTATACACTGTCACTAAATTTACATTGTTGCTTTTAAGAATCAGAAGTAGTATTGTTAAACTCTCAAACTCATTATTGCCTCAAGGTTACCTCATTGTTAGCAACTTTTAACTTATTATTCTCCCAGCTCCTACATTATTAAATTAGTAATATATTCACATAACATTATTACACATAGATACAATAATATAAACATTTACAATGACTGTAATATACACTTTTTATATATTGTTAAATACACATATTGCTTTAAGGCGGGCTGTTATTAAATTTATATTTATATAATAAGACTGAAAATCATTTAAGTGTTAAAAATACTGCGTCATTATGCAAAAAACATAAATCTCGTTAAAACACACAGTTTTTATTTTAAAAATAAAATTTTTTGTTGAGCTAATAATTTCCTAGAGAACAACTGATGGGTCGCTATTCATTGTTTCTTCTCTTGATCGTGGCATAGCGACACGTTGTTTATGAATCTTACTATCGCTTTAGCTTGCTGTATCATAAATTTGTGAATGTGAATTTAAAGTTGACCTGAATTGGCAAATCTACTGTGACGTAGCGGTTATCGGGAGGTCGGCAACGGGCAGTTGGAGTAAACAACGATAAGTGCCACTCTCTAGTAAACATCGGGCGCGCTATAGGTAGATAAACAGCACCTTCTGGAAGTTTCTTACCCCGTCTTCCAGAATATGTCTCGAGAAAGTTCTGGAATGCTCTGCAGAAGAATTTACTGCCTCTATAAGCGAGTGATGTGAGTTGCATCGGTTAGTCAGTGAGCGAGCGAGTTTTCCGTGCGATATAGTTGTGCGATTTTCCGAGCGAGGTTGTGGTGACTGCTGTGAAGTGCAGCGAGTGCCACTGCCGAGCGAGGGATTATGTTCGCCTCCCCAGCGAGTGAAACGTCCGGAAGAGGAGGCTACTTCAGGAAGTGAGGTGATGGGGAACTGAACTACTTCACCTTAGTGAAGTGACAGAGTGAACTAAATGAAGTTTGATACCGTAATTAGCGACAGGAAGATATAAATAATTAAATCAAGAAATTATAGAGAATTGCAATAAATAATTTCTCTGTGTTAAATCAATGTACAGTGTAATAAGTCAGAGTTGAAAGGGGGTAATTAGCGGGCCATGTTAAGAAAAGTCATTAGTAGTGGCGAGAGTAGCGAACGCGTTAGTCTAAAGATTCTTGGAATGCAGTTATGTTATAATCTCAGTACGTTTGAACAGTTACGTAAACCAGAGTTCTGCAAAAGAGAAGATAATTCTCAGAATCAGGGAGGTACCCCATAATAACCGCATATGCAGGCTTTTTTAAATTGTTGGTCACCGCGAGAAGAACGTTGGTAGGGGTAGTTCTAAGGTAGGCGGAGCTTGAATTAAGAAATAGACGTGCATTCGTGACTTAATCTAGTGATTACTCGCGTGTTATTTTAAGTGCTCAATGACGCGCTTGTATGAGTAGAATTTAGCGCCCATCGCGAGGGGTTTCGCCGGTAAGCATTTTAGTGACTCGCGGCAAGTTACGCTTCTAGTTTCTTATTTTGGAAACAGTTATTTCAAACCGTAAAATTGATGCTGTAGAAGTTAGCAGGTATAATAATTCGTTTCGAGGGCTAGAATCATAACCGGTTGCACGTCTTCAAGCCAACCACTGTGGCAGTCGGCAGCAGTGTCCACAGCAGATATTGTAGGAAAAGGTACGGTTTCAAAAAGGAACGACCAACGTCTGGGTTCAAAAAATGAAAACGATAAAACTGTTTTAGCAAACACATGTCATGGTTCTAAATGTCCCGGATTGGTAGGTGTTACATTAGTGAAATTGTCGTAATAAACGTTACATTGTCGATGGAACAATTTTACATAGCGCGGGAAAGTTGTAAGTATGCAATAGGCCGAAGGGGTCGTGTGGCTGTTACACAACAGAGTTTTATATTTTATCACATATTCACTCAGCAGCCCGACTGTGCTGGAACAATTTTCGGGAGTAACCGGTAGCACTTTACGCAACGCCGCCGCTAAAATCAGAGATAGCGATCTTGCACTCAAGTTTTGTGGAAGGGGAACCTGTTGTTAATATCGCAGTGCTGTTGGCCCAGAGTCTCTTATCAGTGCCTAAATTTGCAAGCCTTATCTCTCAACCTTGGATGATGAAGGAAGATGCAGTAGTCTGATCGAGTATTGACCTTTCCGCCAGCGGCCACTAACGGTGAAGGAATCCCATGCGGGTGTAACAGTCACGTTAATTCGTCTGTGCGTCTTCCAATCACCTGTTCCTGCAATTCCGTTTATTTCAACCTTTCCTGTGCTAGAAATAGTCTGCAGTCTAATTTCACACATCTCGAGCCTTCCGTTTCCTAACAACTAAACATATGATCATGACTTTCTCTACGCACTATCGTTTATTCTTATCTCTTTTAAACTATTCTTAACAATTTTTTCTATCTTCTTCGTGTTAATCGAGAGAGGAATACAGGAATCGAGGTGATGTCCAAATGTTTAAAAGCGGCTCTAGATGTGCTGCCTTTAAATCTTACCACAACATCGCGAGAATCAAGTGAATAGCACAGCACCTAAAGAATTACGAAGTATTGGACAATTCAAACCAATAGTAGCGGATATCTCGGAATTGGCTGTTGCCACAAAAACGTTATTTGAAATAAAGTACTCGTACATGTTTTAAACACATCTACATTTTTACGAAGCAAGTTTTTGTGTGTTATGGTTTGTACAAAATTCCTTCTGAATGAAGTGGATTTCAGGCTATTCCCAGAAAATGTTGCAATGTATAATGACATATCTTAAACATTTGTCTCTTTAAGAAAACAAAATTCTTCTTGAAAACCTTCATGTAGCATGCTTAAACTTCCTGGTGTTATTGATGCAGTTTATTTGTAGAAATTAACACAAAATAATAAAGTTTTTAAGTGAAAGGAGTGACTTGAGATTTCAATGACTGGATATGGTGACAGAAAAGTATACAGTCGTCTATAAAAGGTGGCCTATTCCCCTAGATCGCCACAGTGTTTTTCTGTCCGTAATGTTTCTACCTTCAAGCAACCAACTTTTAACTCCACCCAGCCGTTATATCAGTTCTCTACGTGACTGGGCTGCCATATGAACCAATGAACGATGTTTGTAATCTGTGGAATAAAGGGGCAGTTATAAATGATTCAGTCTTCTAGAGGAAGGTGTGAATAATTGTTCACATGTGAGGTTAAACTGAACGACATTTACATATATCAGAGCTTTCATGAGCTACGTGGAGACGAATGTTAAAGTTGTTGCTGCTACTAAACGGTAGGGCAGCATGAAAATATAAGGTTTAAGTTGTAATGTTTGGCAGTTCGACCATAGTTTGGGGAGGTAGAGTACTCTGCCAATCCAGTGGCTAGAATTGTGCTCGGAAAACCAGAGGTGGTCACGATGGTAGGGGGTGGGCCTAGATTTCATCAGTACCAACATAAATGGCTACGTCAGTATACACAAGACACAGATACATAAAAGATACTTAGATTAGTTTATAACTAAGGATGGCAACTCGATACCCTATACTCGGTGATACCGAAATACGTGTAATACTTTGAGATAAATATTTCATAGTTTTTCGATATTTTCGAATGTTTTAAGTTTTGCATTACTGGAAGTTGTTAGTGAAGTGTTGCTGGACTATAGTTCTTGATAGACTTTGGCTGCGTTTCCTGTGAGTGAATCAATGCATAGACTCTTGTCTAAATGAAAACATGCAAAACAACGGGTGAAGTAGCAGACGTACTCCTGTAAATTGCAGCGTTAACTGAGTTTTAAAACTGATTTAGCTGACGCACTAATCCACGTTTCTGCAATAGCCTGGCTTGGTGACTCACTCTCAGTGATTACATTTACCTACTCCGCTGACTAAAATCTGTGAATCCAGCAGAAACAAATCGGAACTTAAGATGCGAGATAATGCTAGCTTGGAGATATTTGCTATTACTTTCTCTACTACGTATAGTAAGTAGGGGAAGTATTGTATTCCACCCAAAAATTCGTTACCGAGGTTTTACCGGAAATACATGTTTTGAGACTCACTGAATCCAAAAAAGCATTTTTAGAAACATGTCCATGTGTGTGTCTGTGAACAGTATAACTCAGAAACTAACAGTCGGATAAACACCAAACTTGGTATTTAGGTTCAGCATCTTCCAGAGATGCGATACGAAGGTTTTCAAGAAAATCCCCCACCCCAGATTACTCTTTACATGGAACATTTTTCGAAAATTTTAATTTTCTCCAAAATGGCTCTAACAATTTTGATTAAAATATCATGTGTTTAAGATATTTTCATGACAAATGATATGTATATCTTGAATTTTCTGGGAATGTCTGCAAAAGTATTCTTCATTGTGAACGACTTTTGCATAACTGGTAAACCATAAGAGATAGACAAAAGTTTACTAGACAAAAAATGTAGATCGCGTTAAAATACACAATTTATGTCATATACATTTTTGTTGTTGAGTGAACCATTTTCGAGATATTGCTTGTTATTCCCTTAAATTGTCCAATAATTATACTTTTTCTCAAATTCGTTATTCATTTTTTGTCCTGGTAATGGAAAGAGAATGGAATACTCGACATAGCAACCAGCTCTTAAAATACAAGAAAATTAGCAAGAAGATCAACATCTCGATATCTCGATTAACATGAAGTAGGTGGAGAATAAGCGTTTGTAAAAATAGCTTGTACAAGAGTAGAGAAATTTATGTGAGTGTAACACATCAGAATTTTTTTAGCAGTTACTGTTAGCAACTTAGGAAAACCCTTGGGAGTGACTCACCGGTCATGTATTCCCACTCTCTTAACTGCCTTGGGCAGGTATGCATATGTGTCGCTGCTTAAGCACCACACACCATAACTTCACCTAGCCCGTATTTTATTTTATTTTATTCTCACAAAATCGTTTATCACACCACTGTTGTAACTATCCAGCTGTAGAGGCAGGACTAAAGACACAAGAGCATTGAAACAAAAATACTGTGTTTGTAGATTGCTATGACCGGCCGCGTGCAGCTGGTGTGAAAACAAATGTTTGCATATAACTAGCGATAGCGTTTCACATACATGCGCTATTATCATGGGATATCTTCCAAAAGTTAATTGCCACTTTTTAGGTTATTTCACTCCCCCATCTATCTCTTCAAGGAAAAAAGTACCTCGTAGATGTATTTTCGTAATACAAATTATTTCAATTGAAGCTTTACAGAGAAAACTAGAGAGTTTAATTTTTTTACAGGGAGATCAATCGCACATCATTTCGAAATTATGCTCTTTAACATGCCTCTTACAGAACTGGATTTTAGTTTTTGAGTTATCACAATGTAAACCAGATCCTGTTACATTTTTCCACACTAAAATTTCTGTGTTCACAACAGTGACGTGACGCTTGTTTCCCGCGTATCAGCCCACTTCTTCTTTAAGACACCTCATTGGATAAGTCAGTAGCTAAAGGCCAAATACAAGTAGAGTGGGGGAGGTTTATCCCTCCTGAATACTCGCGCAGTCCGTAGACTAAGGGCTTTTACTAAGTTGTTATACTATAGTTTATATGTTCAAGATTACAGAATAGGGAGTTGCTAGCATTTATTCTTGTACGGATACAAAATCCTTTAAAGGAAGGTTTTCAGCACAAAAATGGATAAAAAGGGAAGCAAAGAGATTATTATTACTAAAACTGGTCACGTTTTATACACAGAATAAGAACACAATTTAGTAAACAAGCTATCGCTTTTACAGTATTTTATAAATGAGTATGCAGTATCGGTGTTCAAAATTCAGTATCGATATCTAGAAATAGTGTTATCGTCCTATCACTATTTATAACGTTATGATCTGCATTTGTAATTTATTTATTTTAATGTTCGTTTGACATACATAAATAAGGGCTCTCTTTCAGATATTTATTTGTTTACCATAACATTTCTTGTATAAAACTAGCGGGAAATCGTTGATCAGTAGCATCTGGAAAGCGTCGCTCCTGTGGTTGATGCTGTCTGCTTCAGTGTTCTTGTCCTCGGCTGTTGCTGCTCCTCCTGATCTCTACCTATATACTGTCCATTCTAAACCAGAGTGCCTTTCACTGAAAACAAACTCTTTGTATTATCCGCGCGAAAGTAGTTCGCAATCCCCGCCCATAATGGCTGCTTCTTGAACACTATTTAATCTATAAAAAGGCGCCCTGCGTGAGAATCATAGTTCAAAATGCAACTTGAGGTAACAATCGATTTTATAAGTATGCGGCAATGAACATTTTACTTGCGTTAATCACAATCCTCGGGCAAAAGTGCAACACCCAAATCTGAATCCTCCGAAGATGGCTCAGCTGCCGTATCAGAATCAGAACTACTCTCCAAAATAATGACAAGCTTATCCACAATTCCACAGCACTGTCGCACTTAAAACAAGTTCCCACATTTTATCCTCTTCTATGTTGTATTATGTCTGTTTATATTCCCTGTTCGCTTTGGTTACACTTCTCACTGAAACGCCTGTAAAATCCGATATTAGTTTCGTAATATGCAATAATGCAAGTGTCGGGTATTTTTGTAATAGTGAGTTGATTATATGAAGTATTGTTTGTTTTTAGCCACTTTTTAACTGTTTCCTGCTTCTGTGTTTGAACAGTTTATTCGCACTACACGCACCTTCCTCTGCCATGTAAACTCAAATACCAACTGATTAAATCACAAGATTTGACCTGAGCTGAGCATACGTGTGCTAGCGTATTGTGAATGACTGTTCGCTTATCATATATCCTGTGTTACGCAAAGTGCTTATTCGGTACTCAGATAGCACCTCTGGGAATTCATTGCTGCATTTCTTGTATATGTAAAAGAGTGGCAGTCGTGCATACGGTTGGTATTAACAAGCAAGATGCTCTCGGCGTTAGCGTAAAAGCTGACAAAAAGCATATTTTGTAATCTCTTAACAGCTAGTATATATCCATTATCTCTAACAATGAGTTCTTATGATAACTGCAATAAAATGTGCAGCTCTATACCTTTCCTGGTCTAATATTTAAAGATACAATACATGTATTAAGGAACTATTTACGTTGGCGTAAGAGTATGTTCTTGGGTTCGTGACAAGCCGAAGCACGTGCTTCTGTTTACATCAGAGGGAACTCTGGTTTGGAATGCACAGTAGCTAATTCTTGGGTCTCGGTGTTATCGTGGGTGAGGCGAATTAAAATATATTGCATTTCCCTTAAGAAATGTGGTTTATTTTAAAATAAAATATTTTATGGGCGGCTAACTTTTCCATTCTACCAATCCCCACCGTTTGAATAAATCAGGAGCCTAAACTACACACGTCTTCCCACCCATATCATCTATCGTCAAGAGCGTAGCACTGTGTGGACGAAATTCTAGAAGAGAGAGTGAAAATCTGGGGCTTTGTTCCCCTCTATATACCCGAGCCTAGTGACGCTTACCTCCGTGCCTCAAAATGTAACGACATTTCTAATTGGTCCTCAGACCGCGTTACCTTAACATGTATGAGAATATTCTACTCCGAAGTTTTGCGCTTACGCGTCCCCATGACGCTCCAGGAAGTGGATTCAATATCTTCGTCTCTTTCTTTTCTCTATCTGTCTATTTCTATTTCTCCTTAGCGCTATCGGCTCCCTGTTCATTAGCTTGGTGAAAGGTATGCTCTACCTAGAATTAGCTAGCTCACCCGTCTCTTACAATTCTTGGTTGTTGAATATTTTAACATGTTTTTTGGTGAATTATATGATTACTATGTACAATTCTTATATGTGTGTGGTATATCCCCTTACAAAACAATTGATAGCTTGTGCAATCAAGCATAATAATAAGATCTTTTCAGTATAAAAAAACAGCTGTCATTTAAAAATGTTTCCGATGAGACACATCTTTTACAATGATAGGTATTAAGAACAGGTTTTGTGAAAAAGTCTTTTAAAATACACTGTAGTAGAAAATATGCAAGGCTTTTGAAACGCACTGTAGGTATATTTGATTGCAGTATTTCTTAGAGCTAGCAAGGTTTCAGAGTCTTCAGCCTCAATTCGAAAATATGCAGCTGTAACCTCAATTCCGAGGGTCTTAACTCAACTACCGTTAATTTTGTACCAATTTCAACGAAATTATAAATTTCTCGACGACTACGTTCAAAATCTTGTGTATAAAATCTCGACTCCAGACAAAGCGAATCGTTTAAAAGTGTTAACAAGGGAACAGGAGACTGCGTCTATTTCGGAACAAGGAATGAACGCGAAAGACGGAATGAGATAAACAAACGGTAGTTCATGATGTTATACGGGAGGCCATGAGTTTTTATGGTGCTAGTAATATATTAACAGCTGTCCACGAGGGGCTTACTCCGGCGAATGAGGTCACTGACTGCGTTCACTGATCTCTCGCAAGCAATTTAACGGTGAAATCATCCGTACACACATGTGCTGCAACACCTTGTTTTTGTAAATAAGTGTAACACGGACTTTTGGAGTCAAAGAAATAAATCTCTGTAAACTGGTCATTTTTACTTTCTCCACTACGTATAGTAAGTAGGGGAAGTATTGCATTCCACCCAACAATTCGATACCGAGATTTCACAGGAAATACATGTTTTGAGGCCCCCTGAATCCAAAAGAATCTTGTGTTACACTCACATGACTTTCTCTGCTCTTGTACAAACTATTTTTACAAACGCTTATTCTCGATATGCTTCATGTTAATGGAGATGTTAATCTTATTGCTAATTTTCTTGTAGATGCAAGGGGAATATGGTAGGCTTTAAGAGCTGGTTGCTATGTGGAGCATTCCATTCTCTTTGTATGTCCAGTACGTAAAAAACATGCATAACGAATTCCCATTTGAGAAAAAGTAATGGGAAATTTAAGAGAATAACAAGCAATATCTCGAAAATGGTTCACTCAACAAAAAAAAAATGTATATGACATAAATTGTGTATTTTAACGCGATCTACATTTTTTGTGTAGTAAAATTTTGTCTATCTCTTAGGGTTTACCAGTTATGCAAAAGTCGTTCACAATGAAGAATACTTTTGGAGACATTACCAGAAAATTCAAGATATACATTTTATTTGTCATGAAAATATCTTAAACGTATTATATTTTAATCAAAATAGTTAGAGCCATTTTTGAGAAAATTAAAATTTTCGAAAAATGTTTCATGTAAAGGGTAAATTGGGGCGGGGGGATTTTCTTGAAAACCTGCATGTCGCATCTCTGGAAGATACTGAAGCTAAATACCAAGTTTGGTGTTTATCCGACTGTTCGTTTCTGAGTTATACTGTTCAGACACACACACACGGACATGTTTCCAAAAATGCTTTTTTTGGATTCAGGGGATTTCAAAATATATATTTCCGGTGAAATATCGGTATCGAATTTTTGGTCGGTTAACAATACCTACTTCACTTACTATGCGTAGTAGAGAAAGTAAAAAGCATTTTTGGAAACATGTCCGTGTGTGTGTGTGTGTGTGTGTGTGTGTGTGTGTCTGTTGTGTGTGTGAGAGCAGAAGGTCAATATTTCCAGCATCTATTATAAGATAAGGATTTTAGTCCACCTCTGCCGGCGTAACTTTCCCCGGCGATTGTCGGCTGTCTCGCGCAGTAGACAGAGGCCGCGAGTGGGTTCGAATATAATTTAACTACCGTATATATATCAATGCAGTTATAAAAGAAAGGAAATAAACAGGTACTCATAAATAGGAATTTGGAAATATCCAGTATGCTCTTCGGAGATGATCCCACAGAAGATGAACGATCATTCCATAATCATCTACTTTCAAGTCGATTCTCTACGGAAATTTCATCTAATACAACAAAACGTATACATCGTGGTAAAGAACGAATTCGAGGCAAAATTTGTTTACACAAGTTACTGGAAAGATTGAAGAAGTTTAGTTATTTGGGATATAGTATATCTTTCTAATATAAAAAGGATATCTCCTATAAAATCAACAAATACACTAAAACTATGGTTATAATAACGTTTTGAAACCTCCAAAAGTTCAGAAATATCCACGTTTATGCTCATATAATATTCTTGAAAAACTAGTATTTTGTTATGGAAGTGAAACATGACTTGTAAGAGCTCATGCCATAGAATGACAGCATGCGAGGTGAAATACATAAGGAGGTCTGTAGGATATACAAAATTTGACCACAAACGAAATGAAGAGATCATGGAGGAACTCCAGCCTGGGTCAATTTTATCATATCGACCGAAAGGGAAAATATTCATTGGCAGACAAAAAAAGGTGGACAGAAGAAAAGACCGCAAGAGGCCATTTGGCGTAACACTTGGAGGAATGAATCAGTCAGAAACTTCATGTACACCCTGTGAAATCTCGTTGCTCGATTGCAGTGCTTCCTTTACCTTAGGAAAGCGTCAGATAAAGAAATAATGCAAGCAGAATGGAAAGCCAATCGCCTCTCGCAATACTTTGCCAATAAGCAACATTCGTCACATCGCCGTTTGACAGTAGAATTAATATTCGCCATATTTCACTACTCTGACCATTTAAATGTCTTACTCAGGGTCCTTGGCCCATTAATCTTGGGGTTCTTTTTGCCTTCGTAATGAAGTATGCACTGAGATAAAAACCAACGAGTATTTTAACGTCTTTGAGAGAGTTAAATGTCCCGTAACGGTTTCTGCTGCTTGCTTTATGTATATCTTATGACCACATCAGACATTTGGGTCTATGGGAACAAAAAAGAAAGTTACAAATACGGCTGCCTGGATGGGGTCTTGCTTGCGAAACCAGAATGGTAACGGATGCCAATAAAAAAAATTCTGGTGTGTTACACTCACACGACTTTCTCTACTCTTGTACAAACTATTTCTTAAACAATTATTCTCCATATGCTTCATGTTAATCTTATTGCTAATTTTCTTGTAAATGCAAGGGGAATTGCTAGGCTTTAAGGGATAGTCAAATGTCTTAAGAGCTGGTTGCTATGTGGAGTATTCCATTCTCTTTGTATTATCAAGACAAAAAAATGAACGGATTTCCATTTGAGAAAAAGTATAAGTTTTGGAAAATTTAAGGGAATAACAAGCAATATCTCGAAAGTGGCTCACTCAACAAAAAAAATGTATATGACATAAATTGTGTAGTTTAACGCGATCTACATTTTTGTGTAGTAAAATGTTGTCTATCTCTTATGGTTTACCAGTTATGCAAAAGTCGTTCACAATGAAGAATACTTTTGGAGACATTCCCAGAAAATTCAAGATATACATTTTATTTGTCATAAAAGTATCTTAAACATATGATATTTTAATCAAATTCGTTAGAGCCATTTTTGAGAAAATTAAAATTTTCGAAAAATGTTTCATATAAAGGGTAATCTGGGGTGGAGGGATTTTCTTGAAAACCTTCGTGTCGCATCTCTGGAAGATACTGAACCTAAATACCAAGTTTGGTGTTTATCCGACTGTTCGTTTCTGATTATGCTGTTCAAACAGACACACACATGGACATGTTTCCAAAAATGCTTTTTTTTGGATTCAGTGGGTCTCAAAACATATATTTTATATACAGGGTTATTACAAAAGAAATAGACACTTTCAATGTATTATAAATCCACAACTATTAATGATATAACGAATCTGTTTGCACTGTTGTGTACAGGAAGTCTTGAAGTTTAGTTGGTGAACTCTCAAATGTTCAAGTGTGATCCCGCGTCACACGACACACATCAAGACGATAATCAAGTTCATCCCAAACGCGATGTAACATATCTGCATCGACACTTGCCACGGCTCTTCTGATAGGTTCCTTCATGTCTTCTAAAACGCGTGGAAGTGGAGGAACGAAAACTCCGTTGTTGAGAAATCTTCAAAGGAAAAGGACACACGGCGTGAGATCGGGACTTCTCGGTGGCCAACGTAGCAAAAAGTTATTGTCGTCTGTAGCTGTGGTGGAATTTGATCCAAATAGTCTTAACATCCGTGTGCCAGTGAGGCGGCGCTTCATCTTGTTGGAAGATAAAGATTTCCCTTTCCAATTCCTCATACAGTTGGGGCATCAACCACAGCTGTAACGTGTCGAGATATGTAGGTCATGTTACTGCTTTTTCTGCAAAAAAGAAGGGGCCATACACCTTGGAATGGGATACGGCACAAAACAAATTAATTTTGGGAGAGTCCAACACATGTTCCACCACATGGTTTTTCAGTTCCCCCTATTCGAACATTTTGTTTATTTACTTTTTCCACTCAAGTAAACGTTGACTCGTCACTGAACACTATTCGTTCACTGAGGCACCGTCTTCTTTAGTCGCAACATTTCTATACAGAAATCTTGACGTTTGACTTTGTTGTCTTCATGTAGCTGCTGCAAGAACTGCAACATGTAAGGAGTCAGTTTTAGTCGCTTTCGACAAATTTTCCATACAGATGGTTGTGGAATTTGTAACTCCAAGCTTGCCCTTGTTGTCTATTTCTGAGGACTTCTTGCGAAAACACAAGGAACACGTTCAACTTCTGATACGCGAGGTCTTCCCGGGCTCCTTTCTTTGCCTGTTGTCTCAAACTTTCTGTGCAAATCATAGATCGATTGTCTAGTCGGTGGTGCTTTCCGGAAATGTGTTCTAAAATGTCGAACGGCAGTTACGGAATGCTATCTTAAGTCTTTTCATTTTTTCGTTTTCGTCCAATCATATCGGCGCAAAGTTCATAATCTCTTTATCTTTGTTTTGAAACAGGTTGAAGCGGCCGTTTTATCCCACTTCTGACACCAGTTGATATTTATTCTATTTCCAATTACAAACACCTGGGCTAGTAATACCATGATATAACGTTTTTGGAAACATGTGTGTGTGTGTCTGTTAGTCTGGGAACACCATAAATCAAAAACGAAAAGTCGGATTAATAAACTTGGTATTTGAACTTGCTGTCTTCCAAGGATGCGACACGAAGATTTTCAAAAAGCCCCGCGTCCCAGACTACCATTTACATGGAACATTTTTCGAAAAGTTTAATTTTCTTAAAAATGCCTCTTAACTATTTTGATTGAAATATCATATGTTTAAGATATTTTTATGGCAAATGAAATGTATATCTTGAATTTTCTGGGAGCGTCCCCAAAAATCCTCTTCATTCTGAATGACTTTTGCAAAACTGGTAAACCATAAGAGATAGACGAAAGTTTACTACACAAAAATGTAGGTCTCGTTAAAACGCACAATTTTTGCAACAAACAATTTTTTCTGTCAAGTGAACCATTTCCGAAATATTCCTAGTAATGTGTTTGAATTTTTCAATACTTATTACTTTTCTCAAACAGAAATTCGTTATTCGTTTTTTTTTGTCCTGGACATACAAAGAGAATGGAATGCGCCACATAGCAACCAGCTCTTTAAATATTTGACTATCGCTTAAAGCCTAGCAATTCCCCTTGCATCTACAAGAAAATTAGCAATAAGATTGACATGAAGCATATGGAGAATAAGTTTGTATAAATACTTTGTACAAGAGTAGAGAAAGTCATGTGAGTGTAACACATCAGATTTTAGGTCTACTGAATCAAATGCAGTTTATTTGGTCTTTGAACAGCAAAGTTCAGAAAAGAAAAGTCTGTTCATTATCAAACTTGAAGATACAACACGAAGATTGAAGCCATACGCTTTTCTTCAAATTTTGATGCTGCCATCTGAAAGCTGCATACATTAGATGGTTTTTATTGTTACTTGCTTTGTTGTCGAGTTCTAAGATGTCATCTTCCAGCTCGTGCTGCGTTGTCGGTTTCGCAAGCTGCTTCAGTGGTATAGCTATGAACTCTTTGTCGTAACGCATGCGTGAGTGTAGCATGAATTGATAACACCAGTTTAGTTAGGCGATAAATTGTATTGTTGACTCAAATATTCTGTTGGAAAAGCGTTACCGAGTGTTGCATCAAAGAATTAAATAATGTTTATAATAATTAAGCGAAGCGGCAGTTGACATAAGCAAGTAACTTGTAAATGTTACTCAGAAAGATCTGTCGCTAAATCTTTCTCTCAAGCTACACAGGTTAAAGTGAAACCACCACACGAGTAGATCATATGATTTAGTAGGATTAAGTAAGTCTAATTTAGGATGCATGCTCTTCTCTTAACTTAGCTCCGTCTACCTATCCTACCCCCACAAACGTTCCTATTCACGCGGTCCTTACCTGAAAATGTTTCTCTGCAGTGTCTTGCTCGAATATTCACTCATTCCCTTTCTGATTTACACAATTCCTGTCTACGAGACTTTTAAAACGCACTGAACTCAACTCTAACTGCATTTTAGGAACCTTTGAGCTAACGCGTTCGCTACTCGACTGTTACTAATGACTTTGCTTAACATGACTCGCTAATGCCCTTTTTCTCCAGACAAATCTCAGGTTTATTACATTATATTTTGAATTAGTATACAAAAATTATATTTTGCAATTATTTCTGTCTTACTATCATTTCTTTAATTATTTATATTTTCTGTCAATAATTACTACATCGAGATTTAGGACGTACCCCCCAAACTATCCCTTGGATGCTCAAATTTAATTATTTTTTATTTTTTCAAAACGAAAATAAAATGTATATCTTGAATTTTCTACGAATAGCCTCTGAGGTCCTCTTAATTTTAAATGACTTTTGTAGAACGGGTAAGTCTTGACGGACAGGCCAAAATTTACTATAGAACTTATTAAATACATCATTTTTGTCGTTTCACGTATTCGTTAGAGAGATGTTACATGCTGGGGTGAGTGCCAAAAGATTTCCAGCAAATGATTAAACTTCGATCACGGCTAACGGCAAGAGTACCGGGACTTTGTTGTTTAGATTTGATGAAGGCGTGAGGTTTTACATTATATAAAAACATTACATAACACACATTACCTGGAATTTACTGACAAATATTTGGCGACTCTACATTGTGCACTTAGGAAAGCAGGAAATGGGGGGAGATGTCCCGAAACCGAGGACTGATCACACACAAGTGACGCTAACTATATTCCCCTTCCAACCGTGTCTAGCCAAGCCAGCCAGGGTTGCCGTCATACCAGACCGTTTTCAAACAAAGCCCCCTCTCTGGCGTGTTCCGCGCCAAAGGAGGGATCGTTAAGCCGAAAAAAATAATCAAAGGAACCCAATAGATCTTTCAACAATGCAATACAATAATGCGTCTGGTAATGACAATGCACTTACTGATACGCCAAAATATGAGAAAGTCATCATATCGTATTGCTCTCTCTAGTGGAGGAAGCATGAAAAAATTTGATGTCGAGATTTCACTAGAAAACTGGTCATATGATTCGTTTTAGCAGCAGTCAAAGAACACCTTCCATATACTTTAGGAAGATGTCCATACTGTCGGCGATCAGTCGTGAGATTGATGTTATAAAAATGACTGCAAGACAGTTGCGACAGGAAGGCTATACGAAATGACCAAACGGTGATCAGCGTTCTTGATATTCGGCTGTTTCCGGCATTTTCCGTAATGATACGAATACATTTCACGCGGATTGTTCTAGGAAGCTATTCGATGGTTGTGCTAATCGGAGCTATAAGATCCTTCGCATAACATTTGGAAGGTTGTAGGCGTGCGGCTGAAAATATCTTTTCTTCTATAAAACCAAATAAGCGCCGCAGAGCATAACGATGTCTTCTTTGTGATCCATTGCTTATTGAAAGAGAGATGACAAAACAATCAGATCAAATCAGAGGCTGTTAAGGATTGCTTTAGGGAGAGCTAACATTTTTTGAAACATACCTTACCAATGAGTAAAATGCAGTCAGTAGTAGAGAATTTTAATTTCTAAATTTTCATTTAAATGTCTCGCGAATTGGATGCAAGGTTTAATTTAAATTTTGAGAAAACTTAAGAAATTTACTTATTAAATAAAGTTGTCTTTTAAACGTAATATTTAAGCATTTATCAGTTTTACTGCAAGCCATCCTAATTCTTACTCAGAAGTTGTAAAGCAATTTGATTCGCCTATGTGTTTCTGTGAACGAATAGGTTAAGTAAATTTAATAGGAATAAAAGTGCTGATGTTACTTTAGCAAAGGAACACGATTTGTGTGTTTGTTTTTCTTTCCTGTAAATAAGAGGGGGTATACATCCTCTTAGCACTTCCCTGGGCCCGTCTATGGATCGAATCAAGCATGAAAATAACCGGCGCAGAGTCGGGACACGGTAGGTTATGTGGAAATTCATCTTTATTCTCACAAAAAACCAAGCGGAACGCTATGTGATGGCTTTGGAATTCCATGCCCTTTCTATGACCACGAGAAAAAGCGAATAGCGATTTACTAGTGGATAAAAGTACAAGTACAGTGGCGTCGTTTTATGGTGAGGCCATGGATCGCGCGTATAGGTGGTGTGTATTATACTGGGGGTTTTTTGTTTCGTAACTCCCGCGTTACTCACTAGTGATAGAAACATGCACCATGCTGTTGGAAGTGGTGCCTATCTGAGTGAAGACATTCCTGGTTTCCTCGAATTAAATTTCTATTCTCACGCATAAGTACTTCTTGCGTAATGTACATAATTTCTGTTTTTATATTGTCTAAGGTGCGAAGATTGTACCTGTAAACTTTATTTGTAAATAGATGTACCACTTTCGTAAATTTTTCCTGGCGTTACAACTTCTCTACTTGGTACTGGAATACCATGAGATTTCTTCTGAAGTTGTCTAAGCACCTGTCTAAATGATTCCGTTTTTACGTATGTGCATAAAATTCGTGGATTTGTCGGCAGGCATTGCAGTGGACAAATGGCAAGACATTAACATTCTTAAACAAATCACAGACGTCTTGAATAAACCTTCACAATGCACAACTCTCTTTCCAGCACGAACACAAAGCAGTGACTGGAAGTAACCTTGAAGCTTCATGCGCCGCTAGTTGCGCATGGAAAAGGTACCAATGTCACTGCAGTACAGCGGCTATATGCCGGTCTGTGGCCTCACCTTAAAATGACCACACTGTATTTTAAATTTCATACCAACAACAAAGAATATCTCAGAAATGGTTTAAGGCCACAAAAGAGTCTATTTGACATAAATTGTGTGTTTTAATGAGAACTGCATTATGTTCTGTATCCTTCTTATGTAACTTTTTAACATACGAGGACTGTCCCAGAAGACAAAAACATTTTTATTTCTCTACATAGTCTCCTTTCAGCGCAATACACTTTTCCTAGCGAGGTTCAATAGCTTCGATACTCTGTTTATAGTGAGAACCGCAGAGTTCTACAAAGTAGCCATCAACTGCAAACTCCAGAACTTCATTGTTGGCAAATCTTTTACCACCAAGCCATTTCTTCAATTTTCGAAACAGAAAATAATCAGAGGGGGCTAAGTCTGTCAAATAGGGTGCATGAGGAAGCAATTCGAACTTAACTCATTAATTTTGGCCATGGCAATAATGGATGTGTGAACTGGTGCATTGTCTTTATGAAACAGAACTTTCTTTTTCGCTAAATGTGGCCTTTTTTGCTTAATTTTATATTCAAACGCTGCAATAAGTTTGCATAATACTCACTATTGATTGCTTTTCCTTTTTGAAGATAATCAATGAAAATTATCCCATGCGCATCCCAAGAAATTGACGCCATGGCCCTGCCTGCAGATGAAACTGTCTTCGCCTTCTAAGGAGTCTATTCTACGCTTTCAATCCAATGTTTTGACTGTTCCTTCGTCTCAGGTTTGAAGTGATGGACCCATGTTTTATCCATGGTTTCACTCGGTTTTATTGCAGTGAAACATCGCCAAACACTCGGCTGAAACATCCTCACAACGCTGCTTTTGTTCCAGTTCTTGCGTACATCTTTCTCATGTCTAAATTTTCAGCTGGTGTGCGATGTACAGCACTTTTTGAAATGCCTACGATGTCTGCTAGCTCGTGCATTCAGTCAACGGTTATCCAATACCATTTTGTGGATTTTCTTCACAACGTCTGGCGTGGTCACCTTATTTGGTCGACCACTGCGATGTTCGTCTTGGCAGCTCGTACGGCCTCGCTTAAACTCTGCCACCCAATATTTTACTGTTGTAAACGAAGGAGCAGACTCCCCCAGAGTAGAATCTAGCTCAGCTTTAATATTAGTTGGACTAAGACCTTTCAAATGAAAGTATCGTATCATATAACGATGACCAGTTTTATCCATGTTTACAAATTCGCTGAGAGAGTTCACTATTAATGACTGCCAAACAATTACTAAACAACGTAGCATCGTCAAACTTCAAAACTTAAGCTTTATAAGGGTTGTACTTTCTACCACAGTTATTTGTTTGAAACAACAACCGCTATATAAAAGTCAGGACGGCTACTTTTGCGACTCGTAATATTGCGAATTTCTAGTTACTTAAACCGCCTGAAAGGAATATATTATCAAGGTTTTTTTCCCAAGGCTAGAATATCATTGCCTTTTCTGTTGATCTGGAGTTATTCACGTCGCCTAAGGCTGAGACATCCCAGTCTGAAACATCAATATTCCAATATCGGAGACGAGACGCGGGATATAGGACATGCTAAACACGAGTTTCCTATACGCGAACATTTGTCCCTCTGCACGGGGATTTTCATAAAAGTAAGTCAATTTTTCTGTTCTTTACTCTGTTTTGTTATTCTTCGAAACAATATACTCAGCATCTTTGTCTACAGGAAGCTGTGTCCCTATACTCTATTTAAATTAGTTATTGATGTTTGAAACCTTTCTTTTGTAAAAAAAATGTCATTTATCAGAGGAAAAGCGTTCGCTTTCCTCTGAAGCTTTTTTAAAAAAAAATTGTGTGTCGTTATGCATGTGCATATTTTATTAAAATTATAGGAAAATGTTAAATGTCACAAGAAATCGAATTTCTATACCCACTATGTTTTATCCTAACAATATTGCAACACAGTAGCTATAGCTCAAGGTTATCGGGAGGTCGGCGCCGGCGAATGCTACTGCGGAGCGAGAGATTGTAGAAGTCTTGTGTTCGACCCCCAGCGGATGAGCCGCCCAGAATAAGAGGCTCCATTACGAATAAAGTGAAGTGACAAGTTCAATTTGTGAAGCAACAGTGTGAACTAGTAAAGTCCCAGTGACTCAAAACAGCGACAGTTGAAAAATTGAACAAAGTCACTGTATATTCTTTAAATTACAAGATATATGTATTCTAAATATTCCCTTCTTATTGTTATAATACACGTTTGCAGAAATATTTAGTTACACCTTTTAATAAGAGACTAAAGCGGCAGTCCGGAGTTCATTACGAGAAATCTGATGTGTTACATTCACATTACTTTCTCTACGTTTTCTGTACAACCTATTCTTACAAAATATTATTTTTCCATCTACTTCTGATGGAGATAAACGTTTACAGAAACAGCTACATTACACATTTCGCTATAGATACAAAGAGAACAGCGATAGTCAAATGTTTAATAACTGAACGCTATATGCTGGCCTTAAAATTCCATACTGTTTCCATGACATCGCGAGAAACAACTGAATGTTGACAGGACTTTAAAAGAATGACCAGGTAATGAGCATTCGAACCATTAACAATGGATATCTTGGAAATGGCTGATGCCACAGAAAATGTTATTTTAAATAAATTGTGTGTTTTAAAGAGATCTACATTTTTTGTGTAGTATCTTTTCATCTATCGCTTAACGTTTACAGTTAAACAAGATTATACAAAATTCCTTCTGAATGAAGAGGACCTCATATGGTATTCGCAACAAATTTAATATATACATTTTATTTGTCATGTAAATATCTTTAATATATGGTCTTTTAGATAGACACACAGACAGATATTGATTTATTGCTAAAACCATTTACACATGTATAGTAACGTCAAATGTTAAATATTAAATAATTTAATCTTATAAAATTCCTGGAGCTTATAGTGAGGGATTTTCTTCAATATCATTAAAATATGTCTTTTAAAAATATCTTGTGTAAGTGTCTTGATTTTATCGGTAAACTATTAAATAGATTAATGGATGATACTTCAAAGTTATTTTGTGTTTTACTACACTTACGTTTACCAAAATAAATATTGTTGCTACCTCTTGTCGGATAATTATGTACAGTTTCCCACAGATTGTTGTTGTAGAGTCCTCTTAATTTACAATAGAGAATTCAAAAAATATATATACAAGGAAGAATTAGGATTCCAAGTTCAATAAAATATGGTTTATAATGTATTTTTGGCCGAACTTCACATAGTATTCTTATTGTTATCTTTTATAAAACAAAAAGCTTGTTAGCATAGGTATGGTTGCCCCAAAGTAAGACACCATAATTTAAAATGGAGCAATCAAAATCCTTAGAGGCATTTTTTTAGAAAATCAAAAAATTTCGAAAAATTTGCATGTAAAGGGTAGTTTGGGGTGGAGGGATTTTCTTGAAAATCTTCTAAAGACGCGACAAGAAGTTTCTGAACGTAAATAGCAAGTTTTGTATCTACCCGACATTTCCGGTGAAATCTCGACATCCCCTTCTTACTATATAGAGGAGAAAGTAATAATGCTCCGGTTTCGCTTTTTACAGTTGTTCTTCCCCATATTTTGAAGAAAAAAGCCACGTTTATGAGAGAGATACCAACCAAGCGACCGAATACAGTTGGTTTTCTAGCTAATAACGCTGAATCATGTTATCTGTTCTCCGCTACCGTTAACGCGAAGTTGAACGGATTTGGAGATACTCCTTATCGACGTATACGCCCAGAGCAGTCCACTGGCTATGAATTACTATCTGTTAATGAGAAACCCTTCACGCACGAGTGCACGCGCTGATATCTTTACAGTCTACTTCACCGATAAGGCAAGGTATCCCTCCTGCTACCTGCTTTCATTGTTCTTATTTTGTCTCAGGGGTTCCAGGGGTGGAAAACATAGACGACATTATGTTACCCTAAAGTGCGGTCGTGACGGACAACATTTTTACATTCGTAGCCACTTATCTAGTAGGTAGGGAAGGTATTGTATTCCACTCAAAAAATTCGATACCGAAATTTCAACGAAATATCTCTTTTGAGGGCACTGGGTCGAAAATACTTTTAGAAAAATATCCGTGCGCGTGTGTGTGAACAGTATAATTCGAAGACGAAAAGTCGGGTTAACACCAAACTTCGTATTTAAGTTCAATACCTTCCAAAGATACGTCATGAAGTTTTTCAAGAAAATCCTTACCCTAAACTACTTTACATGGACCATTTATTCGAATCTTTTTGAATTTCTGAAAAATGGCTAACGATTTTTATTAAAATACCGTATAAAGGTATAGGGTAGTTAAATTATATTCGAACCCACTCACGACCTCTTCCTGTTTGAGAGCAGAAGGTCAACATTTCCAGCATCTATTATAAGGTAAGGATTTTAGTCCGCCTCTGCCGGCGTAATTTCCCCGGCGACTGCCGGCTGTCTCGCGCAGTAGAGAGAGGCCGCGAGTGGGTTCGAATATAATTTAACCACCCTTTATTTGCATGATTAATAAAATGTAGATATATCCTGAATTTTCTGGAAATGAAAAGTCCTTTTCATTCGGAAGGAAATTTATATAATCTTGCATAACTAGTGAAGGTGAAGCGATAGGCAAATACGTACTACACAAAAATGTGGATCTGTTTAAAACAAACAATTTATTTCAAATAAGTGTTTTTGAGGTAAGATGTCCGTTATTAAAGATTCGAATAGTTGAATATTTTGTCATTCTTTTAAAGTCTTGTCAACATTCAGTTGTTTCTCGCGATGTCATGGAAACAGTATGGAATTTTAAGGCAGCATATAGCGTCCAGTTGTTAAACATTTGACTATCGCTGTTCTCTTTGTATCTGTGTGTAATGTGGATATTTTCGGAAAGGTTTATTTGGGTTAAAATAAAGTAGATAGGGAAATGAACGTGGTAGAGAAAGTAAAGGCAGGTAAAGTAAAATGTGGAGAATGTTTTCGAAGTTTCAAGTATCGTCACTTATTGTATGCTAATCTAAAGGAATTAGTTTCCTTAGGAATTAGGTTTGAAGCAATTCCGGGCCGGGTTTGAGTCTGCTAAGCATGTCATAACGAAACTACGCAACGGAATGTTGCATAAGGATGCTCAAAGTGAAGAGGAATTCGTGAAGGCGCATGAATAAACTTGCAGAGAATGAAAAGCGTGCTCTAGAAAATTATAATTTCCAGCTCAGGTGCTCTACACAGTGGGTAGGGAGAGAAAAAGAAGAAGCAAAACTGTGAGACGCTGTCACGTGCTGTAACCCCCCTCCTTTTTGCTCGTAGCTACCCTGCAGTCTCGTATAATTTCCTTTTACATACTGCATAACAAAGTGTAACTCCAGCCATACAAATCCTTGCCCTTAAAGAGATTTCTGATGATTTCTATGCTAACAGCTTCCCTCACATTATCTAGTTCAAGAATACGTGTCCCTCCCTCTTTCCATTCCTTTTTCAGATATCAAACAGTGTGCAAATGAGTTTTTTGTAAGATTCTGTGTTCTGTACATCTCGATGTTTGCACAGAATTTGTTTCCAAGAAAGCGCATGTTTACCAACACAAATTTGGCGGGCGTAACAACTAGGGACTGGGTTTTAATGCAAATGCATATTTCTTATTTGCTGTCAAAAGTGAGTTCTCTTGGTGTATGACTTAATACATTTGTAACAGTTTAAATAATATTTTATGTTGCGTATAATCCTTTGTTAATAAGTATAATACATATTTTAATTTATTCATTTCTTCTTCATGTTTATAATTTAATCCTTTATTGTCGGAATTATTTAGGCACATATGCCGCTCTTCCTCTAATTCGGCAACCGACTTTTATATCCCTCTCGCCGGCACCACCTCGGAATAACCGCAATCGTTAGAGCGAGAGGAAATGCCCTGGCCATCCATTCAAAGCCAAACGTCGCGAGTTAAGAGTCCTACGACTGCTTGTGGTAAAGGACGGGGAGGGCCCAAGTAAAATAATCGGTGTGGTGGCACTCGTGTATGCTGACGGGTTACATTTGACTTCAATTGTATAGATTTTACTACAATTGTATTGGAAATAATATTTTTAAAATATAAAAGATATATAAATAGCTGTATTTTATTGCTGAGAGTTAGTATAATGCGAACTTAGAAAAAAGAAGTAATACGATTACTCATGGGTGTGTGCTTTTTGTGTGAACAGCATAATTCGAGGGCTTAAAAACGGGGGGGGGGGAGATCAATCTCCAAACTTGACATTTAACTCTTAACATCTTTCCAGGATGCAACTCAAAGATTTTGTATAGTAGATATATAGGGGAAGTATTGCATTCCACCCAAAAATTCGTTATCAAGATTTCACCGGAAATACACATTTTAAAGTCCTCTGATTTTCCCCAAAAGGAATTGGTAAAAGGGCCTGTGTGGATGTTTTTATTGTCTAAACATTATAAATGAAAAGTTAAATATCGGACGAATACCTCTATCTTCCGAAGTTTCGACACGAAGGTATTCAAGAAAATCCCGAACGTACTCCTTAGGAAAATTTAGCTTACTACTTTCTCTACCCGGTACCTAGAAGGTAGACGAGGTATTGCGTTTCACCCAAAAATTTGATACAGTCACCATAAACACACCTTTTCAGGTTCTCTGAATCCCTTGTGTTTGTGTGTGTGTGTGTGTGTGTGTGTGCGCGCGCGCACGCAGCAGAACTTAAAAACAAAACTTAGATCGTGTTAAAATACAACATTTAAGTGAAATAAGATATTGTGTGGCATTAACTGTGTCCCAAATATTCGATATTACTGATTTGAGTTTTCCAATACTTAATAAACTTTTGTAATTGTTTTTCTGCTTATGGAAAGCCTATGTAATTTCAAACCTGTAGCGTCCGAGTTTTTAAAGATTTGAACATCGCTTTAGCATCCTGTACCTCTCTTGTGTACTGACGTGTATAAAAGGTTGCCCATAATGGGACGTAGCAATTTGTGTTGCTAATGACAAATCTACCCCCTCCTTCTGTTCTGTTCCTGCAGCATGATTGTAGCTACTGGATTGGCAGCGTACTTTACCTCCCCCAAAATATGGCCGAACTGCTTAAGGGTAGCATTACATGCTATAATAAAACGTAGAAATAAAGACGAAAAACTTATATGTTCATGTTGCTGAAGAACCTCTCATATAAATGTGTAGCTGTTGTCCAGTTTAAAAACACATACAAATAATATTTCACTACTCCCTCTAGAAGACCTGCTTATGGTGTATTGGTTTAGCCTTTCTTTGTGTACTAATCATAGTGAAGCTTTCATAGCGGCGATACCCGATCCACCCCTTCATTATAACATCGTTCATTGATTTGTTGTGTTTCTGGATTACTTTCTGTGCCACGTGCATAGCAGGGTAGAGAAGGTATTGCATTCCACCCAAAAATTCTATACCGAGATTTGACCGGAAATACGTGTTTTGAGGCTCCTTGAATAAATATATAAAACATTTTTAGAAACGTGTTTGTGTGAACAACATTAATTTAAATACGAAAATTCCGATAAATACCGAGCTTGGTATTTAGGTTCAGTACCATCCAAAGGGCGAAACGAAGATTTTCAAGGAAATCCCCCAACCCAAACTAGCCTTTACATGGAACAATTTTTCAAACTTTTTATTTTTTGAAAAAAATGGCTCTTAACGATTTTGATTTTAGCACAATGAGTTATGCATTTTATTTGTCGTGTAAATATATTTATCTTGAATTTTCTGGGGATAGCTTGTGAAGTCCTCTTCATTCGGAACGAAATTTATATAATCTTGCATAACTGGTAAACATTAAGCGATAGACGAAAACATACTGTACAGAAAGTATAGATCTCTTTAAAATATAGAATTTATTTCAAATGAATTTTTTGTGCGTCAGCCATTTCCGACATATCCGTTATTAATGGTTCGAATTCTTCAATACTTAGCTTTTCTTTTGAAGTCCTGTCGATTTTCAGTTGTTTGTCGCAATTGAATCGAAGCGTATAGCGTCTGGTTGTTAAAATTTGACTATCGCTATTCCCTTTTCATCTATAACAAGGTAGCTATTTCTACAAAGGTTTATTTGGATTAAGGACAATTTTTTATGCTCGCAGTGTACCGGCAACGAAATTTGTAATGAAACCATTTCTGTAAATGTTTATGTCGAATAGCATGAAGTAGATTGCAAGAATGGGCAGAGAAAATCATATGAATGTTGGTAATAAATTGTTTACTCTTGGGGATTAGACATATATCAACTTTGTCATCAGTTCCGGTTAATAGTGGTAGTAAATGGAACCTCTAGTGTCCGTGCTATCACGGAACATTTTGTTTCGCACACTGTAGTGTGACGCGATGCTTGTGCCCGCGGGCTGCTGGTGATGATTGTTGTTTTCATTTGCCAGATTAGTAGCGCTGCGCTTTGTGCTATTATCAAAGCAGAATTAATTTGCACGTGATTCACTGCCGAGGAAATGATACAGATATACTTGGTCGTGCCCGGAATAATCCCTTTGCATAACCTCCGTTAATTCCATTTGCTGTTTTGTGGGCGGGCGGGCGAGCGAGCGAGCGTTATCTGTTTTCGAATATTGATAATATGCAAAACCGCTGGCTTTTGTATTTCATGCACAACCTACCTCCTTCAATAACTAAAAATGTGATGCGTTACAGACTCTACGAACTATTGTTTATTTTTCTCTCTCTTCTACAATGTATTCTTATAACAATATAGTGCGATACTAGTTTGGGAAGCGCTTCATACTGTAAACTCTATTTCCGAGATTTCGTTATGGCTTGCCTAACTAGTATCGCATACTGTGTATTGCACGTTGGTGTTTATATCAGCTGAGGTATTAACTGAAGTATTTGTGCAGGCTGTTTCAGGACCTCTGCGACAAACAGGATAGATCTCGCAGAGGGGAACATTTTTTGTCCAGCAATCACCATCCTCCGACGCATCGTTACGGCTTTATTCATCTCTGATTGCAGCGTATCCAGTGGGATAGGTTTGGGAAGTAGAGCCAGTACATTGTTTACAACCGCTGAATCAAGTGACATCGTCTCTTTCTTGTTCCTTAGATTCTGGCTCGGTTTGGTAGGTCTGGGACGCACAGCCCAAACAGGATGGTAAATCGAAAGGTCCCAGCAGATGATTACAGAATACTTCTGTTGGTGATGTCTAATGGATAGGGCCCGGATTTTTAGGTTGAATAAATCTTCATTTTAGGTTTCTTATATGCTTAAAATAGGTTTATTTTTAGGTTTTTCTTAAATAAAATAGTTTTTTTATGTTTAGCTTCGTGGATCAATACAGGCATCAATAATTTTGCTTTTCCGGTACACATTTGTGAGATTTATTTTTTGCATGTCAGTAAATACATACATTTCCAAATTTTCTGGCATAAACGATTTCTTATTATCACGTAACACATTCTGGTATGAAGAAAAGATTCTTTCAAGGGAACATGACGTCATGGAGCGTAGAACATAGACGCCAAAGGAGCAGGTTCTAGGGGTAGTTTTCCTGCATACTTTTCTCCCTGCAATATTGAATTTATGATATTGATGTCTTCAAAAGCAAGATTTCGTTGCAGAATCTTCTGAACTTCGAAGAACATGCAACTCCCAGTGGTCCAGGTACATATTTCTTTACTGGAAACATTGCCAATGATATCTAGAGCATCTTTCAGTGGCAAAGTTGTACTTTCCAACCGGAGAGTAGCGTCTGTATAAAACAAAAATGTGTCGTAATATACCTAAGGGCAGCGGCAAGAGTGGGGTAGTCCAGTGATTTCTTAGCCTTGGCAATGCAGGAAGTTTCTGTTTCATTCAAATCATTGACGACATTTTTAACGCCTTTTAAGTGCTCGGTAAAGAAAATTGCAGCAGACAGCCAAGATCTCCAGCGGGCAAGTATCAGCTCAGATGGAAGAGAGGTTGCTGGTACTTTCTCTTTGAACAATTGTATACATGTTGGGGCTTTTAAGAAAACCTTCTTGACCGAAGATATCAGGCTGTCCATGTCATCGAAGTGGCTTCTTCTGCAAGGTGATGCAGGCCGTGGGCCAACCACGTAGCATATAGCATGGTCAGGTGGAAGGACTGTAGAACCCCCACCTGGCCTTCAACATGTAGGCAGCACTGTATGTCACTAACCAAAGTGAAGTGTGGATCTGCAGCAATCCACTTTTTCAATAAATATGATTTAGGCCATTGTTTCACTATACAATAATTACAAACGATTGGAGGCGATCCGTTGTTAGGTAGGTTATGCTCCTCCTTTCCTTCTATCAGCTGCATCCACATCACATGTGCTGCGTTTAACTGTAGTAACTTGAACTATCTACTGGCTATAAATGGTGGAAATAATTTTACAAGAGTTTCGACTTGAAAATAACATTCTTCATTTCGTAAATGGGAAAAAAGCTATTTAGGTTATTTTAGGTGTCAACCACTCATTCAGGTTTTCTTAGGTGTAATGAAATTTGCATATTCTGCTCCAGGAAGTGTGAAACGAGTATATATCTTGAAATGTGTTAATTAAATAGCGAGGAAAATTATAGGTTAAAACCTAAAACTCCGGGCCCTAGACATGAACACTGCATGAGGGTTATCAACATCCCTTTTCTTGGTGTTGAAGTCTGAAGCAGCCTCATTGCGCGGGAAACTTAGGATCTGCGATACTTAGTTACAGAAACCACTGGGCAAACTGAACACGAGGTGGCTCGGTCCCAGTCCCTGTACTTTGTGGAGGTGGTATGCGTGGAACTGTTGTTCACAAACACTGAGTTAAATTTTCTGTACTCTCAGACCTACCTAACCTAACCAGACGTAGGGGACAAGTAAGAGGCGATGTTATTTCATTCAGCGGTTGTAAACAGATAGTCAAGGTGTACTAGCTGTGCCTCTCAAACCTATCATACCGAATACACTTCACACAGGGGTGAATAACTCCGTAACGATGCGTCGGAGAATGGTGGTTGCTTGACAAAAAATCTGATGTGTTACACTCACATGACTTTCTCTATTCTTGAACAAACTATTTATACAAACGCTTATTCTCCATATACTTCATGTTAATCGAGATCTTATTGCTAATTTTCTTGTAGATGCAAGGGGAATTGGTAGGCTTTAAGCGATAGTCAAATATTTAAAAGCTGGTTGCTATGTGGAGTATTCCATTCTGTTTGTATTACCAGGACAAAAAATGAATAATGAATTTGAGAAAAAGTATAAGTATTGGAAAATTTAAGGGAATAACAAGCAATATCTCGAAAATGGTTCACTCCACAAAAAATGTATATGACATAAATTGTGTATTTTAACGCGATCTACATTTTTTGTGTAAAATTTTGTCTATCTCTTATGGTTTACCAGTTAAGCAAAAGTCGTTCACAATGAACAATACTTTTGGAGACATTCCCAGAAAATTCGAGATATACATTTCATTTCTCATGAAAATATCATAAACATATGATATTTTAATCAAAATCGTTAGAGCCATTTCTGAGAAAACTAAATTTTTGGAAAATGTTCCATGTAAAGGGTAATCTGGGGTGGGGGGATTTTCTTGATAACCTTTGTGTCGTATCTCTGGAAGATACTGAACGTAAATACCAAGTTTGGTGTTTATCCGACTGTTCGTTTCTGAGTTATGCTGTTCACACACACGGACATGTTTCCAAAAAAGTTTTTTTTTGGATTCAGGGGCTCTCAAAACATGTATTTCCGGTGAAATCTCGGCATTGAATTTTTGGGTGGAATACAATACTTCCCCTACTTACTATACGTAGTAGAGAAAGTAAAAAGTAATAGACGACGTGTCTAATGATGTGGAAATCGAAAAAGTGGAAAAGTGGATGTGTCGGGTTAATAACGGAGTCATGATTTGGCACATGGTTTATTCTGCAAACAAACGAGTAGATATTAATGAGAAGAATGCATTGGCGTATTTCCTCCTAAGAAGTGGTAAATTGACGAGTCAGGAAGGTAGTGGTCGATGTTGAAAGCTACGATGAAGGTAAATGATGGAATTGATATTGGAATTTTAAGTTCTTGTTTGTGTTGTGATGGATTACTTCCCGTACTAGAGTATATGTTCATTTCTTTTAGCATTGAGGTTTCCTTTGCGTTTTGTACATTAGAACAAACACACACACATATCCACACACTTACTCATATTTCCAGACCTTGGCGAGGATAGGAAGTAATTTTGGCTAGAGAAAAATCCCACCTCCTGACGGGAAACGAACACAGATCCCTCGCACAGCAGACAACAGCTACACGGTCAGCCTATATTTTATTAATCTTTTACAGAAAAAGTTTAAATGTTAGCGATAGTTTAAAATGCCATTTTTACTTTCTCTACTACGTAGAGTAAGTAGGGGAAGTATTGCATTCCACCCAAAAATTCGATACCGAGATTTCACCAGAAATACATGTTTTGAGACCCCCTGAATACAAAAAAAGGCATTTTCGGAAACATGTCCGTGTGTGTGTCTGTGAACAGCATAACTCTGAAACGAACAGTAGGATAAACACCAAACTTGGTATTTAGGTTCAGTATCTTCCAGAGATGCGACACGAAGTTTTTCAAGAAAATACCGCCCACCCTATATTACACTTTACATGGAACATTTTTCGAAAATTTTAGTTTTCTCAAAAATGGCTCTCGATTTTGATTAAAACATTTAAGATATTTTCATGACAAATGAAATGTATATATCGAATTCTCTAGGAATGTCTCCAAAAGTATTCTTCATTGTGAACGACTTTTGCATAACGGGTAAACCATAAGAGATAGACAAAATTTTACTATACAAAAAATGTAGATCGCGTTAAAATACAGAATTTATGTGATATACATTTTATTTTGTTGGGTGAACCATTTTCGAGACATTGCCTGTTATTCCCCTAAATTTTCGAATACTTACTTTTTCTCAAATTCGTTATTCATTTTTTTATGTCCTGGTAATACAAAGACAATGGAATGCTCCACATAGCAACCAGCTCTTAAAACATTTGACTATCGCTTAAAGCCTAGCAATTCTCCTTGCATCTACAAGAAAATTAGCAATAAGATTGACATCTCGATTACCATGAACCCTATGGAGAATAAGCGTTTGTAAAAATAGTTTGTACAAGAGTAGAGAAAGTCACGTGAGTGTAACACATCAGATTTTTTTAAAAGTTTCATCTTTTGGAGTATTTAATTATGAGTTTATTTTCAGGTATGATTTGCTTTGGAAAGGAACATGAAAATTAATTGTCTATTGAAATTTGGTACAACAAACATGTATGAGAAACGTTAACTACATTGATTAAAGCTTGTAGAAACTACGAAGCAAGTAAGGGCTAAATGAGATACAGTGCATTCTTTTTATGGTGAGGCCACGGATCGCGCGTAGGCGTTCTCCGCGCACTATTACACTGGGAGCTCTTCGTTCCGTAACTCCCGCGTTACTCACTAGTGATGTAACTGCACTATAATCGGTACTAACCTTGTTATAAGTGGTGTCCATCTGCGTGAAGATATTCCTGACATCTTCAAATGAACTTTCCATTCATACACGTTAAGTTTTTCTGGTAATGTCCATAATTTCTGTTTTTATATTCCCTTAATTTCGTCTATGATGTAGGGATTGTTTGTTAGATGCACTAATTTCGTCAATTTTTTCCTCCGTTAGAACATCTCGTTTTCGTTCTTAGGTTTAGTGACCTGGTTGTCGTAAAGTTATTAATGAGAAGCCTCATACCTGAAACTCGAATACTAGGAAATTTCTCCTGAAACTGTCTGCATGATTTCGTTTTTACGTATGTATTGTACATAAAAATTCGTTGTTGAGGCCGGATTTTTAACACTAAAATGATTTCAGGCTAATTATATAATATGTAAATTCAATAACATACCGCCTTGAAGCAATATGTGTATGTAACAATTTGTAAAATGTATGTAACAGTCATTGCAGATGCTTATATTATTGTAAACATGTTCATTAATGTTGTGTGAATGTATTACGTAATTTAATAATGTAGGAGCTGTGAGAATAATAAGTTAAACATTGCTAACAATGAGGCAATAATGAATTAGTAAGTTTAAATGTTACTTGTGATTCTTGGAGTAACAATAATGTAATTTTAGTGACAGTATATAAAATAGCCAATCAACAACCAGAAAAAGCTTTAGTTAAGTGAAGCTATTCTATTGGAGTAGGATTAGCCAATCAGAAACTGAAATACAGAAATTTACAAGTTTAGACGGTTGAAATAAATTCAGTTGCCTGCAGACAGTGCTCATAACTGGATGCGTTGCTTGTGCGTCCTCGAGAGATTTAATACGTATTCGTGTGAGACGAAAAATAAGTTTACGTGTTAAAAAGTACAAGTAATTAAATAAAAGAATCTCACAGCTCTCTATATCTGTGAAGTGTTATTTAATTTGTGTCAAGGATTAATAAAAATGAGTGAATTAAAAGTTAAAATCTGTGTAAGCCTACATTCTTAGTCGTATCACAACCCTGCCAAGACTTCCATGTCTCTGGCAATAATACTGACGCAGCCGAGGCAAACATAAATACTTAATACTTAAAGAAACAGTCAAATTACACAGTTAATTTTTTTAAACTTTGGGCAAAGGCCACCTGAAAGTACATTTGGGGCGAAGGTTACCGGAAACTGTTTACTATACGTGCGGTTGCAACTACAAGTTCGGCTCCCCGACAGTTGAAATACAATACAACTCCTTCTAAAATACACCTTCTTCAAATTGTTTCCAAAGCGTGGTGCAAACAACGTAAAGACAATATCTGCTTCATTGTTCAAGTTTGAATTTGTCGACAGGCATTGCAGTGGATTAATAAGACATTAACACTCTTAAGCAAATCGTACACAACACAGAAGTCTTGAATAGACTTTCACCTTCCGGAAGCTTGATGCACAACTCTCTTTACAGCACGAACACAAAGCAGCGACTGAAGCAGAGCTGATAAAAATAACCATGAACGCGTCATACGTCGCCAGTTGCGCATCGGTAAAGTACCGAGGTCACTGGAGAACAGCGGCTATGTAGATAGCCGGCCTGTGGCCTCGCACAGTACTTAACCATATTATCATTTAGTATATTACTATATTTTTTGTATTATGAAAATAATTTGTCTGTCTTGCTGCTGGTGTAAAGTTTGGACTATATTTGGTAGAGTTTAAGAATAATTGTTCATTTTCTTTCTTTGCAGGTAAGTTGGTACCCATGTATTGCTTGGATTTGTGATCTCAGAAAATACGTTTTAAGGAGAGCAGAGCGTAATTGATTTGCAGTAAAGTATGTAGCAAAAATTAATATTATAAGCATTTTATATTTATAAGGGCTTGAATTTTTTTTTCTATAGAGATACGTGATAAAAAAAAACCAACCTCCTTTTCCCCAGATGCCGTGAGATGTATAATTTTGAATCACACCTTTTAGAAGTAAAACTTCAGTTTATTGTTGTCTTTTAAATAACACAGCTAGAATTATTAATACAAACTAAAAGAGTTTTCACTAAAAGCCAAGGCTCCTAAATTAGTAAACAGGATTTACAAAGCCCTTGTACTTGAATACGACCACAAAAACACGCTTACGAGGAAGGCTTTGACTTTTAGATTAGAATGCCATGGAGTAGAAAAAATAATTATTCCACACACTATGTGTGTAAGGAAAATCTAATGTGATAGATTTACATGAAATTCTCTTATCTTTTATTAATCGGTATTCAAACTAGCCTTACTAAAGCTTATTCTTATATCTACTTCACTTTAATCGAGATAAACCTTTACAGAAACAGTTACATTACACATTTCGTTATAGAGAACAGCGATAGTCAAATGTTTAACAACTGAATGCTATATGCTGGCCTTAAAATTCCATACTGTTTCCATGACATCGCGAGAAACAACTGAATGTTGAAAGAATGATAAAGTATTGAACAATGCGAACCCTTAATAATGGTTATCTCAGAAATAGCTAATGCCACAAAAAAGTTATTTGAAATAAATTGTGTGTTTTAAAGAAATCTACATTTTTTGTGCAGTAAGTTTTCGTCTATCGTTTAACGTTTACCAGTTACACAGGATTATACAAAATTCCTTCAGAATGAAGTGGACTTTATAGCTATTCCCAGAAAAATCAATTCGTTTTATTTGTCGTGTAAATATTCGTTAATATGTGGTATTTAATAAACATTATTAGCCATTTTTTACAAAAACAAACTTTTCAAAAAATGTTCCATGTAAAGGGTAGTTTTACGTGGGGGGTTTTCTTAAAAATCTTCGTGTTCGTATCCTTAGAAGATACTGAACTTAACAAATTTGGTACTTATCCGATTTTTTTGTTTTTGAGTTATGTTATTCACAGTCATACACACCCACACATTCTTTCATTCATGGGACCTCAAAACATGCATTTCCGTTAAAAACTGGTCTTGAATACCTTCTCTACTTAATGTACGTTGTAGAGAAAGTGAAAATGTTCCGTAAGAATAATCTGTATACCCACTAATAAGCTATAGAGTGTAGAGAAAGTCATGTGAGTGTAACATGTCAGATTTTTCCTATTGTAAGTTTTTTTGTGTTTACTTGTAATTCAAAATAAAATTATCTAAATTTCAGTCGATTACAGAGACTCCAGTGACCATTCATAGAAAATTGAAGAAACGTTCAAACAATAAAAAAAAAAATAAGGAACATTTTTCCATGTAAATGATAGTCTAGGGTGGGGATATTTTGTAGATCTTCGTGTTGCGTTCTTGGAAGACCAATTTTGGTGTTTACCGGACTTATTACTTTCTCTACTACGTATAGTAAGTAGGGGAAGTATTGTATTCCACCCAAAATTTCGATACCGAGATTTCACCGGAAATACATGTTTTGAGATCCCCTGAATCCAGGGAAACATCTCCGTGTGTGTGTGTGTGTGTGTGTGTGCGTGTGTCTGTGAACAGCATAACTCAGAAACAAACACTCGGATAAACATCAAACTTGGTATTTACGTTCAGTATCTTCCAGAGATACGACACGAAGGTTTTCAAGAAAATCCCCCCACCCCAGATTACCCTTTACATGGAACATTTTTCGAAAATTTTAATTTACTCAAAAATGGCTCTAACGATTTTGATTAAAATATTATATGTTTAAGATATTTTATAACAAATAAAATGCATATCTGGAGTTTTCTGGGAATTTCTCCAAAAGTATTCTTCATTGTGAACGAATTTTGCATAACTGGTAAACCATAAGAGAAACAAAATTTTACCACACAAAAAATGTAGATCGCGTTAAAATACACAATTTATGTCATATACATTTTTTTGTTGAGTGAACCATTTTTGAGTAATTGCTTGTTATTCCCTTAAATTTTCCAATACACTTTTTCTCAAATTCGTTACTCATTTTTTTTGTCCTGGTAATACAAAGAGAATGGAATACTCCACATAGCAACCAGCTCTTAAAACATTTGACTATCGCTTAAAGTCTAGCATATTCCCCTTGCACCTACAAGAACATTAGCAATAAGATTAACATCTCGACTAACATGAAGCATATGGAGAATAAACGTTTGTAAAATAGTTTGTACAAGAGTAGAGAAAGTCATGTGAGTGTAACACATCTGAATTTTTTTGAGTTAGGATGTTTGCATATAGAATTTTTCTTGTGGAACACAACACTTCCTACACTAGCTATAATAGAGAAATAAATGATGTATTTATTACATTCTCTTGATTTTATGTATATAACATATTTTGGTTTCAGAATACTCCATTAATATCAGTTACTTATACAAAACCGTATTGGTTACAATTTGATTATTACGTGTACGGATTTACTTGTGATATTTTACGCAGCCAGGATTGAAATAAGACAATGGCAGACAATATGGTGGGAAGTGCCCAACATTCGACTGTTTCTCTTTGTGTGTGGTATAGGCGACATCGTGGGTGGCCGTATCTCACACCTGGACTCCACTCCCGGATGCAATCTCTGGTATGTGCACATTTTACCAGCTAGCAGTTCGATTCTCTTGTGTTGGCAACCATGGCCAATTGTATGAAAACGAACTAATACATAAATATGGGGAGAAGATTGTGGTACGGAATGAAAATGTATTGTGTAACAATCACACGACTTCTCTAACCATTACTATTACTAGGGCCAGTTGTACAGTGTCCCGATAAGCTTGCCTATAGCTAGTTACTCTCAAAATGAAATAGGGTGGGACCATCGATACTATTCTAATACCTACTTTGAGATAAACCTTCGATACTTTAAAGGTTTTAAGTTTTGGAAATTGTTGCGTTTAACTTTATGCTATATTAGGAATGAAGGGGGTCCAGAGTTCGTTATTGCCTCGCACATGTCCCCAAAGAGTAGCAGGACTATACTTTATTTTCTATTATCATATTTATTTTACGCCGTTTTAACTACAGGGTCATATCGCGAGAGATCTGTTGTGGATAACTCTTAGATCGAGGTGTGGCGGACAGTTAGCCTTCTAGGTCTCATGCCTGTAACCATACCATCTTGCTTCGTTACGTGTCAACAGAGACCCTAGCGCATGGCAGCCAGATCTTCTGCTTCGTGCCGTCCAGTCTAACTGCTTATATTGTCTGTAAATAGATGGCATAGCATTCGCTATTACCACTTATTTTTCATTTTACTATTGTTTTAGACTTAAGATGGAACTTTGGGTCGTGGTATTAAATATCCAATCCGGTATTTACCTTGGCGACTGAAGGAAATCCCGAAAAAATCCTGTCAGATTGGTCAGCCCACGGGATTTGAACCCGCTCGGTTGGACTATAGTTCTTGATAGATCTTGATTATGTTTATACTGTTGGTGAATCAACGTAACATTCCATTGACTCTTGTGTCTAAGTGAAAACATGCAAAACAATGGGGAAAAGAGTTGAGGCACTCATGTAACATACATCATTAACTGAGTTGTGAATGAAGCTGATTTAGCTGAAGCACTAAATCACGTTTCTGCAATAGCCTGACTCACTCTCACCCCTTAAATTTACCTACTGTAGTGACCAAAATCTGTGAATACAGCAGAAACAAATCAGAAGTTAAGGCTGAGATATACAGCACATGGAAATATTTGTTCTTTTGTTCCATCTGTTAGTGTGTGTCTAATTTAGGTCACCAGCATAGTTTACAGGTATACCCTACTACTAATTTCTATAATATGGATAGTATATCATTTAGAAGAAAGTTTTCAGCACGAAATATAGTTACATAAAAAGCGAAGCCAAGAAATTATTATTACTATTATTATTTTTAGGCATGCCTAACATTATGGGATAACAACATAATTCAGTGATAAAATTATTGCTTTTTTTACTTTCTCTACTACGTATAGTAAGTAGGGGAAGTATTGTATTCCACCCAAAAATTCGATACCGAGATGTAACTGGAAATATGTTTTGAGACCCCCTGAATTCAAAAAAAGCATTTTTGGAAACATGTCCGTGTGTGTGTCTGAACAGCTTAACTCAGAAACGAACAGTGGAATAAACACCAAACTTGGTATTTAGGTTCAGTATCTTCCAGAGATGCGACACGAAGGTTTTCGAGAAAATCCCCCCACCCCAGATTACCCTTTACAGGGAACATTTTTCGAAAATTTTAAATCTCTCAAAAATGGCTCTATCGATTTTGATTAAAATATCATATATTTAAGATATTTTCATATCAAATGAAATGTCAATCTGGAATTTTCTGGGAATGTCTGCAAAAGTATTCTTCATTGTAAACGACTTTTGCATAACTGGTAAACTATAAGAGATAGACAAAATTTTACTGCACAAAAAATGTAGATCGCGTTAAAATGCATAATTTATGTCATATACATTTTTTTTGTTGAGTGAACTATTTTCGAGATATTGTTTGTTATTCCCTTTCGTTATTATTTTTTTTTCCTGGTAATGCAAAGTGAATGGAATACTACAAATAGCAACCAGCTCTTAAAATATTTGACTATCGCTTAAAGCCTACCAATTCCCCTTGCATCTACAAGAAAATTAGCAATAAGATTAACATCTCGATTAAAAGCATATGGAGAATAAGGGTTTGTAAAAATAGTTTGTACAAGAGTAGAGAAAGTCATGTGAGTGTAACACATCAGTTTTTAGTTTTTTATGAAGTGAGTATAGAGTATCGGTGTTCAAAAATCAGTATGGGTATCGAGAAACGGCGGTATCCTGCCATTAGTGAAATAAACTTAATCTGCCCAATAAGTAACCTCGTTCTACAATCACACGGCTTTCTCTGAATAGCAATCCTATAAGATAACCTGCGATGTGTTAAGTTTGGCATTCTTAATTCGACGGAAACGCCACCATTGAGGAATTCGTAAACTGGAACACAAACGAAAATTGCCTCGTGAAGCACACTGCAAACAAAATGAAAGTTGGTGTTTATCACGTTTCTTTTCCCATTATTTTAGAATAAATGAACGTGACGAAGCGAAGCAGGGCTCAGAACTTCACTCACGACGACTACGAATTACTGTGGAACATAAGATTGTACAGTAAATAAAAGTGTAATGAGGTAACTTGGAAGGAGGGGGGGCAACCGCGTCAGAGCTCGCATAACCTTACCTATGTGTTGGTGTATTCCTCATTTCTTTATGCTCCTTCTGCTAAGGCGAAATCTCTGTTATAATAATATTATCAACGAAGGTTTTTATAATTGTTTCACTTGAAAAACACAATTCTTTGTGACGCACATGGACTATAAAATGTCTTATTTCAATTCATACATTACTAAAATACTAATAAGTATTTGTAAAGCCTATGTATTAGAATACATTGGTGTTAAGAAAGAACACACTATGTGATCAAAAGTATCTGGACACCCCACAAACATACGTTTTTCATCTTAGGTGCATTGTGCTGCCACCTACTGCCTGGTACTCATCCGGCGACTTCAGTAGTCATTAGACATCGTGAAACAGCAGAATGGACGCTCCGTGGAAATCACGGACTTCGAACGTGGTCATGTGATTAGTTGTCACTTGTGTCAGAAGTCTGTACGCGACATTTCCACACTCCTAAACATCCTTAGGTCCAGTGTTTCTGATATAGAGAAGGGACATGTACAGAACAAAAGCGTACAGGCCGACCTCGTCTGTTGACTGACAGAGACCGCCGACATTTGAAGAGGGTCGTAAAGAGTAATAGGCAGACATCTATCCAGAACATCACACAGGAATTCCAAACTGCATCAGGATCCACTCCAAGTACTATGACAGTTAGGCGTGAGTTGAGAAATCTTGGATTCCACGGACGAGCGGCTGCTCATAAGCCACACATCACGCAGAAAAATGCCAAACGACGCCTCACTTGGTGTAAGGAGCGTCAAAATTACACGATTGAACAGTGGCAAAACGTTGTGTGGAGTGACGAATCATGGTACACAATGTGGCGATCCGATGGCAGGGTGTGGGTATGGCGAATGCCCGGTGAACGTCATTTCCAACGTGTGTAGCGCCAACAGTGAAATTCGGAGGTGGTGGTGTGGTCGTGTTGTTCCTGGAGGGGGCTTGCACCCCTTGTTTTGCGTGGCACGATCACAGCGCAGACCTACATTGATATTTTAAGCACCTTCTTGCTTCCCACTGTTGAAGAGCAATTCGGGGATGGCGATTGCATCTTTCAACACGATTGAGCACCTGTTCATACTGCACGGGCTGTGGCGGAGTGGTTACACGACAATAACATCCCTGTAATGTACTGGCCTGCACAGAGTCCTGACTTGAATCCTATAGAATAGCTTTGGGATGTTTTGGAACGCCGACTTCGTGCCAGGCCTCACCGACCTACATCGATACCTCTCCTCAGTTCCGTACTCCGTGAAGAATGGGCTGCCATTCCCCAAGAAAGGTTCCAGCACCTGATTGAAAGTATGCCTGCGAGAGTGAACGCTGTCATCAAGACTAAGGGTGGGCTAACACCATATTGACTTCCAGCATTAACGATGGAGGGCGCCACGAACTTGTACGTCAGGTGTCCGGATACTTTGGATCACATAGTGTACATGTGAATACTGTCGGGGGAGAGATTAAGTAAGTTAGACGTTCCTCTTGCATGAATATCGGGAATTTTCATCCGTTATTAGGAGTATCTTGACGTGTAAGTAATTAAAATTGTAAGGGGTAAAGAGAACTATTAACATGAAATCCTCTATATGATTGAACAATGATTTCATAAAGAACGGCGGCAGTATATAATAGTAGACTATCATACAGGAGGTAAAATCACTTTTAACACGTGTGACATATACTACTTTTTACATAGCGCTCGAATTTGTAAAATATCAATAATATTATATTGATTCCTGAAAGCAACAGATATTACGTTTAGAACGTGGTTCTTGAAACAAGAGAAATGACATTAAAAATTCTGATGTGTTACACTCACATGACTTTCTCTACTCTTATACAACTATTTTTACAAACGCTTATTCTCCATATGCTTCATGTTAATTGAGATGATAATCTTATTGCTAATTTTGTTGTAGATGCAAGGGGAATTGCTAGGCTTTAAGTGATAGTCAAATGTTTTAAGAGCTGGTTGCTATGTGAAGTATTCCATTCTCTTTGCATTACCAGGACAAAAAAAAATGAATAACGAATTTGAGAAAAACTTAAGGGAATAACAAGCAATATCTCGAAAATGGTTCATTCAACAACAAAAAAATGTATATGACATAAATTGTGTATTTTAACGCGATCTACATTTTTTGTGTAGTAAATTTTGTCTATCTCTTATGGTTTACCAGTTATGCAAAAGTCGTTCATAATGAACAATACTTTTGGAGACATTCCCAGAAAATTCGAGATATACATTTTATTTGTCATGAAAATATCTTAAACTTATGATATTTTAATCAAAATCGTTAGAGCCATTTCTGAGAAAATTAAAATTTTCGAAAAATGTTCCATGTAAAGGGTAATCTGGGGTGGGGGGATTTTCTTGAAAACCTTCGTGTCGCATCTCTGGAAGATACTGAACCTAAATACCAAGTTTGGTGTTTATCCGACTGTTCGTTTCTGAGTTAAGCTGTTCAGACACACACACGGACATGTTTCCAAAAATGCTTTTTTTGAATTCAGGGGGTCTCAAAACATATATTTCCAGTTAAATCTCGGTATCGAATTTTTGGGTGGAATACAATACTTCCTCTACTTACTATACGTAGTAGAGAAAGTAAAAAGCGAGATGTCAGATGTTTTGTTGATTCGTCAGCAGTCTCATTTTCGGTGAAATTATTTTCAACTATTCTGTCTTACACCAGGCAATGAAGGTATTAAATGCTATATCAATTTGCTTTCTGGATTTCTTTGGGTAAGTACTTCTAGTGTCATTCTTTCTGCTTCTATAAATTCACCTGACTCTTCTGTTTCAGTTACTTCTGACTTAATAATTTCCATCATTTAATCTTTATGTAGGTTAGATAAAAGAATAATGTTTTAGATCAAAGAAAGCAGAAGGCTGCCAATATAACGTATAGGTTAACTCCACTACGATTTGTGATAAGTTGAAGTATGAGGATTTGTATTGTAAACATATGGTGCGAGCGCCATGAGAAATTAATAATGTAAAAAGACATAATGAAAAGTAAAACGTAATCAAACTAAGGCTTGTTATTAAACATGTGCAAATACAAAGCATGATTGTCATGTGATTGGACATGAAACCACAGTTGGCCACAATGAAGATTAGTGCGATAATCTAAAGATTTTAGCTTGTATGCACTGTGTTAGAAGTTCTACTTTTAGTCCACGCTGTCTAAAAAGTAAGACCTCATTTGACTTTAAAAAGCTACACGTGAAACGTTCGGCTAACGCCGCTAGTCTCTTATAAAAGCAACGTTATAAATTTCGTCTTTGTTTAATGTTTGGAAATAATTTTCTCTCTTGTTATCTTGGGCTTTCTTCTGTTATGCAGAAACATCGTTATTTCCTTGTCGTCCGATAATATAATTCTGCCATGGGTGCTATTGCATGTGATAATTGTGTCAGTCCTGAATGTGAAAACTTGTTGTTTGTCGGACAATGGACGTATCGGCTAGTCCAACTAACCGAACACTTATCAGCAAAGATATATTCCGAGTAGTTCTATTCCAAGAGATTGTAAAACGCTAATCGCGAAGATATCCGGTAAATAGCTTTATCGGCCCTTATTATCATTACCGTCATCATCCTAACAGTTAATATTCCTAGGTCTTTTCCAGTCTACATAAAATTTTCCCGCCATCTCTTGACAGAGACCCAGTGATCTCTTCCCTGATGATCTGTAGTTCAAGATGGCGAGTGCGGAGATCGTGCTTTTGGGCAAACGCTTGACGTACTGGAACCAATTGTCTTGATATTCGTGAATATACTGCATTAAGTTCCATTCCTAGCTCTTGTAGGGTGCCTTCATTTCGTTGATGGTGCTATTTAGTATAGCCCGCTCGGCACATAAACTTCTTGTTATTTTCATAGCTAATGTAAAAACTACTCATATACAACGTATTTTCTTTCAATTTAAATATTTGCGGATACCCCAAATAATAAAGGAGCTGAGACCACAGTCAAATGTTTAAAAATTAGGGAAATATTATGTTAGTTTTCCTATAGGTGCCCTTAGTTGCGTAGTCACCTTACTGTACTATTTATTACTTTCTGTACACAGCGTTTATAGTGCAGATAGGATTTTACAGGCAACATATGCATTGAGGGCTACTCAGTCCAAAAGAAGCGTTTTTAGAAAATGTGACTATAGGTGTGACTGTCTTGTCTGTGAAGAGTGTGACTCAAAAATGACAAGTCGTAATAAATACCAAACTTTGTATTAAGTTCGGTATCTTCTAAATATATGTCGTAAAGATTTTCAAGAAAATTTCTGCACCCCAAACCAACCTTTACATGGAATTTTTTCGTTATTTTCTACACACCCAAAACTATTTTTATTAAAATACCACATATTTAATACATTTGCATGACAATTTTTTTTTGCGTTAAGCATTTCTGAAATATTTTTTGTTATTGGTTTGAGTTATCAAATACTTTACCTGTTTTCAAGTGTTATATCGCTATTTACTTTTGTTTTTCCCCATATAGATGAGGGAGTAGAGAAAGTGATATGAAAGCAGCATATCTAGAGTGCTAAATGTAAATAATGTAAGTTACGAGTGTTAAGTAGTTTGTTGGAATATTAATGTAAAATAGGTAAAAACCCTATACCAGAGTTAGAATTTGTAAATACGAAATCTGTGTGGTTTCTGATGTAAACTACATGCTAGAGATAGACCAACTCTCCTAGAGTTGATCAGACTGGCTATAAGATGCACAGATTCAAATGGTACGCCAAGAAATGTGTTTAAACTGTGCATGCCTGGAAGCTGTTCAGCACGCTCTGATCGACAGTATAGCAAATTGTTGGAGTGCGTGTGTGTGTGTGTGTGTGTGTGTGTGTGTGAGAAAAGAAAGCCTTGTGGGTAATAAAAAGGCCACCCAGCACGCGGCTGTCTGCTGCCTCCTGATTTATTTGTCTGTGTCATCGTGTTACAACAAGGACAATGTCCCATTCTACCTACAGCAGTAGTTATCGTGAGATTTGCCCAACAGACTGTGCTGTACCGTTTGGCCGTCCAGGAATTAGAAGGTATTAGAGTCCACTTTGCTCTTTGTCTAAGGTCGCAGAGGGACAGGGTCATGCCTTTGATCTACTTCTTGTTAATCGAGGTAAACCTTCATTACTCATTTACGTATTCTCTATGACGCAAGCTTATCGGGAGGTTGGCGTGGAGCAGTTGGAGAGATAAGTAGCGCTCTCGCCCAGCATAAACACCACAAGCGTTAATGAGCCGACTCTTCTGGAAGTTACCAGTGAATAAGTGAATTGGTGATCGCGTTCTGATGCAACACCAAGGGCGGCTATATGCGTGCGTTTGTGACGACAGCTGTGATGTACACTGGCGGCATAAAATATGGCCTAAAATGGAACAGAGTTGTTTGTTGGTACTGACAAAATCTGGCCCCAACCCCTACCAGCGTGAAACACTCTGTTTTTCGAGCATAATTCTAGCCAGTGGATTGGCAGGGTACGTTACCTCCCCCAAAGTATGGTCGAATTGCTGAAGGGTAACATTACAACTTAAACGTTATACTTCCATGCTACACTACCGTTTAGTAGCGGCAACAACTTTAACCTTCGTCTCCATGTCTCTGTTGAAAGCTGTCATATATGTAAATGTCGTTCAGTTTAACCTCACATGTCAATAATTCTTCACACCTTCCTCTAGAAGGGCGAATTGTTTGTAAATTGGTTTGCCGTTTCCTTTTGTAGTTGTGGCGAAGCTCTTTCATAGAGATGGTATCCTAACCACCCTTTCATTCCACATAGATTATAAACACCGTTCATTGGTTCGTTTGTATGTTGCTGTATAGTGTTTCAAGCCAGTCGCATATAACTGATACCGGCTGGGTGGAGTCAAAAGTTGATTACCTGAAGGTGGAAACCTTACGGAGGGAAAAACAGTAGGGTAATCTAGGAGAATGGGCAACTTTTTATGCTTGTCAGTGTACATTCAAACTAAAATTGGCCGATCTCTTGAGCAGTTAAGCTTTTTCGAAGTTCCTTCGAGGTTTACAACCGTCAATTCTGTGCGCCGCTGACTCTATAATACAAGCCACAAGCAGACACTTGAACAGATGCGCCGGTCCGTAACTACGTAATTGTTAAACGTCCGCTAAAGTTATTAACTTCAGTTACTGTTGAGCTCCACGGTGTATACCAAAGGTTGTATCAGAGGTTGACTTTTATATCATATCATTATTATGAAGAAAATTCCGGCTAGCTAGTATGTGTGATCGAGCAAGTATCTCTTATAGGGGATGGTGCGTGAAAAGAAGTGAAGTTGGCAAATTATAAACATCGGCAAGTATATTTTTATGACAGTCTTTAATAGATACTGTTGTCTGATTATTAAAAGTATATGGGAGTAAACTGTTGTGATTGCCCGTCGTTGCCTCACGACGACTTTTACAGAACTCCACCCGCACATAAAATTTAGTTCGGTATGAACCCATTGACTTTCTCTATCGAGCTGTGATATTTAATTCGCCTTTCCTGCATAATTACTGGCAATTGTTAACGCACTGTACGCGAGCACACCTCTCAACGATCAGATCTCCGCCATGTCTAAGCTTCCACTGCCTGTATTTAGCGTGGCTTTACTAACTTAAGTTTAATATTTGAGCCTTTACTCTTACATGTTTCTGGTTGGTTGTCTTAAATAACTGAAAGCTACCTCCTAGCTCTGCCATTAGCTATTTCGAATACTACATGACTTTGCTGCAGTTACCAAGCGCGTTCCTTTTCACCCGTTACTCCTATTTCTTATGACACGGTATCTTCCCCCTGCACAACAGCGAATTCATAGTATACCTCCTTACTAAAATAAAGTTACAATATTTCTCTAAAATTAAATATAAACACTACTAACCACTACATAAACAATAAAAATGCAAGAAAATTAATTGATCTGTAGATCATTGACACAATTATTGCTTGGGCTGACGCCCTGTTTAATTAATGTAGGAGATGTCTGAAAAATACTGCCTGAAAAAGCAGTTCGATTTCGATTGTCTATAGTGACTTGTTATCTTTAATTTTTTACCACTCTTTTATTGTATTCTAGTTAAATACAATTGCTTGTGTTACTTCATTATAGCTACAGATATAATTACAATAATACTGAAATTTGTGGGTATAAAATTAAATTGACTGTATGAACGTCCTCCCGACCGATAAATTAATGTCATAGCTGCTATCTACCAGTATAGCGGACAGCTAAACAAACGCCAGTAGTATCACATGACTTTCTCTGCCCTCTTTTTATTAGTGTGTATACAAACTATTCTTACTATACCTTATTTTTCTATCTACTAAATTATAATCGAGATAAAACGTTTCAGCAGAAACAGCTACATTACACATTTCGTTTTAGATACAAAGAGAACAGCGATAGTCAAATGTTTAACAGCTGGACGTTATATGCTGACCTTAAAATTCCATACTGTTTCCATGACATCGCGAGAAACAACTGAATGTTGACAGTAGTTTAAGAGAATAACCAAGAAATGAGCAATTCGCACCTTTAATAACGGATATCTCAGAAACGGCTTATACTACAAAAAAACTCGTTTAAAACAGTGTGTTTAAAAGAAATTACAATTTTTTTATGTAGTACGTTTTCGTCTGTTCCTTAACGTTTACCGGTTATACAAGATTATACAAAATTTCTTCCAAATGAAATGGGCTTCAAAGGCTGTTCCCAGAAAATTGAAGATATACATTTTATTTGTCATGTAAATTTCTTTAAAATATGATGTTTTAATCAAAATCATTAATATTTAGAAAATCAAACTTTTCGAAAAATCGTCCTTGTAAAGCGTAGCCTGGGGAGATGGGATTTTCTTTAAAATCTCCGTGTCGCATCTTCGGAAGGTACTGAAATCTTGCGATGTCTGGAAACAGTATGGAATTTTAAGACCAGCATATAGCCTCCAGTTGTTAAACATTTGACTGTCACTGTTCTCTTTGTATCTATAACAAAATGTGTAATGTAGCTAAATAGTAGATATAAAAATAAGCTTGAGTAAGAATAGTTGAGTCGCTCCAAGAAGATTTAAAGTTGCAAATAGAGGAGCAGCAAGCTAACTAAGAGTGTTGCAGTAGCAAGTATGGCATTGCAACGAGATTTAGTCATACTCCACCAGAGAACCGTAAATCAATAGAGTGTCTCTTGGTTAGAAGTATTCAGTGTTAAAACACACAAAAACATCTGCTTGTTTCAAATCTCGTATACGAATTATTTTCTCGAATGACTCTTGTGATTATAGTTGTGTTCCCCATTATAACTACTAAAAGAATTGCAGTCTTTTGAACAAGGCCTGGCTGTCCCGAGCGCTCACCAAGTACCCTATTTGAGCTCCGCCTTTCTGGCTCCTGCCAGTTTTAAACTGACAGAATGTACAGTGAGTGTTGCTATTGCAAGAGATTAGACACGTCTGGTGTTCGACTCCCCAGCGAGTGAGGCTGCTTCACGTCTTTCGCTACTTCGCGAAGAAAAGTGATCTCCAGAGTACTGAAGTGACGCTGGTAACTAAGTAAAATCACGTGAAAGTTGAACAGGGTCACATTAGTGAAGTGACAGTGAGAAGCGCACAAAGTCGCCATATTTTTAACTGAGGTATAAGGAGGATACAATAGGCTAAAGTTTTAAAGAGCGTGTCGCTTTGAAACATGACCCGACAAAAAACGAATAGCGACTTATAACTTGAAAAAGTATACATATTTGAAAATTCAAACCAATATCGAAGAATATCTGGAAACTATCTATATAACGAGATTTATGCGTACATCTTTTGTGTAGCAAGAATTTGCCTGTCTCTTACAGCTCACCAATTATACAAGTCTTTCCGAATGAAGAGGACTTCACAGGCTGTTCCAAGAAAATTCAAGATAAACATTTCATTCTCCAAGCAAATATCTCGAGCATATATTTCAATCAAAACCTTAGATCTACTTTTGAGAAAGTATAAAAGGACGAAACTTTTTCTATGTAAACGGTAGTTTTAGTTACGCTGTTACAGGCACACACAAGGACGTTTTTCTAAAAGAAATGTGTTGTTTGTTACTTTCTCTACTACGTATAGTAAGTAGGGGAAGTATTGTATTCCACCCAAAAATTCGATACCGAGATTTCACCGGAAATATATGTTTTGAGACCCCTTGAATCCAAAAAAAACATTTTTGGAAACATGTCCGAGTGTGTGTGTGTGTGTGAACAGCATAACTCGGAAACGAACAGTCGGATAAACACCAAACTTTGGTATTTAGGTTCGGTATCTTCCAGAGATGTGACACGAAGGTTTTCAATAAAATCCCCCCCACCCCAGATTACCCTTTACATCGAAGATTTTTCGAAAGTTTTAATTTTCTCAAAATGGCTCTAACGATTTTTATTAAAATATCATATGTTTAAAATATTTTCATGACAAATAAAATGTATATCTCGAACTTTCTGGGAATGTCTCCAAAAGTATTCTTTATTGTGAACGTCTTTTGCATAACTGGTAAACCATAAGAGATAGACAACATTTTACTACACAAAAAATGTAGATCGCATTAAAATACACAATTTATGTCATATACATTTTTTTTGTTGAGTGAACCATTTTCCACATATTGCTTGTTATTCCCTTAAATTTTCCCATACTTATACTTTTTCTCAAATTCGTTATTCATTTTTTTTATGTCCTGGACATACAAAGAGAATGGAATACTCCACATAGCAACCAGCTCTTAAAGTATTTGACTATCGCTTAAAGCCTATCAATTCCCCTTGCATCTACAAGAAAATTAGCAATAAGATTAACATCTCGATTAACATGAAGCATATGGAGAATAAGCGTTTGTAAAAATAGTTTGTACAAGAGTAGAGAACATCACGTAAGTGTAACACATCAGATTTTTTTAATTATTAAAGGCGCCTCAAGATAGTATTTCCGGTGAAATCTCGGTATCGGATTTTTGGATGGATGCAGTGTTTTGTCTACCTTCCTACATAGGTAGGTGTTAGATAAGGTAACAAAATTGTTGACCACGTTTGCCCAACTGAACACCTGATTTCTATAAAGCCAAATGCTAGCAAGTCCCAAAAGTAAAACGTTATACGTTCTGGCAGATTGCTTGTGAGAGTATCGCGCAATCAAGAAATGACATTTGGGTCAGCTCCACAGAACGAGATGCGAGTCGCCGATAAGCCGCTCATGACATGAGCAAGTCCGCCAGTTCAACTAATCGTTTTATCTTCCATCTAATTACTTAATAAATAAGTGAACTTCGCACCATGGCGAGACTAACGGGAACTCCTGCCATCACAAGCTGCTGGCGGTGTTACATTCACATGGCTTTCTCTAACCTCTATCGTTTATTATTTCTACGAAACTTTATTTTTCTACCTACTTCATTTTGATACAAATAAACCTTTGCAGATATAACTGTTGTTGTTCACCAATAGCACTGGGGATTAATTGATCTGCATCATATTCCCTCTGGCTTCCCAATATAAAGTCTGTAAGTTATCACTTTTAAGGTGAGATGTTGTTTGTTCAGGATGACATCATCTTCACAGAGAGTGCACTTGGGTGTAGGTAGGCATCATATCTTGTAGAGATGTTCTGCGAGGCAATCGTGGCCAGTTGCCAATCTAAATAAGGCCACTGCAGTCTTCCTTGACATTTTTTGTATATCAACTCTATCTTTAATATTCTTATAATCTTTATCTTTTAATTTATCTTCTTCATCAAGTCTCTGCTGTCTTTTGGAATGTTGTTTAATGTTATTTAATTGTTTATTTAATTCTATTTATCGCACAGATTTCATTTGTTGTATTGCACATGCATGTTCATTGCCCAAAAGTCCGACATGAGCTGGGATCCATTGCAGAGTGACACGATTTCTAGTTTCAACTACTTTAATTAGGCTTATTATTTCTTTAATATTCTAGAAATAGCTACATTACACTTTTCGTTATAGATACAAAGAGAACAGCGATAGTCAAATGTTTAACAACTGGACGCTATATGCTGGCCTTCCATACTGTTTCCATAACATCGCGAGAAACAACTGAATGTTGACAGACTTGAAAGAATAAAGAGCTGAACTATTAATAACGGATATCTCGGAAATTGCTGATGGCATAGCAAAGTTAATTAAAATAAATTGTGTGTTTTAAAGAGATCTACTTTTTTGTGTGGTCGCAAGGGTAGCACAGTAATTTGGTTTCGGATCTCGTACTGAGGGTCCGGGGTTCGATTCTTGGCTTTAGGGTGGCGATTTTAACCACGCCTACACCTCTGGTTTGCTCTCGTGAAATAGCCCCAAGGACCAACGTGATTCGGAGTCCACGTTACAAGCTCTAGGTCCTCTCATTCCACCACCATTCTCGACACTAGGGCTGCGACATCGGAGTCGCTACGTGGAGGAAAGCGTATACAATAGGAAGGTAAGGGTGTCGCGATAAGGGCTATCCAATAAGAATCACGCACGTCTCGTGGACATGTACGTTATTTCTGCTATATTATTTATAATATATACATATAACTATTATAACTGAAATGTCGTTATTAAATCATTAATGGAAAACGATGCTTCGTGTGTGTATATGGTTAAGATTCTATGTCAGATTCTTACAACTCGTAACTTTCTGTCCTGTAGTTTTATGTCGTCTAAATAAATGCCGCCGGGCATTGTTCATTAAACGTTTTATTTGATGGAGGTTACCCTTGCTGTAGCATTTTAACCTCACATTTTACAACACAACGCTTGTGTGTTTGTGTTGAGATGTCTTCGCATACTACTGGATATACTATGTCCTCAGGGGCTCACCTTGGTGAGTACGGAAGTGGTGACCTGAGGTATAACCAGTCCATCCTGTCTCTTGAGGTCAGAAATAAGGAGACCTGATCCTCCAGGTGGGGGGTTAAGCATGGGGCTCTCAACCCCACTTGTAAAAACCTTGTTAAGATGGATGGTTTGTTGCTGGTGACTTGGAATGTTCAAACTATGTTATGACCTAGAAAGCTGAAAGAAGTGGCAAATAACTCTTAAGGTATTGGCTGGACAGTAGTGTTGCAAGAAAAACGTTGGAGTGGAAAAGGAAGAATAGATAAACAGGATTACACATTATTGTATTGTGGATCAACTGAGCCTGGACTACACAAGATAGGATTTATTATCACAAAGGGAATAAAGAAGAGCCTAATAGAGTTGGACCCAGTTAATGAAGAATTGTGTAAAATAGACTTAAGGTCTAATTTCGAAATGTGACTATACTTTGTGTGTACGCATCTGTGGAGGAAAGCGCGAGTTGACAGGGAAGAGTTTTCGTGAGAGTTTGGAAGGAGTTTAAGGATACGTTGATGTTCTTGGGTGATTTTGGTGCTGGAGTGGCGAGGAGGCAAGTGTTACTTGAACTAGGTGTCAGGTTGGTGCCTTGCATGGACAGTTTGTGATTGGAATTAATTGGATTATTAAGAAAGGAAGTTTCTCGTGTGTTGTTTTACTTTCTCTACTACGTATAGTAAGTAGGGGAAGTATTGTATTCCACCGAAAAATTCCATACCGAGATTTCACCGGAAATACATGTTTTGAGACCCCCTGAATCCAAAAAAAGGATTTTTTGGAAACATGTCCGTGTGTGTGTCTGTGTGTGTGTGAGTGTGTCTGTGTGTGTGTCTGTCTGTGAACAGCATAACTCAGAAACGAACAGTCGGATAAACACCAAACTTGGTATTTAGGTTCAGTATCTTCCAGAGATGCGACACGAAGGTTTTCAAGAAAATTCCCCCACCCCAGAGTACCCTTTACATGGAAGATTTTTCGAAAATTTTAATTTTCTCAAAAATGGCTCTAACGATTTTGATTAAAATATCATATGTTTAAGATATTTTTATGACAAATAAAATGTATATCTTGAATTTCCTGGGAATGTCTCCAAAAGTATTCTTTATTGAGAACGATTTTTGCATAACTGGCAAACCATAAGAGATAGGCAGAATTTTACTACAAAAAATTGTAGATCGCGTTAAAATACACAATTTATGTCATACATTTTTTGTTGTTGAGTGAACCATTTTCGAGATATTACTTGTTATTCCCTTAAATTTTTCAATACTTATTTTCTCAAATGGGAATTGGTTATTCATTTTTTGTCTTGGATATGCAAGGAGTGACAAAGGGAATGGTGCTGCACATAGCAACCAGCTATTAAGAGATATGTATGTGCTTAAAGGCTACTGTATTTCTATATTGCCCTTGTAAATATATATTCCCCTTACATCTACAAGAAAATTAGCAATAGGATAGAGTCTGCAAATGTTTATCTCGATTAACATGAAGTAGATGGAGAATAAGCGTTTGTAAAAATAGTTTGTATAAGAGTAGAGAAAGTCATGTGAGTGTAACACATCAGGTTTTTTTATAATTGTGCAGAATTGCATTGTACATTTACATTTGCTCAGGGCTAGTTCTTATTTGCCATATTCCGTGAGATTTCTATTGCATTTGTTGATTTACTATTTCTGTTTGTGTAATCCTGGTGTTTCTCTCTGACTGTATTGGTTTTGTACCAGAATGTGATTATCTATATAACTAGAGATGCTTAACTTGTACTTGTTTTGTTTTTATTGTACTGACTTGAATAAATTTATAGCCAGAGGGTGGCGCTGATGACCGCCGCAGTTTCGCACCACTCAAACCGCTATTACTACTACTCGATGTACTATGAGCAGAAGCAATTGTGCTAATGGACGGTTTTCAATAAATGTTTTCATTAGTAATATAGAACACAATTCCCCATACTCCAATGTATAGTTTAGCAACGTTGTTCACTTGTTTACCCTTACCTTTGACATCTCGTCTACTTTGCAGTGATACACTTCACTCAACCCTCCCGTTGCAAACAGTCGACTATAGGACTCCTCTAAACAAACGTAACAACTCCGATGTCGCAGCCCTACTCATCACCCTGACATTGGAGGCAACAGATTCCGCCCGTTGGGTGCCTCCACCTTAGAAATGGGTCCAGTCATCGCTTGGTGGAATGAGGTATCGCACGAAGGTCATAGGTCGTTTTCGTGTATTGCTTAACGTTTACTGTAGTGAGAGATTATGTACAACTCCTTCCGAATGAAGTGGATTTCACAGGCTATATACTCCCAGAAATTTCAAGATATACATTTATTTATACTTTTGTTTTTTACTTGCTGTTCACACACACGTGCGCGCGCGGAAGTTTACTACAAATGTTTTTTTTTCGGATTCAGGGAGCATTTCTAGTGAACGCGAATTTTTGGGTACTTGCTATAGAGAAAGTGAAGACGCTTTTGTAAGAATGGTTTGTAGAAGAGAGATAAAATAAACGATAATGTGTAGAGAAAGTTGTGTGAGTGTAATGTAGCCTTATTTACGGAGCTTTTAGCTAATTTATGTTTCATATCTGGCATCTTCCGCCCACAGAAAGCCCCCATATAAAGTTTAATTTTGTGCTGCAGAACGATGCTGCTGACAGGCTGTCGTTTCGATGTCCATCATCCGTGAGAAACTGCATAGCGTCGTCCTATCTTCGTTACACGTTTAATTAGTTATAGGATTAAACGGGCCATAACAAAACAGGCTCCGCTTCGAGGTCAGCGCTGTTTAGCATACAATCGCCTCATCTTCAACAATGGGCTACTGGCCCGGGTTATTACGTGCAGACAGCAACAGCCACTCATTTATTACAACTCGGTAATCAAAAATACCTCATGTACTCACTATTCCTGCTTCATTTTAATTAAAATAAACCTTTACAGAAATAGCTGCATTACACATTTCGTTATAGATACAAAGAGAACAGCGATAGTCAAATGTTTAACAACTGGACGCTATATGCTGGCCTTAAAATTCCATACTGTTTCCATGACATCGCGAGAAACAACTGAAAGTTTTTTTTTTTTAGTTGCATTTATACTCCACCTTTAACTACACTGGTCTTATCGGCGGCCTCTCCTTTGAGACTTATTGGCAATGGTGTTAACTCGTGTAACTCTGTTGTTGGGTTGCTTGCACTCTGTTTTTATTTTAATCATTAGTTCATACACACATTCACACGCTCAGTCACCCCCAGTCGAGAATCGAACCCAGCAGCCCTCGCACAGCAGACTGAGCTTCGGGGCCAGCCGATACTGAATGTTGAAAGGACTTTAAAAGTAAGACAAAGTATTGAACAATTCGAACAATTAATAACGGATATCTCAGAATTAGCTATTGCAGCAAAAAGAGTTAATTGAAATAAATTGTGTGTTTTAAAGAGGTCTACATTTTTTTATCTGGTATGTTTTCCACTATCGTTTAGCGTTTACCAGAAGATTATACAAAATTCCTTCGAAATGAAGAGAATTTCATAGGCTATTCCCAGAAAATCCAAGTTGTACATTTTCTCATATAAGTATCTTTAATACACCCTTGGTATTTAAAACAAAATCGTTAGCCGTTTTTGGGTAAATCAGAAATTTCGAAAAACATCTCATGTAAAGGTGGTTTGGTGTAGGGCGTTTTCTTGGAAAAGTATTGAGCCTAAATATAAAGTTTGGTGTTTATCCGACTTGTTTTTCGTCAGAGGACCTCAAAAAATACTTTCGGTACTATCTCGATATCGAAATTTTTGGTGGGATGCAATACCTTCACCACCTACTATGTACGTGATACAGAAAATAAAAGTATTCGAGAATTCATACCATTACAAAGAATACCTCGGAAATGGCTAACGACATATATATTCTTTTGCTGTAGTAGTTTTTGTCTAACTATTTGTGTCTTACTCAAATTCATGAGAGCTGTTTTTTATCAACTCAAAATCAACGAAATGACTATTTTACATGCATGTGATAGTTAGGGTGGGGTGGGATTTTCTTGAAAATCTTCATGTTGCATTCTTATTAAAAATTAAGTTCTATTCGACATTTCGTTTTTGAGTTGTCTGTTCAGACGGACAGGGATCTTTTTCTAAAAATCTTGGTTTTTCCCCTTTCTGTACAATGTAAATCTATAAGTAGGGAAAGTATTGAATTGCACTCAAAATTTCGAAGTGACATTTCACCGGAAATATGTTTTTGACGCTCCCTAAATTCCAGAAACACTTTTTAGAAAAAGTGTGTGTGTCTGAACTGCATAACTAAAAAACGAAAATTTGCTTAAAGACAGACTTAGAATTTAAGTTCTTTATATGGGAAAGCAGCTATTTTCTAAAAAAAATCAATCTTGAATTTTCTAGCAATAGTCTGTAAAGTCGTTCATTCTGAATTGCTTTTGTGTAAATGTTTCTACATAAAAAATTTAGATCTCGTTCAAGTACACAGTTTAATCTGTAAACATTTCAGAGCTATTGTTATCTTTTAAGTACCAGTCGCTATTCGTTTTGTTCTGGTGGTCACGCAAAGAAGGATGGGATTTCAAATCCATCATAGCGACTCGCTTTTTAAAAATCTGACTATCGCTTTATGCTACTGTATTCTTCTTATAGGTACAACGAAATGTGTAATGGAAGTTTCTCTGTATTAGAAGAATAAGGTTTTGTAAGAAGTTTCCAGAAGAGTGAGTAGAGAAAGTCATGTGAATGCAACGTATCGAAGTTTTAATCAGGGGAGATGAAAACGTAATACGCATAGGCGTTGAAGTTTTCTTACTAAGAGCTCTAAAATAATTTATGCATCCATGTTGTTAGTGGATGTTTTCTGATGATGCAAATTTGTAATACGCTCCAATCTCATTTTATTCCCGGACAAAAACTGTCAGTTAGATAGTTTGAGAGGTCGTAATTCACCGGCCACCTTCTTCCTAAAACTGCTTCCAGAGGTTGCTATGGTAACGTATGGACCGTATCTCCTGAACCATGCCACTTGCTTTTTGTATATCATAGGAATCGCTGTCGCCGCAAAAAACGAATTCGTGCACACGGACCGTTCGGCAATGAGAAAAGTGGCTTAGGATATTGAGGTATAGGGAATTTCGTAACATGTTAAAGGGTGCGATGTACTGGCCGACAGGCATCGTGGTAATATTGTTCCACCTATTAGGGTAATTCGGAAAGTAAGGTCCGGTTTCTCTCGCCAAGCAGACTTGTAGGGTACGTACAGTGGTACGGTTCCTGTAATTCATCGTCAGATTACTGCAGTGTACAGGAACATTATGAGTAGAGTATTTTTGGCTTTTGCGACTTCAGTGCATGCTACAAAAAATCACGTTTGATAATATTTTGTTAACATCTTCATAGTTTTATGAAAATATGTGTATCGTTAAAGTTTACTAGTTATACAAGATTATGCAAAATTTATTCTAAATGAAGTCGACTTCAAACTCAAGTTGTACATATTATTTGTCATGTAAAATATGTTTAATATATTGTATTTTAATCAAAATAATTAGAGCAATTTTTTAAGAAAATTAAAATATTCGAAAAATGTTACATGTAAAGGGTAGTTTGGGGTGGGGGATTTTTTTAAAAAAAATCCTGTCGTACCTTTGGAATATATTGAACTTAAATATCAAGTATGTTAATTATCCTTCTTTTTGTTTTTGAGTTATGCTGTTCAGGCACACTGACACACACATATATACACGACCTTTTTGTAAAAATGCTTTTTATGGGTTCAGGGGCCTCAAGACATTGAATTTTTGGGTGGAACCTTCTCTACTGTGTATTCGTAGAAAAAGTAAAAGTGACTGTTACATCCTGCACAAACTTGATGCGCTCAATTTTGTAAAAAATAATTATAATACACTGATATAATTGCATTCTTATAACACGAGACAGTAAGAAAATATCAACGTTTCTTTCAGCAGGCTTACAGTAACTATGAAGCAGCATTTAAAAGGCTTGTCTCTAGTTGACCCATGTTTTATTCATTGAGGAATTTTTCTGCAGCGAAATTGATTTATAATTGTAAATATTTTTGACGTTCTTATGTTGACAATGTCAATTGTACAAATCTAGTGCTCAAAGGAAGTTAAGTGTACATATACAAATACCTGTAGGTCTGGCTTACTATAAAATTGTAATAAATTTTTTTTGCCAACATTAGAGTAGAGATGGGACGATAACAATGTTTATCGATATCGATACTGATTTTTAAGCACCGATACTCGACACTCACTTTATAAAAAACTGTAACGGCGATATTGTTCACTGAATTATGTTCTTATTAACAGTTTTCTGGGTATAAACACATGTAACCGTTTTTGTATTGTATGACAATTCCAAAATTGTCCCTGTTTGACATTCTCCAGCAATTTTTTCTTTCTCTACTACATACAGTAATTAGGGGAAATATTGCATTGCACCCAAAAATTCGATTTAGAGATTTCACCGGAAATAATTGTTTTGAGACTGCCTGAATCCCAAAAAAGAAAGCATTATTAGAAAAAGGTCCGTGTGTATGTCTGTCTGTGAACAACATAACTCAAAACGAAAAGTCGGATAAATACCAAACTTTGTAATTAGGTTCAGTATCTTTCAAAGATACATCACGAAGATTTTCAACAAAATAACTCCACGCCAGACTACCTTTTACATGGAACATTTTTCGAAAATTTTGATTTTCTCAAAATGACTAACGATATTGATTAAAATATCATATGTTTAAGATACGTTCATGGCAAATGAAATGTTCTTCTCATGTTATGCATTAAATTCCGATTACTCTATTAAAATGTCAAATGAATCGACCTGAAGTTGCAGATTTTTGAAGATTTATAGATGGGCATCCTTAAAAGAATTACCGGAACTTACTTTCAGAATTACCCTCTTTCATCAAAATTGATTTATTTTTCCACCCATGGCGCAGACATTGCAGAATTAGTGACAAACATCGTTTTATTTGATCTACCACTCGTCAATAGACAGAGAAACTATTCAATTTCACCCAAAAATTGGACATCCAGAGTTCACCGAAGTGTGGGTGTGAACAGCATAAATAAATACAAAAGTGTTTTATTAAAGTTCAGAATCTTCCAAAGATGCGAGACGAAGATAAAAAATTACAATAGCTCGGGTACGTCTGAAGACTCCAGGCTTGTTGTACGGAGAGCGCTGCTGTCGTGCTGGCGCGAGGAGTGGTTAGCTCTCCGCGGAAATAAGCTTAGAGTAGTGAAGCACATTCCGATAAACTGGGTAACTTCCTCTCGTGTATCTTTTGGCTCGGTTGCGTATTGGCCAGTGCAATTTTACGCACAGTTATCTTTTTAAGGGTGACCCTGCTAGTCCACTTTGTAGCGAAGGTCTGCCGGTCTGTCACGTGTTGCCCTAGCACATCTTCGGGACACACTGCAACTGACGGCCAGTCTTGCGAGGACTTAGCGGATGATAGGATTTTTAATTTTGTGTCAAAGGTAAATTTCCAAATGCTAATTGTCATCTTAATAGTAGGTGTTTCATACTTCTCGGTTTAGTTTTATATATTTATCTCTGGCCTTTGCCATGATCCGTTTTACAAAGGCGCTAATGACCTAGCAGTTGGGCGCCCTTAAACACAAATCACCACCACCATCATGAACATTAAAAGAAAATCTTCCTCGCCCAAACTATCCGTTACTTAGAAAACTTTTTCTACAGTTTTCATTTTGTCAAAAAAGCTAACTATTTTGATTAAAACACTATATTCAGTGCTTTTCCTTCACACTGGGCCACTGCATGGCTATTCACGCGCCGGCCGCTGCAGCTTGGAGTCCCACCGAGACAGTTATAATATCCCCGTCACTGCCTCACGTTCTCATAGTTTCAGTTACAATGATAATAAACACATAGCTTATCATAAGAGATGATGTCCTTCTCTATCCACACATTTCTGACTTCTTCTCAGGGAATTTTCATTCACACTCGAGGTTCAATATCCGAAATTGAGTGAATTTCTCGTCTAATGTTTTCTTTTTTCCAATGTATGGGTTGTTTTTTGCAGACAGCTTATTTTTCAAGTTCCCCCATTGATGAAAATCACTTTCAATTACATCAGGAAATATTGAGGGTGATAATTCATTAAATTTAATGAGTCATCAGTTGTATGCGCGGGACATGAGTTTTCTTAGAAAAAACCCAGATTAGCATACAACGTCGGTTAGCTGTAGAAAAAATGGTATGTCATTCCTGCACCTTTCTGCATTTATTGTTTGCTCAGAAAATATTGTATGCACTTACTGTACACCACACACAAAATTTCGCTTCATACAAGGGAATCTCGTGCGTAAAATCGGGTTTCACTGTGCTTCAGTATCTGAGATTTTACGACGGAACATAACCATGTAAATGGAACGAAGAGGAGAGTCATATTTCGCAAACTCCAATTACAGAAATTTACCCGGCTGTGATCACGTGGAAAATAAGGAGAGTGCAACAAACCCCATACATTGTAAGAAATAAACGAAAACACCAGGTGAGAAATTCACTCAGTTTCAGATATTGAAATATCGAGTGTGAATGAAAATTTGCTGAGAAGAATCCAAAAATATGATGAGGTGGGTGTAATTGTAATTGTGAGAACGTGAAGCGGTTGCGGGGAACTTATAACTGTTTCGGCGGGAGTCTAAGCCGTGCGGTGGCCACAGCTTAAAAGAAAAGCATTGCATTTAAGATGTTTGAACGGATAATAAAATGTGTGTGCATTCTGAATGAATGTTGAGGCAGTATTTTTAACACTTAAATGATTTCAGTCTAATTATATAATATAAAATATAATAACAGCCCGCCTTAAAGAAATGTGTATGTAACAATATATAAAAAGCGTATATTACAGTCATTATATATGTTTATATTATTGTATCCATGTGTAATAATGTTATGTGAATGTATTACGTAATTTAATAATGTAGGAGCTGTGAAAAATAATAGGTTAAAAGTTGCTAACAATGAGGTAGCCTTGAGGCAATAATGAAATTGAAAGTTTAATAATGCTACTTGCGATTCTTGGAAGCAATAATGTAATTTTTGTGTTTATAAAAATAGCCAATCAACAACCAAAAAATGCTTTAGTTAAATGAAGGTATTCTATTGGACTAGGATTAGCCAATCAGAAACTAAAATGGTGCAAAATTTACAAATTCAGAAGTTAGTTGCTTGTTGAAAGTGTTCCTAACCGGACGCGAGATGCGTTCTCCAGAAATTTAATACGTATTTTGTGTGAGACAAAAATAGTTTACATGTTAAAAAGTGCAAGTAATTAATAAAAAAAATCTCGTAGCTCTATCTCTCTCTCTCTCTCTCTCTCTCTCTCTATATATATATATATATATCAGTGAAGTGTTATTTAAATCGTGTCAAGCATTAATGAAAGGAGTGAAGTGAAATTATAATCTGTGTAAGCCTACATTCTTCAGTCGCACCACCTCTCTGCTAAGACATTCATGTCTCTAAAAAACAAAATACTGACGCAGCCGAGGCAAACATAAATATATAATATTTAAAAAAAACAGTCCAAATTATAAAGTTAATATTTTTTAAATTTGGGCCAAAGGCCACCGGAAAGTACATTTTTTGGTGGCGAAGGCTACCGGAAAGAGTTTTACCATACGTGTGGTTGCAACTACTTCAAGTACGGCTCCCCAACAGTCGAAATACAATACAACTCCATCATAAAATTAATATACTTCAATGTGTATAATTTTATATAACCGGTAAACCGTAAGAAATTGACAAAAAATAAACTCTTACATTTTTGCTTTCTCTACCACGTATAGCGTGTTGTATTCCATCCAAAAATTCGATATAAAGATCTCGCTGGAAATACATATTTTGAGGCTTTCAGAACCAAAAAAAAAGCTAAACACGCGCATATGTGAACAGCATAACTCAAATGCGAAAAGTCGCTTATGTTTAAGTTCAGTATCTTCCAAAATACTCTTTACAGGAAACTTTTTTCGAAAATTTTGATTTTCTCATAAGTTGGTGAGACAATTTTTATTAAAATAAGATGTATTAAAGATATTTACATGAAAAATAAATGTATGTTTTGAATTTTCTGGGAATAGCCTGTGAAGTCCTCTTCATTCGGAAGGAATTTTGTATAACTGGTAAACGTTAAGTGATAGACGAAACCGTACTGCACAAAAAATGTAGATCTGTTTAAAGCAGACAGTTTATTTCAAATAACTCTTTCTTTGACATAAGCTATTTCCGAGATATCAGTTATTAATGGTTCGATTTGTTCTATACTTTTGTCATTATTTTAAATGCTTTCTGTTTCTCGCGATGTCATGGAAACAGTATGGAATTTTAAGGCCAGCATATAGCGTCCAGTTGTTAAACATTTGACTATCGCTGTTCTCTTTGTATCTATAACGAAATGTGTAATGTAGCTATTTCCGGAAATGGGGTTCCCCCCTCACAAATAAACCATTTTCGAGATATTTGTTGCTACTGGAAACAAACGACAGTTCAATGTCAGTATCGTATAAAACTGATTTTGTGGTTCTGTGTCACGTGTTAATTATAAAATGCGCGACCTGAAAGCAGCGAGTAGTAACCTTGAGTGAAGGAAGTGTATCTGTGACCAAAAGGAAACAGACCGCTCCCCTACAGAGATATATTTAGCATGGACCAGGTGATGATTGAATCGTTTTGTATGGGGAAGAAGCCAAACCTTACGCCTCGACATGAGATCACGAACAATAACGAACAGCCATTAGTTGATGGATACGTGACCGCGCGTTCTCGCTCCATTCCGGGACTTGAGGGAGCTGACGTCACGCGCACGAGAAGAAAGTTTTCGCTACGAAACGGTCTCTCACTTGACCTATTGACTTGAAGGCGCACGCTCTGTAATCTTAATAGAACAAACAATTCAATTAAAAATATTTCCAAGCATTCACCAAACAACTCCAAAGTAAAGCTAACTTCAAGTGGGCGTTAGTTTAAAATATGTGCACGTATTCCTTATTGTTTTATTTAAGGAAACTTTGTAGTAAAATAGTTCGTACAAAGTAAGGAATAATAGAAATAAAATTAATTCATTTTTTAAAAGTTCGGGACACGTCCAATTTAATACTTCGAAAGAAACATTTCACAAACAAAATGTTCAACCATTATTGTACACTCGTTTCCATTTATTTCGTCACCGCAGCTTCGGAAGGCATTCTACTGGCGTTCACAGGCGGAGTATGTATCTGTAGCAAGGAGTAGATGTGTGCAACTGTTTATCTTTCGTGCCTGCAGTGGAGTCTGCTTATTCACACATGAATATGTAACAAAATAAAATCCTATTTTGCAGAATATGTCTTCGAAAAAATATTCTTAATGACAATACACATCATGAAAAACTGAAGCACCGAGCGGGATGGCTCAGGCGGTAAAGTCTGTGGCCCGCATTTGGGAGGTCCCGGGTTCAAATCCTGTGGGCCGACCAATCTGTCTGAGGTTTTCTCGTGGTTTTCCTCAGTCGCCAAGGTAAATACCGGATTGGATATTTAATACCACGACCCAAAGTTCCACCTTAAGTCTAAAACAATAGTAAAATGTAAAATAAGTGGTAATAGCGAATGCTATGCCATCTATTTACAAACAGTGCAAGCAGTTAAGCTGGACGGCATCCTAACGCCATGAATCAGAAGATCCGTCTGCCATACGCTTGGGGTCTCTGTGGGCACGTGACGAAGCAAGATGACATTTCCAGGGATGAGACCTAGAAGGCTAATTGTCCACCTTTCTGTGTGAGGGCGGCGGTTGGACTGGACGGCACCCTAATGCTATCTGCACGGCATGAAGCAGAAGATTTGGTAGCTATGCACTAAGATCTCTGTGACACGTGACGGAGCGAGCGGTTACAGGGATGAGACCTAGAAGGCTAACTGTCCATCACATATCGTTCTAAGAGTTATCCACCGTCGCGATATGACCGGGGAGTTAAAGCAACGTAAAATAAAATACAGAAAAAAGAAACTGAAGTAAATTATACTTTATACTGCGAAAGAGGACACATTTAATAGACATTATTTTAATATAATCTGTCCAATACCTGATATAGCCGCCTATGCACTGAGTCACATAGGTGCTGGAAGAATTCTGGCTCCAAACGCAAATGTTTCCACATTTGGTGCCAGTGTTCCCAGAGGGCGACGAGAGATTCGGTGCCTAGGCGGCTAAATCAGGTTAGTTTTTAAAATAATGTGTAGTAAATGTGTCCTCTTTGAGAGTAAAAAGTATAATTTACTTCAGTTTTACATTATGTTGCCATTAAAAATATTTTTGTTGAAGATTTCTGCAAAACAGTGTTTTATTTGGTTATACAGGGTGGAACATTTAAGTTGAGACTGTACAATATCTCCAAAACTAAGTGTTGTAGAAAGAAATGTCTCTAATAAATGGTGCTTGATATTATGGGGGAAAGTAAATGTCATTAGTCGTGTTTTGTTTGGAGGACGCTGTGATGGTCATTTTAGGAACAATTTAATTTTTGAAGGGGACAAGGTAGTTTGAACACATGGAAATTACACCTTAAATGTGTTAAATTACCACTGCTCTTAAAGTTCTGAATGGATTTTCCTGAATTTTTTATGAATTATTTTATAAATTATGACAATTATTTCAAGTGGGTGTTTGCATTGATAGCTTATGTAGGCGAGTCCGTAAAAATTATTTTTATTCTCTGATACTACTTGCAATACAGAATCACACTTTTGCATGCGTGCTCTTAGTATAATCAGCTATCTTGTGAACCTCAATTACTTAGTTGTTCACTAGAAATTGAAAAAAAATTATTTGTAAAGTCAAAAAAGTAAAAATATGAAAATTTACAATGTTTTTGCTTTCTTAATATCACCAATATACATTATAAAATGATGATTGTGGTTCAGAAAGTTTAACTGTGTGTTGTATACATGTACTGAAAATTTCAGCTCTCTATCTCTGATACTTTCTGAGAAAAAGATACATAAGTATCCAAAAATGTTGTTTAGAGAAAACTGAATGTAAAGTTTGAACGCTAAAATTGTGACACACTTCAGTACATTCCAGGGTCATAATTATCAGCACCTTCATTCCTGGATTGCTTCAGCTTTTCTGATTGCCTTCTGTTGGTCCTGTCCTCTTTTGTTAATTGCTGAACTGCTCGCTGAGCATGATATATTCGCCAGCTGTTGAAACATACAAAAACGTTCTAAAAAGATACGTTGCGTGACAGCTTTAAAACCTATTAACACCCAAAAAGTATATATTTTCTGAAACTGGGAGTAATAGAAATTTTATTGCTGCCTGTAACAAAAAATGTGATTTTTGGCAATTTTACAGTACCTTGTGCCCTTAAATGCGAACCTACTTTTTTAATGTTATTTTCTCACTCCTCATTAAAAGCTAAACTACATTTGAAAAAGCACTTTACAATTCTTCTTACACCAACGTAAATAACAACGAAAAATGTGAATGGCTGTGTACGAAGAGCGCAATGAATGGTTGGACCATCCGTGGATGGTCATTTCAGGGTCAAGTTATGTTTCGTAATTCTAATGGGAAAACAACATATAACATGCAGGTTCCCATTAAAAACATTAAATTGACCCTAAAATGACCATCACAACATCCTCCAAACAAAACAGAACTAATGGCATTTACTTTCCCCCATATTATCAAGCAACTTTTATTCAAGATATTTCTTTCTACAACACTTAGTTTTAGAGATATTGCACAGTCTCAACTTAAATGGTCCACCTTATATATTTAAACATGTCTATCATAAGTGGTGACGAGTAAAGTTATTGTTTTAAGTTATATATTCATACTATGTCAATAATCTAGAATTGTGCACGTAAAACAGGAGTCACTGGGTGCGCAAAAAGGTGAAACAGATGCACAACACCTTCTTCTTGCTATATACACATACTCCACCTGTGAAGGCCAGTAGAATGCCTCCCAAAGCTGCAGTGACGGCATAAATGGAAGCGAGTGTACAGTATGGCGTCTTGGACAAGTTTTTAATGACAATATGCTATTTTTTCATTTTTTCTGAAAGGTGAAATTTTATGCAAAATGTTTGGTTACTTGGTATCAGATCACTCTCCACTTGATTGGTTTTTATGTAGCAGAAGGAGTTTTATTGTAAACAGTTTCAATCTATACTTGTAAAATATAACAATCGGATTGGCCTCATGACAGCACATGCTTCTCCTGTCTCTGGAAGTTTCCGTGAGGTCGTAGGAATACTTTGAAGTTTTACAGCGTTCATACTTATTTTCCAGTATTGTACTGTACTGTGAAGCAGGTTGTGATTTTCTTGATATAATGGCCTGTACAAGAAGAGTATAATATTTGATTTTGTGAACTAAATTGGTGATGTAATTCCACGTGCATCTGTTATCTAAAATTGAGCCTAGATGTGGATATTGATGCATCTTTCAGTTTGTTTCATCTCTCGTATGTGAAGTTAAATAATTTTTATTTTAAAGCAATGACCGCTATTCTGAATGGTTTGCACCATATATAGACTCCTTCACAGACTGTTAAGCTGGTTGATTGTTGATTCAGACATACCTTTGCTCACAATTGCGATAGTCAATTTTCATGTGTTGATATGGTTCAAGAACGGTTCCCTGAGGTACATCAGATTTAATTGCAGGTAATTGCGGCTGTGCATATTGACGTTTTGCACAATAGGTGCGATTAGAGAGGTATGATTTAAATATTCTGTAGTAAAAGCCGTGTTTTTAAAGTAAGAATACTTTAAGAAAAGTTTAATACTTTTGCCGCTGCAGTCGCGATTTTGAGCATGCGTGATCACTTTCTCAATTCATTAGGAAGCCAGATGCAGCTATGAGCAATCGTCACTTTGTGTTTTCCTGTTATTAGAGCTTTTTCAAATGTTCAAAACAATCGAACGACTCGCCTACTCTGAAGTGGCATTAGTGATTCGTTTTTTGAATGCGAGAAATGTTATATTCATCGAAAATTGTCAGGTTTATGGGAAACAATAATGAGCGACAATGCCCGGCCACACACAGCCAAGCAAACTAGATCCGATCGTATCATTTGGCTGGGAACGATTTGTCACCAAGCGATTTTCATCGTTTCTTCATCTGATTAAATTCCTTGGTGGAAAACATTTCAACGACGATGATGTTGTGAAGCAAGAAGCGCAGACCTTGCTTTCATCACAGGCGACAACATTCTTTAACGAAGACATACAGGAACTGGTTTCCCGTTACAGGTGACTGAAAGGTAATGTACTTGCAAAATGATGTTCATCTATTTTTTGTAAAAACATTATTATCGGCACTACTTTAAAAAGCATGCCTCGTATGTATCTGAACTAGGATTTTTAATTTTGTATAGTAAGCTATCAAGCCACACTTCGTCAAAAGCCTTTGCTGTGGCCGGGAAAGCACGTAATCAGCGGAGGCATCAGTGTAGTGTCAAGTATTCTATGTAATTGCTGCGAACTGGAATGACGCAATCTAATTCTAAACTGAAAAGCAGGTGCAATGTCCTCTAGGTCAGTCAATAAGAGAGGTGCTGGGTCTTCGGTATAAAACCAGACTACTTGCGTCATAGCCAATGCTGACTGACTTACTACTCCCCGCACATAGCACTCACGACAGGCTTTCTGTCCTTCAATTGCCACGTAGTCAGCAGTGGTTTGCGAAGATGGGAAAACACTTATGTTTAGAAGAACGTATATTTGTATGTAAATGTTATTTTAAATATGAATCGGCTCGTCACGTGTGTGAAGAATTCATTCTGAAGTTTTCTGCACAACTGCGTCCTTCCAGAAATTCAAATCACGTTCTTATGAATAAATTTGACACTACTGGTTCAGTGCAAAACAAACACTTGAAGGTGTGTAGTGTTAACGTAAAAAAACTTTAGACGAAATTGGCGAAAATCTAAAACGTTCTGGTTTCAGCGATATCTGCACATACAGCATTTGCATGAGGTAAGAGTTCATTTTGTTACATACAGAAATACAGATTTAAGAAGCGAAGAGGGAGCACTGGTTGTGGCTTGTCGTGCTACCGGGACGCAAAACCGTGTGCGAGCGGTCAGCTATTAGACCGAACATCCTGTAGAAGCATGTGTTCAAAGATTTTTAAGGAAATGGATAGTTTGTTGGGTCTTTTGTGTTTCTGTATGGTTTAGGTATCGTCATTACAACAGCCTTTTTCCAATTTTGAATGAGATATATTAAACCAAGGTTGGACCTTCTTGTAATATGAAAATTCAAATAGAACAATAAATAAACAATTTCTTATATTTTTTAAACCTAAAAGAATAGGGCCATCACAGCATTTTTTTGTCCAATCCAGTAACTTTACAGAATGCAATTCTGATGTTGCATTCCATGACTTTCTCTACCTATTCTACTACAAACTATTCTTACAAAAGTTATTTTTGTATCAACTTCGGTAATTCAGATAAACCCTTGCATTACATATTTCGTTTTAATTACAACAGGGATACTGGAGGCTAAAGAGATAATCAAGTCCTTAAAAAGCGGATCGCTGTATGCTGGCTTTCAAATTCCGTACTCCTTGCATGACATCACTAGCAGCAAATGATGGCGACACTTAAAAGCATAAGTATTGGACATTCAACATCCAGGCAGGTATCAACTCAGAAAAAAACACTAATGAACAACACTGTACTGTACCACAGTTTAGCACCCAGGCTGGTGCCAATTCTGACCAAGAACACTAATGAACGACAGTGTACTGTACCACAGTTTAGCACCCAGGCTGGTGCCAATTCTGACCAAGAACACTAATGAACGACAGTGTACTGTGATACAGTTTAGCACCCAGGCTGGTGCCAATTCTGACCAAGAACACTAATGAACGACAGTGTACTGTGATACAGTTAAGCACCTAGGCTGGTGCCAATTCTGACCAAGAACACTAATGAACGACAGTGTACTGTACCACAGTTTAGCATCCAGGCTGGTGCCAATTCTGACCAAGAACACTAATGAACGACAGTGTACTGTGATACAGTTTAGCACCCAGGCTGGTGCCAATTCTGACCAAGAACACTAATGAACGACAGTGTACTGTGCTACAGTTAAGCACCCAGGCTGGTGCCAATTCTGACCAAGAACATTAATGAACGACAGTGTTCTGTGCCATAGTTCAGCACCCACGCTGGTGTCAACTCAGACCGGGAACACCAATGAACGACATCGTACTGTGCCACAGTTTAAAACTCCAGCCACCTACAGCCCAGCCGAGTAAAGGCCGTGCGATTCTTCTAGTTACCTTGAAGAGAAAGGAGGGGTATCTTTTGATGCATGTACTCCATATGGAAGTAATGATTAGTGTTGGCCATGCCCCGCTCAAAACAAGCTGAATAGTAAACAGATCTGAAGGGGAAATGGACCGTCAGCATCAGGGCGTATGCTGCTTTGTAGATGAATAAATGAGACCCGGCTACACAGTGTGTCAAAGTGGGACGCCATAATTACGTACCAGCTGCCTTCCTTGTGGGCGTCCACAATTATTCAAAACTAATCTGCTGCATCTCTCATTGGCTAGTGCACACAGAATACCCTTCTTACTCAAAGTCATAATGTCGCTCTCATATTTATTAACTTTTACGGTTTGCCTGTAAAATGTACGGGAGAGGAAGCGTTTTACGGTTTTGGGGCACATTCAGAACTTTAGAATTTCACCACGAAACATGAAAAACCATTAAATGCTGCTGCAATATATTGTAACTTATGATTACGGACTGAACGCACCTTGGTAATTGGTATACAGTGCTGTGATCATGGCCCCCCTTCACTGGGCTGTAACAAAATGTATAGCACCGCTAGAGAACTCTAATACATGATATACAGTGCTATGATAGACCAGAGCTTGCTTGAGTGTCTATCCTTCATCATGATCATGGTGCCCCTTCACTGTGATGCAACAAAATGTATAGCATCACTAGTGAACTCTAGTAAATGGTATACAGTGCTATGATAGACCAGAGCTTGCTTGCGTGTCTATCCTTCATCATGATCATGGTGCCCCTTCACTGTGATGCAACAAAATGTATAGCATCACTAGTGAACTCTAGTAAATGGTATACAGTGCTATGATAGACCAGAGCTTATCTGTGTGTCTATCCTTCATCATGATCATGGTCCATCTTCACTGGGCTGCAACAAAATGTATAGCACCACTAGTGACCTCTAGTAAATGGTATACAGTGCTATAATAGACCAGAGCTTATGTGTGTGTCTATCCTTCATCATGATCATGGTCCCCCTTCACTGTGCTGCAACAAAATGTATTGTACCACTAGTGAACTCTAGTAAATGGTATACAGTGCTATGATAGACCAGAGATTGCTTGCGTGTCTATCCTTCATCATGATCATGGTGCCCCTTCACTGGGCTACAACAAAATGTATAGCACCGCTAGTGAACTCTAATACATGATATACAGTGCTATGATAGACCAGAGCTTGCTTGCGTGTCTATCCTTCATCATAATCATGGTGCCCCTTCACTGTGCTGCAACAAAATGTATAGTACCACTAGTGACCTCTAGTAAATGGTATACCGTACTATGATAGACCAGAGCTTATGTGTGTGTCTATCCTTCATCATGATCATGGTCCCCCTTCACTGTGCTGCAACAAAATGTATTGTACCACTAGTGACCTCTAGTAAATGGTATACAGTGCTATGATAGACCAGAGCTTGCTTGCGTGTCTATCCTTCATCATGATCATGGTGCCCCTTCACTGTGCTGCAACAAAATGTATAGCATCACTAGTGACCTCTAGTAAATGGTATACAGTGCTATGATAGACCAGAGCTTATCTGTGTGTCTATCCTTCATCATGATCATGGTCCCTCTTAACTGCGCTGCAACAAAATGTATAGCACCACTAGTGACCTCTAGTAAATGGTATACAGTGCTATAATAGACCAGAGCTTATCTGTGTGTGTATCCTTCATCATGATCATGGTGCCCCTTCACTGGGCTGCAACAAAATATATAGCACCACTAGTGACCTCTAGTAATGGTATACAGTACTATGATAGACCAGAGCTTGTCTGTGTGTCTATCCTTCATCATGATCATGGTCCCCCTTCACTGGGCTACAAAAAATGTATAGAACCACTAGGGACGTCTACTAAATGGTATACAGTGCTATGATAGACCAGAGCTTATCTGTGTGTCTATCCTTCATCATGATCATGGTGCCACTTCACTGGGCTGCAACAAAATGTATAATACCACTAGTGACCTCTAGTAAATGATATACAGTACTATGATAGACCAGAGCTTATGTGTGTGTCAATCCTTCATCATGATCATGGTCCCCCTTCACTGGGCTGCAAAAAATGTATAGTAACACTAGTGACCTCTAGTAAATGGTATACAGTACTATGATAGACCTTATCTTATCTGTGTGTGTATCCATCATGATCATGGTCCCCCTTCACTGGGCTGCAACAAAATGTATAGTACTACTAGTGAGCTCTAGTGAACTGTATACAGTACTATGATAGACCAGATCTTATCTGTGTGTGTATCCTTCATCATGATCATGGTCCTCCTTCACTGGGCTGCAACAAAATGTATAGTACCACTAGTGACCTCTAGTAAATGGTATACAGTACTATGATAGACCAGAGCTTATGTGTGTGTCTATCCTTCATCATGATCATGGTCCCCCTTCACTGGGCTGTAACGAAATGTATAGCATCACTAGTGACCTCTAGTAAATGGTATACAGTGCTATGATAGACCAGAGCTTATGTGTGTGTCTATCCTTCATCATGATCATGGTCCCCCTTCACTGGGCTGTAACGAAATGTATAGCATCACTAGTGACCTCTAGTAAATGGTATACAGTGCTATGATAGACCAGAGCTTATGTGTGTGTCTATCCTTCATCATGATCATGGTCCCCCTTCACTGGGCTGCAACAAAATGTATAGTACCACTAGTGAACTCTAGTAAATGGTATACAGTACTATGATAGACCAGAGCTTATGTGTGTGTCTATCCTTCATCATGATCATGGTCCCCATTCACTGGGCTGCAACAAAATGTATAGCACCACTAGTGACCTCTATTAAATGGTATACAGTGCTATGATAGACCAGAGCTTATTTATGTGTCTATCCATCATCATGATCATGCTCCCCCTTCACTGGGCTGTAACAAAATGTATAGCACCACTAGTGACCTCTAGTAAATGATATACAGTGTTATGATAGACCAGAGCTTATCTGTGTGTCTATCCTTCTTCATGATCATGGTCCCCTTCACTGGGCTGCAACAAAATGTATAGCACCATTAGTGATCTCTAGTAAATGGTATACATTGCTATGATATACCAGAGCTTATCTGTGTGTCTATCCTTCATCATGATCATGGTCCCCCTTCACTGGGCTGTAACAAAATGTATAGCACCACTAGTGACCTCTAGTAAATGGTATACAGTGCTATGATATACCAGAGCTTATCTGTGTGTCTATCCTTCATCATGATCATGGTCCCCCTTCACTGGGCTGTAACAAAATGTATAGCACCACTAGTGACCTCTAGTAAATGGTATACAGTGCTATGATATACCAGAGCTTATCTGTGTGTCTATCCTTCATCATGATCATGGTCCCCCTTCACTGGATTGTAACAAAATTTATAGCACCACTAGTGACCTCTAGTAAATGGTATACAGTGCTATGATATACCAGAGCTTATCTGTGTGTCTATCCTTCATCATGATCATTGTCCGTCTTCACTGGGCTGTAACAAAATGTATAGCACCACTAGTGACCTCTAGTAAATGGTATACAGTCCTATGATATACCAGAGCTTATCTGTGTGTCTATCCTTCATCATGATCATGGTCCCCCTTCACTGGGCTGTAACAAAATGTATAGCACCACTAGTGACCTCTAGTAAATGATATACAGTGTTATGATAGACCAGAGCTTATGGGTGTGTCTATCCTTCATCATGATCATGATCATGGTTCCTCTTCACTGGGCTGCAACAAAATGTATAGTACCACTAGTGACCTCTAGTAAATGGTATACAGTACTATGATAGACCAGAGCTTATGTGTGTGTCTATCCTTCATCATGATCATGGCCCCTCTTCACTGGGCTGCAACAAAATGTATAGCACCACTAGTGAACTCTAGTAAATGGTATACAGTGGTGTGATAGACCAGAGCTTATCTGTGTCCGTATCCTTTATGATCATGGTCCCTCTTCACTGGGCTGCAAGAAAATGTATAGCAGCACTAGTGACCTCTATTAAATGGTATACAGTGCTATGATAGACCAGAGCTTATCTGTGTCTATCCTTCATCATGATCATGGTCCCCCTTCACTGGGCTGTAACAAAATGTATAGTACCACTAGTGACCTCTGGTAAATGATATACAGTGTTATGATAGACCAGAGCTTATCTGTGTGTCTATCCTTCATCATTATCATGGTCCCTCTTCACTGGGCTGCAACAAAATGTATAACACCACTAGTGACCTCTAGTAAATGGTATACAGTACTATGATAGACCAGAGCTTATCTGTGTGTCTATTCTTCATCATGATCATGGTCCCCATTTACTGGGCTGCAACAAAATTTATAGCAGCACTAGTGACCTCTAGTAAATGCTATACAGTGGTGTGATAGACCAGAGCTTATATGTGTGTGTCTATTCTTCATCATGATCATGGTCCCCATTTACTGGGCTGCAACAAAATGTATAGCACCACTAGTGACCTCTAGTAAATGCTATACAGTGCTATGATAGACCAGAACTTATGTGTGTGTCTATCCTTCATCATGATCATGGTCCCCCTTTACTGGGCTGCAACAAAATGTATAGCAGCACTAGTGACCTCTAGTAAATGGTATACAGTGCTATGATAGACCAGAGCTTGCTTGCGTGTCTATCCTTCATCATGATCATGGTGCCCCTTCACTGGGCTACAACAAAATGTATAGCACCGCTAGTGAACTCTAATACATGATATACAGTGCTATGATAGACCAGAGCTTGCTTGCGTGTCTATCCTTCATCATAATCATGGTGCCCCTTCACTGTGCTGCAACAAAATGTATAGCACCGCTAGTGAACTCTAATACATGATATACAGTGCTATGATAGACCAGAGCTTGCTTGCGTGTCTATCCTTCATCATGATCATGGTGCCCCTTCACTGTGATGCAACAAAATGTATAGCATCACTAGTCACCTCTAGTAAATGGTATACAGTGCTATGATAGACCAGAGCTTATCTGTGTGTCTATCCTTCATCATGATCATGGTCCCTCTTCACTGGGCTGCAACAAAATGTATAGCATCACTAGTGACCTCTAGTAAATGGTATACAGTGCTATAATAGACCAGAGCTTATCTGTGTGTCTATCCTTCATCATGATCATGGTGCCCCTTCACTGGGCTGCAACAAAATATATAGCACCACTAGTGACCTCTAGTAATGGTATGCAGTACTATGATAGACCAGAGCTTGTCTGTGTGTCTATCCTTCATCATGATCATGGTCCCCCTTCACTGGGCTACAAAAAATGTATAGAACCACTAGGGACGTCTACTAAATGGTATACAGTGCTATGATAGACCAGAGCTTGTCTGTGTGTCTATCCTTCATCATGATCATGGTCCCCCTTCACTGGGCTGCAACAAAATGTATAATACCACTAGTGACCTCTAGTAAATGGTATACAGTACTATGATAGACCAGAGCTTATGTGTGTGTCTATCCTTCATCATGATCATGGTCCCCCTTCACTGTGCTGCAACAAAATGTATAGTACCACTAGTGACCTCTAGTAAATGGTATACAGTGCTATGATAGACCAGAGCTTGCTTGCGTGTCTATCCTTCATCATGATCATGGTGCCCCTTCACTGTGCTGCAACAAAATGTATAGCATCACTAGTGACCTCTAGTAAATGGTATACAGTGCTATGATAGACCAGAGCTTATCTGTGTCTGTATCCTTTATAATCATGGTCCGTCTTCACTGTGCTGCAACAAAATGTATAGCACCGCTAGTGAACTCTAATACATGGTATACAGTGCTATGATAGACCAGAGCTTGCTTGAGTGTCTATCCTTCATCATGATCATGGTGCCCCTAACTGTGATGCAACAAAATGTATAGCATCACTAGTGACCTCTAGTAAATGGTATACAGTGCTATGATAGACCAGAGCTTGCTTGCGTGTCTATCCTTCATCATGATCATGGTGCCCCTTCACTGTGCTGCAACAAAATGTATAGCATCACTAGTGACCTCTAGTAAATGGTATACAGTGCTATGATAGACCAGAGCTTGCTTGCGTGTCTATCCTTCATCATGATCATGGTGCCCCTTCACTGGGCTACAACAAAATGTATAGCACCGCTAGTGAACTCTAATACATGATATACAGTCCTATTATAGACCAGAGCTTGCTTGCGTGTCTATCCTTCATCATAATCATGGTGCCCCTTCACTGTGCTGCAACAAAATGTATAGCACCGCTAGTGAACTCTAATACATGATATACAGTGCTATGATAGACCAGAGCTTGCTTGCGTGTCTATCCTTCATCATAATCATGGTGCCCCTTCACTGTGCTGCAACAAAATGTATAGCACCGCTAGTGAACTCTAATACATGATATACAGTGCTATGATAGACCAGAGCTTGCTTGAGTGTCTATCCTTCATCATGATCATGGTGCCCCTAACTGTGATGCAACAAAATGTATAGCATCACTAGTGACCTCTAGTAAATGGTATACAGTGCTATGATAGACCAGAGCTTATCTGTGTGTCTATCCTTCATCTTGATCATGGTCCCTCTTAACTGCGCTGCAACAAAATGTATAGCACCACTAGTGACCTCTAGTAAATGGTATACAGTGCTATAATAGACCAGAGCTTATCTGTGTGTGTATCCTTCATCATGATCATGGTGCCCCTTCACTGGGCTGCAACAAAATATATAGCACCACTAGTGACCTCTAGTAATGGTATACAGTACTATGATAGACCAGAGCTTGTCTGTGTGTCTATCCTTCATCATGATCATGGTCCCCCTTCACTGGGCTACAAAAAATGTATAGAACCACTAGGGACGTCTACTAAATGGTATACAGTGCTATGATAGACCAGAGCTTATCTGTGTGTCTATCCTTCATCATGATCATGGTGCCACTTCACTGGGCTGCAACAAAATGTATAATACCACTAGTGACCTCTAGTAAATGATATACAGTACTATGATAGACCAGAGCTTATGTGTGTGTCAATCCTTCATCATGATCATGGTCCCCCTTCACTGGGCTGCAAAAAATGTATAGTAACACTAGTGACCTCTAGTAAATGGTATACAGTACTATGATAGACCTTATCTTATCTGTGTGTGTATCCATCATGATCATGGTCCCCCTTCACTGGGCTGCAACAAAATGTATAGTACCACTAGTGAGCTCTAGTGAACTGTATACAGTACTATGATAGACCAGATCTTATCTGTGTGTGTATCCTTCATCATGATCATGGTCCTCCTTCACTGGGCTGCAACAAAATGTATAGTACCACTAGTGACCTCTAGTAAATGGTATACAGTACTATGATAGACCAGAGCTTATGTGTGTGTCTATCCTTCATCATGATCATGGTCCCCCTTCACTGGGCTGTAACGAAATGTATAGCATCACTAGTGACCTCTAGTAAATGGTATACAGTGCTATGATAGACCAGAGCTTATGTGTGTGTCTATCCTTCATCATGATCATGGTCCCCCTTCACTGGGCTGCAACAAAATGTATAGTACCACTAGTGAACTCTAGTAAATGGTATACAGTACTATGATAGACCAGAGCTTATGTGTGTGTCTATCCTTCATCATGATCATGGTCCCCATTCACTGGGCTGCAACAAAATGTATAGCACCACTAGTGACCTCTATTAAATGGTATACAGTGCTATGATAGACCAGAGCTTATTTATGTGTCTATCCATCATCATGATCATGCTCCCCCTTCACTGGGCTGTAACAAAATGTATAGCACCACTAGTGACCTCTAGTAAATGATATACAGTGTTATGATAGACCAGAGCTTATCTGTGTGTCTATCCTTCTTCATGATCATGGTCCCCTTCACTGGGCTGCAACAAAATGTATAGCACCATTAGTGATCTCTAGTAAATGGTATACATTGCTATGATATACCAGAGCTTATCTGTGTGTCTATCCTTCATCATGATCATGGTCCCCCTTCACTGGGCTGTAACAAAATGTATAGCACCACTAGTGACCTCTAGTAAATGGTATACAGTGCTATGATATACCAGAGCTTATCTGTGTGTCTATCCTTCATCATGATCATGGTCCCCCTTCACTGGGCTGTAACAAAATGTATAGCACCACTAGTGACCTCTAGTAAATGGTATACAGTGCTATGATATACCAGAGCTTATCTGTGTGTCTATCCTTCATCATGATCATGGTCCCCCTTCACTGGATTGTAACAAAATTTATAGCACCACTAGTGACCTCTAGTAAATGGTATACAGTGCTATGATATACCAGAGCTTATCTGTGTGTCTATCCTTCATCATGATCATTGTCCGTCTTCACTGGGCTGTAACAAAATGTATAGCACCACTAGTGACCTCTAGTAAATGGTATACAGTGCAATGATATACCAGAGCTTATCTGTGTGTCTATCCTTCATCATGATCATGGTCCCCCTTCACTGGGCTGTAACAAAATGTATAGCACCACTAGTGACCTCTAGTAAATGATATACAGTGTTATGATAGACCAGAGCTTATGGGTGTGTCTATCCTTCATCATGATCATGATCATGGTTCCTCTTCACTGGGCTGCAACAAAATGTATAGTACCACTAGTGACCTCTAGTAAATGGTATACAGTACTATGATAGACCAGAGCTTATGTGTGTGTCTATCCTTCATCATGATCATGGCCCCTCTTCACTGGGCTGCAACAAAATGTATAGCACCACTAGTGAACTCTAGTAAATGGTATACAGTGGTGTGATAGACCAGAGCTTATCTGTGTCTGTATCCTTTATGATCATGGTCCCTCTTCACTGGGCTGCAAGAAAATGTATAGCAGCACTAGTGACCTCTATTAAATGGTATACAGTGCTATGATAGACCAGAGCTTATCTGTGTCTATCCTTCATCATGATCATGGTCCCCCTTCACTGGGCTGTAACAAAATGTATAGTACCACTAGTGACCTCTGGTAAATGATATACAGTGTTATGATAGACCAGAGCTTATCTGTGTGTCTATCCTTCATCATTATCATGGTCCCTCTTCACTGGGCTGCAACAAAATGTATAACACCACTAGTGACCTCTAGTAAATGGTATACAGTACTATGATAGACCAGAGCTTATCTGTGTGTCTATTCTTCATCATGATCATGGTCCCCATTTACTGGGCTGCAACAAAATTTATAGCAGCACTAGTGACCTCTAGTAAATGCTATACAGTGGTGTGATAGACCAGAGCTTATCTGTGTGTGTCTATTCTTCATCATGATCATGGTCCCCATTTACTGGGCTGCAACAAAATGTATAGCACCACTAGTGACCTCTAGTAAATGCTATACAGTGCTATGATAGACCAGAACTTATGTGTGTGTCTATCCTTCATCATGATCATGGTCCCCCTTTACTGGGCTGCAACAAAATGTATAGCAGCACTAGTGACCTCTAGTAAATGGTATACAGTGCTATGATAGACCAGAGCTTATCTGTGTGTCTATCCTTCATCATGATCATGGTCCCTCTTCACTGGGCTGCAACAAAATGTATAACACCACTAGTGACCTCTAGTAAATGGTATACAGTACTATGATAGACCAGAGCTTATCTGTGTGTCTATTCTTCATCATGATCATGGTCCCCATTTACTGGGCTGCAACAAAATGTATAGCGGCACTAGTGACCTCTAGTAAATGCTATACAGTGCTATGATAGACCAGAACTTATGTGTGTGTTTATCCTTCATCATGACAATGGTCCCTCTTCACTGGGCTGCAACAAAATGTATAGCAGCACTAGTGACCTCTAGTAAATGCTATACAGTGCTATGATAGATCAGAACTTATGTGTGTGTCTATCCTTCATCATGACAATGGTCCCTCTTCACTGGGCTGCAACAAAATTTATAGCACCACTAGTCAGTTCTAGTAACCAGGACGTGAACATTCAGTAATGGAAGACGTGAATTTGTAAACTCGTTACGTAAATTGGTTATCTTATTCGCGTTCTATGGCTGCGGGATATGGTTTCTATTTGTATGAATTTTTGTTTATATTTGATGGTATGAAGTTTGAAATACGAAGTAAAAATCTGTGTATAGCCTGGGAATTGTATTCTTTTGTCTTCATATTCTGTGTTTATTGTGCAACCAGGAAGAATTTCAGCATTTCTGAAAGTAGCAACACTACCCTGTTTTACAAGGTACTTATAAAATAGGATTCATTTATTTTAGACGTAATGTTTGTTCATCTACTGCACTGAGAATTTTGTGCATTCTAAATTTCATGTCGTCGCAAAATTATTACCCTTCGCTGGACGAGAGAAATTTATACGATTTTCAGATTCAGTAAGGTGGCAAGCATGCATTCAAAGTTACATAAAAATTACAATTTCTGAAGCTCATAGGCAAAAGAATGATCCAGTGAGACTTTGTAGACTAGCTATTACTCAAGTTTAAACGTGTGTTATAATAACGGGAATTTGTAGTTTCTTTTTACAGTATAACTGAAATTTTTATAATAGATTTTTTAACATAATTATATCATAAAATTAATTTTTATTGTCCTACGTAATTAACTTTCTAACAAAATAGTTTTCAAAATAATAAAAATAGAGTAAAGTGACCACGTGGTGAACATTTCAATTTTGCACGTTTCTAATATGGTTCTTTACAATCAAAGATTACTTTTTGTAGCTGGACACTAATAATAAACTATGTAACAATTTTAATTTCTAGAAATCTATCGTGAATAAAATTATTAAAACCTTAAATTCAAAACTATACTTGATATTAACAAACCGCTCTTCAAATCTTTTATTGGCCTTGAAAGAACGTATACTGAATATTTGAAAGAAATGGGACAGAAATTGAATCATGAAAAACATTTTAAAGTGGTAAAAATTTAAGAAAAACAAGATTATGAGAAAGTAAGCTTTTAAAATTCGTCACGTTTGTGGATTTAATTAAACAGAGAGACTAGACTACATTTTAAGTTTTATTCTAAAACGTTTTATGGCTTTTCACGTTAAAATTTTTGGAAAGAAAATTTTAAATTCAAAATTAAGTCCATTAAATTCAATATGAAAGTCCAATACTCTTTTTGGGAGGGGGAGACGCTTTCTCTAGCGTATACCTATGGTAGGCAGAATTCGATACCTGGGTTTCACAAGAGATACGTATTTGAAGTCCCTTTAATAAAAAATCTGATGTGTTGACTCACATGACTTTCTCTACTCTTGTACAAACTATTTTTACAAACGCTTATTCTCCATATGCTTCATCTTAATCGAGATGTTAATCTTATTGTTAATTTTCTTGTAGATGCAAGGGGAATTGGTAGACTTTAAGCGATAGTCAAATATTTTAAGAGCTGGTTGCTATGTGCAGTATTCCATTCTCTTTGAATGTCCAGGACATAAAAAAATGAATAACGAATTTGAGAAAAAGTATAAGTATGGGAAAATTTAAGGGAATAACAAGCAATATGTGGAAAACGGTTCACTCAAAAAAAAAAATGCATATGACATAAATTGTGTATTTTAACGCGATCTACATTTTTGTGTAGTAAACTTTTCTCTCTCTTATGGTTTACCAGTTATGCAAAAGTCGTTCACAATGAGGAATACTTTTGGAGATATTCCCAGAAAATTCGAGATATACATTTCATTTGTCATGAAAATATCTTAAATATATGATACTTTAATGAAAATCGTTACAGCCATCTTTGAGAAAATTAAAATTTTCGAAAAATGTTCCATGTAAAGGGTAATCTGGGGCGGAGGGATTTTCTTGAAAACCTTCGTGTCGCATCTCTGGAAGATACTGAACCTAAATACCAAGTTTGGTGTTTATCTGACTGTTCGTTTCTGAGTTACCTTGTTCACAGACATACACACACAGACATGTTTCCAAAAACCCTTTTTGGGATTCAGGAGGTCTCAAAACACATATTTCCGGTGAAATCTCGGTATCGAATTTTTGGGTGGAATACAATACTTCCCTTACTTACTATACGTAGTAGAGAAAGTACTAAAGTATATAGAACAAATCTTCATAAATTGTAACAAGTAGAAGAAAGTCATTCAGTTTCGGATATTGAACTGTGGAGGAGTGCATCTTCTCTTTCCTGAGAAAATGCCAGAAATGTGATGATAGAGGAGGACGGTATTATGATAAGGTACGTGCTTATTGTCATTGTAATTGTGAGAACGTGAGACGGTGGGGGAATATTATATCTCTTTTGGCGGTAGACCGTGTCGAGGCGGCCGGCGCGCGAGCAGCTCTACGCTGGCCACTGTGTGAGAGAAAAGCACTGTGTAGTCGGAGATAGACAACGGTAAATGGCGCTCGCATTCGAGAACCGTGTGGAAAATTCCATTGGCTATATAAGCGAGCGTTCTGGCGGGAGCAGTCAGGAGTTTAGTCGGTCAGTGACCGAGCGAGTTTCTCGTGCGACATTAAGTGCGGTTCTCCGAGCGAGGTTGCTGCTGCGGAGCGAGGGATTGTGGAGGTCTTGTGTTCGTCTCCCCAACGAGGAACCGTTCGGAAAAGCAGATTACGTCACGAAGAAAGTGAAGTGACGGAGAACTGAACTACTTCATTTTAGTGAAGTGAGAACTTGGAGGAGTGGAGTTGAAAAACTGGAGAAGATCACTATATACTGTCTCAGTAAGAAACTATGAAAACACATTGCTGGGGTATCTTTTTAATCCAAAGTTTAATTGCATTAAGACAGGTATTTTCATACTGTGATCCATGCTGTTAAAAATAACAGTTATTGTAGCAGCGATTCTGGTAGTAGATAAACACAGAGACGCAAACTAACTACGGCGCGTTTGTGACACCCCTAGCGTGGACTGACAAGAGCTTTTGTCAACCCTGTGCGATGTTCTTGTTAGTGTCTCCTGAGGACACGCCTCATTTTCCCACCTCACTAAATATAGCAGTGATAGGTCATCCTACTTGAGAATTCAAATCCTCCTAAGGGAGTTGCTCGCAATACTAATGACGGGTACGGTACATATATAGACAGACGTATACTGTCACGTCTCTGGTGTGTGATCTGCATTTTCCAACTTCGGTGGAAACTTTGTCCCGTTCACAAACCACAGACGGCATACCTAACTTGAGTGCTTTGTATATGAAGCTTGTGGCGCGATTTTAACGCTCCTGCAACTTCGTCTGTCGGCTGTTTCTGGTCTAGGGCTTTGGACAATCGCGTCCTCGCATCTGCTAAACTCCAGAGATTGACAGAAATTTGTGCATAAAGCAACCCGCAATTCACAGGACTAGTGCGAGTTCTGCTGCTCAGATATAATAGTCCGACATCTTGGTTCGTAACAATGGCTATTGGTCTTTCTATATTAATATCATAAACAGAGAAACTTCGTGCGTGTTTCATCATTAGAACACCCAAGTCTTTCTGACGGACATGATCTATAAAGCACCTAATTTCATTTCATAAATTCCTAAAACATTAACGTGAATTTACAAAGCCCTTGTATTTGAATACGAGCACACTGGAGTTAAGAAAACGATGTGCTTCCAAAGCTCTTGACTTGTATTGAAAATGCCATGCAGTAGAAAATAATGTTTACTTCACAGAATATGCATGTAAAATAAGATAAATTCCGCGGACATTTCATTTCAAGCAGTATACAAGTAGATGGTCAGGATTTATAAATTAAGACAGAGGAAAACAAGAGAAAATCGAATGTGTTTATAGCAAAAAGAAAAAAAATTGTTAACGACGCTGTCGATGCCCAGGATCATATCAGCGCCGCCAGTGTGCCGAAATTTCGTCCTGCAAGAGTTCTTTAACTGATTACCCTTCTATTTGTAGGACTTGCACCCCAAGGACTTACAAGTCAATGCCTTGGGTCACTAGCAAGCAACCTCTGGATTACCCGTATCCAAGAGGGTGATCAGACTGAAGAAGTTATTTTGTTGTAGGAGTTGTATTGTATTTCGACTGTTGGGGAGCCGAACTTGAAGTAGTTGAAACCGCACGTATGGTAAACAGTTTCCGGTAGCCTTCGCCCCAAATGTACTTTCCGGTGGCCTTTGGCCCCCCCAAATGTTAAAAAAATATTAACTTTGTAATTTTGACTGTTTCTTTAAATATTATATATTTATGTTTGCCTTGGCTGCGTCAATATTATTGTTAGAGAGATGTTTCTCTTAGCAGGGAGTGGTGCGGCTAAGAATGTAGGCTTACACAGATTATAATATTACCTCACTCCTTGTTATTAATGCTTGACACTATTTAAATAACACTTCACTGATAGAGAGAGAGAGAGAGCTGTGAGATTTTGTTATTAATTACTTGCACTTTTTAATACGTAAACTATTTTTGTCTCACACGAATACGTATTAAATTTCTCGAGGACGCATCTCGCGTCCGGTTAGTAACGCTGTCTGCTAGCAACTGACTTCTGAATTTGTAAATTTTGCTCCATTTTACTTTCTGATTGGCTAATTCTAGTCCAATAGAATAGCTTCACTTAACTAAAGCTTTTTCTGGTTGTTGATTGGCTATTTTATAAACTGTCACGAAAATTACATTATTGCTTCCAAGAATCACAAGTAGCATTATTAAACTTTCAAATTCATTATTGCCTCAAGGTTACCTCATTGTTAGCAACTTTTAACCTATTATTCTCACAGCTCCTACATTATTAAATTACGTAATACATTCACATAACATTGTTACACATGTATACAATAATATAAACATTTACAATGACTGTAATATACACTTTTTATGTATTGTTACATACACATATTGCTTTAAGGTGGGCTGTTATTATAATTCTATATTATATAATTAGACTGAAATCATTTAACTGTTAAAATACTGCCTCAAGTCCAATGACTGGTATGGCGGTCAAGAAGAAGAAAATGAAATGTGCTGCCAAAAGGGATGATAGGGAAACGCGCGGATCAAATCATCCAACAGCATTCGTCAATCGACCGAGGAAAACCGCGAAAAAAACCTTCGTTCAGATTGGTCTGGCCCCGGGGATTAGAACTCGGGACCTCCCGAACACGTACCACATTAAGTTACCGCTTGAAATTAAATTGAGTTTTTATTTGAGTCATCCCACTTGCTTTCATAGAATTAAAATGAGTTTTCAAAGCCCTTGTACTTGAATACGAGCACATTGGAGCTATAGTCGGTCTGGATGGCTCAGTTGCTTAGGTCCTGATCTTCTGCTGCCAAAGTCGCGGGTTCAAATCCAGCCCATACCTATGTTTTTTTAAGTGCGCTTAAAAGCGACAGACCCGTCTAAGTGGATTGACTAGCATGTACCTAAAAGAACCTCTGCAGGACGAAAATCCGGCACACCGGCGGCGCGGTTATGGTCCTGGCAATTGACAGCGTTGATAACAACAAAACATATTTTTATTGGGCTTATAAAAGAAAATTCTTGCGAAGAAGGCCTTTTGTTTTATAGTTGAAAATGCCATGGAGTAGAAAACAGTTATTGCTGCTCCACAGAATATGCATACAAAATAAGACAAATGCCACGGATATTTGATGCCAAGCGTGTAGATGGTCACAATTTAGCAATTAAGGCACAGAAAAGCAGAAGAGAATCGAATCCATTCATAACGCTACGATACGCATGCAATACCAATGCCAAAATACAGGGCCTCCGGTATAAAACCTGAATACTCACAGGAGGTTTTGTGTCTGAGTAGAAAAACATGCCAGAAGTCTGTCTTCGCTTCTTAAATCTGTAAACCTGTACATGAAATACAAGGCGTATTCCAAAATTAAGATCCGATTGGTCATTATAACGACATCGCTCATGAGACAAGGTAATATGTGCCCACATATATGCTTTACTTTTCCACATAATCGCCGTTCACATCTATACACTTGCTGTAACGCTGCACCAGCTTCTTTAACCCCTCGGCATAGAAGTCTGTGGCCCTGCGACTTGTACCAGTTGGTAACTCTCGTCTTGTGTTCGTCGTCGGTTTGAAACCGTTGTCCACCCAGCCTCCGTTTCAAATACAAGAAGAGGAAATAGTCACCTGGTGCCAGGTCGGGACTGTACGGAAGGTGGTCAAAGATTTCCCAACGAAACTCTTGAATTTTCTCTTTGGTTGTGGCAGCGGTGTGCAGACGTGTGTTGTCGTGCAGGAGGATGTGCCGGACGACAGCGTCGATTTTGGATCGCACGTCTCAGTTTGGTAAGCGTTGCACAGTACAAGTCAGCTGTAATTGTTGACCCACGGTCCGTGAAATCAATCAAAAGTGTAGTCATCATTTTGGGATTCGTGTATGGTGATTGCTTACACTTTTTCTGTTTGGGTGAACTGGAACGGTGCCACTGCATTGAGTGTTGTTTCGGTTCTGTGTTGGTGTACGCCATCCATGTCTCGTCCCTCGTAACAATGTGGGGAAACAAACCATCTTCATCTTGACTATAGCGCTCCAAAAACCGTCGTTGGTGAGCAGTTTTGGCACCCACCTTGGATATCGAAGATGTTCAGTGACAATGCTGTAAAGTGAGGTTCGAGCAACATTTGGGAATTCATCAGCCAGACCACTAATTGTCAAACGTCGATCACTTCGAAGTTTTTGGTTCACTTGCTCAACGATGTCGTCGGTCCTATCACTCTGCTGTTCATCGTGCACATTTGTGCGGCCATTTCGAAATTTTCAACACCAGTGTCGAACCTGTTTGTCACTCATTATGTCTGGTCCATACACGAGCCATAACTCACGATGGATGTCCGCAGCTGACGATCATTTTGCCAGCAAAAATCTAATCCACCGCGCACTTCACTGGCGAAATCTACCATTGTCGCGGCCATTGTGATCCGCTCTTACCGACTAGCAAACGCCTACTGCGTCACACTAACACTGCCGTAGGTTCCTCAGGAGTCGGTAGACAGCGCTGCAGGCGTGAAACGTCATTCAGGCCTACCATCCGTTAAATATTGTTGACCTGAACTTAGTTTTGGAATACGACTCGCATAATAAACTTATGTTTTTCCTCCTACTTACGTCCTTCCGCTGCTAAATAAGCATTGAAACTAGTGAACGTATTTAGATTGTCACGATTTCTTAATGTTTCGTAAAATAACATTTACATACAAATATACCTTGTTTTAAAGATAACTGCCTTCCCATCTTCGCAAAGGAATATTGACGCTAAATACTATTCAGTAATGAAGGACAGAAAATCTGTCGTGAGTACGGTAAGCCAGCCAGTATTGGCACTGACAGACACCACCATGCGAGCGGTCAGGTTTTATACCAAAGACCCAGTATTTTAATAACCCTTATGTAAGAAAGCTTTGCTTTGTTTTCTTTGTACTTCTGGTGTAGTCCACTTTGTTAGTAGAGCATGCTAAATAATTGTATAAATAGACAAAATTTCTAACATTAGAAATCAATAAACCGATATTTTTTAATTAACAACTGAAGATAAACTATCAAAATGCGATTTTGAGTGCGAAATCTACGTATTCACCAGCTTCATCTCTATTTCGTTGTATATCATTATATGAATTACCGACCTTCCGGCCGATGATTATTACACCGCAAAAGCATATTTATACAATAGGTAGTTTTTTCCAGAACTTGGAAGACTATCAGTGGAACGTTTAGGAAGTCGGACGTTCCGCTCTGAATGTCCGCAATAGTCGGGTCTGTACGAAATTACTACTATGTAAAGGGGAGGGTTCAGCATAAAAATCTTGCAGCTCATTGTACAATAACTTCATGAAGAACGGGGGAGGTAAATGGAATTAATTCGTCATTCAAGTTTAAAAAGCTACCCGCGCAACGCCAGACCGCCAGCCACAGTGTTAATATAACTTCCCTGCAGAAACTCCAACTTTCCACAGTCTTAATACGAACAATTTGTTTTAGTTACAGTAGTTTTAAGGGTTCTCATTAGACCTTTACTTTAACACTTGGGACAACAGTATTGCTTATGAGAAGGCTTGTTTTAACTTTCCCTACTAGGGGAAGTATTCTATTCCACCCAAAAATTCGATACCGAGATTTCACCAGAAATACATGTTTTTGGTCGCCCTGAATACAAATATAGCATTATTCTCAATAAAATCCCCCAGGTGATTACCTTTATGTGCAAGATTTTTCATAAATTTAGATTTTCTCAAAAAATAGCTCTAAAGATTTTGATTAAAATATCATATGTTTAAGATATTTTCATGACAAATGAAATGTATATCTTTAATTTTCTGGGAATGTCCCCAAAAGTCCTCTTCTTTCTAAATTACTTTTGCGTAACTGTAAACCGTAAGAGATAGACAGAATTTTACTACACAAACAATGTAGATGTCGTTAAAATACACAAATTACGCAATACACATTTTTTTTTGTGTGGAGTGAACCATTTCCGAGATATTCCTCGTTATTTGCTTGAATTTTCCAATTCTTATACTTTTTCTGAAACGGGAATTTGTTATTCGTTTTTACTTTCTCTACTACGTATAACAGGTAGGGGAAGTATTGTATTCCACCCAAAAATTCAATACGGAGATTTCACAGGAAATACATGGTTTGAAGTGCACTGAATCCAAAAAAAGTATTTTTGGAAACATGTTCGTGAGTGTGTGTGTGTGTGTGTGTGTGTGTGCGCGCGGCACGAAGGTTTGCAAGAAAATCCCCCCACCCCAGATTACCCTTTACATGGAACATTTTTCAAAATTTTAATTTTCTCAAAAATGGCTCTAACGATTTTGATTAAAATCTCATATGTTTAATATATTTTCATGATAAATGAAATGTATATCTCGAATTTTCTGGGAATGTCTCCAAAAGTATTCTTCATTGTAAACGACTTTTGCATAACTGGTAAACCATAAGAGATAGAAAAAATTTTACTACACAAAAATGTAGTTCACGTTAAAATACACAATTTATGTCATATACATTTTTTTTGTTGAGTGAACCATTTTCGAGATATTGCTTGTTATTCCCTTAAATTTTCCAATACTTGTACTTTTTCTCAAATTCGTTATTCATTTTTTTTGTCCTGGTAATACAAAGAGAATGGAATGCTCCACATAGCAACCAGCTCTTAAAACATTTGACTATCGCTTAAAACCTACCAATTCCCGTTGCATCTACAAGAAAATTAGCAATAAGATTAACATCTCGATTAACATGAAGCATATGGAGAATAAGCGTTTGTAAAAATAGTTTGTACAAGAGTGGAGAAAGTCATGTGAGTGTAACACATCAGATTTTTAGAAAAGTTTCTTGTGTGTGTGTGTGTCTGCGTGTGTTTGTAAGCAATATAACCTAAAAACGAAAAGTCGGATAAACACCAAACTTCCAAAGTTACCACACGAAGATTTTCCAAGGAAATCTTCCCACCCCAAACTAACCTCATGCAACATGCTTCCTTTATTTTGTCAGTAGCTGTAAGGGTTTTGATTAAAATACCAAATATTTAAGATATACCTGGCTAAATAAATTTGCTCGTATATCTTGAAGTTTTTAGAATAGCTTGTGAATTCCTCTTCATTCTGAAAGACTTCTGTGTAATTTTGCATACTCCTAAGCCATTAGTAACAGGAGCTTATTTAAAAAAAATGCCGATTTCGTTACAACACACAACGTATCTGAAATAAATATTCTGTAGCAATAACCATTTCCGGAATATTTGTTTTTATCGGTTTCAGTTTTCATATACATTATACTTTTTTACTTTATTTATCAGATACCTATGGTAAGTAAAGTACGATACAAGATTATGGTGATAGTTTGAAGCAGAAACGACGATCGTCACTTTTGAAGCACCCAGTTTAAATTAACTGAGAAATTTTAATGTAATCTAATACTTGAGCTACTGAAACGAGTTGCGGATCGTTTGAAGATAAAGAATGAAACCGATTATGAATCGTAGCACTCACAACTCAATTATTATACTTCTGCAGTATCAAACTTACGGTGAGAAAAAAACTGTGGCGTAACTTGCCGTGAGTCGCTAAAATGCTTATCGGAGAGACCCCTCGCAATAGCCGCGAAATCTTGCTCACCAAGCGTGTCACTTAGGCGCCTGAGAGTTCGAAAATGTGACATGAAGAATTTCAATAAAATACATCCACCCTAAACCACTCTTTACATGGAAAACTTTTTGCTGTTCTTGTATTTTCTCAAAACTGTCTTTAACGACTTTGATATAAGTACCATAGTTTACGATACTGCCCGATATATATCTTGATTTTTTCTGCGAATTCCTCTTCATTTTTGTATACTTTTATACAACTGGTAAGCTGTAAGGGATAGGCTTAAAATTAAGCGCTAAATCACCATTCGTTTGTTTCGCGTGGTATGTAAGAGTGAATTTCAAAGCCAGATAGAAAAATACACTTTTTTAAGAATGAGTATGACCAGGGGACACCTCGTACCTCGACGAAACGAGTATATTTTGTGCTTACCACCCCAGGAGGAATGCATATATTGAAGAATCCGTAGGAGGCTATAGACCGCAGGCAGACCGGCCGACAGAGACGCGCAGAGGTCGCTAACGATTTCAAGCTGGAGGACCTGGTCTCGCCAGCGCAGCGGGCTGCTGAGAGAAGGCTGCCATCTGGCAGGGCCGAGAAGAACTTTGTAACGAGCAGCATCAACCATCTGTGCGACACCGACCAACTCTACATAGCCCCTAAGCCCACCTGATACATGAACGCGGAAGGGAAATTATAGGAGTTCCATGGTTATGGTGGCCAGCTCCAGGAATCGAACCCAGGACCTCCAGAATACGCGCCTCGCACGTTACCCCGGAGCCATGTGGCTCGGTTTTTAAAAGAATAGTTTGTGGAATGTTAATTTTTCGATATTTTGTCCAAAATTTCGCATTTTATACACTTAATTGTTGATGCAGGTGACAGCTGTGCGTGAGTGTGGATTCGAGTAACTAATGCAATGTAATACTGTGAATTCTGCTCACGTAAGACATCCGCCTTCCCTGAATCATTAAAAGGTTCGTATTACCTGCATATCAACACACAGAGACAGACATTTTAAATGAATGCTGCAGTGCATTACTTTCACGTTCCAAACACATGTTGAGATTTCCGTGCACGCCAAACTGTTTGGAGAGGAGGTGAAGAGTAGATAGATGGATAGTGGCTCTGTGTCTCTATGAAGGCAGGACAAATGTTGCACCGCGCGCTGGAAGTGGAAAACATAAGCGGATAACACGTGAGTAATGTTTATCTGCGTATACGAAAACGGCCGTTATATATCGCCAGGCATTTGTCTTCCTTCGAATGTTGTAGGTGTACAATAAACAGCGATGAAGTAGAAATAAATAAACTACAAGTTGTAGTGAGCGGATGAGGTAAAATCCTAAGTCCGCAGACCAACTCCGTTTTTTGCACACATTTTTTAACCAGCTGCATTTGGAACCGCAATATTATATTGTGTAATGAGTGAGGTAAGTGTAGGTACTATAACAGGCTTTTAATACAAATCTTGCGGTCCGCAGACAAACCCGTGATTTTTACACACTGTCTTGCAACTACATTAAAGAGTTAGGAGAAGCACAGCACATGTTAATGTGTCCTTTTCCTTCCAATTTGACCCCTGGGAGGAAGGGGAGACGAGATCCGGACGACGATGTGCGTTAGCAAGGATGGGGTCCCTAACGTTTCTGACATAGTGTCAATCCTGATGCCAGCTAGCTCTGCCTTAGCGTGAAGTGACAGCAGTCCCACCAAACACCAGGAAGAAACGTTTTCCAGGACACAAATTCCGTCATCCTACCGCGACACACCAACCACCTGGTCATACAACCCTTAAAACAGTTGAAAAGCAATGATGGAGACAAATTCGTGGTAGAAGCGGAACATCCCAGGATTCGCCTGTCGATCTGAGTGGCTCGGTTGGTTAGGCACTGGCCTTCTGATCCCAGGGTGGAGGGTTCAAAACCGGCCCAGACCGATGGTTTTTAAGTGTGCTTATAAGCGACAACTCTGTTAGTAGATTTAATGGTATGTAAAAGAACAGCTGCGGCACGAAGGTCCAACACACCGGCGGTTCTGGCAATTGACAGCGTCGTTAACAAACAGTTTTAAATATTTTCCAGCATTCACCTACCGACCCGGGGAAACGATAAAAATATCCATTGCTGCCCCGAAGGGAATCGAACCAGGGACCTTCCGAAAGCGAACCTCACACATAACCACAGTCGATAACTACATTCAGGACTGTAATAGCATATTGCAATACAAGTGCTGTAAGTGCATCTTTAAGGAACGAGTTTCTGCAAAGCACTTAACGCATCTGGATTTCACACTGCTTTTTCCACGATAGTAAATAATAGAAATATTTACGCCAAAATAAAAGGAATTACTGTCAGCTGTTCAAAAGCAGGTCGACCACGCTAGCCACGTGTGCTAGTGTTGATCAAGCCAGTAGACAACTGAAGGTAAGATGGCTGCCTGCGCCGAAAGTAATATTTAAATGCTGCGTTAATTAAATCGTTAACAAATTAAGGGAAATGAAGATAGTAAGATTTAAATTGTAAAATTTAACCATCAAATGTAATAATATTGCATGTCAATAGTTGGAGGATTAAATACATTTTATTAACATGTGTGGTAAAAATACAAAACGCACGGCGTGCAGGAATTTGAACTTGTGACGCATTATAGCGTGAATAAAAACAACCGCAACATGCAAACATAATTATGTAAGTAGCAAGTGTATAATCGTTTACATTGTGACACACACATCCTAGCATTTTAAATTGACTAGGCAGTAAACTGCAGAAATAAAGAAAGTACACCAAGGTGTTACCGCCTGAGTCATCCCTCAGTGGTTCGTGTTTCTGTGAATAGATTTAGGGAAGCGGGATCTATTGTTGTTAAGAAACCAAAGGAAATCGTAATGTTCTTAGAGAAAAAGCTCGATGACATTTGGAGGAAAGTTAAAACGAAGTCCAAAGAAATCTCTTGGAAAGCTTGGACAGAAATCGTAAATTTCGCAAACGTCGACTTGGAACGCCACTAAATTTAAAACTAAAACCCTGTAAGATAATTGCGATATTGTGAGTAGAGTTAATTTTTGCAGTTGGGTGTTGGATCCCTCTACTGATCCGCGTGATTTGTTTACAACTTTACCGAACGAGATGGCAACGTGTGAGGCTCGCATTCGGGAGGTCCCGGGTTCAATTTCCAATGGCCGTCCACTCCAAGAATGGGTTTTTCGTGGTTTTCCCTGGTTGACAAACGCGAATGCTGGAGTGGTGTATTTTAACATGTATTTGTTCTCTCCCCCGTTTCCCTTTCATGTTTTAGGTTGACTTTAGGGCTGTGGTTCGGTCGGTGTCGGGCAGTTGGCGCAGAGGTTGCGATTTCGAACTACTTATCGGCCCTGCTAGAGGGAAGCTTGTAGAGCTCTGGGTCGTTTCCCCCGGTCCCACTCTGAGCGAACTCCCGTGGCCTGGAGTATTAGGGAACTCTGCGACTTGCGCCGGCCTCGCTCTGCAACCCATGTCTCCTACGGTTTCCTCATCCCATCCGTTCCTCTCGGAGGTGTACGCACAAAAGATTTATTGGATGCCGAAGTGTCCCCAGCAGTGCTATCCTATTCTAATAGAGATGTGGGCAACATCTTCTATGAGGTTATTGTATTTACAAGTTGCATGCGTCTGAGTTTAAGGTGCTATGTATATTCGACTCGGCCACGCGTCTCTGTTAGAGAATTTGAGCGCTAAAAGGAAACCTTCATGTGCTGATATTTCACGAGCATTTGAGTGGTAAAGGTCAGATAGCTTTTAAGGAAACATCTGCAGTGTAAGTTACTCACCTAGTAGAATGTGGTACTCGGCTTGAGGTCATTCACCCGTGAAGACATTTTTTTCATTCCTAGGCATTTTCTCCAGCAAATTAATGCTGGACCTTGACCGCTCTTGTTCAAACTTACTTTCTCTTGTGGATTCTTCACTGTTAAAGACACCAATTTGCTTGGTGCGTCATTGCCGCAGCCAGTTTCGTCATTTTTCCATTTACAGAATCCACTTGGTGTTTTTTCGCTCCCTACGTCACTGCAGTTTCAATTTACAGTTGTATTCTGGTAGCATTCCTTTGTTTTAACCATTACGTTGAATGAACACGAGAGGATCGCCTGGTGGAGCAAGAATGGTTCAAGGCACGGCTGTAGTGGTTCTTTTGTTATATCACCCCAAGCAATTTGCCTTTCACCCATGATGCAACCGCCAGTACTCTGCATTACAGGGACCCTAGTTCAGTTCCAACAGAGTTGATTCCTCGAATAGCGTACTCGGTAGAGCTTTGTTTTTCTACCACTCGCATAAGGTAGAGGCAGTACTGCATCCAATAAGGAAAACTCTGATGCGATACATTCACATGACTTTCTCTACCCTCTATCGTTTATTATTGGGTATGCAAAATGGAAACAGCTACATTACACTTATGGATACAAAGAGAACAACGATAGTCAAATGTTTAACAACTGGACGCTATATGCTGCCTTACTATTTCCATGACATCGCGAGAAACAACTGAAAATTGACATTAATTTAAAATAATCACGTATTGAAGAATTCAAACCATTAATAACGAATATGTCGGAACTGGCTGATGCCACAAAAAAAGTTTTCGTTTTCTTTTACCGTTTACCAGTTGTGTAAGATTATACAAAATTCCTTCCGATTGAAGAGAACTTCACAGGCATTCCCTGAAAATTCAGGACATGCTTTATTTTTATAATGTAAATATTTTTAATATATGGTGTTTTAATCAAAATCTTATAGCCATTTTTCAGAAAATAAAAAAATTCGAATAATGTTCCATATAAAGGGTAACTTGGGGTGGGAGGATTTCTTGAAAAAAATCTTCCTATCGCATCTTCAGAAGGCACTGAACTTAAATAACAAGTTTGGTATTTATCCGACTTATGCAGTTCACGCACACACTGACGGACCTTTTTCTAAAACAGCTTTTTGGATTCAAGGAGCCTCAAAGAATGTGTTTATGGAGAAAGCTTGGTATCGAATTGTTGGGTGAAATGCAAGCCCTTCTCTACCTACTAGGTACGTGGTGAAGAAAGTAAAAATACAATCACTAATAACGGATATGTCGAAATGGCCGATGCCACATAAACGTTATTGACAATAAATCTGTGTGTTTCAAACGTATCCACATTTTTACTTTCTCTACTACGTATAGTAAGTAGGGGAAGTATTGTATTCCACCCAAAAATTCGATACCGAGATTTCACCGGAAATACATGTTTTGAAAACCCCTGAATCCAAAAAAAAATTTTTTAGAAACATGTCCGTGTGTGTGTCTGTGAACAGCATAACTCAGAAACGAACAGTCGGATAAACACCAAACTTGGTATTTAGGTTCAGTTTCTTCCAGAGATGCGACACGAAGGTTTTCAAGAAAATCCCCCACCCCAGATTACCCTTTACATGGAACATTTTTCCAAAATTTTGATTTTCTCAAAAAGGCTCTAACGATTTTGATTAAAATATCATATGTTTAAGATATTTTTATGACAAATAAAATGTATATCTTGAATTTACTGGGAATGTCTCCAAAAGTATTCTTCATTATGAACGACTTTTGCATTACTGATAAACCATAAGAGATAGACAAAATTTTACTACACAAAAGTGTAGATCGCGTTAAAATACACAATTTATGTCATATAAATTGTTTGTTGAGTGAACCATTTTCGAGATATTGCTTGTTATTCCCTTAAATTTTCCAATACTTTTTCTCAAATGGAAATTCGTTATTCATTTTTTTTGTCCTGGTAATACAAAGAGAATGGAATGTTCCACATAGCAACCAGCTCTTAAAATATTTGACTATCGCTTAAAGCCTACCATATTCCCCTTGCACCTACAAGAAAATTAGCAATAAGATTAACATCTCGATTAACATGAACTAGATGGAGAATAAGCGTTTTTAAAAATAGTTCGTACAAGAGTAGAGAAAGTGATGTGAGTGTAACACATCAGATTTTTTCTTTCTTTTACAGTTTAGGTACTAATTATACAAAAGTCATTCAGAGTGAAGAGGACTTCATAGGCTATTTCTAGAAAATCCAAGACATATTATTTGTCATGTAAATATCTTAGATATATGGTACTTTGATTAAAATCGTTATAGCAATCCTTGAGAAGGTGGAGGATTTTCTTGAAATCCTTAGTATCGATGTTAACGATTTTAAGCAGCGAAAAGAAGAAAATAATTGTATTCAAAATGTATTTTATTATGTTTAATAAAAAAACTGGTAGTACATTCAGTAGTAAAGTATGCATTACAGTATTTACAAATTTCGTAACATCAGTAATTTGTTGATGAAGCAGCTATATGACGTCACCGTTTGATAAGAGTAAATCTGTTGGTGTAGATTCACTGCTTTCTTTCAAGTCATGATAGTGACGTAATTCAACATTTCCTCTTATGTTTTGGAGACGAGTGTTTAGTATATCTTACTTCTAATGCTTTGAATCCGTTGTCACCTTCGAGTTTCTGTTCAATGCTGTTGCAACAGGCTGTCATCTTAAACACAAACCACACTGACCGACACCAACAGTAAAATAACAGTGTACACCCGCAGTTAACACTTGTTATAATGTTACAATATTTATTGTAATGTGTGTAGGGTTAGAATTAGCGGCATACAGTACCAAGAACCTGTATTGCAGTTTAGGGTTCGGACAAAGGAACGTTGCCAGCTGTCGCAGCAACGTTGCCAGCGCGAACGTTCATTCCTTCTTAGTTTTTATACCATTTTTATTTTTTTTCCCTGCGCTATTTCGGTTAAGCGAGGTTTTACTGTACTTCCTCTGGTTACTTAGTAGAGAAGGTAAAAGGATGTCCTGGTACATTCATATGACTTTCTTTACCCATTATCGTTTATCTATTAGTTTCTCTCGAATATTGAATACCGAAATCTCACTGGACCGAGAGGGTTGGCTCAGGAGATAACGTCTATGGCTCGATTCGGGAGGTTACCTGTTCAAACCCCTGGAGCTGCCAATCTGACAGAAGGCTTTTTCGCGGTCTTCCTCCGAGAGTTCTGGGTTAGATAATTTGATCCGCGAATTTTCATTTTCTTCTTCACCGCCATACCGGATATTGGGCTCATCACCCTTTCTGGATATGCTTGCTCCTCGACAGGCATTGGCTTGTAAGGAGGGTAATCGTTCAAAGAAGCAGAAGAAGAAGAATTCTTAACGGAAATACATGCTTTGAGACCTTCTGAATTACAAAAAAGCTCGTGAGTGCATGTTGACTATTACAAGTTGACCGAGGAGACGCCTAGCATCTCGACCCCCAGTGGATCCTTTATTGCGTACACCCCCGGGAGGAATGAAGGAGGAGAGAACTGCAGGAGACGTGTGGGCTGCAGATTAGACCGGCGCAAGTCGACAGACTCGCAGGGTTCCCTAATAGTTCCAGGCTTGACCACGTGAGGGTCGCTCGAGACGTCCCTCTAATGGAACCGGAGAAACACGACCCATTAAGGGAGGCTCTACAGCGCCGAGTAGTAGTTCCAAATCGTAAGCTTCTACGCCATCTGCCCGACACCGACGAAACACGGCCCGGTGTCAACATGAAACGTGAAAAAGGGGAGAGCGTAAATCCGTGGTAGAAAACACCTCTCCAGCATTAGCATGCCAAACAGGGAAAATCACCAAAAAGAAAAAAACATGGTTCGAGCAGGCCGTCGACAGGAATCGACAGCCATCTGGCTCGGTGTTTGATATGTTTACATCAGATACCTTGAATTTTCTGGGAATAGCCTGTGAAGTGCTCTTCATTTTGACTGAAGTTTCTATACTTTTATAGAACTCTTAGGCAGAAAAATTCAAATTGTTTGTAGGTAGACTTGTCTTCTGGATACTTGATTGTTGTCTCTGCGTTCGGTGTGATGCACAAGAAAATATCCATCGTATAATTTACTTTAAAGTAGAGGTTATGAGATGATAATGGACAGAGAATGTGATGTGACTGTTGCACGTGCGAGTTTTTAAAGCTGATAAAGTAAGGAGTTTAAATTCCGCTGGAAATGTTTCCATATTTTAGTGATTAATCTCGGCCGCTGGAGTGGTTGGCTATAAATTTGATGTCGGAGGAAGAAGAGCCGCAAGACAAGGGAAGAGGCTACTGTGGGCGAGGTCCCCCGTTATGGATATTAATGGCTTTTTTTGTGGCAGATGGACAGCGTGATGTAACGTGATGAAGTGTGAGCGGCGATTAATGGCGTGTGAAAGGCGGAACACAAGTGCGTGCGTGACACACGGGTTTTAGGGGCAAACTTTGTATTACTAGATCCGGCCGGCCGTGCGTGTTTCTTAGTTACTGCGTTCCACTGAAACACACGCTGAAAGTATTTGTGTTCAAGATCGTCCAAAAGATCTCCAAAACTTTAAATCACAGGAATTTAAGCTATTAAATTGATTTTTTACTTTACATCCAAAAATTCAATGCGATATTTCAATGTTTTGAGACCCACTGAATAAAACATCTGATGTGTTGCACTCTACTCTTGTACAAACTATCTTATTGCTAAGTTTCTTGTAGATGTAAGGGGAATATATATTTACAAGGGCAATTTGGAAATACAGTAGCCTTTAAGCACATACATATCTCTTAATAGCTGGTTGCTAGGTGCAGCACCATTCTCTTTCCCACAGATTAATACTCTTTGCATATCCAAGACAAAAAAATGAATAACGAATTCCCATTTGAGAAAATAAGTATTCAAAAATTTAACGGAATAACAAGCAATATCTCGAAAATGGTTCACTCAACAACAAAAATGTATATGACATAAGTTGTGTATTTTAACGCGATCTACATTTTTTGTGCAGTAAAATTTTGTCTATCTCTTATGGTTTACCAGTTATGCAAAAGTCGTTCACAATGAAGAATACTTTTGGAGACATTCCCAGAAAATTCAAGATATACATTTTATTTGTTATGAAAATATCTTAAACATATGATATTTTAATCAAAATCGTTGGAGCCATTTTTGAGAAAATTAAAATTTTCGAAAAATGTTCCATGTAAAGGGTAGTCTGGGGTAGGGGGATTTTCTTGAAAACCTTCGTGTTGCATCTCTGGAAGATACTGAACCTAAATACCAAGTTTGGTGTTTATCCGACTGTTCGTTTCTGAGTTATGCTGTTCACAGACAGACACACACACACACACACACACACACACACACACACACACACACACAGACACACACGGACATGTTTCCAAAAATGGTTTTTTTTGGATTCAGGCAATCTCAAAACATATATTTCCGGTGAAATCTCGGTATCGAATTTTTGGGTGGAATACAATACTTCCCCTACTCACTATACGTAGTAGGGAAAGTAAAAACGAATAACCAATTCCCATTTGAGGAAACGTACAAAGTATTGGAAAGTTCAAACAAATAACAAGGAATATCTCGGAAATGATTCACTCCACAGAAGAAATGTAATGACATAAATTGTGGGTTTTAACAAGATCTACAGTTTTTGTGAAGAAAAATATTGTCTATCTCATACGGATTACCAGTTATACAAAAACTGTTCACAATAAAGATGACTTTTGAGGACATTCCCAGAAAATTCAAGCTACGAGTTTCATTTTTCACGAAAATATCATAAATATAAGATATTTTAATCAAAATCGTTAGCCATTTTTGAAAAAATAAAAATGTTCTATGTAAAGGGTGATTTGGAGTAGGGGAATTTCTTGAAAATCTTCGTGTCGCATCTTTGAAAGCTACTGAACCTAGATACCAAGTTTGGTATTTATCCGATTTTTCGTTTTTAAGTTATGCAGTTCACAGACCACACACGGACGTGTTTCAAAAAATGCTTTATTTGCGTTCAGAGGACCTCAAACAGACATTTCCGGTGAAATCTCGGTATCCAATTTTTGGGTGGAATACAATGCGATACACAGCTTCTTAAGACAATCCCCCCACCACAAACTGTCTTTTACATGGAACATTTTTGAAGCTTATTTTCTTAAAAATGGCTCTAACGATTTTGATTAAATTACCATAAATTAAACATATTCACATGACAAAATGTATATTTTGAATTTTCTGGGAATGAAGTCCTTTATTCGGAAGGAATTATGTATAATCTTGTATAACTGGTAAACGCTAAACGATAGACGAAAACGTACTACACAAAAAATGTAGATCTCTTTAAAACTGAAATTACTTCAAATAAATCTTTTTGTGATATACGCCATTTCCGAGATATCCTTTATTAATGGCTGTCCCGGATTTTTTAATCCGCCACATGTTTTGTTTTCTTGTACGGTTCGCTATATTTTTACTGTTAGTTGTCCGGTTCGCCGCCGGGAGTCGACCGTGCTGTCCCTGCCTATCGTTTGTTTGTGGGCGCCACCGGCGTTCGGGCTGCTGTGTCCGAATAATCTGGGACTGACTGTTCTTGTACGTCACGGCGCGTTGTGCGCTCTGGTAGGTTCCCCACACCCTCAGTTTTATTTTTTTTTCGCGTAATGTAACCTGTTTGGTCTCGGTATTTCTGACCGTCGTCTTTGTTGCTGTGACAGCTCTACTTGTGACGTTTTAATATTTAGGTGGAAGTTTCACCTAATTCAGAATTATCGGTTTAATCGTACATTTATGGCTTTTGATTTTTAGGCGGTGGAGTGTAATTAATGCTTATCACTGTAAAGGCTTAACAAGATGAAACTTTGGGTTCCTTAGCCGAATTATAGCCGATTATGTAGTACTGATTCCTACCCCTTGTGTTGTGGCAAGCTAAAGACTTAAAATAAGATCGTAAATGCCCAACAAGATGCCTCAAGATTAACTTTGTAAGTCAACATAATTGTATTTATGTTCGCTTCATACTGGCCATGAGGCAGAAATATATTTCCTTAATTCTACTTTCCCCTCCTTGAAAGTGTTAGGGGGCACTGCATGGTGGTCCATCATGACAAATTCGGAATTTCGGTTTCTGTCTCGTCTCTTCTCTTCTGGTCATTTTATTCAGACTATACCCTGAGCTTGGAGCTACCCTAGAGATATCTGCGCCTGGTACTGCTTGGCTTCAATGACTTAAATTACAACGTTGCACGGCTAGCCAGCTTCCTTTATCTACATTTAAAACCTATTGTCGCGATATCGTCGTGTTATCTTATTGCTGAGCGCCTGTTATTGTTTTACTATTTTGAATTTTGAGTTCTTTTTCCTCCAGCTAGCTATTATTATCCAGTCGAGCAAATCTCTTGAACAGGGTGTGTAATCGGAAAGGAGTTGTTACTAAAAGATAACACTGATAAAATAATTTGTTTTTACACTTTTATTGCTGTTACTTTATTCATTTCACATAATTACTCTTGATACACGCCTGACTGAAACCGTTATATTTTAGAATGTAACTATAATCACTTATTTACCACGCATTATTAATTCGCGCATTTCACATCGTTTAACTAACTTTACGACGCGAGAGATTCTGTAGAACTGCGCGACGTGTAACCCGTGAATGATTCTGTTGAACTGCGCGATACTTGTCTCTGGCTTCATAATTTATACTCCCTCACCCCGATATGCCTAAACATTATAATCGAGCTGCTATTGGTTAATAAAACGCGCCAACATTAGCGTCTATTTTTATATCCAATCAAAATTACGAACACATACGCTCTAGGGAAGATATTCCCTCCATTTCTAAAGAAAAGCGCGCTACTCTGACGTCATTTGTTTGTCTCTTATAATTGATAAACCACTCACCCCCTCGCTACATTGTTACCCGCTCCTAATGTCAGTTTCAGTGAGGTCGTGCAAACTTATTTCCTAACAATGCTTATGGGTAACAAACATCTAAAATCATTGTCATACAATAATGTTAATTTACACTACAATCACTCTGGCATTCGCAGTGTTGTGATATAAAATACTGCCTCACTATTTACACTTGTATAATATTATTTACGTTAATGCAGATATTTACATTGTTCCTACTACAATATCCCCGCAAATGGCTATGAAAAATTGGAATATGTACTTCTGATTTCCCTAACCCTGAAACAGGGAGCCTCAAAACGTGTATTTCCGTATAGACCTTAGGGTACTGTGCAATTATTTCTCTACTATACGTAAGTGATAGGTAAAGCAAAAATACTTTTTTTGGTGGTTCATAGGACCTCAAATCATGCATTCGTTGGTCTCGATTTAATTTTGATGGTTGCCTTAGGTTCGTTCACGTAGTAAACCCAAAATGATTTCTTTACCAAATCTATTATTTCTCTTTTCTTTTGCTCCAATCACAAAATGTTCCTGTCAAATTGGGCGCTAAATGGGATTTTAACCCACGACCTTCCGAATGATATCGCCTGAGTCATTCACCGCTATAGGAATTCAAGTTTTTGTAAGGATTTCTGATATGCATAGTAAACCTACACAAATGACTGACACTCCGTTGCTTAGCGACCAGAATTTAGCATAATGTATGGCCCTCTCTGTTTGCGATGCTTTATGGAGACGAGGTTTTTATGCTGTATGCGTGTGCAGGCAGCGTTTGGTATGGGATACATCTGAAGTTGCCAGTGATGAGTTATGCGCTACGATACAAATCTATCTTTACGCTTCGCTTGTGCCGATGTTCGCCGGCGCCAGACAAAACATCCATGAAACATGCAAAGAATATGGACCAGCATTTTACGAGTGTTGATTAACGATTTCACTCCAAACTTTAAAGTGCTATCAGATTCTTGTAACATTTGGAGTAGAAAACAAAACAAAATTCGCGATGCCACAGTCACATGACCGTCTCTACCCACTCTACTACAAATTATTCTTATACAAGCTTCATATTTTTCCTACCACGTACATACTGCAATCCACCCAAAAGTTCGATAGCGAGATTTCAAAGCAGCATAACCCAAAAACGAAAAGTCGGATAAATACCAGACTTGGTATTTAGGTATAGTATCTTCCAAACATGCGACACGATTATGTTCAAGAAACCCTCTACCTCAACTACACTTTACATGGAATATTTTTCGATTTTTGTTAAAAATGGCTCTAACGATTTTGATTAAAATACTATATATTAGAGATATTTAAGTGGCAAATAAAATATACCTTGAATTTTCTGGGAATAGCTTATAAAGTCCTCTTCATTCGGAAGGAATTTTGTATAATCTTGTATAACTGGCAAACGTTAAGCAGTAGACAAAAACGTACTGCACAAAAAACATCGATCTTTTTAAAACATCCAAATTATTGGAATTAATTATTCTTCCAGACAAGCCGTATGTTCGACAAGGTTGGAAAGGTAAAATCAGATGAATGAAAAATTCAATGCCATAGCCGGTATTTGAGGCAGTATTTTTAACACTTAAATGATTTTAGTCAAATTATATAATAAAAAATATAATAACAGCCCGCCTTAAAGCAATATATATGTAACAATATATAAAAAGTGTATATTACAGTCATTGTATATGTTTATATTATTGTATACGTGCAATAATGTTATCTGAATGTATTACGTAATTTAATAATGTAGGAGCTGTGAGAATAATAGGTTAAAAGTTGCTAACAATGAGGTACCTTGAGGCAATAATGAATTAGGATGTTTAATAATGATACATGTAATTCTTGGAGCAGCAATAATGTCATTTTTGAAACAGTTTATAAATAGCCAATCAACAACCTGAAAAAAATGCTTAAGTTAAATAAAAGTATTCTATTGGATTAGGAATAACTAATCAGAGACTTGAAATACAGAAATTTACAAATTTAGGCGTTAGAAATCAAGTCAGTATCTTGTAGACAGCGCTCATAACTGGAGGCGTTGCTTGTAGACAGTGTTCCTAACCGAACGCGAGATGGTTCCTCGAGAAATTTAATACGTATTTGTGTGAGACGAAAATAGTTACGTGTTAAAAAGCGCAAGTAATTAATAAAAAGAATCTCGCAGCTCTCTCTATATCAGTGAAGTGTTATTTAAATTGTGTCAAGGATTAATAAATGTAGTGAAGTAAAAATTATAATCTGTGTAAGCCTACATTCTTAGCCGCACTACGCCTTGCAAAGTAATCCATGTCTCTAACAATAATACTGACGCAGCCGAGGCAAACATAAATATATATTTAACGAAATAGTTATAAAATTACAACGTTAATATTTTTTTAAACATTTGGGGCAAAGGCTACCGGAAAATACATTTAGGGCGAAGGCTACCGGAAGCATTTTACCATACGTGCGGTTGGAACTACTTCAAGTGATCTGCTCAGCAACAGTTGAACTACATTCTCAAATGGCTCCCAAAGCGTGGGGCAAAACTACAACAAAATAACAACTTCATATTTGAACCAGGGATCTCCCAGTCGCTCTAACCACTGAGCTACCACGACAGTAAATTCTTCAACTGATTCGCATTTTTCTCGGTAAGCCACAAGGAATACTTACAGCATTGTAAATCGCCATTGGAGTATGTATCTCAATACAATTTGAGATCTCCTTGTGGTTTACCGGGAAAGATGCGAGTCACATGGAGAATTTAATAACGTACCGGCATGTTGCCATGTGGTTAGAGCGACCACGGAGACTGGGAGATCCGTGATTCAAATGGAATTTTTCAGTCATTTAATTCTACCTTTCCATCCAAATTATTTCCAAGGTTTTTTTGTGGTAGAAGCCATTTCTGAGATATTCATTATTAATGGTTTGAATATCCAATTCTTTGTCATTCTTTTAAAGTCTAACATTCAGTTGTTTCTCGCGATGTCATGGAAACAGTATGGAATTTTAAGGCCAGCATATAGCGTCCAGTTGTTAAACATTTGACTATCACTGTTCTCTTTCAATCTTGCGTCGTTCCTCGCGCCTCTTGCTTTGGTTGCAGTCCTGGGTTCGATGCCCGCGCGGGTGAGAATCGACTGCTATGCAGTGGTAGATATAGGAGAAGTGATGGTAAAATTCACTGTACCTACTTTATGTCCTCCGTCCGACGTGGCTTCGTCTTCATCAGGCAAATCTCCGTAGAAAGATGCTTAAAATATACGGTAATTCTCGCAGTTGATCTCAGCTGAGATGTACGCATGGATTTTTATCTATTAGGATTACTAATAAGTTCGTTGACCTCGGTAGTGGTACAAAGGAGCTGTGAGGAGAATTTACTACTCATCACAATGTTTGGGTTACTGCAATTTATTGTCACTTTCACTCTAAAACACTACATAATGACCCTATTCGCTTATCACTTCATATAGAACTCGGGAGTCACAGATACATAGTTTATTAACATGTGGTTAGTCACACTTTGATGCAGTAATTTGTATCACAAATTACTTAAATGTAAATAATGATTGTAATATGAATATGCATTTTTATGTGACATTGATTTGAGATGTTTCTTGACTGTAATTATTGTTGAGAAGTAAGTTTATACGACCTTACTGAAACTGTCAATAATAGCGTGCAATAATGCAGCGAGGGGGTGAGCTGTTTATCATTATTGGAAACGAGGAAGTTACGTAATGTTGGCGCGTTTTTCCGTTGAGAATCTTCTGGAATATTTCCCTAGAGCATATGTATTCATAATTTTCATTGGATATTAAAATAGACGCTAATGTTGGCGCGTTTTATTAGCCAATAGTAACTCAGTTATAATCTTTAGGCATATCGGGGAGTGGGTGTATAAAAAGCCAAGTCAGAGGTAGATCGCGGTCAGTTCATCGAAAATCTCAATACATTACACGTCGCCTTCAGTCGTTCAGTTCATCAAAAATCTGTGTACACTACACGTCGTCTTCAGTCAGTCAGTTCGTCGAAAGTACTTGTACGGCAAACGTCGGGTATCGATTCACAAGTTACGCGCAGCAGAATTATGAAAGATCTAAAGTGTTGTAAGGTTAATTATACAAAAAGTTGAAGTACGCAAATTAAGAGTGATCAGTAAGAAGTTGTTATAACAGTTTCAGTTTGGCGAGTGTTAAGATCAATGTATAAATGTGATAGTTAACGTGTTCGACAATAAATGTGTAAAACAAATTTCTTCATCAGTGTAATATTTGGATAAAAGATTCCTTTCCGTTTACACACCCTGATCAGAGACATGTTCGACCGAGAAATAATAGCTAGCCGGAGGACAGTAAACAAAAATTAAATCAAATAACAGTCGCATTCTTTCGAACACTAACACTGCTGCAAATTGCTAACACCAGATGGAGCTACAAACCGAACAAATGAATGACGTCACAAGATGGCTTCACATGAAATAAACACAAACATATACAAATAAAGTTACTACAACTTACACTTCCGCACAAAAAGGACACTATTTGCGCGCCAACTTTGTGTTACGGAGTAGCGTGGATTCCTCGTCTGTAATTACAAGTCAACTCCTGAATTTTGGGGCAAATATCAACTATTTATAGACCATGATCCCCCACTTAAAATTTTAGGATCTGATTTCTCATTGGAGGAATTTTAGTCATTCTCTCAGCGTGGCTAAATATTATTTCATTTATATATATTCCGATCCGCTAGTTCATATATATCACGTGACTTTTTCCCGGGCTTCTCTCGATAATTTTCCGTTCTGTGTTACATTTTCCTCACTCCATACTCTCCGAACGGAGACAAATGAGGTCAGAAAACCTTACCTCGATTCTAACACAAAAGATCCCCACTTTCTCTGCACATGGGAACAGCATATTTCTACCAAAACCGCAGAGTTCAAGACATTCTAAAACAAGTGAAACAGGAACATTACATATAAGACAAACATTACGTTACACAAAATTGACTATTTACAAGGTATCCACATTATATACATATATCAAATTAGCCACTAAATAAATTAACACATTATAAAATTAATCCGGGCACATTCTGTCTCAATCTATAACGAAATGTGTAATGTAGCTGTTTCTGTAAAGGTTTATTTGGATTAAAATGAAGTAGATAGGACAATAAGCTTTATTAAGAACTGTTTGTATACCCACTTATCAAGATACCGGGTCATGTGAATGTATGTCAGATTTTTACTTTCTCTACTACCTATAGTAAGTAGGGGAAGTATTGTATTCCACCCAAAAATTCGATACCAAGATTTCACTGGAAATACATGTTTTGAGACCCCCTGAATGCAAAAAAGGCATTTTTGGGAACATTTGTGTCTGTCTGTGAACAGCATAACTCAGAAACGAACAGTCGGATATACATCAAACTTGGTATTTAGGTTCAGTATCTTCCAGAGATGCGACACGAAGGTTTTCAAGAAAATCCCCCACCCCAGATTACCCTTTACATGGAACATTTTTCGAAAATTGTAATTTTCTCAAAAATGGCTCTAACGATAGTGATTAAAATATCATATGTTTTAAGATATTTTCATGACAAATGAAATGTGCATCTCGAATTTTCTGGGAATGTCTCCAAAAGTATTCTTCATTGTGAACGACTTTTGCATAACTGGTAAACCATAAGAGATAGACAAAATTTTACTACACAAAAAATGTGGATCGCGTTCAAATACACAATTTATGTCATATACATTTTTTTGTTGAGTGAACCATTTTCGAGATATTGCTTGTTACTTCCTTAAATTTTCCAATACTTTTTCTCAAATGGGAATTGGTTATTCGTTTTTTTATGTTCTGGACATACAAAGAGAATGGAATACTCCACATAGTAACCAGCTCTTAAAACATTTGACTATCGCTTAAAACCTACCATATTCCCCTTGCATCTACAAGAAAATTAGCAATAAGATTAACATCTCGATTAACATGAAGCATATGGAGAATAACCGTTTGTAAAAATAGTTTGTACAAGAGTAGAGAAAGTCATGTGAGTGTAACACATCAGATTTTTTGCTTTGGTTTGTTTTTAAGCTGGAGGTTCACTCGACCTCAAAACATAAATCTCCGGTGAAATATCGATAGATAATTTTGTGTGGAATATAATATTTCTGTACGTACTGTATTTCAGTGATGGAGAAGGTAAATAACAATCTGTACACCCATCATAGCAAGGTGGTGCTGTAGTTTACAGTTTATGCATACTGTTACAGAAGATTTTGCACGAGCGTGGTTGTTGCATATATTAAAGCCACGTTAGTTATAATCCTCGTCGATATATTGTTTGCAGAGTTTGTTGTACTCTGTTGGAATTTATGCGCACATTATTATTGTACTTTGGGAAGCTGCAGGCGGGATTTAATCTTCGGTATCTCGTCACATGATAAGAAGATTGTTTCAGATGAGGCGTTACTCTATCTCAACAGTGTTACAACTGCACATTCATTTGTTTACCCTGGCTGTGGCCATCCAAGCATTTTGCTCTTTTAGATTTATAAGCTACGATATTTTAAATATATTTACATGAAAAATAAAATGTGTACCTTGACTTTTCTGGGAATAGCCAGTGAAGTTCTCTTCATTTGGAAGTAATTTTGTATATTTGGTAAACATTAAGCGATAAACCAAAACGTACTCGCAAAAAATGTACCTAGATCTCTTTAAAACAAACAATTATTTCAAATAACTGTTCCGTGGCATCGGCCATTTCCGAGATTGTCATTAATGTTTCGAATTCTTCAACACTTGTTCATTCTTTTAAAGTCCTGTCAACATTTAGTTGTTTATCGCGATGTCATGGAAACAGCATGGAATTTTAAGGCATCATATAGCGTCCAGTTGTTAAACATTTGACTATCGCTGTTCTCTATAACGAAATGTGTAATGTAGCTGTTTCTGTAAAGGTTTATCTCGGTTAAAATGAAGTAGATAGGAAAATAAGGCTTTAGTAAGAATATTTTTTATAGTCATTGATAAGCGATAGATGTTAGAGAAAGTCATGTGAGTTTAACACATCAGGTTTTTTTCTTTCTAAGTAAACGTTAATCGAGATAAACCTTTGCAGAAATAGCTTCTTTTCAGATACGTTGAAGTAACGAGAGAGAGAGAGATAAAATAGAATCTAAGTGAAATGTTGAAACACCGGTTCTTCATATGCTGCAATAGAAATTCCATACTCCTTCGATGATATCGCCAGAAAAAAACTAATTAGCGACAGGACTGTAAAAAATGAAGTACTGAAAGTTCAAACCAATAACGGATATTTCGGAAATATTCGAAGCCACACAAAAAAGGTTACTAGAAATGAATTGTGTTTAAAAAATCTGATGTGTTACACTCACATGAGTTTCTCTACTCTTGTACAAACTATTTTTACAAATGCTTATTCTCCATATGCTTCATGTTAATCGAGATGTTAATCTTATTGCTAATTTTCTTGCAGGTGCAAGGGGAATTGGTAGGCTTTAAGCGATAGTCAAATGTTTTAAGAGCCGGTTGCTATGTGGAGTAGTCCATTCTCTTTGTATGCCCAGGACATAAAACAATGAATAACGAGTTCCCATTTGAGAAAAAGTAGAAATATTGGAAAATTTAATGAAATAACAAGCAATATCTCGAAAATGGTTCACTCAACAACAAAAATGTATATGACATAAATTCTGTATTTTAACGCGATCTCATTTTTTGTGTAGTAAAATTTTGTCTATATCTTATGGTTTACCAGTTATGCAAAAGTCATTCACAATGAAGAATACTTTTGGAGACATTCCCAGGAAATTCAAGATATACATTTCATTTGTCATAAAAATATCTTAAACATATGATATTTTAATCAAAATCGTTTCAGCCGTTTTTGAGAAATTTAAAATTTTCGAAAAATCTTCCATGTAAAGGGTAATCTGGGGTTCGTGGATTTTCTTGAAAACCTTTGTGTCGCATCTCTGGAAGATACTGAACCTAAATACCAAGTTTGGTGTTTATCCGACTGTTCGTTTCTGATTTATGCTGTTCACAGACACACACACACACACACACACGGACATGTTTCTAAAAATGCTTTCTTTTGGATTCAGAGGGTCTCAAAACATATATTTGCGGTGAAATTTGGAATACAATACTTCCGCTACTTACTATACGTAGTAGAGGATGTAAAAAGAAAACATATATATTATTTTTGTTCACATTTATATCCTGCCCTTAATATCTGGGGTCGTATCGGGAAGTTTCACCGTTGGAACAATTGCTCTTTGTCAACTATATTCTCTCGTTACTTTCTCTACTATGTATAGTAAGTAGGGGAAGTATTGTATTCCACCCAAAAATTCGATACCGCGATTTCACCGGAAATAATTGTTTTGAGACCCCCTGAATCAAAAAAAGCATTTTTGGAAACATGTCTGTGTGTCTTTCTGTGTGTCTGTGTGTCTGTCTGTGAACAGCATAACGCAGAAACGAAGAGTCGGATAAACACCAAACTTGATATTTAGGTTCAGTATCTTCCAGAGATGCGACACGAAGGTTTTCAAGAAAATCCCCCCACCCCAGATTACCCTTTTCACGGAACATTTTTCGAACATTTTAATAACGATTTTGATTAAAATATATGTTTAAGATATTTTCATGACAAATAAAATGTATATCTTGAATTTTCTGGGAATGTCTCCAAAAGTATTCTTCATTGTGAACGACTTTTGCATAACTGGTAAACCATAAGAGATAGACAAAATTTTACTACACAAAAAATGTAGATCGCGTTAAAATACACAATTTACGTCATATACATGTTGTGTGTGTGTGTTAAGTGAACCATTTTCGAGATATTGCTTGTTATTCCCTTAAATTTTTCAATACTTATTTTCTCAAATGGGAATTCGTTATTCATTTTTTTGTCTTGGATATGCAAAGAGTATTAATCTGTGGGAAAGGGAATGGTGCTGCACCTAGCAACCAGCTATTAAGAGATATGTATGTGCTTAAAGGCTACTGTATTTCTATATTGCCCTTACATCTACAAGAAAATTAGCAATAAGATAGAGTCTGCAAATGTTTATCTCGATTAACTTGAAGCATATGGAGAATAAGCGCTTGTAAAAATAGTTTGTACAAGAGTAGAGAAAGTCATGTGAGTGTAACACATCAGATTTTTTATAGTGGTGGTAATCTTTGGGTGGTTTCACACGCCGTCCCAGTTTCATTCTGACTTCGTGACTCTAGGGCGGGGGAGGGGGAGATAACGGGTAGTTCTGGCTAAAGAAAAATTCCCACCCTCCAGCCTGGAATTGAATTCGGGTCTTCTGGATTTGTTCATTAGCATGATTAACCATCAAACCACAAAGCCAGCCTACATTTTTTGTGTAGTACGTTTTTGTGTCTCTCCTTCGGTTTACTAAGTTAACAAAAATTTTGAGGAATGAAGAGGACTTTACAGAGTATTCCCAGAATATTGAATATATAACTTTGACATTTAAATATCTTTAATACATAGTATTTTAATCAAAATAGTTGCAGCTATTTGTGAGAAAATAAAAAATATCGAAAGGTGTTCAATGTAAAAGGGCATTTTAGTTAGTGTGGGAGGGATTTTCCTGAAAATATTCGTGTCATATCCTTGAACTTAGTACTTAAGTTCGGTATTTATTCGACTTTTCTGTTTTCAGCTGCTGTTTACACATACATACACACTGACCTTCTAAAACACCTTTTTTATTTAAAACACTTACTCTAGTGTTATGTCACCTAGGTATCGAAGTTTGGAATGGAATATGGATAGGTTGCGATAAATAAAGCTTCTGGGAACCGTCTCTAACCCATTTCAAGGACAGATTTGTGGTAACAGTTGAATCTCGTTCGTCTTTGCTTCCCAGTGAATAGATAACCGTGACGCTGTAAGACCGAGGAATGCGAGGCTATAGAGTAAAATGTCAGAAAGTTGGCACAAGGACCAGAACCCACGTTGAAACTGATTATTTTTTGGATGAAAAATTATAGGTTTTCTAACCATGAGATTAGCTTTCCAGTTTCGGAGCGCGTTTGGAAGTTTGCCACGTAACTCTGCGTTCAGATGTTCCCCTGCGTGTAAAATGCCGTTGCCATGGTAACGAGATTCATCTGTTAGCCAAGACCAAGCATGCCATTCTAATTGCGATTGTAATTTAGGATTCATAGAGAAACTGTGGTCAGTCGCTCATTTTCCCTGTCTAGCCAGCAGTAACCCATGTAGCCCCACTTTTAATATTCTTTCGTTTCTCTTGGTTCCACGTGCCAGCTGCATAAAGTACAACGCACCCTTCAGATACGAGAGTTTACCGGGAAAATTGAAGGATTTAATGTCATCCCTGCACGTTGCAATGGCAGCCGAGTTGGTTAGAGCAACCGGACGGAACCGGAAGATCCGTGGTTCAAAACTCGGCTATGGCGTTTTTCAATCTGATTGTACACCCGTGGACAAAGAAAATGAGTTGTTACGATCGGAGAGATTCATGTACCTTCCTTAACAGCTGTGTTCACAACACACATGCTGGAACTGTAGAATGGTCTCTGCCCTGTGAGAACAATGGTCACCTTAAAACGTGTTTCTGGCAGTGAACGCTTGTTAGCTACAGAAAACCTTTCGTTGGTCGAGAGGTTAAGAAGGTAGTGCTTGCGCTCACAAGCTCCTCGGTTCAAATCTCGCATTAGTTATTATTTTTATATTAATTTTATGACTGGATATGTAGAACATAATATTGCATTAATACAGCTTTAGTATTTTAAGTTTTAGGCATATATATGCACACAAAAACACAATTCTATTAAAACAATTGTTTTAAATAGCTAAAGAAATGAATGCAAATAAACTATTATCTTCTAAAAGTAAAACAGATGAAAATGAACAAAATTAATATGGGATATATGAACCCTAAGCACGTATTACAGCCCTCATTTTCGGGTTATAGATGAAATTAAACCTCTGTAGCAACGTGGATCAGGAGCTACAACATCCCTGATTTCTTGAATTTGTGCCCAGAATCTTGTATGAATTCAACAATTACATCAGGATATCTTATCCTCACAGAGGGAATCAAAATATGTTCAAGTATTACCGTGTATTGCGCACTGTTCAGTGTAACGTCAAGGTGCCACAGCAACACACCTTGACCATCCCTTGATATGCAGATATGCGACCAGATGAAATTGTGAACCCACGTATTTTGCATCGCAGTAACTATTTTATGTGAACTTGAGCAAATACCGTGTATGAAATGGAGTTATAAAAACCAGTGGTCACTAAGTGTTTGCTACATGCGAGACGCGAACCTGCGGTTTTGGCCACAGAGGTACCCTGCCATTGCCACAACCCTATAGGGAAGACTCGTGGAAGGTATCTTGTTCAATGCCGAACAACTCGCTGCAGCGGCTACACGACTGTATTGCGTATGGTGTAAACAAGGCGCTGTGCCGCGAGGTACTTAAATATTTGGCGTTCAAGAGATGACTAACTTTTTTTTGTCCACGGGTGTACGTTTTCAAATATCATATACGTTAATTATCTACATTTGCAGTTTCTTCGGAAGCACAGTATGTCCCAAAAGATACCTAAAACATTTGCTGTTGAATAATTCAAGACAAACCCAAGGAATATGAACTTTGAATGTTGCTTGAAGAAGGTGTATAGGGAATGAAGTTATAACCTTCGCAAAATGGATGTTGGCATGCAGAAGATGAACTGTATTGCCACTACGTTCATGTTATCACAAGTGGAGTAATGAATTATGGCAAGGTGATGTATAGCTGATGTTCGGGGAACATCGCACTTCCAACCTCGGATTAGTAAGTTGTATTATTTTGCGCTGGAATTGCAAGCCAAGATAAAGTCAGACTGTACATCTGTGTACTGGAAAAACCTGTTTGGTAGCGGTTTGATGGATTATTTTTATAACGATTACATTTCAATTCCTTGGTGAAGTCTACATACACATGGGTGGTGCACAGTTCTAGAACGTTGCGTGTCTGTTAATATGTTCCAACTACGAGGAAAGGATGAGGCATTTTGACAGTTTTCTCTAGTGAGTAAAACTTAAAATTATAGCACACCTACTGCAGATACATAAAAACAATTCTAAAAAAAAATCTGATATGTTACACTCACATGACTTTTTCTACTCTTGTACAAACTATTTTTACAAACACTTATTCTCCATATGCTTCATGTTAATCGAGATGTCAATCATATTACTAATTTTCTTGTAAATGCAAGGGGAATTGCTAGGTTTTAAGCGATAGTCAAATGTTTTAAGAGCTGGTTGCTATGTGGAGCATTCCATTCTCTTTGCATGTCCAGGACATAAAAAAATGAATAGCGAATTTCCATTTGAGAAACATTATTGGAAAAGTTAAGGGAATAACAAGCAATATCTCGAAAATGGTTCACTCAACAAAAACAAAAAAATTATATGACATAAATTGTGTATTTTAACGAGATCTACACTTTTTTTGCAGTAAAATTTTGTCTATCTCTTATGGTTTACCAGATATTGAAAGCTCGTTCACAATGAAGAATAGTTTTGGAGACATTTCCAGAAAATTCGAGATATACATTTTATTTGTCTGAAAATATCTTAAACATATGATAGTTTAATCAAAATCGTTAGAGCCATTTTTGAGAAAATTAAAATGTTCGAAAAATGTTCCATGTAAAGGGTAATCTGGGGTGGGGGGATTTTCTTGAAAACCTTCGTGTCGCATCTCTGGAAGATACTGAACCTAAATACCAAGTTTGGTGTTTATTCGATTGTTCGTTTCTGAGTTATGCTGTTCACACACACACACACACACACACACACACACACGGACATGTTTACAAAAATGTTTTTTTTTATTCAGGGAGTCTCAAAACATGTATTTCAGGTGAAATCTCGGTATCGAATTTTTGGGTGGAATGCAATACTTCCCCTACTTACTATACGTAGTAGAGAAAGTAAAAAGCATTTTTGGAAACATGTCCGTGTGTGTGTCTGTATGTCTGTCTGTAAACAGCGTAACTCAGAAACGAACAGTCGGATAAACACCAAACTTGGTATTTAGGTTCAGTATCTTCCAGAGATGCGACACGAAAGTTTTCAAGAAAATCCCCCCACCCCAGATTACCCTTTACATGGAACATTTTTCGAAACTTTTTATTTTCTCAAAAATGGCTCTTAAGGATTTTGATTACAATATCATACCTTTAAGATATTTTCATGACAAATAAAATGTATATGTCGAATTTTCTGGGAATGTCTCCAAAAGTATTCTTCATTGTGAACGACGTTTGCGTAACTGGTAAACCATAAGAGATAGACAGACGTTTACTACACAAAAAATGTAGATCGCGTTAAAATACACAATTTATGTCATATACATTTTTGTTGTTGAGTGAAGCATTTTCGAGATATTGCTTGTTATTCTCTTAAATTTTTCAATAGTTATTTTCTCAAATGGGAATTCGTTATTCATTTTTTTGTTCTTGGATATGCAAAAGAGTATTAATCTGTGGGAAAGGGAATGGTGCTGCACCTAGCAACCAGCTATTAAAAGATATGTATGTGCTTAAAGGCTACTGTATTTCTATATTGCCCTTGTAAATATATATTCCCCTTACATCTACAAGAAAATTAGCAATAAGATAGAGTCTGCAAATGTTTATCTCGATTAATATGAACTAGATGGAGAATAAGCGCTTGTAAAAATAGTTTGTACAAGAGTAGAGAAAGTCATGTGAGTGTAACACATCAGATTTTTTTAGTTGCATTTATACTCCACCTTTAACTACACTGGTCTTATCGGCGGCCTTTCCTTTGGAACTTATTGGCAGTGGTGTTAACTTGTGTAACTCTTGTCATTGGGTTTCCTGCACTTTTGGTTTTTTAATCATAGATCATACACACATTCATACTTCCAGACTTCCACCCCCACCCGGGAATCGAACCCGGGACCTCTAGCACAACAGGCAGGTGCTCTACCGACTGAGATACGTTGCCGCCAGGTTAGAATTGTTCATTACTTGGTCATTCTTTAAAGCCCTTTCAGCGTCCACTTGTTTCTCGCGATGTCATGGAAACAGTATGGAATTTTAAGGCAGCATATAGCATTCAGTTGTTAAACATTTGACTGTCGCTGTTCTCTTTGTATCTATAACGAAATGTGTAATGTAGGTGTTTCTGTAAAGGTTCATCCCGATTACTCACTAATAAACGATAGAGGGTAGAGAAAGTTCATGTGAATTTTTCAGAAATTTGTCTCGAATTTTTTATTTATAAGACATTTTATTTCAAGCATTTACTCAAAGCGCACACATCATTAAGAAAACGCTATAAATTTCACACAACGTCAGGAAAAACACGCTGGCTTTGTTGAAGAAGTGAAAGTTTTTCATTACCGCAGTGTTTTACACCGTTCCGCGGAGCACGGTCCATGAGACGCGAAAGGAACAAATTGCACAGCGTTCTTTGTATGAAGTGGCACACGCCACCAGATATTCTCCTGCCTGGGAAATAATGGTCGCCTTTTCTTGCCAAAACCATCAGCAATTAATCTCAGCTTTGTGTTTGTCGCACGTCACCAAATGATCTTTCCTTTGTCGGTCGGTGTTCGGCTCAAGAGTGCGACCTTTGTCACCTAGCTCCCCCTTACAATTATTTTACATCCACTTTTCACATCCTGTGCATTTCAAAACATTCTTTACTTCGTATTATTTTTTTTAGAATTTCCTTTATTTGCTGAATTATTTTCTGTACTAAACTCTAACCGTGTTTTAAATGTTTCTACCATGTACACTGACGGGCATAAAAAGTGGCCCATTCCTATAGATCCTCAGTGTTTTTCTCTCCGTAAGGTTTCCACATTCAGGTGACCAGCTTTTGACTCCACCCTACCGGTACCAGTTCTCTATGTGGCTGGCCTGAAAAACAATACAGGGACATACAAACTAACTAATAAATGATGCTTATATTCTATGTGTAATGAGGGGGTGGTTAGGATAGCACCTCTATGACGAGTTTGGCTACAATTGGCACACTAGGAAAGGCTAAACCAATTACAAAATGATTCGCCCTTCTAGAGGAAGGAGTGTGCAATTATTCACATGTGAGGTTAAACTGAACGACATTTACATATATGAGAGCTGTCATCAGCGACATGAGATGAGGGTTAAAGTCGTTGCTACTACTAAACGGTAGTGTAGCATGAAAATATAAGGTGTCTTGTCTTGTCTTATACGCCACAGACTTCCGTCATTGCTCCGGACGGACTTCAGCTTGGGCTTATTCTGCTACCTGTATCATTTTAAATCCAATTCATTACGCCTACACCCTTTACCAAGGAATATAGTCTCACAATGGTTACAGATTCTGATGGTTCTAAAAGCACTTCCCCAAAAGCAATATCTCACGTGAGGCAAAGCCTCACAGGAGCAAATAGTGTGCTGGGCTGTTTCAGTTTCTTTCTTGCACCATGTGCAATCTGAAACACTTCCATTGTGTTGCATTGATGCTTTTTCAGAGGAGCATGTCCTATGAGAAATACAATTTCTGCTTAAGTCTGTTACTTTTAAGTATAATAAGTAGGGGAAGTGTTGTATTCCACCCAAAAATTCGATACCGAGATTTCACCGGAAATACATGTTTTGAGACCACCTGAATAAAAAAAAAAGCATTTTTCGAAACGCGTCCGTGTGTGTGTGTCTGTAAACAGCATAACTCAGAAACGAACAGTCGGATAAACACCAAACTTGGTATTTATGTTCAGTATCTTCCAGAGATGCGACACGAAGATTTTCAAGAAAATTCCCCCACCCCGGATTACGCCTTACATGGAACATTTTTCGAATATGTTAATTTTCTCAAAAATGGCTCTACCGATTTTGATTAAAATATCATATGTTTAAGATATTTGCATGACAAATAAAATATATATATCTTGAATTTTCTGGGAATGTCTCCAAAAGTGTTCTTCATTGTGAACGACTTCTGCATAACTGGTAAATCATAAGAGATAGACAAAATTTTACTACACAAAAAACGTAGATCGCGTTAAAATACACAATTTATGTCATATACAATTTTTTGTTGAGTGAAACATTTTCGAGATATTGCTTGTTGTTCCCTTAAATTTTCCAATACTTATACTTTTTTTCAAATGGGAATTCATTATTCATTTTTTTTGTCCTGGTAATGCAAAGAGAATGGAATACTCCACATAGCAACCAGCTCTTAAAACATTTGACTATCGCTTAAAGCCTACCAATTCCCCTTGCATCTACAAGAAAATTAGCAATAAGATTAACATCTCGATTAACATGAAGCATATGGAGAATAAGAGTTTGTAAAAGTAGTTTGTACAAGAGTAGAGAAAGTCATGTGAGTGTAACACATCAGATTTTTTACATGGTTTTCTAATAAATAGTTTACAATATTTGTTTCCTGAAGCTTTAAGCCAAGTTTTTTTAATATATTTTGGATCAGTTCTTAATAACCTCTCTTACTAAACATAGAGATGTTCCTCGAGTCGGCTCTGGCCCAATAAATTGCAAAGCTGCTCCTTGTCTTGCAAGTTTAGGATCCAGTATGACCCGGCACCCAGATGAGGCTGCCAAGCTTCTGAGCATGTTTAGGCAGTTTAAAGCCAGTGCTGACGTTACCTTATGACTACTTGGATCCTTAAGTGCAGTCAGGATATCTGAGAGGATGAGGATCTATTTACAACGATTACTTGTATGCATAAATTTCTGTTTCAAAACAGTAGCTTATTCACACAAGGGAAGTAACTTTTTGCACCTTGTTCCTGTGTCATAAATGTAACGTTTAAGTTGCAATGTTGCCCTTCGGCAGTTTGGGGCCATGCTTTGGGGAAGGTAAAGTACCCTACCAATCCAGTGGCCCTTAATTATGCTCGAAAAACAATTGTGGTCACGCTGGTAGAGGGTGGGGCTAGATTTTGTCAGTATCAACATAAACAGCTCCGTTCTATTATTTCCAAATTTTATGCATTTGAGTATATTTATAATATGTAGAGGAAGTGTTGTAATCAAACAAAAAATTAGTTTCGAGATTTCACTGCAATACATGTTTTGAGGCCCTCTGAATTAACTGAATTTAAAAAGCAGTAGTTTCCCTACTAAAACTCTAAGGAGGGGAATTTCATTCCACCCAAAAATTATATGTGTGGTACGTTTTCGTTTATCGCCTAACGTTTACAAGATTATACAAAATTCATTCCGAATGAAAAAGTCCTCACAGAGTATTACCGAAAATTCAAGATATACATTTTCTCATGTAAATATGTTACCTATGCGGTATTGTAATCAAAATCGTTAGTGTTGTTTTTGAGAAAATCAAAATTTTCCAAAAATGCTCCATGTAACGGATAGTCTGGGGTAGGGGATTTTCGAAAATTTTCATTTCGCTTCCTTGGAAGATACTAAACTCAAATACCAGGTTTGGTACTTATCGGAGTCTTCGTTTATGAATTATGCTGTTCACAGACGCACAGATACACACATGGAAATGTTTCCGAAAATTCTTTAATTGCATTCGGGAACTTGAAAACATGTATTTCCGGTGAAATTTCGGTATCGAATTTTTGGGTGGAATACAATACTTTCCTTACTTACTATACGTAGTAGAGAAAGTAGTAAGATTTAGTAAAAGTAAACGTATACCCACTAATAAATTAATGTGAATGTATCGCATCAGTATGTTTTATATCTACTTAATTTTAATTTAAATAAATTTTACAGAAATATCTACATTACACATTTAGTTATAGATACAAAGAGGGCAGCGATAGTCAAATGTTTAACAACTGGACGCTATATGCTGGCCTTAAAATTCCATACTGTTTCCATGACATCGCGAGAAACAACTGAAAATCGATGGGATTGAAAGAATGATAAGTATTGAACCAATTTATTTGAAGTAAATTAAAGAAACTATAATTTTTTGTGTGGTACGTTTTGTTTATTACCTAACGTTTACCAGTTATACAAGATTATACAAAACTCCTGAATGAAGAAGATTTCACAGACTATTCCCAGAAAATTCAAGATACACATTTTATTTGTCATTTAAATAACTCTAATATTTGACATTTTAATCAAAATCGTTAGAGCCATTTTTTAAAAAATCTCCATTTTTGAAAATTGTTCCATGTAAACGGTAATTGGAAGCAAGGACATTTTCTTGAAAATGTTCGTGTCGCATCCTCGGAAAATACCGAACTTAAATACCAAGTTTGGTATTTATCTGACTTTTCGTGTTTGAGCTGTGCTGTTCTCTCTCTTACAAACACGAGCGCGCAAGGACCTTTTTTCTTAAAATGCCATTTTTGGATTCATGGGCCTCAAAACATGCATTTCAGGTGAAATCTCGGTATCGAATTTTTGGGTGGAATGCAATACTTCCCTTACTATACGTAGTAGAGAAAGTAAAAGAAAATGACTATCGCTTTACCTACTGTATTCTTACACGAAATGTGTGTGTGGTGTGTGTGTGTGTGTGTGTGTGTGTGTGTGTGTGTGTGAGACTTCTATTTGCATTAACAACAAGCAGATTCCCACTTCTGTGATGTGAGATAGTGCTTCTGCCTTCTATTTAAGAGGTCCCGAGTTCGAATCTTGGTTAGGGTGAGTTACACAGATAAGGTTTTTTGCGTGGTTTTCCCTTACCCTGAGAATACAAATGTCTGGTAACTTGAAGCTCTGTGGACCGCGGGCTCATTTGAGCATCAGTTCATTCATAATAAGCTTATGTAAGAATACCTTGTGGAACAGTAGAGAAAGTCATGTGAATGTAACAGATTCTTTTGTCGTGGTTAGCAAAGAGCATGAAATTTCAAAGCCGTGATGTCTGTATGAACAGGAAGTAGATAAGAGTATTCCCTTTTGTGAGTGAGTAGAGAAAGTGATATGAGTGCAATACATTACCCAGTCTTAAAATATTTTGACTATCGGCTTAGTTTACTGTATTTCTCTCATACCTACATGGAAACGTATTCAGCTTTTGTAAGATTCGTTGTAGACGAGTGAGTAGAGAAAACCATGTGAATGGAACACATCACAATGTTTTTAAAGCGCAACGAATACTTTCTGTATCGTCTATATTTTGAAGTGTTAAGCGCTATTCTTTTTTCTCTCGTGGGTTGCTAGGTGACCTAGTTTATCAACTTGTTGATTAAACAGCTGACGGTCGCATCAACTTACAGTGTGTGTTAAAGTGTTAAATGCAGATGGGATCTCTCTTTTACAGATATTTGTCGCGATTATTTTGAAGCGAGAGTAAAAATAAGTTTTGGATCACCTGGCCGAGAAACTGCTATGAAACTAAAACGTCAGAGTAAATCGTGAGAGGTTTATACGTGAGAGTTTCTGCCTCATATATTCCCTGCAATACTGTACAACTGAGGGTGTAAATAAAACACTATTTTAGTTTTGATACGTACAAATTCGACCTGATATTGTTTTGGTAAAGTGTTCTTGTTAATTATATTAATGATTTCTTTGCCTATCATTAAAGTTCTTTAAAAAAAATAAAAAATCAAAGAAAATGTGTTATATATTAACTTCACGTGATTAACTACGTCACTTCCGTCCCCTACGTTATGGCTGATAGCCACCGCGACACCTCGTGCTCTATTCGAAGGTGGAAGTTTTTACTACATCAGTGTAATCCTAAAGTGATGTGAGCCAAAAATGAGATACAAAACGAACAGAGAAGGTTTTCAAACTTAAAAAGTGATTACTGGGATGAAAACATCGTGAGAGGTGATAATGGATGAGACATTTTCTTCATCTGACTCGCAGGTAAGGGTTAAACATACCAATTAGCATTTAGGATACACATAACCGAAAATTGAGAGAAATGCTTAAAAACTAAATTTTTACTTTTTCTACTATAAATAGTATGTAGGAGAAGTATTGTATTCGAAACAAAAATTCAATATCGAAATTTCACCGCAAATGTTTTGAAACCATCTGAAACCAACAAAATATTTTTAAAAAATTAAAAATGTCGTGTGTGTGTGCGTGCGCGCGCGCGCATGTGATTCTGTGTATAGCATAAATCAAAAACGAGAAGTCGAATCAAACCAAGCTTGGTATTTAACTTCAGTACATTCCAAAGATGCAATGTAGTTTTTTTCAAGAAAATCCCCCACCCCCGGAACACCCTTTACATGAAATTTTTTCGAGAATTATTTTTTTAAAAAATTGCTCCAACTATTTTAACTAAATTACCGCATATTAAAGATATTTACATCACATATAAAATATATATCTTGAATTTTCTAGGAATAGCCTGTGAAGCCCAATTCATTTGGAAGAAATTTTGTATAATTTTGTATAAACTTGTAAAAGTTAAGCCACAAAAGAAAACGTACCATAAAAAATTGTAGTCTCTTTAAAGTACACAGTTTATATAAAATAATTTGTTTTGTGGTATAAACAGTTTCTGAGCTATCCTTTAATACACCTTCGAGTTGTTAATTTCTTGGACATTCTCTTAAAGTCCTGTCAACATTTATTTAGTTGTTTCTCGCGATGTCATGCAAACTGTATGGAATTTTAAGGCAGCATATAGCGTCCAGTTGTTAAACATTTGACTATCGCTGTTCTCTTTGTATGTATAACGTAATGTAGCTGTTTCTGTAAAGTTTATCTGGATAAAAAGTTCTAGTAAAAGTATTCTGTATATCCACTAATAACGATAGAAGCTAGAGAAATTTATGTGAATATATCATCAGATTTTTTTATATCCTGGACACACAAAGAGAATGGAATGCTCCACATAGCAACCAGTACTTAAAACATTTGACTATCGCTTAAAGCCTGCCATATTCCCCTTGCATCTCCAAGAAAATTAACAATAAGATTAACATCTCGATTAACATGAAGTATATGGAGAATAAGCGTTTGTAAAAATAGTTTGCACAAGAGTAGAGAAAGTCACGTGAGTGTAACACATCAGAGTTTTTAACTGTAGTAAATAATGCTACATCTAGTCCTACATCTGCTACACTGATACTACTATTGCAATTAATGCTACTACTATTGCAAATAGTGCTACTACTATTGCAAATAGTGCTACTACTATTGCAAATAGTGCTACCACAATTACAAATAGTGCTATTACTATTGCAAATAGTGCTATTACTATTGCAAATAGTGCTACTACTATTGCAAATAGTGCTACTACTATTGCAAATAGTGCTATTACTATTGCAATTAATGCTACTACTATTGCAAATAGTGCTATTGCAAATAGTGCTATTACTATTGCAATTAATGCTACTACTATTGCAAATAGTGCTATTACTATTGCAATTAATGCTACTACTATTGCAATTAATGCTACTACTATTGCAAATAGTGCTACTACAATTACAAATAGTGCTATTACTATTGCAATTAATGCTACTACTATTGCAAATAGTGCTATTACTATTGCAATTAGTGCTACTACTATTGCAAATAGTGCTATTACTATTGCAATTAATGGTTCTACTATTGCACATAGTGCTACTACTATTGCAAATAGTGCTATTACTATTGCAAATAGTGCTATTACTATTGCAATTAGTGGTACTACTATTGCAAATAGTGCTACTACAATTACAAATAGTGCTATTACTATTGCAATTAATGCTACTACTATTGCAAATAGTGCTATTACTATTGCAATTAGTGGTACTACTATTGCAAATAGTGCTACTACAATTACAAATAGTGCTATTACTATTGCAATTAATGCTACTACTATTGCAAATAGTGCTATTACTATTGCAATTAATGCTACTATTATTGCAAATAGTGCTATTACTATTGCAATTAATGCTATTACTATTGCAAATAGTGCTATTACTATTGCAATTAATGCTACTACTATTGCAAATAGGGCTATAGCAAATAGTGCTATTACTATTGCAATTAATGCTATTACTATTGCAAATAGTGCTATTACTATTGCAATTAATGCTACTACTATTGCAAATAGTGCTATTGCAAATAGTGCTATTACTATTCCAATTAATGCTATTACTATTGCAAATAGTGCTATTACTATTGCAATTAATGCTATTACTATTGCAAATAGTGCTATTACTATTGCAATTAATGCTATTACTATTGTAATTAGTGCTACTACTATTGCAAATAGTGCTACTTCAATTAAAAATAGTGCTATTACTATTGCAATTAATGCTATTACTATTGCAAATAGTGCTATTACTATTGTAATTAGTGCTCTTACTATTGCAAATAGTGCTACTACAATTACAAATAGTGCTATTACTATTGCAATTAGTGCTACTACTATTGCAATTAGTGCTACTACTATTGCAAATAGTGCTATTACTATTGCAAATAGTGGTACTACTCTTGCAATTAGTGGTACTACTCTTGCAATTAGTGCTACTATTATTGAAAATAGTGCTACTACAATTGCAATTAATGCTACTACTATTGCAAATATGTCTACTACAATTGCAATTAATGCTACCACTATTGCAAATAGTGCTACTACAATTGCAATTAATGCTACCACTATTGCAAATAGTGCTACTACAATTGCAAATAGTGCTACTACTATTGCAATTAGTGCTACTACTATTGAAATTATTGCTACTACTCTTGCAATTAGTGCTACTACTATTGCAATTAGTGCTACTACTATTGCAATTAGCGCTACTACTATAGCAATTAGTGCTACTACTATTGCAATTAATGCTACTACCTTGAAATTAGTGCTACTACTATTGCAATTAGTGCTACTACTATTGCAATTAGTGCTACTACTATTGCAATTAGTGCTACTACTATTGCAATTAGTGCTACTACTATTGCAAATAGTGCTACTACTATAGTAATTAGTGCTACTACTATTGCAATTAGTGCTACTACTATTGCAATTAGTGCAACTACTATTGCAATTAGTGCTACTACTATTGCAATTAGTGCTACTACTATTGAAATTAGTGCTACTACTATTGCAATTAGCGCTACTACTATAGCAATTAGCGCTACAACAATTCCAAAAGGTGCTACTACAAATGCAATTAGCTCTACTACTATTGCAAATAGTGCTGTTACTATTGCAATTACTAGCACAAATACTGCTAGTACTACTACTACTACAGTGATACTACTAGTACTACTACTGCTACACTGATACTACTAGTACAAATACTGCTAGTACTACTACTGCTACACTGGTACTACTAGTACAAATACTGCTAGTACTACTACTACTGCTACACTGGTACTACTAGTACAAATACTGCTACACTGGTACTACTAGTACAAATACTGCTAGTACTACTACTACTGCTACACTGATACTACTAGTACAAATACTGCTAGTACTACTACTACTGCTACACTGATACTACTAGTACAAATACTGCTAGTACTCCTACTACTGCTACACTGGTACTACTAGTACAAAAACTGCTAGTACTACTACTGCTACACTGATACTACTAGTACAAATACTGCTAGTACTACTACTACTGCTACACTGATACTACTAGTACAAATACTGCTAGTACTAACACTGCTACACTGATACTACTAGTACAAATACTGCTAGTACTATTTCTGCTACACTTATACTACTAGTACAAATACTGCTAGTACTACTACTGCTACACTGATACTACTAGTACAAATACTGCTAGTACTACTACTGCTACACTGATACTACTAGTACAAATGCTGCTAGTACTACTACTGCTACTCTGATACTACTAGTACAAATACTGCTAGTACTACTACTACTGCTACACTGATACTACTAGTGCAAATACTGCTAGTACTACTACTGCTACATTGATACTACTAGTACAAATACTGCTAGTACTACTACTACTGCTACACTGATACTACTAGTACAAATTTTGCTAGTACTACTACTACTGCTACACTGATACTACTAGTACAAATACTGCTAGTACTACTACTGCTACACTGACACTACTAGTACAAATACTGCTAGTACTACTACTACTGCTACACTGATTCTACTATTACAATTACTGCTAGTACTACTACTGCTACACTGATACTACTAGTACAAATACTGCTAGTACTACTACTGCTACACTGATACTACTAGTACAAATACTGCTAGTACTACTACTGCTACACTGATACTACTAGTACAAATACTGCTAGTACTACTACTGCTACACTGATACTACTAGTACAAATACTGCTAGTACTACTACTGCTACACTGATACTACTAGTACAAATACTGCTAGTACTACTACTGCTACACTGATACTACTAGTACAAATACTGCTAGTACTACTACTGCTACACTGATACTACTAGTACAAATACTGCTAGTACTACTACTGCTACACTGATACTACTAGTACAAATACTGCTAGTATTACTACTGCTACACTGATACTACTAGTACAAATACTGCTAGTACTACTACTGCTACACTGATACTACTAGTACAAATACTGCTAGTACTACTACTGCTACACTGATACTACTAGTGCAAATACTGCTAGTACTACTACTACTGCTACACTGATACTACTAGTGCAAATACTGCTAGTACTACTACTACTGCTACACTGATACTACTAGTACAAATACTGCTAGTACTACTACTGCTACACTGATTCTACTAGTACAAATACTGCTAGTACTATTACTGCTACACTGATACTACTATTACAATTACTGCTAGTACTATTACTGCTACACAGATACTACTAGTGCAAATACTACTAGTACTATTACTGCTACAGTGATACTACTAGTACAAATACTGCTAGTACTATTACTGCTACAGTGATACTACTAGTACAAATACTGCTAGTACTATTACTGCTACACTGATACTACTATTACAATTACTGCTAGTACTATTACTGCTACACAGATACTACTATTACAAATACTACTAGTACTGTTACTGCTACAGTGATACTACTAGTACAAATACTGCTAGTACTATTACTGCTACAGTGATACTACTAGTACAAATACTGCTAGTACTATTACTGCTACAGTGATACTACTAGTACAAATACTGCTAGTACTATTACTGCTACAGTGATACTACTATTACAAATACTGCTAGTGCTATTACTGCTACAGTGATACTACTAGTACACATACTGCTAGTACTATTACTGCTACACTGATACTACTATTACAATTACTGCTAGTACTATTACTGCTACACAGATACTACTATTACAAATACTACTAGTACTATTACTGCTACAGTGATACTACTAGTACAAATACTGCTAGTACTATTACTGCTACAGTGATACTACTAGTACAAATACTGCTAGTACTATTACTGCTACAGTGATACTACTAGTACAAATACTGCTAGTACTATTACTGCTACAGTGATACTACTAGTACAAATACTGCTAGTACTATTACTGCTACAGTGATACTACTAGTACAAATACTGCTAGTACTATTACTGCTACAGTGATACTACTAGTACAAATACTGCTAGTACAATTACTGCTACACTGATACTACTATTACAATTACTGCTAGTACTATTACTGCTACACAGATACTACTATTACAAATACTACTAGTACTATTACTGCTACAGTGATACTACTAGTACAAATACTGCTAGTACTATTACTGCTACAGTGATACTACTAGTTCTAATACTATTAGTACTATTACTGCTACTACCGCTGCACATACCGCTAGTACTGTTACTGCTACAATTCTTACTACTACTGTTATTTCCAATATTACTGTTACTGGTACAGCAATACAGATTTTTTGGTGTTATGCAATACTTTCCTACTCTATAGGTAACTAATGGACGGCATAATTTGTGTTTAGTGGACTTCAAAACACGTATTTTTGGTGAAATCCCAATATAGGCTAGCTACTACAGTATTTTGCTTGTTGCATGGCGGTTCGCGTGAATCAGACCATTCTAATACCCACATAGCTTGCCAATAACTTAGTGTGATTGCTGAGACGGTTAAATCTGTGGTGCGCAGTTGGGAAGTCCTGGGATCGATTTCCGGCGACCACCCGCTCTGGCCCATGGTTTTTCGTGGTTTCGCCGGGTCACATGGTGAATGCTGGGGTGGTTCATCTTCCCTGTACTCATCTGTTTTGGGGTTGTAAGACAAGGTGATGATGCTCGGCGGGTTGCGGTGGGAGGTGCCTTGCGCTGTGTAAAGGTTTCTTTCCACGCGTCGCTGAGGTACCCCTCACTTAGGTCTCTTCTCAGCGTGACGCTCCGCTCCGGTACCCTGTAGTTTGGTCACTTGTGGCGTCGGGTGTGTTCTATATTGAAATGTTAGGGGCCCCGTCTCTGCTTGTATCTCTCCCCATCGGAATCCCGTCTTTCTTCGGTGTCTCCCTTCATCCTTGTTTCACAGGGGTCACGTTTGAAGCAAAAAGGGCCTACGTGCGGTGCTCTGCCCCGGTTCCGGGTGCCTCTCCGTGATACGTAACTTTACCTTTTACGTTATCATAAGAGATGCTAGAAATGTTGTCCTTGTCTATCCACTGATTTCTGGCGTCTTCTAAAGAAATTTTCATTCACACTCAAGTGTTGAGTATCCGAAATTGAGTTGAATTTCTCGCCTGGTGTTTTCTTTGAGTGTGTACAATGTCTGTTGCGTACACTTTATTTTTCATGTGATCATCAGTGTGTGGTAAATTTCTGTAATTGGATTTTGTGAAATGATAGAGCAATTAACGCACGCTTCTCCGAGGAAGCACTTTATATGGTTGTGATTTGTCGCAAAATAACAGACATTGCAGTCCAGAGAAACCCAATTTCACACACAAGATTCCCTTGCAGGACACGAAAATTAGTGTGCAGTAGATGCACACACAACAATAGGACCTATATTTTTACTTTCTCTAACACGCACATAGTAGGTAGAGAAGGTATTACATTCCACCCAAAAGTTTGATATCTAGATTTCACTGGAAATGCATGTTTGGAGAGCCCTAAATACAAATAAAGCATTTTTGTAGACATGTCCGTGTGTTGAAGGAGGTTTATTTTAGGTGTTGTATTGTAGTTCAAATGTTGGGGAGCCGAACTTGAAGTAGTTACAACCACGTATTGTACAAAGTTTCCGGTGGCCTTCGCCCGAATGTTCACTTTCCGGTGGTCTTCGCCCCAAGTTTGTTTTCTTTAAATATTATATATTTAAGTTTGCCTCGGCTGCGTCAGTATTAATTTTGTAGAACCATGTCTTCGTTAACAGGGTGTGATACGGCTGAAGAATGTAGGCATACACAGATTATAATTTTACTTTACTCATTTTATTAATCCTTGACACGATTAAATAACACTTCACTGATATAAAGAATTGTGAGATTATTTATTAGTTACTTGCACTTCTTAACACGTAAAACTATTTTTGTCTCACACTGAATACGTATTAAACTTCTCGAGGACGGGTCTCGCGTCCGGTTAGGAACGCTATCTGCTAGCAACTGACTTCTGAATTTGTACAATTTGCTCTATTTCAGTTTCTGATTGGCTAATCCTATTCATAAAGAATACTTTTATTTAACTTAAGCTTTTTCTGATTATTGATTGGCTATTTTATAAACTGTTTAAAAAATTACATTATTGTTTCCAGGAATTACTTGTAGCATTATTAAACTTTCCAATTCATTATTGCCTCAAGGTTACATCATTGTTAGCAACTTTTGACCTATTCTCACAGCTCCTACATTGTTAAATTATGCAATACATTCACATAACATTATTCAACATGTACATAATAATATAAACATACATAATGACTGTTACATACACATATTGCTTTAAGGCGGGCTGTTATTGAATTTATATATTATATAATTAGACTGAAATCATTTAAGTGTTAAAATACTGCCTCAGTGTGTCTATGAAAACATAACTCAAAAACGAAATGAGGCTTAAACACCCAACTTGGTATTGCAGTTCAGTATTTTCCAAGGATGAGATTTTCAAGGAAACACCCCCACTCCAGTTACCCTTTATAAAGGACATTTTTTGAAAATTTTGATTTTCTAAACATGTCTAACGATTTTGATTAAAATACGATTTATATAAGATATTTACATAAGTAAAATATTTATTTTGAATTTTCTTAGAATAGCCTAGGAAGTCCTAGTCGAGAGAAATTTGGTATAATCTTGTAAATCTCGTAAACGTTAAGCGATAGGCGAAAACAATCCACACAAAATGCAGAGCTCTTTAAAACAACATAAGTTCTTTTTGTAGCATAAGCCGTTTCTAAGATATGCGTTATTAATAATTTAAGTAACTCAATACTTGTCATTCTTCTCGAGTGTCATCGATTTTCAGTTGTTTCTCGCGATGTCATGGAAACAGTATGGAATTTTAAGGCCAGCATATAGCGTCCAGTTGCTAAACATTTGACTATCGCTGTTCTCTTTGTATCTATAACGAAATGTGTAATGTAGCTGTTTCTGTAAAGGTTTATTTGTATTAAAATGTGGTAGATAGAAAAATAAGTTTTAGTAAGAATAGTTTGATACCCACTAATAAAGATAAAAGAGTAGAGAAAGTCGTGTGATTGTATTACATTAGAATCTTTTTAAAGAAACAATCGCAGAGATAAAGAAATTACGTAAACCATTTTTGATCATCTGACCGATGTTGAATGTCAGATGAGTGTTTCCAACAAGACTTCACTACTGCGCATTCCGCTGATGAGACATTAAACCTAATTCAGGAAGATTTTGAAGACAGGGTAATTAGTAAAGAATTATGGCCCTCCCGGTCCCTGTAAGTTTTGTCTATGGGGGAAACTTGAAAAATAGGTAGGTGCATGCAACAAACCCCCATACGTTGTAAGAACAAAAATCTGATGTGTTACACTCACATGACTTTCTCTACTCTTGTACAAACTATTTTTACAAACGCCTATTCTCCATATGCTTCATGTTAATCGAGATGTGAATCTTATTGCTAATTTTCTTGTAGATGCAAGGGGAATTGCTAGGCTTTAAGCGATAGTCAAATGTTTTACGAGCTGGTTGCTATGTGGAGTATTCCATTCTCTTTGCATGTCCAGGACATAAAAAAAAATCTGATGTGTTACACTCACATGACTTTCTCTAATCTTGTAAATCTAATTTTACAAACGCTTATTCTCCATATGGTTCATGTTAATCGAGATATCGAGATGTCAATCTTATTGGTAATTTTCTTGTAGATGCAAGGGGAATATGGTAGCTTTTAAGCGATAGTCAAATATTTTAACGCTGGTTGCTATGTGGCGCATTCCATTCTCTTTGCATGTCCAGGACATAAAAAAAATGAATAACGAATGTGAGAAAAAGTATAAGTATTGTAAAATTTAAGGAAATAACAAGCAATATCTCGAAAACGGTTCACTCAACAAAAGAAATGTATATGACATAAGTTGTGTATTTTAACGCGATCTACATTTTTTGTGTAGTAAAATTTTGTCTATCTCTTATGGTTTACCAGTTATGCAAAAGTCGTTCACAATGAAGAATACTTTTGGAGACATTCCCAGAAAATTCTAGATATAGATTTCATTTCTCATGACATTATCTTAAACATATGATATTTTCATCAAAATCGTTAGAGCCATTTTTGAGAAAATTAAAATTTTCGAAAAATCTTCCATGTAAAGGGTAGTCTGGGGTGGGGGGATTTTCTTGAAAACCTTCGTGTCGCATCTCTGGAAGATACTGAACCTAAATACCAAGTTTGCTGCTTATCCGACTGTTCGTTTTTGAGTTATGCTGTTCACAGACACACACACAGACACACACACACACACAGACACACACACAGACACACACACACACAGACACACACACGGACATGTTTCCAAAAATGCTTATTTTGGATTCAGGAGGTCTCAAAACATGTATTTCCGGTGAAATCTCGGTATCGAATTTTTGGGTGGAATGCAATACTTCCCCTACTTACTATACGTAGTAGAGAAAGTAAAAATGAATAACGAATTTGAGAAAAAGTATAAGTATTGGAAAATTTAAGGGAATAACAAGCAATATCTCGAAAACGGTTCACTCAACAAAAGAAATGTATATAACATAAGTTGTGTATTTTAACGAGATCAACATTTTTTGTGTAGTAAAATTTTGTCTATCTCTTATGGTTTACCAGTTATGCAAAAGTCGTTCACAATGAAGAATACTTTTGGAGACATTCCCAGAAAATTCGAGATATACATTTCATTTCTCATGGCATTATCTTAAACATATGATATTTTAAACAAAATCGTTAGAGCCATTTTTGAGAAAATTAAAATTTTCGAAAAATGTTCCATGTAAAGGGTAGTCTGGGGTGGGGGGATTTTCTTGAAAACCTTCGTGTCGCATCTCTGGAAGATACTGAACCCAAATACCAAGTTTGGTGTTTATCCGACTGTTCGTTTTTGAGTTATGCTGTTCACACACACACAGACACACACACACACAGACACACACACACACAGACACACACACACACAGACACACACACACAGACACACAGACACACACACGGACATGTTTCCAAAAATGCTTTTTTTGGATTCAGGAGGTCTCAAAACATGTATTTCCGGTGAAATCTCGGTATCGAATTTTTGGGTGGAATGCAATACTTCCCCTACTTACTATACGTAGTAGAGAAAGTAAAAATGAATAACGAATTTGAGAAAAAGTATAAGTATTGGAAAATTTAAGGGAATAACAAGCAATATCTCGCAAACAGTTCACTCAACAAAAGAAATGTATATGACATAAATTGTGTATTTTAACGCGATCTACATTTTTCGTGTAGTAACATTTTGTCTATCTCTTATGGTTTACCAGTTATGCAAAAGTCGCTCACAATGAAGAATACTTTTGGAGACATTCCCAGAAAATTCAAGATATACATTTTATTTGTCATGACAATATCTTTAACATATAATATTTTAATCAAAATCGTTACAGCTATTCTTGAGAAAATTAAAATTTTCGAAAAATATTCCATGTAAAGGGTAATCTGGGGTGGGGGGATTTTCTTGAAAACCTTCGTGTCGCATCTCTGGAAGATACTGAACCCAAATACCAAGTTTGGTGTTTATCCGACTGTTCGTTTCTGAGTTATGCTGTTCACAGACACACACACAGACATGTTTTCAAAAATGCTTTTTTTTGGATTCAGGGGATCTCAAAACATGTATTTGCGGTGAAATCTCGGTATCGAATTTTTGGGTGGAATACAATACTTCCCTTACTCTACGTAGTAGAGAAAGTAAAAAGTTAACGTCTGGCCAGAAATTCACTCAATTTCGGATACTGAACTCTCGGGTGTGAATGAAAATTGCCTGAGAAGAAGCCAGAAATGTGTGGATAGAGAAGGACATCTCTTATGATAAGGCGTGTGCTTATTATTATTGTAATTGTTCGTAACTATGAAAACGTGAGGCGGTTACGGGGATATTATAACTGTTTTGGCGGGAGTCCGAGCTGCAGCGGCCGGCGCACAGTGTGAAGGGAAAGGACTGTATTAGAAGGACGTTGATATGGTCGTAAAAAGTGCGAAGCAAAGACGATAATTGCTTGAGATATCTCGTATTTGTGATAGAATTTTGTTTTTCAAAACTAACTGTAGCATTGGTTTCAGCTTGGTAAAGTTATTTCTTTTCATATCGTTACATGTTAATATTCTAATAACAATTATTGCTAAGAAAGTTGATTTCAGAGATGGCAAAGCAGAAGTACCTACCTTCAGGTACAGAGACGAACAACAAACATTGTTAAAACTTCCTTATGGAGGGTTCTGGGCGCCCTACACTCTCGCGGTGCCCTTACATAATAATCCTATCAAGGTAGATCCTCTGCAGTAATGGAAATGTCCGAACGGGAGAGAAAACTTAAATAAAATAATAGCTCTCTCTCCCTGCGAGGATTAGAGAAAGAAAAAGGTGTAGGATAAAGACCACAGCGTGAAAGGGAATCCAAAACAAGGTCAAAATTATTGTTATTAAAATATGCCACCCCTTTTACCGCCCCTCCCCTTGAAGCGTTATATTTTCTTATTTACCTCCTTCCTCTTCGCTGCTCACTTCCCTTTAGTTACAGGGAAAGAAGCCTTTCAAAACCGCACCAAAGCTGTTTGATGGATGTTCAGAACCATTCTGTGGGAATTAATGTGGGCAAATTTGTAAACACGTGTTTACTTCACTGGTGGTGGTGGTTAATTTAATGGCATTAGAAAACATCAGAAGGATCTTCGAACCGCAGATAACACTTGAAAAAGTATACTCTACTAAGTATAGTAAATAGGGGAAGTATTGTGTTACACTAAAAAATTCCATCTCAAAATTTCACCGGAAATGTATGTTTTAAGGCCCTAACACCAAAAAAGCATTTATACAAAACCCTTCCCGCGCGCGCTTGGAGTGATCAGCATAACTTAGACTAAATAACAAATTTCGTATTTATCCGACTTTTCGTCTATCTTCAAAGATTCGACACGAAGGTTTCAAGAAAATCCCGCAATCAGACTACGTCTTATATGAAAAATGTTTCGAAATGTTTGTTTTTTATTTTCTGAATACATAGCTAAAATTTTTTATTAAAATATCATATATTAAATATATCTACATGACAAATAAAACGTACCTGTATCTTGAATTTTTTAGGAATAGCCTGTGAAGTGCTCTTTCTTTGGAAGAAATTTTATACCATATTACATCACTAATAAACGAAAATGTATATATAGATCTCTTTAAACAAACAATTTATTTCAAATAACTTTTTTGTAGCATAGTCCATCTCCGAAATATTCGTTATTAATGGCTTGAATTGTTCAATACTTTTGCCATCCTTCTAAAGTCCTGTCAACATTCAGTTGTTTCTCGCGATGTCATGGAAACAGTATGGAATTTTAAGGCCAGCATATAGCGTCCAGTTGTTAAACATTTGACTATCGCTGTTCTCTATAACGAAATGTGTAATGTAGCTGTTTCTGTAAAGGTTTATCTGGATTAAAATGTAGTAGATAGAAAACTAAGCTTTCATAACAATATTCTGTACACTACTAATAAAGAATAGAGGGTAGAGTAGGTTTATGTCAATTTAAGACTTCACATTTTTTTTCTCGTAGTCATGCATCACATAACGAGAAGGTTTTTCAAAATTTGTCTATCACTTACGGCTACTGTATGTTTCTTATACCGTTAGAAATGCAGGTATAATGAAAGTAGAGATGGGCCCTATACCTTCGATACTTTTATATTTTTAAGGTATGCACTATTGAAAGTTGCTGCCTATTTTCCTTTATAGTAGGTAAGGAATGAAAGGACAGACTTCATGTTATTGCCTCGCACGTGTTCCCAAAGTATTGCTGGACTATAGTTCTGGATAGACCTTGACTGCGTTTTCTCGGGGTAAATCAACGCAGCATTCAATGGTCTCGCTATGTCTAAATGAAAACATGCAAAACAATGAGGGAAGGAGTAGAGGTACTCTTGTAAAATATAACGTTAACTGGATTGTGAAGGAAGGTAATTTACCTGACGCACTAAATTACGTTTCTGCAATAGTGACGTTTACCTCTCCGGTGACCAAAACCTGTGAATCTAGCAGAAACAAGAGTTAATACAGTGCATGGAAATATTTGTTCTTGAGGCAATATTTTTAACACTTAAATTATTGTAGTCAAATTATATAATATGTAAATTCAATAACAGCCCGCCTTAAAGCAATATGTGTATGTAACAATATATAAAAAGTGTATATTACAGTCATTGTAAATGTTTATATTATTGTATACATGTAATAATGTTATGTGGATGTATTACGTAATTTAATAATGGAGAAGTTGTGAGAATAATAGGTTAAAAGTTGCTAACAATCAGGTAATAATGAGGCAATAATTAATTTAAAGTTTAACAATACTACTTGTAATTCTTGGAAGCAATAATGTAATTTTTGTTAAAATAGCCAATCAACAACCAGAAAAAGCTCAAGTTAAATGAAGGTATTCTATTGGACTAGGATTAGCCAATCAGACTTGAAATACAGAAATTTACAAATTTTGGCGGTAGAAAAGAAGTCAGTTGCTTGTAGACAGCGCTCATAACTGGACGCGTTGCTTGTAGACATTGTTTGTATCCGGACGCGAGATGCGTCCTCGAGAAATTGAATACGTATTCGTGTGAGACGAAAATAGTTTACGTGTTAAAAAGTGCAAGTAATTAACAAAAGAATCTCACAGCTCTCTATATCAGTGAAGTGTTTTTTTAAATCGTGTCAAGTATTAATAAAAGGAGTGAAGTAAAATTATAATCTGTGTAAGCCTACATTCTTCAGTCGCACCACTCCCTGCTAAGACATTCATGTCTCTAAAAATAAATACTGACGCAGCCAAGGCAAACATAAATATATAATATTTAAAGAAACAGTTAAAAATTGCAAAGTTAATATTTTTTAAACATGTTTTTGACGAAGGCTACCGGAAACATTTTACCATACGTGTGGTTGCAACTACTTCAAATTCGGCTCCCCAACAGTCGAAATACAATACATCTTCAAACTGACTTTCCATACGTAGCAGCAACAAACCTTCTTCAAATTGGCGCCCAGCGTGGGGCAAATAACGATACAACAAAATAACAACTTCATTCTTTGCCTCCATTTATTAGTTTGTGTTTACACAAGTTACGAGCATAGTTTACAGGTATACTGTAGGACTAATTTATATAATATTACTGGAAAATCGTTTAACAGAAAGGTTTCAGCAGCAAATATGGTTATATAAAAAGAGAAGCAAAGAAATTATTATTATTATTATTATTATTATTATTATCATCATTATCCTTGTCTAACACCAGGCAATGTAACCTGTGGTAGTATCAAGGCAAAAACAAGCCAATTGGAGAATGTCAAACAGGAACAATTTCAGCATCAGCATAGAATGCAAAATTGGTTACAAGTGTTTATACACAGAAAACTACTAATAACAACATAATTCAGTGAGCAAGCTATCGCCTCTTCAGATTTTTACTTTCTCTACTACGTATAGTGAGTAGGGGAAATATTGTATTCCACCCAAAAATTCGATACCGAGATTTCACCGGAAATATATGTTTTGAGACCCCCTGAATCCAAAAGAAAAAGCATTTTTGATGACATGTCCGTGTGTGTGACTGTGAACAGCATAACTCAGAAACGAACAGTCGGATAAACACCAAACTTGGTATCTTCCAGAGATACGACACGAAGGTTTTCAAGAAAATCCTCCCACCCCAGAATACCCTTTACATGGAACATTTTTCGAAAATTTTAATTTTCTCAAAAATGGCTCTAACGATTTTGATTAAAATATCATATGTTTAAGATATTTTCATGACAAATAAAATGTATATCTTGAATTTTCTGGGAATGTCTCCAAAAGTATTCTTCATTGTGAACGACTTTTGCATAACTGATAAACCATAAGAGATAGACAACATTTTACTACACAAAAAATGTAGATCGCGTTAAAATACACAATTTATGTCATATACATTTTTTTTGTTGAGTGAACCATTTTCGAGATATTGCTTGTTATTCCCTTAAATTTTCCAATTCTTATACTCTTAAAATATTTGACTATCGCTTAAAGCCTAGCAATTCCCCTTGCATCTACAAGAAAATTAGCAATAAGATTAACATCTGGATTAACATGAAGCATATGGAGAATAAGCGTTTGTAGAAATAGTTTGTACAAGAGTAGAGAAAGTCATGTGAGTGTAACACATCAGGTTTTTATAAAGTGAGTATCGAGAAATAAAGGTATCGTCCGATCACTAAATGAAAGTTAATCTCTGTTAACAATAAAGAGATAGAAGAATAGAGATTTAAATTACGAAACTATTGAACAGAACGGTAGAGAGCAATGAATGAAAGAAGCGTCCGATGAGGTAACACGATAAAACAAGCAAGCTGTTTTGTTTTGAAGCGATATAACGGAAAAGTTTAATGAAATTAATTTTCCATTGTTAACAACATTTACGCTAGGTAAAGTGATTCTTAAAATATGGAATACCTTCATACTAATTTTATAAACGTTTTCACGATTTAAATTTTTTTTTTAATTTTAGCGCAGAGAAAGCACAGAATTGGTTGTTTACCTTTATGTGTAAAAAGAATGGGGGAAAAAGCTGAACAGCATAAACTTTTTGTGTTATATTGAAAACAAAATTAATTACGGCAGGGAACGCTGGTATTGCTTGGGGGCTGATAAAGGTCGCGCGCGGGGCTTTTTGAAGCATGGTATTTTGAAATTACGTAATTACCAGCTCCTTTGATCGGCGAACCTCGTATTGCGGTTCTCTAATAGTTTTCATAATGAATTGTCTGGCATTAGCAGGCAACTTCTGCCTTTGACGATCACAAAATGCAATTTTGAGCCCCGCAAATCCTTCAGTCTTTTGATTCTTTTACACGCTCCACTGAGAAATAAAATAATTGTCTCAGAAATTGGCACAAACCAGATTCACTTTCTGTTTTCAGCTGATTTCGCTCTCAAATGCGGTTATTTCATTACTGGAAATTATCCCTAATAGCTTTATTCGCTTTTGGCGGTAAATGTTTTAAAATGAACACTAAACGTGATCACAGGGGTATACAGAAAATGTTCGTCCAGACTTCCTCTGCCCATACTGAGTAAATGGCGCCGCGATAACGTGTGTGACTTGCATTCGAGAGGTCCCAGGTTCGATCCCTGGCGATTGCTCAAATGATCCATGTTTTTTTCATGGTTTCCCCGGGTCGGTAGGCGGATACTGCGATGCTTCTATCTTCTACCACGACTCTTAATTAAATTGAGTTTAATTTATGGACGCTCTTTAACTGTTGTGGTCTTTAGCGTCGCATTCTATATTGGGCGTGAAAGAGGCCTCTTTATCAGGCTTGAGGTTCTCTTACGTGTCGTAAATCTACGACACGGGACCACCGGCTTTACTTCTCTTCCGAAGGAAGCCATGCTAAGGATTTTTACGCCCGAAAAAACGCTATGCGTTCTAAGGAGGGTTCTTGCCGAAGTCATCCAGGGGCTCTCGGGTGGGCGCTCCTTCGAGAACCTTCCGGAGGCTCGGGGCCCAATTGATGACCTCGGGGGGGGGGTTGAAGGCGTTCAGACTGGAAACATTAGGGATCCCGTCCGTGTTTCCGCTCGTCTTCCGGATCTGGTCACCCTGCGGTTCTGTCACCTCATCCCCCCTGACGGGGATCACGGTAGAAGTACCTGCGTGTGGTGCTATGCCCCATTTTCGGGGGGGCCTCTCCGTTCATCGTACCTTCACCTTTTTCTCTTTACAATTTTTCAACAAATATTCTTGCAAAAGTTTTATTATTCTAGGTATTTCTTGTTAGTCGATATAAACATTTATAGAAATGGTTTTATTAAATATTTTCTTAGAGGTACAATGGGAATACAGTAGGCTTAAGTGATAGTCAAATGTTTTAGCAGCTGGTCGCTATGTGATGGATTTGAAGTTCAGTTCTCTTTGCATTACACTTCAAACCAATAACAAACAATATCTCGGAAACGGTTAATGCTAAAACAATTTATATGGCGTAAATTGTGTCTTTCATCAAGATATAAGTTTCTGAAGATTTTGTCCTCCGGTTTACCAATTTTGTAATAGTTACTCAGAATGAAGAGGACTTCAGACGCTATTGGTAGAAAATGAAAGGTATACACGTTATTTTGTCATGTAAATATCTTATTCACATGATATTATAAACAAAATTGTTAGACATTTAAAAAAAATAAACAACGAAAAGGGTTCCAAATAAAGGATAGTTTCGGCTGCAGAAGTTCTCTTGAAAATCCTCGACGCATTTAGGAAGATACTGAATCTAAATACCAAGTTTGGTATTTATCGCACTCCTCGTTTTTGAGTTGTGCTATACATACAAGAGCTTTTTTCTAAAAATTCTTTCATTTTGGGTTCAGGGCACTCAAAACTGTATTTCCGTTAAAATCTGGGTACAGAATTTTGGAAAATTCTATAAAAAAACGCAGAAGCCACAATCGATATTACTGTTTGTGTTCTGTCATTTTTTTATTTTAATGTGTTAATTTTATGTATATATATTTTTTTACAAAAGGCAATGATTGCTAATTTTTCTTTGTTTTATATACATTTGGTATAATATTTTTGTATACTACTCTTTTTCTACCTCTAGCAAGTATTGCGTTCTACCCAAAAATTCAATATCGAGATTTCACCGCAAATTCACTATTTGGTACTCCCTGTATACAAAAAGGAACAAAAGTTTTTTAGATGTGTGTGTTGGCATTTATGTTCAGCATCTTGCAAAAATATGAGAACATATTAAAGAAAATCCCTAAAGTTTTTGAAAATGGCTCTAACGATTTTGATTAAAATGCCATATGTTTTAAGATATATACATAACAAATAAAATGTGTATATTGAATTTTCTGGGATTAGCCTTTGAAGTCCTCTTCATTCGGAAGGAATTTTGTATAATTAGTAAACAGTAACAGATAGACCAAATCTTACTGTACAAAAATGTAGATCTCGTTAAAGGAACACAATGTACGTCCAATAAAATTTTTTCTGGCATTAATCATTTGAAAGACATTCGTTGTTATTGCTTTGAGGTTTTGAATACAGTACTTTCGTTTTATGCCAAGGCCGCGGATCTCGCGAATGCGTGCTCCGCACACAGTCTACTACACTGCGGGGTTTTTCGTTCCGTAACGCCCGCGTTACTTACTCACGAGTGTTAGTAACATATATAGGGTTTTCAACAACAGTGTCCTATCTTTGAACTTAAATAAAACACGTTCTATAAATTATTGGCCGTCGGAACTTCGTTGGGTTGCGCGTATACGGTTGACCCAATGTACAATGACAGAAGAACGTAAATTAGGCCCAACTTCACGAATAACACGTGTGATGTTATTCATAAGATCATTTACTGTTTCTGGCTTGTTGACATAAACTCGAGATTTAACATAACCCCACAAGAAGTAATCCAACGACGTTAAATCACATAATCTCGCGGGCCAGTTAACATCGCCACCATGGGAAATGATGAAACCTCTGAACTTCTCCTTCAAAAGATCGATTGTTTCGGGAGCAGTAGGACATGTGGCACATTCTTGCTGAACCAGATGTTTCCGAGATCTATACCATCCAATTGAGGCCAAAAATGGTCCCTTATAAGAGCCCGGTATCTTTCTGCATTGACAGAGCTTCTCATCTTCATCTTGGAAAAAATATGGACCAATGATTCCACCATACAAAAATCCACACCACACAGTAACCTTTTGGGGAGGAAGTGGTCGTTCTTGAATCTGCATTGGATTGCCATTGCTCCAATAGCGGCAATTTCGTTTGTCAACACAACCGTCCATCCAAAAGTGGGCTTCGTCGCTGAAGATGATTTTTCGACATAGACCAGTCAGCGAATACACGGCGCAACCTATGGTCGTTGTGCTTTAGTTCTCGAGTTAACACTATTTTGTAAGCGTGAAACTTCAAGTTCAGATGCAGAATTCGCCAAGTTGTGGTCGGCGAAAGCCCCAATTCTTGCGCTCGACGAGCAATTGATTTGTTTCCGTTCTCGCGTACACTCTCACGTACGGCGCTTACGTCGATTACGTACAGGCGTTCTTTGATCGCTGACAGAACCACTTCTTTCAAATTTATCGATCAAACGCCGAATCGTTGTCTCGCAGGGACGATTATGGACACGGTAAACTTCACGCAATACATGGAAGGTTTGGCGAACAGATGATCCATTTTGATAATAAATTTTCACAATTTCTATGCGTTGCTGAATGCTGTAACGTTTCATGGCTATTTGTCAATAACAACTGTAGCCACATCAAAAAAAATACTGTTGTAACTCAATAACAATGGCAGCTATCACATGTTAAAGATAGGACACTCTTGTTGAAAGACACTTTATATTTAACGAGTACTAACCTTGTTATAAGTGGTGTCCATCTGCGCGAGGACATTCTTGACATCGTCCGATGAAATTACCATTCACACGCACAAGTTCTTCGTGCATAATGTTCATAATTTCTACTTTTATATTGTCCTTAAATTCCTCTATGTTGTGGGGATTGTTCCAATAAACTTTATTTTTTAGCGTTTAGCGATCCCATTGTTCTAAATTATTTTCCAAGCACAGGCGTCTCGGCCGATACGCATATAAGACGGTTGTGGCCTTGGCATAAAATGAAAGTAGTGTACTAATATTTTTCTCAACTAGAAATCGCTATTTTCTTTTCATTTTTCATGTTCATGCAAAGATAAGGAAATTTCTAAGGCATCACATAGCGACCGGCATTTGACTATCGCTGTATCCTCGTTACACCTGCAAGGAAGTCTTGATGAAGCGATAGTGGATAGGTAGAGGTACGGACGAAGAGGGGTACCGGGGCAGAGCACCTTAAGCACGTTGCAAATCCCTTTTTGCTTCTACCGTGACCCTTGGGAAGGAAGGATGAAGGGAGAGACCCGAAGTGCGACTAGATGCGGATGACGGCGCAAACATAGAGTGAGTTCCTAACGTTTCCAGGTGGAATGCATCCAGACCCACCCACAAACCTCCAGGCTCCCTGGTGGGCACACTCGGAGGCTGGTCCTAACTGAGCACTCCCGCAACGACGCCAAGGAAGAAACATCTACAAAGCGCACATGCACTGCCCAGCCAGAACCCAGCGAAACAGATGCAAGGGTACAGGAAAGTCGAGGTAGAAGAGGCACCACCCCAGCATTCCCCTGCCGACCCGGGAAAATCACGAGTGGGTCGGAGTGGTGGTCACCGGTGTTCGAACCCGGGACCTTCCGAATCCGAATCGCACACGTTATCGCGGCGCCACGTAGCACGGTATAGCAAGTACGAGTATTAGAATAGCAACCTTTTGTAACAATAGTTATGTGTAGAGAAAGCCATGTGAATGTAACACAGATTATTTAGTATGTTTAACGTCCTTTGTTGCTACATACGGCACCACAGGCAGAGAATATGAAATGAAACGTTCCTGGCTTAGATTTAGAGAACTTCCCAGGCACGTGTTAGTTATGAGAACTGAAACAAACCTGCAAAATGGAAGGATACTTCTGGTAGTATTTGAACCCTGGACCTCCCATCCACGAGTCCGTGTCTTAACGACTTGGGCCACCCATATGGGTTTGCTCTATCTGTAACGGAATATGTAGAGAAGGTCATATGAATGTAAGAAGATTTTTTCAGAGTATAGGTATAGGAAGGGATGACGTGAAGGAACCACAGGAGGCTATAGACAGAGAGGCGCGAACCACCCAGCAATCAAGTAGCCCTCTGGTGCTCACGGAGAATAATGTTTCCATCCGTCACAGCGGAATGAAAGGGAATCGTGGTAGGTGATAAACTACCGCAGCATTCGTCTGTCGACCCCGCGATCGAACCCGGACCTCTGGAATGCGAGTCGCGTTCAGTATTTCAGATGGCGTGAAAGGTTACTTCTTTCCCTAGTGTAGAAATGAGGTGCAGCATCATCCAGCTCTAACCACGTAATGATAGCTTTGCGGTCTTAACTTCCAAACTCTGAGCAAAAGAGCGTTAGAAGTAAATTTAAAAATGAAAATACCTGTCGCTAATTATGTAACCGACTCGCAGCCTGTGCTGCAGGAATGATGCATACTAAGTGGGCCGTATTATGCAAACCTGTGGCATATGGCTTCCTCGAATATCTCAATATGTTAATGAAAGCCTTAAAACTTTATTCCCATGCAAATTTCCTTGTATTATACAGCAAGGACAGAATCCTACATATCTAATGATTCTTTAATACCGGGGTCACTGGCGAAGTTTCTTGCCAACAATCTGGTGCCCCAGCACACAGCGCGTGTTGTATACAAGCTCCGATTCCACCAACTCGCTACACAGGCCGGAAATGACTAACTTTACCAATAGGGGACTCTCTACTCACTGTTCTACAAACCATTCTTGCAAAACCTTATTCGTTTGTCTACTTCCTGATAATTATCGTTACACACTTATTTGTAGATAGAATACAGTAGCTAAAGCGATAGTCAAATTTTTAAAACGCGTATCGATATGTGATGGCTTTGAAACTCCATGCCCTTTGTGTGACCACTAGAAAAAAACGAATAGCGACTTACCTTTTTTAAAAAACTTAAGTTTTGAAAATTCAAACCAGTAACGAAGAATATCTCAGAGGTATTAAACGCCACAAAAAATGTATTTGACATAAATTGTGTGCTCTAACCAGATCTACATTTTTACTTTCTCTACTACGTATAGTAAGTAGGGGAAGTATTGTATTCCACCCAAAAATTCGATACCGAGATTTCACCGGAAATACATGTTTTGAGACCCTCTGAATCCAAAGAAAGCATTTTTGGAAACGTGTGTGTGTGTCTGTGAACAGCATAACTCAGAAACGAACAGTCAGATAAACACCAAACTTGGTATTTGGGTTCAGAATCTTCCAGAGATGCGACACGAAGGTTTTCAAGAAAATCCCCCCACCCCAGAGTACCCTTTACATGGAAGATTTATCGAAAATTTTAATTTTCTCAAAAATGGCTCTTAACGATTTTGATTAAAATATCATATGTTAATATATTTTCATGACAAATAAAATGTATATCTTGAATTTTCTGGGAATGTCTCCAAAAGTATTCTTCGTTGTGAACGACTTTTGGTAAACTGGTAAACCATAAGAGAGAGACAAAATTTTACTACACAAAAAATGTAGATCGCGTTAAAATACACAATTTATGTCATATACATTTTTTTTGTTGAGTGAACCATTTTCGAGATATTACTTGTTATTCCCTTACATTTTTAAACACTTATTTTCTCAAATGGGAATTCGTTATTCATTTTTTGTCTTGGATATGCAAAGAGTATTAATCTGTGGCAAAGGGAATGGTGCTGCACCTAGCAACCAGCTATTAAGAGATATGTATGTGCTTAAAGGCTACTGTATTTCTATATTGCCCTTGTAAATATATATTCCCCTTGCATCTACAAGAAAATTAGCAATAAGATAGAGTCTGCAAATGTTTATCTCGATTAACATGAAGTAGATGGAGAATAAGCGTTTGTAAAAATAGTTTGTACAAGAGTAGAGAAAGTCATGTGAGTGTAACATCAGATTTTTTACTATACTTTCTCTACTGTCCACCCAAAAATTACAAGTCGAGATTTCACAGCAAATATATGTTTTAAGACCCCTCTGAACTCGTAAAAAAGCGGTTTCAGAAAAAGGTCCGCGCGCGCGTGTGTGTTATGTCTGTGAACAACATAACCAAAAAAACGAAAAGCCGGTTAAATACCAAACTTGTTATTTAAATTCAGCATTCTCCAAGGATGCGACACGAAGATTTTTAGCAAAATCTGGCACCCCATACTACCCTTTGTATGGAATAGCTGTTCAATTGTTTTTTATTTTCTGTAAAACCTTCATAACAATTCATTAAAATATTGTTTTTCATGTAAATATTCTTTATATATGGTATTTTAATCAACATCGGAGGCATTTGTTTTAGAAAATCAGATTTCGAAAATGTGCCATGTAAAGGGTAGTTTGGGTTGGGGAATTATCTTGAAAATCTTCGTGTCGTACCTTTGGAAGGTACTGAATCTAAATAACAAGTTTGGTGTATATCCGACATTTCGTTTATGATTTATGCTGTTTACACACCCACACCCTTTTTATTTAACTTTTTATCATGGGTTCTCAAAAATGTATTTCCGGTGACATCTGGATATCGAATTTTTGGCTGGATTGCAATACCCTCTCTATCTACTACGTACTTGGTGGTAGAGAAAGTAAAAGGTATAAGTACTTGAGCATTCAAACCAATAACAAAGCATATCTCGGAAATGTCAAATGCCAGAACATTTCTATTTGATATAAATTCTGTGCTTTATCCAAGTCTACATGTTTAGTTCTTTCTCTACTACGTACCAAGATTTCACCGGAAATACATATTTTGACACCCCCTGAATCGAAATAAAGCATTTTTGGAAGCATATTCGTGTCTGTGCGTCTATCTGAGAACAGAATATTTCAAAAACGAAAAGTCGGATAAGTACTAAACTTGTTATTTGAGTTTAGTATCTTTCAAAGATGCGACACGATTTTCAAGAAAATTCCCCCGTCCCAAACTACCCTTAAATGGAACATTTTTCCAAAATTTTGATATTCTCAAAAATAGCTCTAACGACTTTGGTTAAAATATCATATGTTTAAGATATGTGTATGGCAAATGAAATGTGTATACAGAATTTTCTGGAAATGTCTCCAAAAGTACTTCATTGTGAACGACTTTTGCATAACTGGTAAACCATAAGAGATAGACAAAGTTTTACTACACAAAAATGTAGATCTCGATAAAACACACGGTTTATGTTGTATACATATTGTTCCGTCGAGTGACCATTTCCGAGATATTCCTTGTTATTTGTTTAAATTTTCCAATACTTATACTTTTCCTCAAATGGGAATTCGTTATTCGTTCTTTTATCTCCTGGACATACAAAGAGAATGGAATACTCGACATAGCAACCAGCTCTTAAAACATTTGACTATCGCTTAAAGCCTAGCATCTACAAGAAAATTAGCAATAAGGTTAACATCTCGATTAACATGAAGCATATGGAGAATAAGCGTTTGTAAAAATAGTTTGTACAAGAGTAGAGAAAGTCATATGAGTGTAACACATCAGATTTGTTTTATTTAGCGAGCCTGAAAACCCGAATTTGCGGAGAAATTTCGGTATCGAATTAAGTAATAGAGAAAGTAATGTAAGAATGTTTTGTAGAAGGGTGGGTAGAGAAAGTCATTGAATATAACACTGATGTTTATAGACCAAATTAAGAGAGGCGAGTAACCACACACACTTCTGGTTTCCCCAAGATCTAATGGATTGATTGTGAGAGCCGATAACGCTTTGACCCGATTCCGAACTCTGCTGTCCCATTACTCGGCTTAGCTTGCGTCCTCCATACATAACAGTGAAGGTCCCAGGGCCCTAACGACCCTTTATATCACCTCCCTGGTACTTAGGACCGTGGGATAATGCCCTTGTTGGCGTTATTTCAAATGCACAAGGCGCTCGTAAAACGGCGGATCCCTGATGTCTTAAGATTAAGTCGGTACTTGTGTCACGGCAAACCTCAGGACGAGTTTTCAAGACATTCGTTACGTTCACATGACTTTCTCTACCCGCTGTCGCTTATCTCTCTCCACTACTTATCTATAGTAAGTAGAGATTTCACTGGAAGTATACGATTGGGGCTCCCGAAAGTAAAAAAATCTGATGTGTTACACTCACATGACTTTCTCTACTCTTGTACAAACTATTTTTACAAACGCTTATTCTCCATATGCTTCATGTTAATCGAGATGTTAATCTTATTGCTAATTTTCTTATAGATGCAAGGGGAATTGGTAGGTTTTAAGCGATAGTCAAATGTTTTAAGAGCTGGTTGCTATGTAGAGCATTCCATTCTCTTTGTATGTCCAAGACATAAAAAAATATCAGATTTGTTACACTCACCTGACTTTCTCTACTCTTGTACAAACTGTTTTTACAGACTCTTATTCTATATCTACTTCATATTAATCAAGATAAACAATTGCAGAAACGATCTTTTGACATGCAAAGAGAATTACATTTTACACATTGCGACCAGTTCTAAAAATATTTGACTATCGCTTAAGGCGTACTATTGTCCCCTTGTTTAGTATTTGCAAGGGCAATATAGAAATACAGTAGCCTTTAAGCATAGACATATCTCTTAATAGCTGGTTGCTAAGTGCAGCACCATTCCCTTTCCCACAGATTAATACTCTTTGCAATTTCAAGACAAAAAAAACCAATAACGAATTCCCATTTGAGAAAATAAATATTGAAACATTTAAGGGAATAACAAGCAATATCTCGAAAATGGTTCACTCAACAACAAAAATGTATATGACATAAATTGTGTATTTTAACGCGATGAACATTTTTTGTGTAGTAAAATTTTGTCTATCTCTTATGGTTTAACAGTTATGCAAAAGTCGTTCACAATGAAGAATACTTTTGGAGACATTCCCAGAAAATTCGAAATATACATTTCATTTTTCATGAAAATAGCTTAAACATATGATATTTTAATCAAAATCGTTAGAGCCATTTTTGAGAAAATTAAAATTTTCTAAAAATGTTCCATGTAAAGGGTAATCTGGGGTGGGGGAATTTTCTTGAAAGCCTTCGTGTCGCATCTCTGGAAGATAGTGAACCTAAATACCAAGTTTGGTGTTTATCCGACTGTTCGTTTCTAAGTGATGCTGTTCACAGACACACACACGGATATGTTTCCAAAAATGCTTTTTTTGGATTCAGGGGGTCTCGGAACCTGTATTTCCGGTGAAATCTCGGTATCGAATTTTTTGGTGGAATACAATACTTCCTCTACTTACTATACGTAGTAGGGAAAATAAAAAAGGACACTTCTAGTAAATGAATATGTAAACAGCATAACTCAAAAACGAAGGGTCGGATAAACACCAAACTTGGTATTTAGGTTCAGTATCTTCCAGAGATGCGACATGAAGATTATTAGGAAGCTATTCTTTATATCGAACATGTTTGGAACATTTTCGAAAAATGACTAACGATTTTGATTAAAGTGATATTTACATGACAAATGTATATCTCGAATTTTCTAGGAATAACCTGTGAACTCCTCTGTATTCGGAAGGAATTTTGTTTAATCTTATATAACTGGTAAACCCTAAGCTATAGACGAAAACGTACTAAAAAAAGAATTTAGATCTGTTTAAAACATGCATTTCTTGTGGCATAAGCTATTTTCGAGATATCCGTTATTAATGGTTCGAATTAATACCTTTGTCATTATTTTTCCTCCCAACATTCAGTTGTTTCTTGCGATGTTATGGAAACAGTATGATATTTTAAGGTCAGCATATAGCGTCCAGTTGTTAAACATTTGACTATCGCTGTTCTCTTTGTATCCATAACGAAATGTGTAATGTGGCTATTTCTGTAAAGGTTTGTCTAGATTAAAATGTAGTAGATAGGAAAATAAACTTTCGTAAGAATAATTTGTATAGCCTATAATATAGTGCAGAGGAAGTAATGTGAATGCAACACGTAAGATTTTTTAGAGTACTGCCGCTACTCAGTTGTTCCTCGCAAAGTCGTGGAATTTCAAGATTAGTGTACAGAGACATCTGACAATCGACTCTGTTTCCTGCTTCCCTCTTGTACCTAGAATAAAATAAGTGATGAAATTATTTCTAGATTTATTTCGACTTCCATTAGGTGGTTAGAAAGATCAACTTAATACGAATAGTTTGTAGCAGAAGTAAACGATGGTAGGTCGAGAAATTCATGTGAATGTAAGACTTTTTAAGCGGTAATTCTCTATTCATTTTTTTCGTAGTCATACAGAGAGCATGGGTGTTTCAAAGCCATCACCCACGACAAACTTTTTAAAAATGTGACTATCGCCTTATGCTACTGTATTCTTGTTGTAGCTACAACGAAACGTGTAATGAAAGTTTATTGAAAGTTTATCTGTGTTAACAAGAGTAGGTAGAAGAATAAGCTCTCATAGAAGAGTGAGTAGGGAAAGTAATGTGAATGCAACACACATTTTGTTTTATTTCTCTGCAAAGTAGTTTATTTGACAGTAATTTGTGTTTGTTCATCTTTATTGAATAGTTAATATTAACTGTTGGTTTAATAGATTATAACTGTGTATTTTCTTACATTGCAGGTAAGTTGGCAGCCCTGTCTTACTTGGATTCCTGACTTCATAAAGTGAGTTCTAATTAATTCACTGCAATTAATGGATATAACTACACTATAAGCATATTTTGTAAACAATGTTACTTCCTCTACCTCTTGCCCATACCGAACGAGTTGGCGCCGCGGTAGCGTGTGTGACTCGCATTTGGGAGGTCCCGGGTTCGATCCCGGCAGCCACCTACTCTGAGCTATGGGTTTTTCATGGTTTCCCCGGATTGTTAAGCGAATGTTGGCCTGGTTCAACTTCTACCACGACGATGTCATCCGTGGTGTAGTGGTTACCATGTTAGCCTCTAGTTCCCAAGGTCGCGGGTTCGAACCCAGCGTAGGGCGGTGGATTTTTTCGGGCGTAAAAATCCTTAGCATGGCTTCCTTCGGAAGAGAAGTACAGCCGGTGGTCCCGTGTCGTAGATTTAAGGCACGTAACAGAACCTCAAGCCTGATAAAGAGGCCTCTGAGCAAAATTACCGGTCTTTCACGCCCAATATAGAATGGGACGCTAAGAACAACAGCAGTTAAAGAGCGTCCATAAATAAAACACAATTTAATTTAATTTTTTTCTATCACGACTCTGTTGCATCTCATTTCCTGTACCTATCAACTCCTTCACTGCCATCTGCTACAGGGTTGTAGGACCAGGCGGGACTGCTCAGTTAGGTCAGCCTCAGGGTTTAGGAGGCTTGTGGGTGGACCCGGGCGTTATCGCATGCGTTCCATCTGGAAACGTTAGGGACCCGTGCATGCTTGCGCCCGTCTGGATATGTTAGCGCTTAGGGTATCGCCCCTCTTCCCCCCTAAGCGGGGGCACTTGTGAATTACACTCAAAAAGTTAATATCGTTTTCTTATCCTCTGAACCTTCCCTCTAAAAAAAGTATTTTAAGGATATCCTCTGAGGCAGTATTTTTAACACTTAAATGATTTCAGTCTAATTATATAATAATAGCCTGCCTTAAAGCAATATGTGTATAATATATAAAATGCATGTAACAGTCATTGTATTATGTTTATATTATTATGTACATGTATAATAATGTTATGTAAATGTATTAGGTAATTTAACAATGTAGGAGCTGTGAGAATAGAAGCTGAAAGTTGCTAACAATGAGGTAACCTTGAGAGAACAATAAATTAGAAAGCTTAATAATGCTACTAATAATTCTTGGAACAATAATGTAATATTTAAAACAGTTTATAAATAGCCAATCAACATATAAAAAGGCTAAAGGTTAAATAAAACTATTCTATTGAAGCAGGATTAGCGAATCAGAAATTGAAATAGTGGAAATATACGAATTTAGGCAGCAGACGCTAGAAGGCAGCGTTGCCGAGCAGTTTGCTCGTTACGTATTCAGTGTGAGACGTAATAAATTCATTACGGCGTGAATAATATAAAGTTTACGTGTTTAAAAAGTGTAAATTAAAACAATAATTTCACAGCTCTACAGTAGAAACATCAGTGAAAGTTATTTATTCGTGTGAAGGATTAATAAACAAAGTTAAGCACCATTATAATTTGTGTAAACCTTCATTCTTTAGCCGTACCAGCCCTGCTAAGATATACGTGTTTCTGCAAATTACTACTGACGCAGCCGAGGCATACATATATAATATTTAAATAAGCATTAAAATTACAAAGTTGATTTTTTTAGAAGTGGGGGCGAAGGCCACCGGAAAAAGTGAACTTTGGGGCGAAAACATCCGGAAACGTATCGTACGTGGGGCGAACACTCCAAGAAACATATTCCCCACAATACGTGGTGCAAACAGCAACAGTAAACAACTTCAGTTTGTATATACGAACAGCAGCAAGTATTTTAAATTGGCGCCCAAAGCGTACTGCTAATAACAAAGATTTTCTACTTCAGCTCCCGAGGGTAATCTAAAAAATAAACAAATAAAAATAAAATCACTCGACCTATTTGAATACTTATTTCACCATTGGAAAGATTTTTCAGACGGACTTGAGCTGTAATTTCAAATTCAAAATTCCTAAAATATTAAAAAGGGTTTACATGGGCAGGATATTATTAGAACGAGAACATGTAGCATCTCTAAAAGAAGATACTTGCTAAGAGAAGGTACGTAAAAATGAAAATTTATTTTATTTCAAGGAATATGCTATACAGAGGCACTAGAACTACATTCATTCGAGAGATCTTTGATCTCATTCATAACATAAACCAATAGGGTTATCAAAAAGAGGACTTCTGTCGAATTATTGGGCATTAGAAAAGAGAGATTTAACTCTATAAGTGTGCATTGCAAGACTTTACATTTTGGTAGTAAATGAAGAACTTTCGGAGATTGTTCTGGGATACCTTCTGAGTATTTTGGTATAAGGGATCCATGGTGTCCGGCGGTTCGTTACAGTAATAATGTAATTATGATTTATTGGGTTTGTTACCCCAATCACCCTTGTTGCTATGAAAATACGTCCACAACAGTAAAGAAGCCCCTATAATATGCAATATCCAAAACGTACAACACAGTAATGCATCATCCCACAGTTTATCACAGTGTGTTCAATCTGATCTGTCAGTGTGCGTAACAAATACAGAACTGTCCCCTTAAAGGTATTGTTCAAAACGTCGATCACCATGATCACCGTAGAGTTTACAGCGACGTGTCTTAAGCGCTCAAGCATTCCAGGAGTTCGGCGTACTACTGACGCGGCTGCGATAGTAATCTTAGCAACCAGGTCCATGCGAGTATCGACCGGCTCTTCACATTTCCACAGAAAAGGAACTCCATTAATGTCATGTCTGGTGACCAAGCTGACCATGGAACAGGACCACCGCGAGCAATCCATAATCGTCCAAACTGTACCTCAATGTGGTTCCTAACATCCAGTGCAAAGTGTGCCGGCGCCCCGTCATGCTGAAACCACTTAAGCTGATGAAGGAAGGTTTTGTACACTAATCCGTTCAGTGTATTATCAGGAAGTGCGTAAGGTGAAATCAAAGAATCTTTGACAATACCAGCAAACGCTGTTTTTAGGGTGGGCGCGCCAGTGCGTCTACTTTTTTGTAATCCCATACATAGCTATTCCTATGTTGAACATGTCCTGTCTTGTAAATTTGGCCTTGTCTGTAAGCATTACCAAAATAGGAAAATTGTGGTTTTCTGCGCATTGCTGTAAGAACCAATGTGCAAACTACACTCGAAATGGGAAGTCCTGCACCTTTTGTGGATGACACGTTCATGTACGACTCTCAAAACAGTTGATTGGCTTGTGCTCAGAGCTCGTGTCGACTACTAGCGGTAGGATTATCAGCAATCGTGTGTAAAACATTCTCTTCCAGATCGGGTGTTCTGGCATACCTCGCACGGACAGTATCTTCCATTCTAATACAGAAGGATCCAAAGTACTGTGATGTCGTTGTCGTCGTCGTCGGTGCGGGTAGGTCGTTGTGCCGTCCTTTATTGCATTCATTGAATCCATACACGAGGTGCATATCGGCCAACTCTTCATCAGTAAACCTATTCATACTGCTGTGTTAACAAACAACTAACACTGCCGGAAAAACAAAACCATAGACAGAACGGAACAGTACTGAACGCAAACCTGAAGGCAACGGGTTAAAGAGGGCATTACTGTTATTAACAGCAGATACCGTGAGCGAATGGAAACAATTGCTGTACCCACAACGAAACTAGTAATATTGTAAAGAGAGAAAATTGAGAAACTTATTTGCACCACGCTTTGGGCGTCAATTTGAACTAGTTTGTATTGAAGTAGTGGTATTATATTTCAACTGTTGGGGAACTGAACTTGTAATAGTTGCAACCGCACGTATGTGAAACAGTTTCCGGTAGCTTTCGCCCCAAATGTACTTTCAGGTGGCCTTTGCCCCAAGTTTAAAAAATATTAACTTTGTTATTAAACTACTTCTTTAAATATTTATGTTTGCCTCGGCTGCATCAGTATTATTGTTAGAGACATGTTTCTCTTAGGCAAGGTTTTGGTACGACTAAGAATGTAGGCTTACACAGATTTTAAGTTTCAATTCACTCCTTTTTATTAATCCTTGACACAAATTAAATAGCACTTCACTGATATAGAGAGCTGTGAGATTCTTTAATTAATTACTTGTACCTTTTGATGCGTAAACTTATTTTTCGTCTCACACGAATACGTATTAAATTTTTCTAGGACACACAAGCAAGGCACTGTCTGCTGGCAACTGAATAGATTTCAGCCGTCTAAACTTGTAAATTTCTGTATTTCAAGTCTCTGATTGGCTAATCCTACTCCAATAGAATACCTTCATTTAACTAAAGCTTTCTCTGGTTGTTGATTGGCTATTTTTAAACTGTCTCAAAATTTCCATTATTGCTGCTCTAATAATGACTAGTAGCATTTAAACTCTCAAACTCATTATTGCCTCAAGGTTACCGCATTGTTAGCAACTTTTAACCTATTATTCTCACAGCTCCTACATTATTAAATTACTATGGGACCAAAAGAAAAACGTGGCATAAAGATTTAAAATTTCACCTACTATTTACAATTATTTAAAACAAATGATTCGACCATTCCGACCGATGATTGTTCCACCACCAAAGGGTGCTTATAGGCTATGTAGCATTTCCAGAACTTGGAAGACTGTCAGGGAGGTTAGGGAAGTCAGGGGTTTCATTGATGTTTCACATCCTTTTGGGTGAATATCGGGGTATTGCATGAAATTTATAAGGGGTAAGGGGAATATTTACACAAAACCCTCTAGATCATTGTACAATAATATAGGATATTTAAATTATATTCGAACTCAATCGCGGCCTCTCTCTTCTGCGCAAGACAGCCGGCAGTCGCCGGGTAAATTACGCCGGCAGGGGCGGACTAAAATTCTTACCTTATAATAGATGCTGGAAATGTTGACTTTTGCTCTCAAACAGGCAGCATATCTCGTGTAAATTTTCTCGCTCACTCTCCGAAACTCATAGCAGGAATTTTGTGATTTCTTGCACAATGTTTTCTCTAAGTTCCTGTAGTGTGCGAGGATTGGAACGATTCACTTTGTCTTTTAAAGAACGAGGGAGCCACAAATCAACACTAATTATTCTGTCATCAAACACCTCTCTTATTGCATGTAATGATTCGGCAGTCGTATGTGCTGTTGCACAATCTTGCTGGAACCAACCATACGATTTCTCTTCTTCTGTCAAGCGATTGTAAAATGGCCTCAGAATTAACCTCTGATATCGCTCTGCATTTATTGTTTCATCAAAGAATATGGGCCCTATTATTCCTCTAGCACTTATCGCACACCACACTCAAATTTTCTGATCATAATAAGGCGTTTCATCACAAGAATTCCTGCTGCTGAGCTTCGGAGAGTGAGCAAAAATATTTACACGAGATATGCTGCCTGTTTGAGAGCAGGTCAACATTTCCAGCAACTATTATAAGGTAAGGATTTTAGTCTGCCTCTGCCGGCGTAATTTACCCGGCGACTGTCGGCTGTCTCGCGCAGTAGAGAGAAGCCGCGAGTGGGTTCGAATATAATTTAACTACCCTATATTATAAAAACGGGGAGGAGTAAATTAAATTAATTTCATTGTTGTTGGAGTTTAAAAATCAAACCGTATGAATTGTTTTTTTTTTAAATTTATTTATGGACGCTCTTTAACTACAATGTTCTTAGCGTCCCGTTCCATATTTGATGTGAAAGACGGGTAATTTTGCTCAGAGGCGTCTATTAGGCTTGAGGTTCTTTTACGTGCCGTGAATCTACGAAGGGAAAACCTGCTTTACTTTCATTCCGAAGGATTTTTACGCCCGAAGACATTCATCACCCTCCGCCGGGTTTAAACCCGCGACTTCGGGAACTAGAGGCTAGCGTGGTACTCCTAGATCAGGAGTACGACAACATCGGTTAAGTCAGCTAGTGTGTAATGAAAAGTATTTCTGCAAACGATTAACATTTATTAAGAAACCTCTTCATCTCAAACAAAAGGAACTCAGTTTTTGGCAGAAGTGTTAAAAGCAGGTATGTGGAAACTTGGTGTGAAATGCTCCCTAAGTGAAATCAGCGTGCAGGAGATAAAGGCATGTATTAGCGAGCCCACGTAACACCGCGCCCTGTCTCGGCGATAATTGCTTCGTGGGCTGTTGATTGGTGGATAACCATGTGCATATAATTATACGTAAACACTGTAATAACTTGTCTGTTATATCTCTGTTACCGGCTCATTTGAATTTCTGTTTTCACACATGTAATTTCACTCTTTTGCATCCTTTCACCTTCCAGTGATTTGCAAATAGTAATAGAAACGTTTGCAGAAATAGTTTCGCTACAAATAAATTGTGTGCTTTTGAGGCAGTATTTTTAACACTTAAATAATTGCAGTCAAATTATATAATATGTGAATTCAATAACAGCCCGCCTTGAAGCAATATGTGTATGTAATAATTTGTAAAATGTATGTAACAGTCATTGCATATGCTTATATTATTGTATCTATGTGTAATAATGTTATGTGAATATATTACGTAATTTGATAATGTAGGAGCTGTGAGAAATAGGTCAAAATTGCTAACAATGGGGTAACCTTGAGGCAATAATGAATTTGAAACTTTAACAATACTGTCGCAGCCTCTAAACAACACGCTCAAGGGGCAGAGCACTCGCTAGAGAGGTATCAGGTAGTTAACAAATTGTAAAAAGGCGAGGCCACGACTAGGGACGCAGCTAAAGTGAAAGTGCAGAAATATTATTAAATACTGGCAAAAGGACACTTAAATGGTTCAAAATAGGTAGAAGGAGCTTTACACTATCATAAATAAGACAATAAAGATCTGGATGACAAAGGGTTTATTAGATAAAACTTAATACTTTACCCCATCTCCTTAGTTCCATGCCTGTCGGGCGAGGCCGCCATGCAGTCCTGCATGGAGAGAGCGAACACACGTCTGGTCTGGTTGGCTTCTACTCACTGACTCTTTTTCCCAAGCACACCACGAATAGCGTGGGGACGCCATGCAAACTACCCCCACCTAAACTACAACCGCCATCTACAATCCAGGTGAGCAAAGGGACGTATGCGCATACGTCACAATACTACTTGTGATTCTTGGAAGCAATAATGTAATTTTAGTGACAGTTTATAAAATAGCCAATACACAACCAGAAAAAGCTTTAGTAAAATGAAGGTATGCTATTGGAGTAGGATTAGCCAATCAGAAACTGAAAAGCAGAAACATTTACAAACTTAGAAGTCAGTTGCCTGAAAACAGAGTTACTAACCAGACTCAAAAACTGTCCTCAAGAAATATGATATGTATTCGTGTGAGACGAAAAATAAGTTTACGTGTTAAAAAGGTGTAATTAATTAATAAAAAAATCTCACAGCTCTCTATATCAGTGAAGTGTTATTTAAATCGTATCAAGTATTAATAAAAGGAGTGAAGAAAAGTTATAATCTGTGTAAGCCTTCATTCTTGTCGCATCACAACCCTGCTAAGAGAAACGTGCCTCTAACAATATTACTGACGCAGCCGAGGCAAACATAAATATTTAATACTTAAAGAAACAGTCAAATTACAAAGTTAATATTTTCTTTAAACTTGGGGCCAAGACCACCTGAAAGTGCATTTGGGGCGAAGGCTACCGTAAACTGTTTACTATACGTGCGGTTGCAACTACTATAAATTCGGCTCCCTAACAGTTGAAATATAATACAACTCCTACTTCAAATCGGCTTTTCCATACGTGAAACAATAACATTTACACTTTAAAGAGATCTACATTGTTTGCATATCTCTTATGGTTTAACAGTCGCACACATTCATACAAAATTCCTTCCGACTGAAAAGGAATTCACAACAAATTCAGGACTAACATTTTGTTTATCATAAATATATTGTATTTTAACCAAAACCGTTATCGCCATTTTAGAGAAAATCAAAAATATCAAACACTTTTCCATGTAAAGTCTACTTTGGGATGGGGGATTTTCATAAAAATCTTGGTGTGCATGTTTGGAAGATACTGAACATAAATACCAATTTCGCTATTTAGTTACACTTTTTAGACACATAAACACGGACGTTTTGTAAAAACCAGGTGTGTTACTTTCACATGACTTTCTCTATCCTCTATCGTTTATTAGTGGGCATACAGAATGTTCTTAATAAAGCTTATTTTTCTATCGACTTCATTTTAATCCAAATAAACCTTTATAGAAACAGCTTCATTACACATTTCGTTATAGATACAAAGAGAACAGCGATAGTCAAATGTTTAACAACTGTACGCTATATGCTGGCCTTAAAATTCCATACTGTTTCCATGACATCGCGAGAAACAGTTGAAAATCAACAGGACTTCAAGAGTATGACACAATATTGAACAGTTCAAACCATTAATAACGGATATCTCTGAAATGGGTTATGCCACAAAAAGCTACTTCAAATAAACTGTGTTTTTTTAAAGATATCTACATTTTTTGTGCAGTACGTTTACTCTATCGTAAACAAAATTATAGAAAATGCCTCCCTACACAGACGTTCCCAGGAAATTCAATTCATACGTTTTATTACTTTACTACTACGTATAGTAAGTAGGGGAAGTATTGCATTCCACAACAAAATTCGATACCGAGATTTCACCGGAAATACACGTTTTGAGGCGCCCTTGAATTCAAATAATGGATTTTCGGATTTGGAGACACATCTCCGTGTGTGTGTGTCTCTGTGAACAGCATAACTCAAAAACGAAAATTCGGATAAATACCAAAGTTGGCACTTAAGTTCAGTATCGTCCAAAGATGCGACACGATTTTCAGGAAAATCCCCCCACACCAACTACCCTTTACATGGAACATTTTTCGAAAATTTTTATTTTCTAACGATTTTGATTAAAATGCCTTATATTATAGATATTTACATGACAAATAGAGTGTATATGTTGATTTTTTTCTCGGAATAGCCTAGGAAATCCTCTTCAATCGTAAGGGGTTTTGTAGAATGTTTTATAACTTGTAAATGATAAACGATAGACCAAAACGTACCACACAAAAAATATGTATCTCTTTAAAACACATAATTTACTTTAGTTTTTTTCTTCTTTTTTATAGCATAAGCCGTTTCTGAGATATCCGTTATTAAAGGTTCGAATAGTTCAATACTCGTCATTCTTTTAAACTCCTGTCCATTTTCAGTTGTTTCACGCGATGTCATGGAAACAGTATGGAATTTTAAGGCCAGCATATAGCGTCAGTTGTTAAACATTTGACTATCGCTGTTCTCTTTGTATCTAAAACGAAATGTGTAATGTAGCTGTTTCTGTAAACATTTATCTCAATTAAAATGTAGTAGAACACTAAGTTTGCTATTTATAAGGCATTGCGTTTAAAGTTATGCTGTTCATAGTCACACACAGAGTTTTTGTAATTTTATGGGACCTCAAAACATGTATTTTACGGGAAATATCGACGTCGAATGAGATAAAACCCTGGTAAGAGGTAAGTCGCATTAAATTTTAAGCCCTGCTGTGTAATCGTAAGCACGCTTAGGAATTAATGCTTTTATAAAACGGCTGGTATTAGCAGTCAGCCAATTACTGCACTAATAAAGGGGCTCTTTGTCATTATTGATTCGTTAACAAACTACGGCGTTATACGATAACGCAGCATTCGTTCAAATGCATTATAGTATATAAAAGACGCCATATTTGGTACCTCTATAATATCTACTTACGAGACATCTTTTAAAGCAAGTACCAATAAGTTGTTAAAAAATAACATCCTTTTTCGTTACCTACACTTGACACTATTTCTCCACATAGTCACCGCCGTTATTTAGGCACTTGTCGTAACGGAAAACAAGTTTTTGTGTGTCTTCGTCAAAGAATGATGCCGCCCATGAAAGCCAAATGTACATTTCTTGTTTCACATCATTGTCATTGAAATGTTTTCCCTCCAAGGAATTTTTTCAGATGAAGAAACAGGCAACACCAAATTCGGACTGTAGGGAGGGTGGTCGAATTATTCCCAACCAAATGATGGAATCAGATCTTGAGTTTGATGGCTTTCTGTCTGGGCATTGTATCTCATTATTGTTTCCCCATAAACCTTACACAGTTGGCGATGAATGTTTGCTAGCGTAACATTTCTGGGATTCAAAAAACGAGTCACTGATCTGACTTCACAGCCTGCAGATCGTTAGATTGTTTTGAACATTTCAAAACGCTTTAACAACAGGAAAACACAACGTGACGATCACTCACAGATGCGTCTGGCTACCTAATGAACGGAGGAAGTGATCGCGCGTTCAAAATTGCGACTTCAGCGGCAGAATATTAAAACGGTACTTACTTCACAAACACGCCTCGTATATAAAAGAGCTTCGTCTATTACGAGGTTTAAATCTGCGTATTGAATACAAATCCACGCCGACGCAACGAATCCGATCAAAATTCGTAGTTAACTTTTGATTCAAAGCAAGAAAAAAAACCCTAATGTGTTGCATTCACATGGCTTTCTCTACTCTTCTACAACCGTTCTTACAAAGCCTTATTCCTGTCTACTTGTTGTTAATAAAAACAAACCTTCTCAGATATATAATCTATAGCGACTCAACGGCAGTGGCCCAAGTTATCAGGAGGTTAGCATCAGGCAGTGTAGAGGTAAACAGAGATAAGTAGCGCACTCGTGCAGCGTAAACACGGAAGCGCTATCGTCGGAAAACTGGAGGTTTCCCCTTCTAGAATGTTCTGGAACTCTAACCAGCTGTTATATAACCGAGCGCTTTTGCCAGTCAGTTAGTGAGTGCCTTTTTGTTGCAACGAAAACTGCTGTTCTGCGAGCGAGTTTTGTGACCACTGCTGTGGCGTGCAGTGAGTGCTGCGTCCACGAGATATTGGAGAAGTGAAGTGATTGTGAAAATAAGAACTTGGAGAAGTTAAGGTAGGAATAAAATAATAATCTAATGTGTTACACTCACATGACTTTCTCTACTCGTGTGCAAGCTATTTTTACAAACGCTTATTTTCCGTGCTTCGTGTTAATCGAGATGTTAATCTTATTGCTAATATTGCTATTGGAAAATTCAAACAAACAACGAGGAACATCTCTGAAATGGTTCACTCCATAAATAAATGTATAGGACATAAATTGTGTATTTTAACGAGATCTACATTTTTTGTGTAGAGACATTTCGTCTATCTCTTGCGGTTTACCAGTTATGCAAGTGTCATTCAAAATGAAGAGGGCTTTTGGGGACAGTCCCAGATAATTCAAAACATACATTTCAGTTACTATAAACATATCTTAAACATGGTATTTTAATCAAAATTGTTAGCTATTTTTGAGAAACTAAAACTTTTCGAAAAATGTCCCATGTAAAGCGTAGTTGCGGTGGGGAGATTTTCTTGAAAATCGTCGTGTCGCCTACCTGGAAGATGCTAAATTCAAATACAAAGCTTGGTATTTATCCGACTTCTCGTTTTTGACTTATGGTGTTCACAGACACACAGAAAACACACACATCTTTCGAAAAATGCTTTTTTTTATTCAGGGGGTCTCAAAACATATATTTCCGGTGAAATCTCGGTATCGAATTTTTGGGTGGAATGGAATACTTCCCCTACTTACTGTACGTAGTAGAGAAAGTAAAAACTGGACAGTCACTACGTATACAGAGTAAAAAAGAATGAAGCAAGGTTACGTATTTATTCTGAGTAAATAATTGAAGATAGGTGAACGAATCATACAGCGCAACTCTCTTAAGTTCTATTCGTAATCAGCGCTGTGCACTGGTTTTGTTGGACTCTACTAGGAGCGCTTGTGTAACAATGGCATCTGATCGGGAGAAATCATTATGTTTGTTGTAGTTAGTCAAGACAGATTCCATCACAACAGTACAGCGATTTCATCAATTGTTTTCCTAAAAGTCCTCCATCTGGGAAGAGTATCTACCGTTGGTACCATAAGTTTCAAGAGACAGGTTCTGTGTGTACACGAAAAAGCCCAGGGCGTGAAATCCTATAACGCATGCGGCAGAAACTCGATTACTGGCTGGTCGTATGCCGTCTGACACGCGGTTCCCACATAAAAGTTTATGAATCTTTGTAATGTAAGTAAAACGTTGAGGGTAGTTCTGTATTTTGATGCCTCTTACACTCTCCTACCTTCAGTGGTTTATTCAGAGTAAATCCGTAAAGTTGTTTCATTCTTTTTGAATCACTCTGTATACTGTCTGAAAACTGCAAGCTACGAGTCGAACTGCTCTCTGCCGCAATAGAACCTCTATACATGGCCGGAAATACGCTGTTGGAGTGTGGCTAGACACGCTGGGTGCTCTATCTCGCCTGTTGATAAGGATGGGGTGGGCCCAGATTAAACAATCGGTGATACGGCATTTTCGAAACATTTACCTACTGTACTCTCTTTTTTAAAATAAATTTTGCATTCTGAACGGTGATTTTGGGGTTCCTTGTAACAAATCACATATATTATTTAAAATAATTTAAAATGTTAATGGAATAAATGACAATATAAACCCGCACAAACATTTATACATACAGTTGCGGCCTGTTTGAAAAACGGGTGTGGCACAGTTGTATTACTAAGATATTTAAATTGTCGGCATGTTGCTATGTCGCACAGAACAACGGCACGGAAAGACAAAGTTCCGTGGTTCAAAACCTAGGTATGGCATTGAAATGTTCAGTCCGATTTCTGTTACTGTTTTCTTACACGTATAGAAAACTTAACTGCCACTTCTTGAAAGCCTTACATCGGCGACATAGCCACGGAGTAACGGTCCCAGGTGGCGGTTGCAATGGGTCCTGTTCACCCGATAGAAACACACTTTGACGCGAGGTACGAAGGACCTAACAGGAAGTAAATGTGGGTAACCTATGCCACAGCCCCTAACAGAAAAAGGGTTCGGTATCGTGACGGAAGCTTGAGAGTCCCTAAATCTCTGTGTGATACAAGGGGGCGGAGCTGCAGTTGATTTACAACGCTGAGGCAAGATAAATGAACACCACTGGGAATGGTGCCAAGCCGGGGAAGTCGCAACATCCCTGTCCCTGACTCTCATTATTGGAATTGCAAATCCTCCAACGTCTGTCATTTGTCTTTTTTTCTTCTACTACTTGCTGCAAGTTTTTGAAGTTCGCAGCGCTGCTGACCTGAGTCCGGCAAGCAGGAGCAGCTTGTTTCTGAAATATGACGTCATCTTTTGTAGGATTTGGAAGTAGCAGAAAGTTGTCTCTCTTTGCCTGCCCCATGTTCAAACAGAATATAAAGTAGTCGCGGAGGCAAAAGAAGATACTTGACGGTATTAAAGGCTTCAAGACGGGAGGGGGAGGAGTGAAATTTTGGGAGGGTTTATAGCGACGTTCACGAGCAACCCAAGCAGATAGAAATTGCTGAACGTGCTCTGTTTTAAAACAAAAGACGCGTCTTAAACGATTCATCATGAGGCGATTTTAGATAAAAATAGAATACAAATAGCCCGAACCCTGTTTTGTGCGTTTGTGATGTCATAGAGTTGCAAATAAAATAAAAATCCATTCACATGACTCTTTCTGCCCACTATTCTTTATCTTTATGCAGCAGAACACCGCTTAACCTAATTAAAGTGGTCAGAGGCGTTTAGGATAACGCCTTTTTTCGGATAATCGATCGTAACTATTTTAAGCAGCGAAGGGAAAAATAATTGTATTGTAGCGTGTAATAATGCTTAATAAAAGACTTCTACTGCATACGGTATTAAAATACCCACTACAGTATTTACAAATACTATTTCATAAAATCAGTAATTTTTACTTTCTCTACTACGTATAGTAAGTAGGGAAAGTATTGTATTCCACCCAAAATTTCGATACCGAGATTTCACCGGAAATACATGTTTTGAGAAACCCTGAATCCAAAAAAAGCATTTTTGGAAACATGTCCCTCTGTGTGTGTCTGTGAACAGCATAACTCAAAAACGAACAGTCGGATAAACACCAAACTTGGTATTTAGGTTCAGTATCTTCCAGAGATGCGACATGAAGGTTTTCAAGAAAATCCCCCATCCCAGATTACCCTTTACATGGAACATTTTTCAAAATTTTTAATTTTCTCAAAAACGGCTCTAACGATTTTTTTTAAAAATATCATACGTTTAAGATATTTTCATGAAAAATAAAATGTATATCTTGAATTTTCTGGGAATGTCTCCAAAAGTATTCTTCATTGTGAACGACTTTTGCATAACTGGTAAACCATAAGAGGTAGACAAACTTTTGCTACACTAAAAATGTAGATCGCGTTAAAACACACAATTTATGTCATATACAATTTTTTGTTGTTGTTGAGTGAACAATTTTCGAGATATTGCTTGCTATTCCCTTAAAATTTTCAATACTTGTTTTCTGAAATGAGAATTCGTTATTCATTTTTTTTGTCTTGGATATGCAAAGAGTATTAATCTGTGGCAAAGAGAATGGTGCTGCACATAGCAACCAGCTATTAAGAGATATGTCTATGCTTAAAGGCTACTATACTTCTATATTGTCTTTGCAAATACAAAACAAGGGGAACACAGTACGCCTTAAGCGGTAGTCAAATATTTTTAGAACTGGTCGCTATGTGTAAAATGTAATTATCTTTGCATGTCAAAAGATCGTTTCTGCAAATATTTATCTCGATTAATATGAAATAGATGGAGAATAAGAGTTTGTAAAAATAGAGTTTGTAAAAATAGTTTGTACAAGAGTAGAGAAAGTTATGTGAGCGTAACACATCAGATTTTTTTAGTTTCCCTACCACGTATACTGTGACAATCTTGCCCCCACCTCTTAACAATGTTTTACGTGCATAATTCTAGCCCCTAGATTGACAGAGTACTTTACCTCCCCCAAAGTATGACCTTATATTTCCATGCTACACTACCGTTTTCTTATTGCCGTTTAATAGCACCAACAACTTAACCTTCGTCTCCATGTCGCTGATGAAAGCTCTCATATATGTAAATGTGTTCAGTTTAACCTCACATGTGAATAATTCCTCACCTCTTCCTCTCTAAGGTCGAATTATGACGTATTAGTCTAGCCTTTCCTTGTGTAACAATCATAGCGAAACTGTTTCATAGAGATAATCATAGAGATCACCAGATAGATAATAAACATAATTAATTGATTATTACTTTGTATGTCACTATTGTTTTTCAGGCCAGTCACATAGAAAACTGATACAGGCTGGGTGTAGTCAAAACTTACCTGAAGGTGGAAACCTTAGGGAAGGAAAAACACTAGGCGATCTAAAGGACGTACCACTTTTTATGCCCGACAGTGTATATATTAACTAGAGAAGGGATTGCGTTCCATCCAAACATTCGATACCGAGATTTCTCCGGAAATAAATGTTTTGAGTCCCCTTGAACCAAACAAGGAAGCATTTTTGAGAAAAGGTCCGTCCATCTGTGTGTGAGAGAGAGGGGGGGGGGAGAGAGAGAACAAACTTAATATTTAGATTTGGTACCTCCAAACATGCGACACGAAAATTTTTCAGGAAATTTCCTTACTGTAAACTACCCTTACATTGAACATTTTTCGAAATTTTGATTTTCTAAAACGTAGTTACCGATTTTGATTAAATATATTTAATATAGAATGTATTTACGTGACAAATAAAAACTTTAGTTTTCTAGGAATAGCGTTTAAAGTATTCTTAATTCGGAAGGGATTTTCTATAATCTTGTATGACTGTAAAGCGCCCAGCGAAAGACGAAAATTTACCACACAAGAAATGTAGATCTCTTTAAAATACATAACTTTGTTGTGCCATCAGCCATTCCGTTATTAATAGTTCGAATTCTTTAATACTTCGTCATTCTTTTCAAGTCTGTCACGTTGTTTCTCGCGATGTCATGGAAACAGTATGGGATTTTAAGGCAGCATATAGCGTCTAGTTGTTAAACATTTGACTATCGCTGTTCTCTTTGTATCTATAACGAAATGTGTAATGTAGCTGTTTCTGTAAACGTTTATTTGTATTAAAATGAAGTAGATAGGAAAATAAACTTTGGTAAAAATAATTTATATACCTACTAATAAACGATAGGGTAGAGAAAGCCATGTGAATGAAACGCATAAGATTTTTTTAAAGATAATTGTTCATACAGAAAAGATAATACACTAGTTTTATAGAATCGCTCATGTTAATGAAGACGTAGGACGAGATCTGCCGGAACACTTGTAAAAAGCTAATGTTAACTGGTTCCATTAGCTCGTAAGCCCAATAACTAATAATTTAGAGTTCCCAGTTGGGCAGTTCCATCACCAAGTTACGTCAGTGCGGCGCCGAGGAGCTCACGTTATTTGGCACAAGGCCTGGAGATGGTTCTTATTGATGATCACTGAAACAGGTGACTATCGTCACTAAGGAACCAGGGGTATGGATATTATAATACGAACATACTTGGTTACACTTGGCGTCTGATTATCCCCCTGTTTTATTCTTCTTTCTCTTCTTACTTAATGACGACCTGAGGTAACTAGGGCCCCTTTAACGTCTAACTCAGCATTATACTTCTATTTATAGATGTAGTTTATACAGCGAGATGGCGCAGGCGGTAGCACCTATGACTCGCATTTGGGACGACGTCGGCTCGATTCCCGCGGCCGACCTTTCTGACCTATGGGGTTTTCTCGGGTCGCTATGAGAATGTTGGGGAGGTCAATTATATCCCGCCCCCCAAGTTTCCTGTCCTCCCATTTCACCTCCTTTCTTATTTCACTTCACCTTTCATCTGCTTTGATTGTTTCATGGTTGCAAGTGTCCGCGTTGCATGGCGGGAAAAAAGGAATGTTCTCTGTCGTTCCTCGGAATGCGAGCGGTTTCCGAGTCCCGGGCCCCCCAGTGGTATGTGCATGCCTTTAGGGGGGGAGAACCACGGGACCGGAACTGACAACTTAGTCCGCACGCTCAGGCCCCGAGAGTAAAAGACGCGGGGTTTTCCATTAGGGCAGCACCTATTTTATATCCTGGGTGGCCGAGATGGTGTCAGGAAAGCATCCTCGCCTCGTTTCCTACCACAAAGGGAAAACCCTATCAGGGAAGACTACCGAAGAACCTTTGTAGGGCCGACAGTATACCTAGTTACCGTCTACCAGCTCTCACTCATGGTTGGTGCCGGAGATCATCGGCGTCTCACAACCCCGCCTGGGCGGAAAACCACACAGGCGTACTCAATCTCCCATGGGTATCGGGAACCACTGCCCCGCCGAGTCCAACCCAATTCGAACAACTCCCTTATGGGAGGGGCTCGATAGTTCGGTCCGGCGTACTTCTAGTAAAGTCAGAAGTACCACGAGTGCTAGGATCCGCAGCGCCCGCACCACAGCAGCTGAAGGTGTCGGAACCCCCCTCCCTCTACGGGGGGCAGGGGAGTCGGTTGTAGCAGTTGAACTCGGAGGTTTTAACCTGTAAAATGCTCTGTCACGCCTCCTGATACGGCCGCCTTCTTTCTCCCGTCAGCTCACCCCTTCCTCCCGGGGGTGGGGTTAGGGTCCTAGACTTAAAAAAGCGTCTCCTTAGCTCGAGGTACTAAGTCCCCCTTCGCTGCTGGTCGTACGTCGTATACAACGGAGGAGGATACCTCGCGCACTGCTATAGAGGGCGCAGCCTAACTCAGGTTACTAAAAAACAAAGATGACACTTTATGTTTTAAGTTACCCCAGAGATAGAAATCGTAGAGGGTTAGGTCCGGGGAGGCACGAATCTCTACTAATAATTCTGTCCTCAAACACACTTTCAATTGCTCACATCGAAATTTTGACCGTATAAGCTGTTGCAGAGTCTTGTTGAAAAAAGAGCAAAATCACGCTCCCTGTCTGTTAATTCTTTAAAAACGGGGGGCAAAATTGTACAAGACAAGACCACAAACCCTGGAAGAAGTAAAACAAAATATCCGCCAGGAAATTGCCAGCATTTCTCAACGTGAACTACGGGGAGTGATGGATAGTTTCCTAAAGAGATGTCAAACATGTAAGGACAACGACGGTGGCCTGTTTCAGCATCTCCTTTCATAAAGTTGGTAAGTAAAGCCTTTAAAATTAGTTTTAAAAATGTTGTATGGCTTCATCCGTGCCTTTCTAAGATAGCTGCAGACGGCAACGGGCACCGAGGACGTGGACAGGAAAAACACCGCCCAGCCGGTTCGTAGTTTTTTTTGGCTCTCTCTGTATTTCTGCAAAGGTTTATCTCGATTAAAATAAAGTAGATATGAAAATAAACTTTTGTAACAATAATGTGAATAGTCTGCAATAAGCCCTAGATTGTAGTGAAAGTCATATGAATTTAACACACAAGGTTTTTAGGATTAAGGTAGTCTTAAAACGTGTATTTCTGGTAAAATCTTGGTTTTTACTTTCTCTACTACGTATAGTAAGTAGGGGAAGTATTGCATTCCACCCAAACATTCGTAACCGAGGTTTCACCGGAAATATATGTTTTGAGACCCTCTGAAACCAAACTTGGTATTTAGGTTCAGTGTCTTCCAGAGATGCGACACGAAGGTTTTCAGGAAAATCCCCCCACCCCAGATTACCCTTTACATGGAACATTTTTCGAAAATTTTAACTTTCTGAAAAATGGCTCTAACGATTTTGATTAAAATACCAGATATTTAACATAGTTTCATGACAAATAAAATGTATATCTTGAATTTTCTGGGAATATCTCCAAAAGTATTCTTATTGTGAACGACTATTGCATAACTGGTAAACCATAAGAGATAGACAAACTTTTACTACACAAAAAATGTAGACCGCGTTAAAATACACAATTTATGTCATATACATTTTTGTTGTTGAGGGAAGCATTTTCGAGATATTGCTTGTTATTCCCTTAAATTTTCCAATACGTATACTTTTTCTCAAATTCGTTATTCATTTTTTTTTGTCCTGACATACAAAGAGAATGGAATACACCACATAGCAACCAGCTCTTAAAACATTTGACTATCGCTTAAAGCCTACCAATTCCCCTTGCACCTACAAGAAAATTAGCAATAAGATTAACATCTCGATTAACATGAAGCATATGGAGAATAAGCGTTTGTAAAAATAGTTTGTACAAGAGTAGAGAAAGTCATGTGAGTGTAACACATCAGATTTTTTATTTTTCCTTTGAATACATGCTCTATGTGGTATATAATTAAGTAATCGGGAAAATGTATAGCTCTTATCTCAAACGTTTGTAGATATGTGAGTTTCAGATCTTTTTAAGGCGTTAAAAAATGTTAAATTTCTAGAAAGCAAAAAGCTGAATAGCTATCGAGTTTCTGATTTTGAAATAGGCACGATGACGTGGGATATTGACGAAGCAGCAAATGCTCCCATTCAATAAACAAGCGATAGCATTGAAGAAACCACTGTGCCAGTTTTTTACTCACTAGTGATATCAACACGATAGCAGTTTCACCATGAGAATTCCTTATCCCATTAGAGGTCAGGACCAAAACATGAGCCATTTAAACGCAAGCTACTTGAACAAACGAGCGCAAAACACATTTTAATGTCTTCTTACGTAATTAATTCCTTGCTTTGATCGCAGACTTTCTCCCTTTTTTGTTCTTTTGATGCTTTGCGTCCTCTTCAACTCATTATGACTTGTTTTGTTTGCTCTCCTTTGATTCATTTGTTGTTCGTCTTAAGCACCTTTTCGAGGATTAAAATTACCGTACAGAAATATCTTGCACGGAAATTCGGCAAACACAGCAATGGTTCATGTCTACAAAAACATTAATAAGAGGCTGAAGCGATCGTCAAATCTTTAATGCGACTCTGGCGTTGTAATTCCATACTCTTTCCATGACATCACAGAAAACAAAAGAATAGTGACTTAACACTCCCAAAAATATAATATCTTGTATTTAAAGCTAATTACATACTACGGTGGAACTCCTCTCCGTCGTCTTCCTTGTAGGTGTGGGTGTGAACTTGCTGTAAGAGAATGTCCTACAACACATCTATGTAGGCTCTATCTATCTTAACTCTAATGTAGGGAGTGGTCACCGGAGACGAAATGAAACATTTTAAGTTCACTTTAACTACAATTTATTTACATACTTATTCGCTACTAATTATAAATTCTATCCCACATGAAGTTCACCCCCCGAAGGAATTGTATATAGTCTGCGAATACCGGGGCTCTTCTTTATTTATACACCCCGCTAAAGACGACATTTTTCCTACACTATTTTACAGTAATATTGTGATTGGCTGATCACATTAGGTTCGTATGAGGGCATACACTCTCATTTCTCCCATCTTGAGGAATTCGGACTTCCCATTTCTGTCGCAACCGCGGCCTTTCGCTATCTCTTCTCAATCTCTACTCCTCTCTCATTCACATTCAGCCGATACCCTGTACTTCAATCCAGATGTCTCCGCCTGGTAGCGCTCGGCTTCAGGCACCTAAAATGCAGAGTTGCTTCCATTACATTTACCATACAACATATTTACACTTGTATAATATTGTTTACATTACTGCACCAGTGTTGACACAACAAAACATGTCGCTGAAATGTCGTCTCTAACGCTCCTCACATGTCTTATGACCTTCGGGGATTATCTCATTCCAGCAATTGATAACTGGACCCATTTTACATGTAGAGGCACCCAGCGGGCGGAGTCAGTTAACTCCGTCGGTAGGCTGATGAAGATGGCATTTGAATGAGAGGACCTACAGCTTATACCGTGCGCTCCGAACCGCGTTGGGCCTTGGGGATACTCCAGTAAGAGATGAAGGCATGGATAGGGCCGACTTAAAATCGCTACCAAGAGTCGGTAATCGAACCCCGGACCCTCAGTGCGAGAGTCGGAAACGAAACTACAGCACTACCCCGGTGCCTTCACTGAAACCGTTCAATACCATAAAACAAATATGATATGCTGCATTCACATGTCTCTCTCTACTCGCTCCCCTGCAAATTATGGTAACCCAGCGGTTGAGGGTCGAAGTTTATCGCGTGGAAGGCGATGTCCTTCAGTACTAACCGAATGGCCCGTTGGAGAGATGCTGTCACCCATCTTAAAACACCAGAAGCGCTATCAGGACATAACGGGATTTTTCTCGAAGCTTCTTTCCCCCGTCTCCTGCGAACATTTTGGAACTCTCCGAGCGTGCCTGCGAGTGAGATAGTGAACTGTTGTTCTGCTTGATGCCACATAAAGTGCTGGTTACTCAATTGTGTGCTAGTGCGATTAGAGAGGTCTTGTGTTCGATGCCTCAGCGAGAGTGAAGCTGAATGAATAATAGGTCTTTTCGTGCCTATTTCGAGCGGTAGCTCGTTTCATAATTTTCATACCAGCGTCTTAATTATCATTATTGTCTTGTTGCATACGACTGTTTTTGGTCGACCCCACTATAATTTCAAAGCTTTGAGTTTGTTTGGAAAAATACTTTACCTTATCAAATGAAGTCAATTTATTGGAATATTAAAATTACAATAAACAGAATTCATTTTATTTTAAATACATAATTGTTTATTTGGGGAAAGGATCCCAGTGGACTGCTGCTTTGAAGGTGTTAAAAGTATGGGAGTAAGGTCATAATGAGTCGCTCAAGTACAGAGTGAGCCAAAAGACTCCGAACTCCCTGCGCGGTGTTTTTTCCTGTTCGCGTCCTCGGCGCCCGTTGCCGTCTGCCGCTATCATAGAAAGGTGCGGATGAAACCATACAATATTTTTAAAACTACTTTAAGGGCTTTACTTACCAACTTTACAAAAGGAGATGCTGAAACTGGCCACTGTTGTTGTCCATAGATTTTTGGCACCTCTTTAGGAAACTATCCATCACTCGCCGTAGTTCACGTTGAGAAATCTCCTGGTGGATATTTTGTTTTAATTCTTTCAGGGTGTGTGGGTTTGTCTTGTACATTTTATGTTTTAAGTTACCCCGGCTGCGCGGCGTTTTTCCACTGGGCGTGTGGAAATATGATAAAAACATGATAACGCACTGCTGCTATAAACAAAGTCACGCTGTTTTGGTTTTGCTGTGCAGTGTGAAGTGCAGTTTTGAGTTGACGGTGATGTGATATAATTCAGTTATTACGAGTTATTTATTATTTTGTCCAGTCACAAAGTATATTATGCCTCAGTATATGTTTTCTACTGCACAGCGTGTATTTTTATTTATTTATGATTCGTATGTGTTAACTCAGTCAGCTCGCCAAGTGAAAGTACGATTTGCAGAAAGGTTTGCAGGTGTAAAAGTTCCAGGCCGTACAACAATCCATGAACTTTACAGTACATTTCAGGCCACAGGAAGTGTTCAGGCTAAGAAATCTAAAAGACGGCGTTCGGTTCTTACCAAAGAAACATTAGACGACATCGGTCATCATTTGGAAAATTCCCCCCCCAAAATTCCATGATGGATAGTTTCCCAAAGAGGTTTCCTAAAAATGTATGAACAACGACGGTGGCCAGTTTCAGCATTTCTTTTTATAAGGTTGGTAAGTAAAGGCTTTAAAAGTAGTTTTAAAAATGTTGTATAGTTTCATCTGCGCCTTTCTATGAAAGCGGCAGACGGCAACGAGCGCCGAGGACGCGGACAGGAAAACTCCGCGCAGGCGGTTCGGAGTCTCTTTGGCTCACCCTGTATTATGGATGCCGTAACAGTTGAGTTACGTCACTGTAACCAGCGTGTTATATTGTGGTCGACCAACAACTTTCTTACACGAGGGTTAATAAAAGGTTTTGGTTTCTTGATGCATACATCTAATAGAATTAGAATGAAGGTTTTTCAGAGATTTTGAAACTCTTTCGTTATATACAGATCTGCAGTATTTTAATTAAAGAAACAAATATTATATTCTGTGGAGTAACAACAGTTTTCTACTCTATGGCTCTCAACTAAAGTCCAGGCCTTCTTCGCAGGCATCTTATTTTATAACTCTTATATGTTTGTACTCAAGTAAAAGGGCTTTGTAAATCCTTTTTAATATTTTATTAAATTATGAAATTGAATTAGCAGGTGCTTGAAACCCCATGTTAGTCGGAACGAATTGGCCTTTTCAATGATAAAAGAATTATGTTTCTGTATCATCCGGACTTGTGTAGAGCATGGATTCGCTTGCTTTCGATATATATTCCGTGGACCTAGGTTGCTTAATGAAATTATGGGCGGGTGGAACAAAGTGGCGACAGATCTCTACGGAGATATCTACAACAGAAGCCAGTGTTCCATTGTCCAGTAACAATTAGTGGAGTTGTAACAGTCCAGTCGAGTCGAGTTGGAATCACGTAACTTCCTTGACCTTATTCACTCTCCCCCGACTGCTGCCGTTTTTTCTCGCCTGCTCTCTTCTTATCTTGACGGTTTGCATTAGCGGTTGTAGATTTGAGGTTCCTCTGACAGACCAGGAGCAATGACCTAGCCCAGTTGTCTTGCCTCTCGAGAAAGTCATTATGGTTTTACAGGTCTCGTAAACCGTTTGCTGCCAGAAACAAGTAGTAGTGGGACGTCGTAATTCTTCTGTTCAGATTTATTGTCTTCGTTAACTCTCTTACGATCCATTCATCTCATCTTTTTACTGATTTCAGCTTCATAACTCGTAAAACAATTTCTGATGTGTTACATTCATATGACTTTCTCCACCCATTATCGTTTATTACATCATGTACCACGTACAAAGAAGGTAAAGAAGGCATTTCATTCCACCCAAAATTTCGATAGCAATATTTCACCGGAATTACCTATATGTTTTGACGCACCTTGAACCCCAAAAAACCCTTTTTTGTTATCTGTGTATGTGTGTGTGTGTGTGTGTCGAACAGCATAACTCAAAAACGAAAAGACGGATGAACACCAAACTTGGTATTTAAGTTCAGTACTTCCCAAAGATGCGACAAGAATATTTTCAAGGGAATTGCCCCACCCCAAATACCTTTTATATGAAAATTTTTTTCGAACTTTTTTATTTCCTCTACTTCGTATAGTAAGTAGTGGAAGTATTGTATTCCACCCAAAAATTCGATACCTAGATTTCACCGGAAATACATGTTATGAGACCCCCTGAATCAAAAAAAAAAAGCATTTTTGGAAACATGTCTGTGTGTGTGTGTCTGTCTGTGAACAGCATAAGTCAGAAACGAACAGTCTGATAAACACCAAACTTGGAATTTAGATTCAGTATCTTCCAGAGATACGACATGAAGGTTTTCAAGAAAATCCCCCCACCCCAGATTACCCTTTACATGCAACATTTTTCGAAAATTTTAGTTTTCTCGAAAATGGCTCTAACGATTTTGATTAAAATATCACCTGTTTAAGATATTTTCATGACAAATGAAATGCATATCTCGAATTTTCTGGGAATGTCTCCAAAAGTATTCTTCATTGTGAACGACTTTTGCATAACTGGTAAACCATAAGAGATAGATAAACTTTTACTACACAAAAAATGTAGATCGCGTTAAAATACACAATTTATGTCATATACATTTTTTGTTGTTGAGCGAACCGTTTTCGAGATATTGCTTGTTATTCCCTAAATTTTCCAATACTTTTTCTCAAATGGAAATTCGTTATTCAATTTTTTTTGTCCTGGACATGCAAAGAGAATGGAATACTCCACGTAGCAACCAGCGCTTAAAACATTTGACTATCGCTTAAAGCCTACCAATTCCCCTTGCATCTACAAGAAAATTAGCAATAAGATTAACATCTCGATTAACATGAAGCATATGGAGAATAAGCGTTTGTAAAAATAGTTTGTACAAGATTAGAGAAAGTCATGTGAGTGTAACACATCAGATTTTTGGATTAAAGTTTTATATATTAAAGATATTTACATGACAAATAAAATTATATTCCGTAAGAAAATTTATATAGTTTTGTATTACTGGAAAATGTTAAGCGATATATGAAAACATACTGTATAAAATATGTTGTATCTTTTTAAAACACTATTTAAATAAGATTTTTTGTGGCCTAAGCTATTTCCGAATTATATCCGTTATAAATAGTTCGAATTGTTTAATACTTAGCCATTCTTTTAAAGTCCTGTCTATATTCAGTTGTTTCTCGTGATGTCATGGAAACAATATGGAATTTTAAGGCAGCATATAGCGTCCAGTTGTTAAACATTTGACTATCGCTGTTCACTTTATATCTATAACGAAATGTGTAATGTAGCTGTTTCTGTAAAGGTTTATTTGGATTAAAATGAAGTAGACAAAAATAAGCTTTAGGAAGAAGAGTATGTACACCCAGAGTAGAGAAAGTCATGTGAATGTGGCGTATCAGAATTTTTTATTACAAACTTCATAGATTTTCTTAGTTTAGATTAGATTGCATTCTGCGAGTTCACCAGCAACCATAAAGGATTGTGAACATAGAGCATGTCAAGGAAATGTACAACAATTACATATAAACATAAATATTACACAGAATATAGAACATTTGAAACAAATAAGGTGTAATTTTGTACAAAATCAAATGCCTCCCTACCGTTATAAGGCTAACATTATACGAGGGCTGATCAACAAAGACTGAGACTGATTTTTTTTCACAGATGTTAATTACTCCAATTCAATGTTTAAATGATCTTTTTCAAAGTAGTCCCCTCCTACTTCAATGCACTTTTTATAGCGTATCTGCTAGTCCTTGAACACGTGCTGCAGACTATTCTTTGTCAGGTCCTTGAGAATCGCCTCACTTTTCTTGAGCACTGCTTTAGAGTTCTCAAATCGAATACCCCTAAGCTTTGCCTTTAGTGATGGGAATAAAAAAAAGTCAGAATGCAAGATCGGGGCTATAAGGTGGATGTGGTACACAGGTAATGTTGAATCGAGCCAGAAACTGCATGACTTGATTTGCGACGTGAGGCCGTGCATTGTCATGATGAAGTCGCCACTCAGTCCGAGAAAGCTCTGGTCGTTTCTTTGCAATGTGCTTCCTCAGTATAGCCAATACTGACGTGTAGTATGCTGCTGTAACAGTAGTGTGAGAGGGAACTGCATGCTGATAAATCATTCCATTACAGTCAAAAAATGTGATCACCGTCACTTTCCCTGCAGATGGAACAACTTTTGCCTTTTTTGGTGTTGGAGAACCTGGCGATTTCCACACTGTGGTGGCTTGTTTTCCTTCAGGATCATAATGATGCAGCCATGACTCATCACCGGTGATAATCGATTTAAAAAATGCATCACCTCTATTGTCTGGTATGCGAAATGCACGTAGGGTCTACAAAATAGAGCATTACTACCAACCTACCAATACGAGAGTGCTGCCGCCTACCAACATTATACATAAAAACCCGCTCTTTTCAAACATTTATGTTACAGATACGAAACTATCACGGAAGCTACAGGAAAAAATCAGTCTGTCTTTATTGATCAGCCCTCGTATTTATAGACAAGAACAGTTATTTTAACTTTCACTAGGCTTGTAGCTTTGTTCGTCTCATCATTTTGTTCTATTTGATTTGTAATGAATAGCATTTACTGTCAGGTCTTAATACATACATTTAATAGCTTCGTTAATTCTAGAGCAGGCAATTGGAAAACTGGCACTTGTCATTAGTATTTAGTAATACTACTTAGAAAGCTATATATGCATTATCTTCAGGATAATTTGTCATTCAGATAATCTTGTACAGAATAATATGCTTTTAAGCATAGGTACTCTTTTAATAGCAACAGGAAACCAAACAGCAGTTTTAAGTATTTCTAAGTATTACAGCTACTTAAACGCAAATTAATTGTTGGAAATCTTGAGTTTTAATCTTCTGAAAAGCTGTTTTCGATGCAACCGTGTATGTTATGGACCCAGGGCATGAAATGGATGCTGTAGTTCATTATTAGCGTGTTAACCTGAACGTATTTGTTTTCATTATACGAGAGGTCAGCAGATAACCTATTGTATGTCACGGTGGTAAAGCGAACTTATCGGCTGGCTGTAAATTACCCCCCAGCAGGCTTATCGCAAGGGTGAGAATTACTATAAGCCTCACAATTACTCGTGAATTATCTTCCATGTTAATGTCGTTTTATCTACCACCACTATCCGTATTTGTTTGCTAATTTTGGAACTACATTAGGACATTTACTCTCTTAAGCTTGACAAAAACAACCTTTAGAAACGTTATAATTAACTTGCATCGAAAAAAAACATAACGTCTACAAACAATCTGAGATATATTTTCGTTGTTTTTTTGTTTTTTTTTATTTTCTCATAAATGGCTGTAACGATTTTAATTAAAATGTGGCACAGCATAAATGACCAGCACAGATTTATTGCGGCTACCACCCCTCCAGAAGCAAGGGACGAGGTGAAGGAACCACAGGAGGCAACAGGACATAGGCAGCCAGGGCACAAATACGCGCGGAAGTCCTAACATGTTTAAGCTCGCAGACCCGTCCCACTGTTAGTCGCCGGCCGAGAGAGAACGAAGAACGATCCAACATTCAAGCAGCCCTCTGGTGTCCACGGTGAGTGCTGTTTCCATTGAGCATATATCCACACCATGAAACCTAGAAGCACAGGTTCCTTCGAAGGTCTACGTGGGCAAGAACTTAAGCTCAAGCCCCCTCCTATGAGCCAGGGTTAGCGCATCCGAGCGGCTCTCGTATGGTGGGGGTTTCCCATGAGGCCGAACATTGTTTCCTAAAAAGGCCCTCCCGCTTTCGCGGCAAATGGAAGTGGATACGCGACTTACGCGCGTCACCCTAAATAGGGTGACTCGAAAACCTCGGTAGGGCCGAGAGCAATCTAGCAAGCCGTCTACCGGCTCTCCAGGTCGGTACCGGAGGACATTGAGGCGTCTCACAACCCTGCCTGCATAGAAAACCCATACAGTCGTTCCCAATCTCCCATGGGTATCGGGAACCACTGCCCCACCGAGTCCAACCCAATCCGAACAGCTCCCCAACGGGAGGGGCTCGAATGTCCGGCCCAGCGTACTTCTATACCCCATCAATGAGATCTTTTATTAACGGTGTTTGGTCAGCACGTATATATGCCTGCCCTAGTTATGCCTCACGTGTTGTGGAACCAAGTTTGATGCATATATCTTGTTCTTGTTCTAGGTCAGTTAATCACTGGAATAGCAGCTCCATAGTTGACGGAAACTATGGCGGTGAAGGAATGTTTTTTAGAAGCAGTGTCAGCACTGGCTTATTAACTCGGTCAGTTTTAACAAGAAAAGCTTAGAATAAAAATCTGATGTGTTACACTCACATGACTTTCTCTCCTCTTGTACAAAGTATTTTTACAAACGCTTATGCTCCATATGCTTCATCTTAATCGAGATGTTAATCTTATTGGTAATTTTCTTGTAGATGCAAGGGGAATTGCTAGGCTTTAAGCGATACTCAGATGTTTTAAGCGCTGGTTGCTATGTGGCGCATTCCATTCTCTTTGTATGTACAGGACAAAAAAAAAAAAGAATGAATAACGAATTCCCATTTGAGAAAAATTATAAGTATTGGAAAATTTAAGGGAATAACAAGCAATATCTCGAAAAGTGTTCACTCAACAAAAAAAGTATATGACATAAATTGTGTATTTTAACGCGATCTACATTTTCTGTGTAGTAAAATTTTGTCTATCTCTTATGGTTTACCAGTTATGCAAAAGTCGTTCACAATGAAGAATACTTTTAGAGACATTCCCAGAAAATTCGAGATATACATTTTATTTGTCATGAAAATATCTTAAACATGATATTTTAATCAGAATCGTTAGCCATTTTTGAGAAAATAAAAATTTTCGAAAAATGTTCCATGTAAAGGGTAGTCTGGGGTGGGGGGATTTTCTTGAAAACCTTCGTGTCACATCTCTGGAAGATACTGAAGCTAAATACCAAGTTTGGTGTTTATCCGACTGTTCGTTTCCGAGTTATGCTGTTCACAGACACACACACACACACACACACACACACACACACACACACACCCAACATGTTTGCAGAAATGCTTTTTTTGGATTCAGGGGGTCTCAAAACATGTATTTCCGGTGAAATCCCGGTATCGAATTTATGGGTGGAATACAATACTTCCACAACTTACTATACGTAGTAGAGAAAGTAAAAATGAAGTATGCATTGAAAACTGTCCATAGAACAGTGTGTGTTCTTTTACAGATATCGTCGCAACTTGATCGAAATTAGAATGATGTAAGCCAATCGTTCGTTGAAAAGTATCCGCATTCTAAGCCACCATGCAAGCAAGCTATCTATAAATTAAATCAAAGATTCGAGATGACAGCTGCGTTCTGTTGCCGAGTTACCACGCAGTGTCCGTCCAAAATTGCTGAGGGAAGAAAATCTCCAGGTGGCTGCACAGGCATTATTCAGTCACCCAGGAAATCAGCAAGAATTTCATGTAAGGAGCTACAAATTTCTGACACAAATGTAAGGAGAATGATAAAAACTTGCATATGAGGCCTTGCATGTCAACATTGCTACGCAATAAACGTGGGTGAAGACGTGTAACGTGGTCTGGAGTGAAAGCGATCCTATCTTTTACAAAACATTTTTGGCTCAATGAAGCATATTTAAGTTAAGTAGAAGAATTAAAAAACGTAATTGTCTGTAGTGGGCTTTCGAAAATCCACGAGTTGTAATTGAGGAAGCATTGAATGTAGCTGGAGTTAGGTTTGGACATCTGTGTGCAGCGAAGAAGTGATAGGTTCTTGGTTCTTCAGCGGGAGCGTGACTGCGAATGTTAACAAGTGAAGTTATGGTAAAATTAGACAACAGCCCTGTGTTTGAAGCCGTATGAAACAACCTTGTTTGGCAGCAACATGGTGCCCCACCGCACTATAGATTAAACGTACGTGCATTTTGAATAACCATCTTAGAATGGATAGGAAGACGGGGTACAATCAATTGGCCACCGAGATCACCATACCTCATGCCATGTTATTTTTCAATGTATGGAATTTTGAAGGACAAACCTTACAGTATTTGCGGCAATTGATTGAACAGCAATTTGAAAATAATGTAGTTAATAATGGGAAATAGTGTGACATCAGCAAATCAGTGTTGAAACGATGTCATAAATGCATAGAAAACAATGGAGACTACTTTGAACAATGTCTTTAGTTCTTTTGTAAAATTGTTGTAAACTACAGAAAATAATGAAGTTGCATTTTCGATTAATTGACCGATGCCGCATCCTGTACATAGGTAGGTACACATCGCGCGCCAGTGCCAGCGCAGTTCGGATACCACCCGCCAGGAGGAAGGGATGAAGTGAAGGAACCACAGGAGGCTGCAGACCACAGAGACGCACGGAAGTCCCTAACATTTTAAGCTCGCTGACTATCGCTTTATACTGCAATTATTGACAGGAAGATATAAATAAACAATTAAATAAATGATAGTACGATAGAGAAATAATTACAATAAATAATTTCTGTGTATCAAATCAATGTGTAATGAACCTGAGTTAGATTTCTCTTGAGAAAAAGGTCATTAGCGAGTCATGTTAAAGAAAATCTTTAGTAACAACCGAGTAGCGAACGCATTAGCATAAAGATTTCCTGGAATGCAGTTAGAGTTGAATTCAGTACGTTTTCAAAGTCACGTACACAAGAATTCTGTAAATGAGAAAGGGAATTAAATTATGAAATTTGAGTAGGCACCGCATAGAGAGTCATATATGAATACATGGCGTTTTAAGATTGGATCACGTGAGTAGGAACGTTGGTAGGGGTAGCAGTAGGTAGGCTGAGCTTAAGAAAAGAGCATGCATTCGAAATCAGACTTGCTTCCTAATTATATGACGTACTCGTGTGACGACGTTTGTGATTATTGAAGGTGTTGCAGCCCCACTGCTGGAAGTAGATTGTATTGTATGTTGCACCTCGTTTAGTACCGTTTTAGACCACGCACGTAATCGATGCCAATTTTGCGGGAGATTGTTTCTAGGAGTGTTCGCCCCAACATACGGTACAAACTTTCCGGTGGCCTTCGCCCCACGTTTAACAATCAACTTTTTATTTTAATGTTTATTTATGTATATGTGTATGTATACCTCGGCTGCGTCATTAGTAATTTTTAGAGCACGTAACTCTTAGCAGGGTTGGTACGGCTAAAAACAAGGCTTACACAAATTATAATTGTATTGTACTTTGTTTATTAATCCTTCACACGGTTAAACAACACTTCACTGATATATCCTACTATGGAGCTGTGAGATTACTGTTAATTGCACTTTTTAACACGTCACACACTGATCACGTACCGTACCGATCGGGTACGCAATCTTGTAGCGTCCGCCTGAATTTCTACATTTCCTCTATTTCAAGTCTCATTAGCTAATCCTACTCCAATAGAATACTTTTATTTAACTTAAAGCTTTTTCTAGTTTTTGATTGGCTATTTATAAACTGTTTTAAATATTGCATTACTATTGTTACAATAATTATTAGTAGCCTTTATTAAACTTTCTAATTTATTGTTGTCTCAAGGTTACCTCATTGTTAGCAACTTTCGGCTTCTACTTTATAATTCTGTTTGCTACGGAAGGCAGCTTGCTTCTACTCTCACAGCTCCTACATTGTTAACTACGTAATAAATTCACATAACATTATTATACACGTACATAACAATATAAACAATATATAATGACTGTAATATACACTTTATATATTATTATATACATATTGCTTTAAGGCGGGCTGTTATTATATTTTATATTATATAATTAGACTGATATTATTTAAGTGTTAAAAATACTGCCTCATTATTCGTGTGGTAGGTATATAGCTTCATTTTAGGTTGTGTAATGCCTATGGACGCGCATGGGTTAGATTTAACGGCTAGTGCAATGGATCTTTCGAGTAAAAGTTCTGCGACTTAAGAGAACCGACGCTTCGCATAGGTAATTATTATTCTAGAAATAATTTATTTCCTTAATTTAACAGTCGACGACTTTTTCAAACAAAATATTTGAGTAAACTTTAAAACTTATCAGCTAACTAAGCTAGTGTTATCCTTTCACATTTCACTCGCGCATACCTGAGACAAAGAGCTCATAGCTATACCACTTTAGCAGCTGGCGGACTAGACAACGCAGAACGAGCTAGGAGATGACATCGTAGAGCTCGACAACAAAGCAGGTAACACAAAATGTTACCTACTGTGTAGAAGAGTGAGTAGAGAGTCATGTGTATTGAACAAGAATTATACGATTGTTTCCTAGAATATCTTCGCCAGTAAATAAATAACCTCACAAAAAGTGGTGCTGAGTGTAGCATAGAGGAGTTGGAATCATACATACACGAGGGTTTTGCTGTTACTTCAGTTTAAAAGTCAGACAATGGAGTGGTACGTGGGGTTTTTCTCTGTCCGCGTGTCTGCATCAGACAGTTTAAAGCCTTTAACATGCGCCCAAACGAATATGGAATACAAAAATCCAGAAAAATGCGCCTTTGTTAACTTTCAGCGTCGTCCTGTAAAAACATTCCCTTCATTTATGCTCTGGATTGTATTATTGAACAAAGGCAACAACAAAGTAGAGGTAATTTTTAACACGCAACTTTTACTGCATTTTAAGAGCTTTACGCCTCGAGCTTTTTGTGCTGTTGTGTACGCCTTTAACTTTCTGTATCGCGCACCTAGTGGATGCAGCAATTGTATCTTTTCATCCAAACATTTAATGTCCTTGTTTCATCAGAAATACACGTATTAAGGTTCCTTAAAAGAAAATAAGTTTTTGCTTTCTCTATCACGAACTGGTGTATATAAAATATGGCCCATAATTGAACGTGGTTGTTTATATTAATACCGACAAAATTTACTCTGTATTCACTCTTAGGTTGATCCGCGTCAAAACAATCCCCAAGTGACCAGTGCACCGCTATAATGTATCCTTCCGCCATTTGGACTAGAAATACTGTCACACTTTCAGACCGTGTGGCGAGTACAAGCGACACGTAGTGCAAAAAAGAACAGAGTTCATATTTCGACAACTGAAGCGGTGACTACCATATTCTGTTAATGGTTAAAGGTGATCAGATTGATAGTTGCAACAAAAAAACGTTTGCACATATAATAATAGTTTTAAAATAAATGAGCGAAAAATAAAGTAACAGGAATGTGATAACCTAATTTTTTCGCTCTCTGGAAGCGGCACTTTATTAACTGTTGGCGGCTCATTTTAAAAAAATCTGATGTGTTACACTCACATGACTTTCTCTACTCTGGTACAAACTATTTATACAAACGCTTATTCTCCATCTACTTCATGTTAATCGAGATAAACCTTTGCAGACTCTTATCTTATTGCTAATTTTCTTGTAGATGTAAGTGGAATATATATTTACAAGGGCAATTTGGAAATACAGTAGCCTTTAAGCACATACATATCTCTTAATAGCTGGTTGCTAGGTGCAGCACCATTCCCTTTCCCACAGATTAATACTCTTTGCATATCCAAGACAAAAAAATGAATAACGAATTCCCATTTGAGAAAATAAGTATTGAAAAGTTTAAGGGAATAACAAGCAATATCTCGAAAATGGTTCACTCAACAACAAAAATGTATATGACATAAATTTTGTGTTTTAACACGATCTACATTTTTTGTGTAGTAAAATTTTGTCTATCTCTTATGGTTTACCAGTTATGCAAAAGTCGTTCACAATGAAGAATAATTTTGGAGACATTCCCAGGAAATTCAAAATATACCTACATTTTATTTGTCATAAAAATATCTAAAACATATGATATTTTAATCAAAATCGTAAGAGCCATTTTTGAGAAAATTAAAATTTTCGAAAAATCTTCCATGTAAAGGGTAATCTGGGGTGGGGGATTTTCTTGAAAACCTTCGTGTCGCATCTCTGGAAGATACTGAACCTGAATACCAAGTTTGGTGTTCATCCGACTGTTCGTTTCCGAGTTATGCTGTTCACAGACACACACACACACACACACACACACACACACACACACACACACACCACAGACACACACACGGACATGTTCCAAAAATGCTTTTTTTGGATTCAGGGGGTCTCAAAACATGTATTTCCGGTGAAATCTCGGTATCGAATATTTGGGTGGAATACAATACTTCCCCTACTTACTCTACGTAGTAGAGAAAGTAAAAAGAATTGTGCACTATTACGCGAATTGCATTCTTCTTAAAATCACTACATTTTTGCATCGCGTATTTCATATGCTTTCTTTTTTTCCCGGGTGTAACCACTTTTCTCGTTTCAGATTTTTCTGCACAAGCACTGTTTATACTTGTACTCGAAACACCAGTGAACTCAGAAGTTAATTTCACCATTCCTATCGCGGTGTGGTGGAAAACAGTCTTTGGGCGGTATTTGTAGCGGGAAATCGATGATCCTTGGGTCGTTGTTGCCTGTTGCAGTGTTCTTTTTCCTCGGCTATTGGTGCTCGTCGGTTGTTGAGTATTCCATTCCTAACTATCTCTAATTATTAAATCTTAGGTTATAGTGGGTGAGGAAAGTTAAAAATACACTGCAAGTTTCCCCTAATCAATGAAGTTTATTTCACACTTTGAATAATTATGGGCGGCTAGCTTTTCCCATTATTAGAATAATCCCACCACTTTAAATTAGTCTGGAGCCTAGCTATATTCACACGCACCACACCCTTGTGCACCCACGTGTATCTGTAGCACCTCGTGTAGACGTGACTTCTCGATGAGTTAGAATTAGAATAAGAGCGGGCTCTGAGGCTTTGCCTGTCCTTATATGCGGGAGCCTAGTGACGCTCACCTCCGCGTTTGAAAATGTAACGACGTTTCCTATTGGCCCTCAGGCCGTGTTACCCTGACATGTATGAGAATTTGTGGCTTCAGATTTGTGCACTTGAGCGCCATCATGTAGCGTTGTATCGCTTGGTGACAGGTACGGTCTTTATGATTTCTTGGAATTCTTGCTAGCTCGCCCGTGTCTTACAGTCAGCTCTGTACAAATGTTAGATGTTGAATATTTTAACAGTTAGTGAATTAAATTATTACTGTACAATTCTTATATGTATGGTTCCCCTTTCATATGTACAATCCCTCTATATATGTATCATATATCCCCTTTCAACGGAAAGTCTTGGATATTTCTCACATAACTTATAATAAAGATTCAACACTATTGTTTTTTCACCACTAGTCAATGATTTGCGCGACTAATGCTTTACGTAATTCGACAAGCGAATTCACCGTCCTCCATGATACTAAACACAACTGCTGATTTCTGGCTGTAAACAATATTCTGCGCCTACCCGGATGTAAGGTGACTCATACGAATTGCGTCATGGGACTTGTAGCTCTGTTTTACGGTATAAATCAGCGTTAAATAAAACCTTAGGTATTTATATAGAATATTATACTGTTTAAGGATAAATTCATTCAAAATTCAGAGATTAGCGTGGGACTACTTTCCTGGGCGCATTGCTACCGTGTTGTACCACGATGCACTGACCACATGGGTTTGTTTTAATGGCGGATCAATCTAAGAGTGAATATAGTGTAGCCTCACCCCCTACCGGTGTGACCAACTAATGAGTTTGAATTGAAGTCTGACACACATGTCTTAGCTTATGAACAAATGTCAGACCTGGGTGAGCGGCGAAAAGGGAGGAGTACGGAAACATTTAACCTAAATTGCTGGAAGGCATACTTCACAACGACGGTCCACACCAGGGGGCGTGTTTCATAAAGCTTACACTGATATTATTAGTAAGAAAGTAATAATATTAACTAATAGTATTACCAATCTGTTAAATACATTTATTAGTTAACAGTGTATTACCTAATAATATCAATATCCTTTACTAATAATATCGTAAGCATTCTCATAAAACAGCAAGGGTACTAAAACTGGCTAATTTTATTAGGCTCAGTTTCGAACTAAGTCCACAATATAATAACTGTATTACTAGAATCCACCTGAGTTGTTGCACAACAGTGCTCACAAAATCAGAGTGATGTGTAATTCTGACTCGATTAGCGATTAAGGTAAAGCTTCGCCATTTAAGACAATTTTAAGAGTAAGAGTAAACTATAAGAGTTCCAATTATAAGTACCTTCCGCAGAAAAGGTTGCTCTTGCAAACTGGTATCTTTCTTTCTTTTTAATTTTTACGAGGTTCTTGAGCCATAGCTGATAAACTGGGAACAATACAAACATACAATATTACATGAAAACTAATAACACAAACTCTATTACATTAACAACACGACGAGTTCAACAACCATTCTTATGTAGTAAAGGGTCTTTCAACAAGAGTGACCTATCTTTAACATGTGATAGCTGCCGTTGTTATTGAGTTACAGCAGTTCATATGGTTACAGTTGTTATTGACAAATAGCCATGGAACGTTACAGCATTCAGCAACGCGTAGAAATTGTGAAAATTTATTATCAAAATGGATCATCTGTTCGCCAAACCTTCCGTGTGTTGCGTGAAGTTTACGGTGTGCATAATCGTCCCTGCGAGAGAACGATTCGGCATTTGGTCGATACATTTGAAAGAAGTGGTTCTGTCAGCGATCAAAGAACGCTTGTACGTAATCGACGTAAGCGCTCCAACGAAAACATAGGCGCCGTTCGTGAGAGTGTGTGCGAGAACGGAAACAAATCAATTGCTCGTCGAGCAAGAATTGAGGCTTTCGCCGACCACAACTTGGCGAATTCTGCATCTGGACTTGAAGTTTCACGCTTACAAAATGGTGCTAACTCAAGAACTAAAGCCCAGCGACCATATTTTCGCTGACTGGGCTATGGAGTAATTGGAAGCTGACCCGGATTGTTGTCGAAAAATCATCTTCAGCGACGAAGCCCACTTTTGGATGGATGGTTGTGTTGACAAACAAAATTGCCGCTATTGGAGCAGTCGCAGTCCAATGCAGATACAAGAACGACCACTTCAGGTTACTGTGTGGTGTGGATTTTGATATGGTGGAATCATTGGTCCATATTTTTTTCCAAGATGAAGATGGAGAAGCTCTACTGTCAATGGAGAAAGATACCGGGCTCTTATAAGGGGCTATTTTGGCCCCAATTGAATGGTAAGGATCTCGGAACATCTGATTCCAGCAAAATGGCACCACATGTCATACTGCTCTCGAAACAATTGATCTTTTGAAGGAGAAGTTCAGAGGTTTCATCATTTTCCGTGGTGGTGATGTTAACTGACCACCGAGGTCATGTGATTTAACGCCGTTGGATTACTTCTTGTGGGGTTATGTTAAATCTCGAGTTTATGTCCACAAGCCAGAAACAGTAAATGATCTTATGAATAACATCACCCGTGTTATTTGTGAAGTTGGACTTAATTTACGTTCTTCTGTCATTGAAAATTGGGTCAACCATATACGCGCAACCCAACGACGTCGCGGCGGTCACTTAACTGATGTTCTCTTCCACACGTAATGACATTAATTGTGTTCCAAAATAAAAAATTAATAAATCTCTATCATTTATGGAACGTGTTTTATTTAAGTTCAAAGATGGGACACACTTGTTGAAAGACCCTATACAATAGCACTAAGGGAGAGAACACAGAACACCATGCAACAATTTCAAATAGCAATTTAATAATAATATTATAGGGGCTATCCAGAAAGTATACTCCGTTTTGAAATAAACATGAAACCGGTATATATAAAAACGTTTCATTATATACATCTGAAAACTAAAAGCATTTCTCTATTTTTCTACAGTCTCCAAACAGGTTCAAGCATTTGTCATACCTGTTTACAGCCTTTGAAATACCCTCTGCATAAAATTCTGCCGCCTGTGAGCTAAGCCAAACACTTACGTCGTTTTGAAGGTCTTCGTCATTGCCAAAGCGCTGAGCTACAAACCACTTTTTCAAGCCACTTTGAAACCCGGCGGAGGGCGATGGATTTTTTCGGGCGTAATAATACTTAACATGGCTTCCTTCGGAAGGGAAGTAAAGTCGGTGGTCTCTAGTCGTAGATTTACGACACGTAAAAGAACCTCAATCCTGATAAAGAGGCCTCTGAGCAAAATTACCGGTTTCTCACGCCCAATATAGAATGGAACGCTAAGGACCACAGTAGTTAAAGAGCGCCCACAAATAAAACTCAATTTAATTTAACATGAATTTCCAGCTTAATTTACCCACTGGATTGACGGTACTTTACCTCCCCCAAAGTAGGAGGAAATGCTGAAGAGTAACATTGCAACTTAAATGTTATATTTTCATGCTACACTACCGTTTTCTTACTGCAACAACTTTAGCTTTCGTCTCCATGTCACTGATGAAAGCTCTCATGTATGTAAATGGCGTTCGTTTAACTTCAGATGTGAATAATTCTTCACTCTTTTCTCTAGAATCAGGCATCTCAATACGTAGCTCTAGGGAGCCGACTTTACCTGCTCCACTCCCATTAGCGTCTGAGCAGCAGACCGGTTTGTAAATTCAGTGGCGTTTCCTGCAACTGCGCGGAGTAACTTTGCTTGATTTGAAGTGTTATAATGACATTGTTTCATGGAATTATATTACATATATGACATCATTATTATTAAATAGTACAATTAGCAATGTTCAATATGGCGAGATATGATTAATTTATGCATTGCATCCTAGGATGGATTATATAACCAATGAACAATAAAAACACGATAATTCGGATGTTAAAGGGCAAAATAAAAAAGTTATGAGTCTGATCAGCAATAGCAATAAATTACAGTACGATAAAACGTACTGGGCGTACATCCACAAACGTTGTGTATTTTAGTTGTTCCAATAAACGTAATATTTCTTCCCCTTGGTATTTTTCAACTGGTTCGCATGACAGGACGAATAATGGCGCTATAGATTGAACCTTTTTATATTTGACATAATATCCTCCATGGTAAATGAAAACCACCCGACAGAACCGCCGCTGCGGTGTGGGAGGGTATAATGATGTCAGTTTTTCCCCTTTGCTCCTCTTTCAGTTGCTCCCATCACGCTTATATACTAAACAGGCTAGCTCCCAACCGATCTGCTCAGTAGCTGACAATAGCTGCTCTAGATTATCTACGTCCATAAAATAAACAATAATCTGTTAAAGATTAATTTAATATTTGAAGTCTCTAAAACCAATAAAACCAACTGAGATTACTTCTACTTATGGCAAACACCTTAACTTCATGTGCCATGAACTTGTACAATGCTGTACCTATAAAAACTTGCAAAAATATAGAAGATTTTAAAAGAAAAGTAAATGAAATTTTAAAGAAGGAATATTTTGATTGGTAATAATAATAATAATGGCAGTTGTAAAGAAATCAACTCATTGTAAACCACTATTCAAAACATTTGGAATTCTACAAGCGCTGATCAATAGAGACTGAGACTGATTTTTTTTCACAGATATTTATTACTCCATTTCAATGTTGACATGATATTTTTCATAGTAGCCCCCTCCTAACTGAATGCACTTTTTATAGCATCTCCACCAGTCCTCGAACACATGGTGCAGGCCATTCTTTGTCAGGTCTTTGAGAATCGCCTCACTTTTCTTCAGCACTGCTTCAGTGCTCTCAAATCGAATGCCCCGGAGCTTTGCCTTTAGTGATGGGAATAAAAAGAAATCACAGGGGGCAAGATTGGAGTTATAAGGCAGATGCGGTACGCAGGTGATGTTGAGTTCCTGGACTTGATTGGCGACGTGAGGCCATGCGTTGTCGTGATGAAGTCGCCACTCATTCCGATGAAGTTTTGGTCGTTTCCTTGCAATGTGCTCCCTCAGTGTAGCCAATACTGACCTGTAGTACACTGCTGTATCAGTAGAGTGAGGGGAAACAACAATCTCAGCAGCTGTGTTGATGTTGACTTCAGTCTTAGCAGAAGCCGAAACACCAAGCCCACCTTGCTTAGCACAAAGGACTCGCCCTTCTTTGAAGTCCTTGAACCACCTAAACACTGTTGCACGAGGTAGTGCATCTTCACCGTATGCTTGCTTCAGCTTTTCGAAAGTTTCAGAGGCGATATGATTTAAAGGAAAACAAAATTTTATTGCACTGTATTACTCCTCGTGTCACCTCCATTTTGCGGTATGCGAAATTCAAGTAGGGTCAACAATGTACAGCAATACTACAAACCTACCAATACGAGAGTGCTGCCGCCTATGGAAATTATCCATGAAACCCCGATCTTTTCAAATGTTTATAGTAGAGACAGGAAACTATCAAGAAAGCTTCAGGAAAAAATCAGTCTCAGTCTTTATTGATCAGCTCTCGTACCATTAGCCTGTGAGTATAGTTTAGCTGTACTTTTAACCGTGGTTGACCACCCAGAAGTGTTCATAAAAAATTCAGACATACACAGCAAACAAACCAGAAATGGGTAGGACTTACACAGGTCAAGCAATAACCTACAAGTATTCCAAAAATGGGCTTACTACGATGGTATAGTATTATTTAATTCACTTCCATAATATATTAAGGAACTGAAAACTAATAAAAATAAATTCAAGTTAGCATTGAAAAGATATCTCATCCCTCACACCTTCTATACAGAGGAGGATTTCTTTCATTCAAAAAAATAACTGACTAAAAATGCTACCAAATTTCATAACTACATTAAGTATAAATAATATTGATTTAAATTTTTTTAGCTCTAACGTACTCTACATAAGAACTACAATTTATTTAAATACAAGTACACAATGTAATTATGTATATATCTACATCCTAGAGTAGACTAACTTTCTTTAAGCTGGTCTAGCTCAATATAGGGTCTATAGATTGATATCTTATGTTATGTTGTGCTGAAACATTGACATTTATATCACTATTTATGTGGATCATTTTGCCAATCCAAAATGCTCTTATACGAGGGCTGTCCAGAAAGTAACCTCCGTTCATGCATAGCACGAGAAGTAGTGGGAGTAGCGCCGCTATTTCGACATCAGCGTGCGCAGTGGCTCACTACGCTTCTAATCGCGCAAGGTGGAGCATAGTACGGTTGCGTGTTTGCTAGTTATAACCTAACATCATGAGCACCGAAGTGTGCAAAAGCCTAAGAAGAGCAATCCAAAACAAGCGTCGTGGTCTTCTGACATCTGGCATTGTGTTTTTGCATGACAACGATCGCCCTCACATAGCAAAAAAGACAAATGAACTTATGGCCAAGTTCAAATGGGACGTTTTTGACCATGCCCCGTACAGCCCGTACTTGGCCCGTAGCGAATTCCATCTGTTCTCGTACATGAAAAAAGTGACTTGCAGCTCGGCGCTTCGGCAATGAGAGCTTCAAAACACAGGTTAGCATAGCTCACAGGCGGCAGAGTTTTATGCAGAGGGTAGTGAAAAAGGTATGACAGGTGCTTGAATCTGTTTGGAGACTGTAGAAAAATAGAGAAAAGCTGTTGTTTTCAGATGTATATAATGAAACTTTTGTATGTATACCAGTTTCATGTTTATTTCAAAACGGATTTTACTTTCTAGACAGCCTCGTACTATAACATTATTATTAAATTCCTTTTTGAAATTATTGCATGGTGTTCTTGCGAGTTCTCTCCCTTAGTGCTATTGTACTATATAAGAATCGGTTGTTGAATTCGTTGTCTTTTTTATGTAATAGAGTTTGTGTTATTAGTTTTCATGTAATATTGTATGTTCAATTTAGACATGACTGTTTGCCCACCGTCATTTCATTTGTGTTGTTTCCTTTATGAGCTCTGGCTTAGGGAACCTCGTAAAAATTAAAAATAAATAAAGATGGTAGCTTGTAAGATCAACCTTTTCTGCAGAAGGTACTTGAATTAATAATTGGAACTGTTATAGTTTATCCTTGCCTTAAAAATTTCTTAAATGAACGAACATTTACTGGACTTCATCTATAATTGAGTCAGAATTACACACAATATTGGTTCTGTTGTGCAAACATACAACTCAGGGGGTTCTAGTAGTAAAGTTATTATGAGTGTGGAATATAATTATAAAATTGAGCCTAATAAAATTAGCCAGTTTTATTATCCTTACTGTTTTATGAAAAATATTACTGACATTACTAAAAGATATTATTATGTAATACACTGATAACTAATACTAACTAATAAATTTATTTAACAGAATGCTAATATTATTACATTCTTAATAATAATATCAGTGCAAAAACTTTATGAAACACGCCCCTGGTGTGGACGTCGTTGTGAAGTACGCCTTCCAGCCACTCAGGTTAAATGTTTCTGTACTCCTCCCCTTTCGCCGCTCACCTAGGTCTGACCTTTGTTGATAAGCCAACACGTGTATGTCAGACTTGAATTCAAACTCATTAGTTTAACCAAGGCTAGTGTCGAACACAGAGAGTTTCTGCCAACATTAAATAAATAAAAGTACTGTTGGAAACCGGAGGTATAGACACGTTTCCGTGTACTGGACTGCATCTATGTGTTGGTTAAAAAAATGAAGATACAAAAGTGTAGCGAACTCTCCCTAGTGAGTTCTAATCTTCCATGGGACTCAACAAGTGTGTTTTGCCCCCCCCCGCCCCGGCTACAACACCAATGCCATAGAGATTAATGGAGTTTACACTCAAATGACCTTCTTTTATTTTTCCAATAATTATTACCCATGACACGTGTTTACACAACAATAGGCGTGTTGATTCCGCTTAATAATCGCTGTTGGTGGTTATTTAATTATGTCCAGTGCACAATGCTGCCATCTCTCTCTCTGTTTAGCTAGAACTAATACTCTCTCTATTGTCATCTTTTCATTGCACTTTTCACACAAACTTTTGATTGAGCGGACGTTTCAAAACGTTTTCATTAAAAACGCATAATAATGCTATTTGCAGAATAAACGAAAAACCTGTTTATGTTGGTTATTGGTCCAGGAATAATTGAATACGTCATGAAATGCATTTCAAATAACAACGTTTGTGAATAACACGTGTGTTTAATCAGTTGCGTCGTTGGTAAAGATAAATTTTCAAGTTTCAATTTACCTCTTATTCAAAAGAAATACTCCCTGTTATTGCTCCACTCTCAGAAACAAGCTTGGTGTAAACACGTGACGTCATTAACTTGCCCGCGGGAAACCAAACCACGCCATAACATAATATAGTACCTTATTAAGCACTGAACCCTGCTATGTACTTAATTTACGAGGGCTGTCCCACAAGTACCCGACCTAGCAAAGAAAACACAAAAATTTTGGAAAAAACATCTTTATTTCTCTACATAGTCTCCTTTCAGCTCGATACACTTTTCTCAGCGATGTTCAATAGCTTCGATACCCAGTTTATAGTGAGAACCGTCGAGTTCTGCAAAATAGCCATCAACTGCAAACTCCACCTCCTCGTTGTTGGCAAATCTTTTACCACCAAGCCATTTCTTCAACTTTGGAAACAGAAAATAATCAGAGGGGATTTAAATCTGGCGAATAGGGTGCATGAGGAAGGAATTCGAACTTTAACTCATTGATTTTAGCCATGGCGATAATGGATATGTGAACTGGTGTATTGTTTTGATGAAACAGAACATTCTTTTTCGTTAAATGCGGCCGTTTTGGCTTGATTTCATCATTCAAACGCTGCAATAATTTTGCATAATACTCGCCACTGATTGATTTTTCCTTTTTGAAGATAATGAAAATTATCGCATGCGCATCCCAAAAACAACTGGCGTCATGGCCGTGCCTGCAGATGGAACTGTCTTCGTCTTCTTTGGAGCCGATTCTCCCCTTTCAATCCGTTGCTTTGACTGTTTCTTCGTCTCAGGTGTGAAGTGATGGACCCATGTTTCATCCATGGTTGTGAATGACGCAAAACCTCGGCTTTATTGGAACGAAACATCGCCAAACACTCGACTGAAACATCCTCACGGTGCTGCCTTTGTTCCATTGCGAGTAAACGCGGGCACCCAACTTGCGCACAATTTTATGTCTAAATTTTCAGTTAGTATGCGATGTACAGCACTTTTTGAAATGCCTACGATGTCTGCTAGCTCGCGCACTTTCAGTCGACAGTCATCCAATACCATTTTGTGGATTTTCTTCACAATTTCTGGCGTGGTCACCTCATTTGGTCGACCACTGCGATGTTCGTCTTGGCAGCTCGTTCGGCCTCGCTTAAACTCTGCCACCCAATATTTTACTGTTGTAGACGAAGGAGCAGACTCCCCCAGAGTAGAATCTAGCTCAGCTTTAATATTAGTTGGACTAAGACCTTTCAAATGAAAGTATTGTATCACATAACGATGACCAGTTTTATCCACGTTTACAAATTCGCTGAGAGCGTTCACTATTAATGACTGCCAAACAATTACTAACCAATGTAGCATCGTCAAACTTCAAGCTTAAGGTTTATGAGGTTGGCACTTTCTAGCATAGTCATTTGTTTGAAACAACAACCGTTACCTATACGTCAGATGGGGTACTTCTGGGATTGCCCTCGTATATAACACATGTTATTAAACGCTGTAAATTACTGTACTGTAATAGTATGAAGAACAACTCATAATATAATTTAATATAATTTCGGCATACTTGCCTAAACCAAACAATTAAATTTCTTGGTTTTCTTCTTCCTCTAAAACTAAAACTTCGCACAAGGAGACGACGCTTACGCCGAAACTACAAAACAATTCAAATTTCATGTTAACTGCATAGGTAAGACCTAATAATTAGTAAAGTAAACCTAATAATAGTTAATAATTAAATATTTCTATAATCAGTCTAATCAATAAAATTATAAATAATTTGATAAATATATAATACACATAAATAGTAATGTAATAAATATTATTAGCAGTCGGTCAGTGGGTGACTAAATGGTCGGTATACACCTGCGAGTATAAAAACAGGACACCAACGTAACAGATACAATGTAACTAACCTTCCCAATACATGTAACAGAAGAGTATTTGCAGGGGAGTTGCCAGTTATGAATGGAACCTGCGACGGATCTCTCGTTTGCTCGTCTTCCGTCCTGGTGTGGGTGTGTAGATGTGCTGTAAGAAATTGTCCCTACAACACTTCCGTGTTGGCCTATACTATCAACTTTTATCTAGGGCGTGGTAACACGAGACCAAATAAAAGGTTTAGGTTCACTTACGCTGTAATTTATTCACACTTGTTCGCAGCTAGCTGTGAGTTCTATCCCACAATTATATTACTGGGTTGTTATGGGTTCTTCCTACTCTATTTATCTATCTTTACTAAGCTACTAACACCTTTTTACACGATCCGCCATCTAAGTGAAATTCACCCGTTGGCAATATTGTAGAAATCGTGAATATCTGTGTTATTTATGCATCCTGCAAATGAGCTATTTTCCCTTAACTATTTTAAAGCATTAAGGTGATTGACTGTTCACCTTAGTGTCGTCTAAGAACATTTTCTCTCATATCTTTTTTTAACCTCTATATATCTTCCTCACTCCAACGTCTCTGCTGGTCATGTTCAGCCTAGGCCTGTACTTTTGCTACCCCTGAGATTTTCCCCATGGAACCGTTGGCTTCATGTACATGACTTTCACTTTCACGGCTAGCTAGCCTCCATCACATTTAACATATTACATATTTACTCTTTGATATTTTTTACATTTCTATGGCTATTTACAGTAGTGTAACATTGTTCCCGTGCAAACCTAACAATCCAAATATCACCAGATTCTAGGGTATACTATAATGGTGGAAGAATATGAAAGCTGCACTTAAATAAGCTATCGGATACAGTAACCTCTATAAATACAGATGGGTTTTCAAGAAGTGTATTAATCAAACAGTTCGAAACATTCATTTAATGTGAAATAGTCAAAGTAAAGAAGGTTTTCTTTCTGTCCCGTGTCTTTACTCCTCTTCTGCACTAATGAACAGTCAGTAAGGCATAAACATGCTATTAGCTTGGTGCTGGCACCCCCACAAACAAACGTTTTTCATCTTAGGTGTATTGTGCTGTCACCTACTGCCTGGTACTCATTATCCGCGACCTCAGTAGTCATTAGACATCGTGAAACAGCAGAATGGGATGCTCCGTGGAACTCACGGACTTCGAACATGGTCAGGTGATTGGGTGTCACTTGTGTCGGAAGTCTGTACGCGAGATTTCCACACTCCTAAACATCCCTAGGTCCACTGTTTCTGATGTGATAGTCAAGTGGAAACGTTAAGGGACATGTACAGCACAAAAGTGTACAGGCCGACCTCGCCTGTTGACTTACAGAGACCGCCGACATTTGAAGAGGGTCGTAAAGAGTAATAGGCAGACATCTATCCAGACCATCACACAGGAATTCCAACCTGCATCAGGTCCACTCCAAGTACTATGACAGTTAGGCGTGAGGTGAGAAACTTTGGATTCCATGGTCGAGCGGCTGCTCATAAGCCACACATCACGCAGGAAAATGTCATACGAGCCTCGCTTGGTGTAAGGAGCGTCAACAATACACGATTGAACAGTGGCAAAACGTTGTGTGGAGTGACGAATCATGGTACACAATGTGGCGATCCGATGGCAGGGTGTGGGTATGGCGAATGCCCGGTGAACCTCATATGCCAGCGTGTGTAGTGCCAACAGTGAAATTCGGAGGTTGTGCTGTTATGTTGTGGTCGTGTTTTTCCTGGAGGGGGCTTGTACCCCTTGTTATTTTGCGTGGCACGATCATAGCGCAGACCTACATTGATATTTTAAGCACCTTCTTGCTTCCCACTGTTGAAGAGCAATTCGGGGATGGCGATTGCTTCTTTCAGCACGATCGAGCACCTGTTCATACTGCACGGGCTGTGGCGGAGTGGTTACACGACAAGAACATTCCTGTAATGGACTGGCCTGCACAGAGTCCTGACTTGAATCCTATAGATACCTTTGGGATGTTTTGGAACGCCGAGTTCGTGCCAGGCCTCACCGACCTACATCGATACCTCTCCTCAGTTCCGTACTCCGTGAAGAATGGGCTGCCATTCCTCAAGAAACCTTCCAGGACCTGATTGAAAGTATGCCTGCGAGAGTGAACGCTGTCATCAAGGCTAAGGGTGGGCCAACACCATATTGACTTCCAGCATTAGCGATAGAGGGTGCCACGAACTTGTACGTCATTTTCAGCCAGGTGTCCGGATACTTTTGATCACGTAGTGTATGTCAGTACCACATAAACAGCTGTGTTTCATTATGAGCCACTTTTAATGCATCTACTATATCTAGTAGGACTGCCCACCCTGATCCACGGGTTTTTTATTCTTTCCTAGGGTCGGAGGCAAATGCCGTGGTGGTTCATCTTCTACCACGACTCTCCTTGCTCTCATTCCCTCTGCCCGACATCTTTCTTGTCATCCGTTTCAGGGTTGTAGGACGAGGCGAAGGTGTTCGGCAGGTTGCGGCAGGACGGTAGATGTGGGCTCTGTAGCGGTTACTTCCGTGGCGTAGCTGCAGGGTTAGATCTCGCTTCCCTGCCGGGGGTTCGCGAGCGGCACCGGTTGTGCCAGCTGTGCTGGATCTAGAAGCGTTAGGGACCCCGTCCATGCTTGCGCCTATCATCCGGTTCTGGTCACCCTTCGGGGAGCCCTTCCGGTCTCTCCCATCATCCTTCCCTCCTAGGAGTTACGGTAGAAGCAAAAAGGGCCGTTGTTGCCTGCTTGCGCTGCTGTGTCGGGGGGGCCCCTCCGTCCGTATCTTTAACTTCATACCTAGTAGGTAAACAAAGTACAGCATTCCACTCAAAAATTGATATTTAGATTTCACCGGAAATTAGTATTTTGACACTGAATCGATAAAAAAGCATTTTAGAAAAAAATGTCCGTAGTTGCTTATGTGTGTATATGGACAGCATAACTCATAAATGAAAAGTCGCTTTAACACCAAATTTTACATTTAAATTCAGAGTCTTTCAAGTATCTGACACGATTTCCCCGCCACAAACTGCATGGGAAAAATCGTTATACTTTATTTCCTCAAAAATGGCCCTAATTTAAATAAAATACAATATACGTGGGCAGATCAAAAAGTAACGCACAATAATTTTTTCTGCCTTGGTATTGCAGCTGGAATGTTGCAATTTCACACAGATGTAGTTTAAAGTATTCACTATAGAGGGTATTTTTTGTTTCATGTGTAGCTCTAGCGAGTGAAGCGTGAACTACGCAACAAGGATGGCGCGCATGTTACTGTCGTCCACGTGTGAAGATCAGAGAGGTGATTCGATATTTGTGGGCGAAAGGGCATAAACCGAGTGATATTCACAGGGACATGCGTGGCGTGTATGGGGATGATTGTATGGACCGTAGCAATGTCTCCAGGTGGTGTGCACTCTTCCTAGAGGGTTGTGTGAACCTTAGTGATTCGCCACGCTCCGGGAGGCTGGTTCATAGCTGCAACCCCGCAGAATGTCAGAGGCATTGAGGTGGTAATTTTGAACGATCGGCGTTTGCAACTGCGTACCTTACTGCAACAATTCAACATTTCCTATGGTGCAATGCACGATATTCATGACAATGCTCGCCCCCATGTTGCTGCTGCTGTTCGTCAGAAAATCACCAAATTTGGTTGGTAGGTGCTCCAACATCCACCATACAGTCCGGACATTGCACCGTCGGACTTTCATCTGTTTGGTCCCATGAAGAAATTCCTGGCCGGCCAACGCTTTGTGACAGATGCAGAAGTGAAATCAGCAGTCCGCAGATGGCTATACTCCAAGGAAACTGACTTCTACGAACAGGACATACTGAAACTGGTATCACGATGGGAGAAATGTGTTGAGAAACTTGGCGACTATGTCGAACAGTAGGCAAAAGGTGTAAGTTCATTTGTGATTTTTGTTGTTGTTTTAAATATTAAACTTTTTTGTAAAAAAATATTGTGCGTTACTTTTCGATCCAGCCTCGTTCGTAAGATATTTGTATGAAAAATAATAATAAATAAAATATCTTGAATTATGTAGAAGTAGCCTGTGAAGTCGTCCACGTTCTGAATGATTTTTATATAACTTGTAAACTGTAAGAGAGAGACTAAATCTTAATACACAACAAAATGTGTAGATATGTTTAGCTATAGCACACAATTTGTCAGATAACATTTTTAAAATGTTTATGGTATTAACTATTTCTCAGATATGTTTGTTACTGGTTTGAATTTTCAAGTAGCTATTTATATGTTTTTCGAAATCGCTATTCGTTTTTTTTCTTCTCGTGGTCATGCTTAACACGTACAACGAAATGTGTAGGTAAAGTGCGTGATTAAAAGTTTATTTTAATTAACAAGAAGTTTAGGCAGTGTTTTTAACACTTAAATAATTTCAGTCTAATTATATAATATGTAAATTCAATAACAGTCCGCTTTAGACCAATATGTGTATGTAATAATTTGTAAAATGAATCTAACAGTCATTGTATATGTTTATATTATTGTATACATGTTCAATAATGTTATGTGAATGTATTACGTAATTTAATAATGTAGGAGTTGTGAGAATAATAAGTTAAAAGTTGCTAACAATGAGGTAACCTTGAGGCAATAATGAATTAGAAAGTTTAAATGCTACTAGTCATTATTGGAGCAATAATAATGTAATTTTTGAAACAGTTTATAAAATAGCCAGTCAACAACCGGAGAAAGCTTAGTTAAATGAAGGTATTCTATTGGATTAAGAATAGCCAATCAGAGACTTGAAATACAGAAATTTACAAATTTAGGCGGTAGAAATCAAGTCAGTTGCTTGTAGACAGCGCTCATAACTGGACGCGTTGCTTGTAGACAGTGTTTCTAACCGGACGCGAGATGTTTCCTCCAGAAATTTAATATGTATTTTGTGTGAGACAAAAATAGTTTTACGTGTTAAAAAGTGCAAGTAATTAATAAAAAATCTCACAGCTCTCTATATCAGTGAAGTGTTATTTAAATCGTGTCAAGCATTAACAAAAGGAGTGAAGTAAAATTATAATCTGTGTAAGCCTACATTCTTCGGTCGCACCACTCCCTGCAAACAGAAATTCATGTCTTTAAAAATAAATACTGACGCAGTCGAGGCAAACATAAATATATAATATTTAAAGAAACAGTCAAAATTACAAAGTTAATATTTTTTTAAACATTTTTTTGGAACGAAGGCTACCGGAAACATTTTACCATACGTGCCATTGCAACTACTTCAAGTTCGGCTCCCCAACAGTCGCAATATAATACAGCTTCTTCAAACTGGCTTTCCATACGTGAAGCAACAACCTACTTCAAATTGGCTCCCAAATCGTGGGGCAAATAACAATACAACAAAAATACAGTTTCAAAGGGGATGGAAGAATAAGCCTTTGTACGAATAGTTTGTAGAGGAGTGAGTAGAGAAAGTCATATGAATGTAGCACACACTTATTTCTTTCGTGTGGAGAACTTCTACCACATAGAAACACTTTAAACACGAGAAAGGAACAGCCGACATATTCTAGCTTGTTAATACAGTGTACCAAACCTTGCTATGGTTGGCGCGCCTCTATTTTCAGTCGCACATAAAGGAAATATTTTTGGAAATGTTAGCAACTCCTGCCGAAGAAAAGTGCAACTGTGGGTGTGTGGGAGTTTGCAGACGGCGCTAAATATACATACCAGCAGTTGGCAGGCCTGCAATACCTCGCGATTTATACAGAAACTTTCTTAAAAAAATAATCTAATGTGTTACATTCTCGTGACCTTCTCTACCCTCTATCGCTTATTAGTGGGAGTACAAACTATTCTTACTAAAGCTTATTTTCCTATCTACTACATTTTAATCCAGATAAACCTTTACAGAAACAGCTACATTATACATTTCGTTATGGATACAAAGAGAACAGCGATAGTCAAATGTTTAACAACTGGACGCTATATGCTGGCCTTGAAATTCCACACTGTTTCCATGACATCGCGAGAAACAATGGACTGTTGACAGTACTTTAATGACTAAGTATTAAAAAATTCGAACAATTAATAACGAATATCTCGGAAATGCATGATGCAAAGAAAAAGGTACTTGAAATAAATTCTGACCGAGCGGGACGGCTCAGGCGGTAACTTTATGGCCTACATTCGGGAACATCCGGGTTCAAGTCCCAAGGTCCACCAATATCACCGAAGTTTTTTCGCGGCTAGATTGGACATTTCCTATCATCGATTTCACTACTACTATGGTAGCCTTTAAGTGATAGCCAAATATTTTAAGAGCTGGTTGCTATGTGGCGCATTCCATTCTCGTATGTCCAGTACATAAAAAATGAATAACTAATTCCCATTTGAGAAAATAAGTATTGGAAACTTTAAGGGAATAACAAACAATATCTCGAAAATGGTTCACTCAAAAAAATGTATATGACATAAATTGTGTATTTTAACACGATCTACATTTTTGTGTAGTAAAACTTTGTCTATCTCTTATGGTTTGCCAGTTATGCAAGTCGTTCACAATGAAGAATACTTTTGGAGACATTCCCAGAAAATTCGAAATATACATTTCATTTATCATGAAAATATCTTAAAATATGATACTTTAATCAAAATAGTAGAGCCATTTTTGAGAAAACTAAAATTTTCGAAAAATGTTCCATGTAAAGCGTAATCTGGGGTAGGGGGATTTTCTTGAAAACCTTCGTGTCGCATCTCTGGAAGATACTGAACCTAAATACCAAGTTTGGTGTTTATCCGACTGTTCGTTTCTGAGTTATGCTGTTCAGAGACAGACACACACGGACATGTTTCCAAAAATGCTTTTTTTTATTCAGGGGGTCTCAAAACATATATTTCCGGTGAAATCTCGGTATAGAATTTTTGGGTGGAATACAATGCTTCCCCTACTTACTATACGTAGTAGAGAAAATAATAATATAAAGAATAAATTCTGAAAATATTTTTAAAAATGCACGAAATTTGGTGTATATTAAACCCTGATTTCTGTATTGAATTTTCAGACGAATCCACCTGAAATATCTATGAAATTTTACAGATGGGTATGCTTCAGTCGTAAAACTATTATTTTTAGGAAATAATTCGTATATATATAAAATGACCTGGCCAGCCCGATGTTTGTTTTCAGACGAGTGTATCTCGGACAATCTCTATTCAAACAACTAACCCTCCAGCAGATAAACATGTAATCCAAAGCAATTCATAAAAGTGCTATCCCCCGAAATGTTTTTTATGAAGTACCGAGTTACATTTTAAACTGGTGTGTGTCATGTAACGATCTGGGTTAAAACAAGTTCCTGCCCATTAAAGCACATTAACGACGTGATTTAAAAAAAAAACAACACTCTGTTTGGAAGTGACGCACACTTTTACGGATTTGAGCGTTGCACTAATTTATATGCTTTTTTGTTAATTAGTTGTGGATAATTGCTATGGTTTGCAGAATGAAGTGACCTCCCATGACCACAAATTTGTTTCCCCTAGCAGTTAGACGACCGTCATTATAGCACATACACGTAATGAACGTGGTAACGTAAATGTTGATGGCTGTGATGCCTTCCTCTAAACCTCCATGTTCCATTTTCTCCACTACTTAACCTACCGGTGGAGTAGATACATTTTTTATCGGGGGTGTCTGGTCTGATCTTGTGAACTATTATTACTTCCCCAAAGTACTTAAACAATTTAATACCTTTATACAGGATGTTTCAGAAATACTTTTACAAACTTCGGTTATGGGTTCCTTACACCACAAGAAAGAAAAAAGTTCATATGAACATATGTTCCATAATCCTTTGTTTTCTCGTTAGGAGGTGTTCAACACAGTGGTACACTTACAACACACAAAACTCATAATAAATGCTCGAAATGTCCTCATCTTACTTCTGTGCATGCCTGTACTCGTCGAATCATGGAGTGTCGCACCCTGTCAAAACCTCCGCGATGGTGTCGAATGGTTTCGTAGGCTTCCATGACACGTCGATGAAGCGTTTCTGCATCCGGGATGGCTGCTCCATAAACCAATGATTTAAGATGCCCCAGAGGTAAAAATCCACAGGACGTGCAGGCCATGGAACTGGTCGTCCTCTGCCTATCCATCGGCAGAGATAGGTACCAGTCAGTACATCTCCAACAATGCGACTAAAATATGCCGGAGTCCCATCATGCATAAACCACATGTCTTTTTCTTATTTACAGGAGCAAATCTTCGTGAAGTAAGTCGGGAAGAGTGTGCTGAATAAAGTCTCTGTAGAAGCACCATTAAGACGTGTTGGTAAAACGTATGGACCTACCAGACAGTCACCTACACTGCCAGCCCACACATTCAGACTAAACTGTTGCTGATGTCTAGCCTGAAGTACAGCATGAGGATTACGATCTGCCCATACGTGTACGTTGTGAAAATTAGTAATTCCATCTCTCCCAAACGTTGCCTCGTCTGTAAACAAAACTGACGAGACAAACAATGGATTGGCTGTTTGTGCTACAAACCATCGGCAAAAGTTATCCCGTGGTGGATAATCGGAAGGCGAAAGGCCCTGCACACGTTGAATATGATATGGATACAGGAGCTGCTCGTGAAGTACCCTCCATGCTGTCACGTGTGATGCACCAGATGCCACAGCCAATTGTCTTGTACTGATACCCGGATCGTCTTCGACACACTTTAACATCTGTTCATCGCGTTCCGGCGTACGAACAACTCTTGGTCTTCCTCGATCAATAGTCCGTGGTGCAACGGTTCCTGTCTCAGCAAGGCGACGATAAACAGCGACAAAGGTTGGATGACTCGGTTGTCTTCGGACTGGAAACTCCATCTGATAGAGCCGTGCAGCCTCGCATCCATTACCATTCGGGACCATACATAAAAATCATGTCTGCCTGTTCACGAAATGAATATCCAGCCATGGTGGAACGAAACACGTGCAGTTAACTCACTACATGTACACAATTGAAACGTTGAAGACAGACAAATGACAAACGTAAACAAGTCTCCATGGCACACTTCTCCATCTACCGTATGTAGTACAATGGGTCAACGCCTTCTATGAATGCATAGAGAAATGGAATTTTGAGGTTGGACCCCGAAGACCGTTGAACTCACACTTTCATTGTGACAGGAATAACGCGAAAACCAAGGATTATGGACATATGTTCATATGAACTTTTTTCCTTCTTTTGGTGTGAGGAACCCATACCCGAAGTTTGTAAAAGTATTTCTGAAACACCCGGTATACGGCGTTTTCAGATTTATTCGGCTGTTACCGCCAGTGGGTTGTCTGCGCACAACGTCAATACAGGGTTATTCATAAGTCAATGTCACACTTCGGAAGTTTGTTGTGAAATAAGTACTGGGCATATCACTGTGAATGATATACCAAATGAAAGGCAATCTCTCAAAGTTTGTTTGGTACACCTTACAAGTGTTCAATGTGTGCGCCTCTGGTTACACATGACACATCCAGGCTATAGTCCAATTCCGCCCACACCCGCACCAGCATGTCACGGTCGATCGTTGTTATCGCTGCTGTAATGCGATCTCGGAGGTCCTTCAAGTCAGCTGGAAGTGGTGGAATGAACACTCTACCTTCACATATACCCAGAGAAAGAAATCACACGGTGTTAATTCCGGGGATCGGGGCGGCCACAGAAACAATGCGACGTCATTGTCAGCATTTCGTCCAATCCAACGTCGCAGTAAGTTCTGGTTCAGGTACGCGCCCACGAGTCGATGGAAATGGGATGGGGCCCCGTTCTGTTGGAAAACGAAGTCACACATGTCTATCAGTTGCGGCATAAGCCATTGTTCTAACATGTCTAGTTAAGTGATGCCAGTCATTGTGGATTCGGCGAAGAAAAAGGGCGCGTAAAACTTGTCCTATAACAGGGCGCAGAACACGTTGATCTTTGGGTAGTCGTGCACATGCTCGAACGTTTCATACCACCTCTTGATGGTCCTGTGATCTGGCGCATCCTTGTCAAAACGAGTGCGAAATCGCCGCTGAACAGTCACAGTAACCTCTGTTTTCGCTAATTGTATCACGTAAAACGCTTCTCGTTACCTGCGAAAGCCATTTTGTACACTTCTTCCGCCTAGCGGCCAACCGCGTCACCACAACATGCGCGCTTCACGTGACACAAGCTTGGAGAGCTTCTGTTTGCATAGGTACATGATTCGGACTCGCAAGTCTCATACATTACGAACAGGATGTTTTCCAAATGTGACACTGACTTATGAATAACTCTGTACTTTGAAGCGATTTTATCATTAGTGCCTCTGGCAGAAGGATAGCGTAAGGTGAGTAGTAGGGGTGGATATCAACAGTTTCGAGATCACGTTAGTGAGATTAGACTTGTATCGTACCTTTCCAGTATTTACATTTGGAACTTCTTTCGTTTGCGTCTCGTAAACTCGTCATCTCAACATTTATGCTAATAGGTAATTCAAATAATTGGACGGTTTTTGTTGCGTAGTGTGTATGTCGGGTTTAATGAAGCATCCCTACTACGTATAGTAAGTAGAGGAAGTATTGCATTCCACCCAAAAATTTGATACCGAGATCTCACCGGAAATATATGTTTTGAATCCCCTGAATGCAAAATCAGCATCTTTAGATAAAGTTCCGTGTGTATGTGTGTCTGTGAACAGCGTAACTCAGAAACGAACAGTCGGATAAACATCAAACTTGGTATTTAGGTTCAGTATCTTCCAGAGATGCGACACGAAGGTTTTCAAGAAAATCCCACACCCCAGATTACCCTCTACATGGAACACTTTTCGAAAATTTTAATTTTTTCAGAAATGGCTAACTATTTTGATTAAAATATCATATGTTTAAGGTATTTTCAGGACAAATAAAATGTATATTTGGAATTTTCTGGGAATTTCTCCAAAAGTATTCTTTATTGGGAACGACTTTTGCATAACTGGTAAGCCATAAGAGATAAACAAAATTTTACTGCGCAAAAAATGTAGATCGCGTTAAAATACACAATTTATGTCATATACATTCTTTTTGTTGAGTGAACCGTTTTCGAGATATTACTTGTTATTCCCTTAAATTTTCCAATACTTATGGTTTTTCTCAAATTCGTTATTCATTTTTTTGTCCTGGACATACAAAGAGAATGGAATACTCCACATAGCAACCAGCTCTTAAAATATTTGACTATCGCTTAAAACCTACCAATTCCCCTTGCATCTACAAGAAAATTAGCAATAAGATTAACATCTCGATTAACATGAAGCATATGGAGAATAAGCGTTTGTAAAAATAGTTTGTACAAGAGCAGAGAAGGTAATGTGAGTGTAAAACATCAGATTGTTTTAATAAAAACAACTGAAGTAATCTCGATGGAGTCCCCCTCGTGTCCTTCCAGTTCGAAAGTAGCCACTTCCATCTCGCGTGGAGAGAACGCACAAAATGTCCCAGTTAAAAACAGTTCTGCACCGCCGCAGTACATCAACCTGTTATGAAGTCGGAAACGCATACGGTCATAAGTTCAATTCCGCACCTCCCCTTTGAGACAAGAGTGTCGCTCAACTAATAGTGACCGACTGGCGGTAAAGGCCGAATAAATTTAAAGAGCCGTTTATAACGAGTCAGAATGACATCAAATAATTTTAAGGCGATTCAGGGGTTATATTTGATAATTCTCTGATGGGAAAAGTATGTTATCGAGATAGAGGACATTAACGCGTCGGTTAGATGAAGTTGTGATCCCTGTTCCCCCCACGGCTGGGAATATCGCTTGTATTCTGGTTTTAACATCACCGTTAACCTAAAACCTGTTACTTAAGGGATCCCCTCGTATATAACTCAGCAATTTGTGACTTGGTGGTTCCTACAAGAGGAGGAGGTTATCAATCTCAGGATTTACTCAGGTGCTCTGTTTACTGGAAGGACTTTCAGTTTTACAGCCTATTATAAAAATATTCCACCAAGGCAGAACTAGCAGACGCGAGATCTTTATGATGAGCTTTACCTAAGGAGTCATTTGTCTCATCACAGCACCATTACATCTACGATGCGTGAAACAAGAACTTTCCAAAAACAAGTGCATGCAAGAACGGTGGCTCCAGAAGAGAAGGTTCTTGACAGGGTCCATAAGCAGATGCGATGCATACAGCCAGTCTTCGGTTACTAGAATTCTGCGCGAACAGCAGAATCCGTATCATATCATCAGAGTTCCAGCACTGGGGCCAGGTGACTTTCCACCCCAACTACAGTTTCTCCAGTGGCTTCTTCATAAATGCCTTGATCAACCAAGATTTCCTACAAACCCTATTGTGGACGGACGAGAAGGTTTTTATACGAGAGAACAGCCACATTTGAGCACAAGAAAACTAGAGCTATTAGAGTTACAAATTACTTATATTATATAAATTATAGAAAGAGGGGAATGGTGAGAGAAGAATTTGGTTGATTAAATCGTGCAGCAACCAATAGTGATATATCCAATTGTCTTATTATCTACTACATTACTTATTTTAAATGCCATTCATTAAAATTATTGTCTGATTACAGTGCAAGATTTCTGTCAGCACGCGCACTACAATTTGGTTTGTCCATCCAGCTATACATGCACACCTACAATTAATGTTGGTCATATTGCCTATTACATGGTAGGTCGGCATTCATCCGCCAGATAATGTGTTTATATTTCTCTTATCCTGCAGGAGGAGTGTTCAAAATGGCGTAAGATGAAGTAAAGCGAAAAAAATGTTTGGAATATATTTATTTGGGTAAAGAAATTTACAATATCGAGTATTTCACAACGCAGAAGAATGCTTCAGAGTTTGAAAAATTAATACTGTGAATGGTTTAGTACAAATTTGAGAAAGAAGCCATGCTAAGGATTTTTATGCCCGAAAGAATACATCGCCCTCCACCGGGTTTGAGGCCGCGATGTCGGGAACTAGAGGCTAGCTACTACACCACGGAGGTCAACATTGAGAAAAGTTAGTTTTAGGAGTTGTATCGTATTTCAACTGTTGGGGAGCCGAACTTAAAATACGTTGCAACCGCACGTATAGTAAACAGTTTCCGGTAGCCTTCGCCCCATAATGTATTTTCAGGTGGCCTTTGCCCCAAGTTTAAGAAATATTAACTTTGTAATTAAACTGTTTCTTTAAATATTTAATATTTATGTTTGCCTCGGCTGCGTCAGTATTATTGTTAGAGACATGGAAGTTTTGGCAGGGTTGTGATACGACTAAGAATGTAGGTTCCTTTTTATTAATCCTTGACACAAATTAAATAGCACTTCACTGATATAGAGAGCTGTGAGATTCTTTTATTTAGTACTTGCACTTTTTAACACGTATACTATTTTCGTCTCACACGAATATGTAATTAATTTCTCGAGGACACATCTCGCGTCTGGTTATGAGCACTGTCTAGAAGCAACATGTCTGGTTATGAACACTGTTTGGAGGCAACTGAAGTGTTTTCAACCGTCTAAACTTGGAAATTTCTTTATTTCAAGTCTCTGATTGGCTAATCCTACTCCAATAGAATACCTTCATTTAACTGAAGCTTTTTCTGGTTGTTGATTGACTATTTTTAAACTGTCACTAAAATTACATTATTGTTGCTCTAAGAATCACAAGTAGTACTGTTAAACGTTTTTACTCATTATTGACTCAAGGTTGCCTCATTGTTAGCAACTTTAAACTTATTATTCTCACAGCTCCTACATTATTAAATTACGTAATACATTCACATAACATTATTACACATGTTTACAATAATATAAACATATGCAATGACTGTTACATACATTTTTATAAATTATTACATACATATTGTTTAACGTGGGCTGTTACTGAATTTACATATTATAATTGGACTGAAATTATTTAAGTGTTAATAATACTGTCTCAACATTAAATTCAAGAACCTAAAATGTTCTAAATCGCTCTTTTCGGTTGTTCAGATGATAAATGCGAGTTTACCCGAGGCTACCACTCCCTTGCACATATCAAGACACATTATAAATGTATACCAGAAGTTAGTCTCTGCTTGGAAAGCACAACCCTGCCACTCAAAGAGGTTTTGGATATAATTGGCTATGTTTCAAGAAAAAACACTGCCTCACCAGTGGAAGTTGCATGTTCTTCAAAGCTGCAGCGAAATAATTATTAAACGCAATCCTAGGTTTGAGGCATGACGCTCATTTGTTTAGTACTGAGGGAAGAAAAATAGGTATACAGGAAAACTAGCTCTAGAACCTACAGCATCTTTGACCTATGCGCCAACGACGTTATGTTCTGTAGAATGTGTTACGTTATAATAGGAAAACGTTTATTCCTAAAATTTGGGTGTGTGTAGAGATATCTACTGCAACGCAACGTCAAAAAAAGGCTCGTCTACTGCATTAATAAATATAAACAAAAGAAATGGTAAAATATATTCTGTGTGTTTTATAATATTTTTGATACATTTTACTTTTTGTAAAATAAGATTATAAATAAATGTTACTAAAATAAGAAAAGCAGAAAATTTCTTGGCGTTAGCATTTAATTGAAAAACAATTTTCAACATGTAAAATCACAAAGCATAAGTGTCTGGGTTATGAATGACCCCCCTCCCGTAGATCAAGCTATTCTTTACATGCAAAAAGTTTAATTATTTTTGATTTTCTCAAAAATAGCTCAAACGATTTTGATTAAAGTACCATACGTTTAAGATATTTACATGACAAATGAAAGTGTAGTTATATCTTGAATTTCCTGGGAATAATCTGTGAGTGACTTTGGTATAATTGGTAAATCGTAACAAATGGACAAAATGTTACGAAAACGTACTACACAGAAAATGTAGATCTCTTTAAAACACACATTTGTTTCAAGTAACGTTTTTTGTGGCATCTACCATTTCCAAGACATAGGTTACTAATGGTTCGAATTATTCAATACCTAGCTATTCTTTTAAAGTCCTGTAGATTTTCAGTTGTTTCTCGCGATTATATGGAAAGAAAGTGCAATTTTAAGCCCAGCTTATAGCGTCCAGTTGTTAAACATTTGACTATCGCTGTTCCCTTTGTATCTGTAACGAAATGTGTAATGTAGCTGTTTCTGTAAAGGTTTATTTAGATTAAAATGTAGTAGATAGGAAAATAAAGTTTCGTAAGAATAATTTGTATGTCCACTAATAAGCGATAGAGGATAGAGAAAGTCATGTGAACGTAACTTAATAGATTTTTAAGATTAATGTCGGTATTCAGTTGTTTCTCGCGATGAAAATAGTCTCTTCCACTAGTGCCTATAACGAAATGCTTAATGAAACATTTCTGAAAGGTTCGAAGTCGATTAACATGAAATAGAAGAATTGTTTTCGTAAGAAAAGTAAACCAAAATGGGCGTGGAAAGTCAGTGAATGTAAGACATCCCCCCAAAGTACAGGTTGAAAGGTTGATACCGCCTGTAATTTAGCGAGCAGAAACGTAAGAATTTGCTACCTTATGGCCCTGCAGATTAGGCGAGTAGAGCTTGCAGGTGTGGCAACATTGCTCCAAAGTTATTTAAATTCAGTAGGTAATGGTATTTCCTGATGTGCTTTCCGCCCTTTAATTAGCGAATTCATTCTTAACCAGAAACTCCCCGTATGTGATATAACTACACTTATTAACCTGATAACTAGCCGCTCTGTCATTTTCCTCTACGGTTTCAGTTTGTACAGTGTTAGCTTTGGAGTTCTGAAATTGGAGTGGGGTTGCAGGCGAAGTAGTGCAAAAAAGGATACGTTTTCTCGGTGTCTGTTGAGTAAGGGTAGCTTATCTTCCACACATTCCAGCAGAGGGGCCGAATTCGAGTCTTAATTAGGGACAATTACATGGATAAAGTTAATTTTTCGCTGGAAAAGCACGTTTTCAGGTTCCCCAAGTAAAAAAAGCTAAGTGCAGTATTCTCCCAGAATGCGATGCCAAGACGTTTAAGAAAACACCCCACTCGAAAATAACTTTTACATTTAAAATGTGTAGCGGGACCATCAACGTAAATATTAATGGACAAAATGTTATAAAATTATAGATAAGTGTATGTTAAATGTTAAGGGAGGCCATGCGGGGAAAGTCAGGTACAAGACGCCATTTCCGGGGCAGCATAAGGCACAACACCTAGGCCAAACAGGAGGTGCAAAGATGTTAGAGTGAGAGATTAGCGAAAGGCTTGTACAGGAGTGAATAATCTTGTCATAAGCAGAGACATGAGGGCAAATGTTCTCATACGGCGCTAAGGTGAGCAGCCAATCACCTCGGCACTTTAAAATAGTTAAGGAACAGATAGCGTCATATGCAGGGTGTTAAAACACGGAGCCCCGAGATTCTTATTAAAATATCTTCGGAGGGAGGGAGGGGGGTAAACTTCACGCCACTTTGATGGCAGAACGTGTGAAGAAGCTGTTGGCAATTTAGGAAAGATATAGAGTTAGAGTGGGAGGTACAACTTAACAGATAGGCCTATAAGGCTCTAATATTTGACATCACGGCTAGCTGCGAACAAGTGTTAATAAATTTCAGTTATAGTGAACCTAAATTTTATTTCGTACCCTGTTACCTCGCTAAGTTAAAATATAGGCTAACACAGAAGTGTTGCAGGGACCGCATATTACAGCACATCAACAACACCCACCTTGGAAGGAAGACGACGAGCGGCCGAGAGGTCCGTCGCAAATGTTTCGATAATTTTTTATTTTCTCAAGAAATGTTTTTGAAGATTTTGATTAAAATGCCATACTTTTAAAAATATGTTTCACAGATAAAATGTATATCTTGAATTTTCTGGGAATAGCCTGTAAAGTCCTCTTCATTCGGAATGACTTTTGTATTGTTAGTAAACTGTAAGAGATAGACAAAATGGCACAGTCTCGATAAAACACTCAATTTGTGTACGTCAAATAAAACTTTTTGTGGGTTAACCATTTTGAAATATCGGTCGCTATTGGTTTCAATTTTCAAATCATTCTTCTTTTTAATTTCTAAACCACGTACACTCGCTTCCATTTATGCCGTCACCGCAGCTTTAGGAGGCATTCTACTGGCCTTCACAGGTGGAGTATGAGCAAGAAGGAGGTGTGTGTATCTGTTTATCTATTCGCGCATGCAGTGACTGCTGTTTTACATGTACAATTCCAGATTATTCACATATGAATATATAACTTTGAGCAATAGCTTTACTCATCACTTGTAATAAACATGTTTAAACAATATACAACTAAATAAACCCGTTTTGCACAATATCACCACGAACAAGTATTTTTAATCGCAACATAATGTAAAACTGAAGTAAATTTTATGTTTTACTCTCAAGGAGCACACATTTACTAGACATTATTGGAATCATCTGCCCAATATAAATATACAACTAAATAAACTACTGTTTTGCACAATTTCTCCAGAAAAATCGCTTTTTATGACAATATAATGTAAAACTCAAGCAAGTTATACTTTTCACTCTCAAAAGGACGCATTTTCTAGACATTATTTTAATAATCTGTTCTAATCTCCATTCTTGCCAAATACCTGATTTAGCCTCCTAGTCAGTGAGTCACTTAGGTGCTGGAAGAAGTTTAACTCAACGCAGATGTTCCCACATTTCATGATAGAGTTCGCAGAGGGCAACGAGCGATTCATTGCCTAGGCGTCTAAATCAGGCATTGCGCGAAAAGGCAAACAGATACACACATCTCCTCTTGCTATACATACTCCACCTGTGAAGGCCAGTAGAATGCTTCCCAAAGCTGCTGTGACAGCATAAATGGAAGCGAGTGTACCTACAGCGAAATGTATAATGAAGCTATTTCTGCAAACGTTTATCTCTATTAACATTACAGGAATAGAAAAAGGTTTCTTACATTCTTTACTGCCTGCCTATAGTAAGCAGTACTGTATTCCACCCAAAATTTCAATAACAAGATCTCGCAGGAAATACATGTTTTAGAATCCACCTGAACCCCCCCAAAAATAACCTCTGTGCGAGAGAGAGGTATCAGTATACTTAAACGAAATATCGGATAAATTCCATACTTGGTATTTGACATCAATCAGATCCTGAAGACAATCCCTCTTCAATAAACTACCCTTTACAAAAGTTTTGATTTTCTAAAAAAAATCCATATTTTACATTTAAACCATTTAATACCATATAAATAAATTGTAGAGTTGAATTGTTAATTATCCTACAAGTGCATAAGAAAACAATAGTGAAATATAAGAGTTAAAAATTTTGCTTAACTTAAATAATATAAGCATTATTGTTTAATAACACCACAACTAAGTATATTAGCAAAAATTAATCTCGTCACTTTTTATCGTGTGAAACACGAGTATAAATGAATCCTGTTATTGGATTTATTTATAGGTAAGTAAGAAAAGTACATCGTGTGGAAATGAGAATGGTGCCGACAGTGAAAACCCGAGAAGAGAGTGTTTAAAAACTATAATACTAAACTCACACTTTTTCCGACTTCATGCTGTGTATAGTGCATATACAGGACTTCCTTCGTATTTTTCTGCTTCTCTACAGTTAAGGAGGAATTGTTGGCTGGAAATTGCCGAATTTACTGAGAAATTAACTGTTTTTATTTTTTGGGGGCCAAAAGCAAGCGATCAATTCTATTCTATCTATTCCTGGAGTTTCAAGGCTTGAATGTGTACTATTATAATTAACTGCAATGCAGACTTCAAATTACATCTTCCACAGTTCTGTTTTTCAAGCAGTTTGCTGCATTAAAAATCTGTCTCCTCCTATAAAACTACTTACAGCATGCTTGTAATTTTTACTGGATGTTCTACAAAAGGTGGATGGTGAATCAAATTGTCGATTTTTTTTATATTATGTGGTTCTTGAAATAAAAAATAAAATATCCTATACGTTCTCAAAAAGTTCACAATTTTAGTGTTTACCACATTCATTATCTTTTTATTTATCTCAGGACCCAAATTTTAAAAATCTGAATACTTTATAGCTTTATACACAGGATTTTTAAAAATATTTTTAGTAAAAATTTACAACAGGAAATAAAAAAATTAATAACAAACTACTAATACCAGCAAGATGAAATCTTAATAGCGTTATTAGTATCCTACGGAACATTTGTATGATAAAAATGAAAATTCCAGCGCAAATACTGTAGATAACAGAAATTTTATCGCCCTTAATTTAGTAGATATTTGAACATTCCTGAACTTATGTCATGGTTGTTTTTAACTTTATTTTACGTCACTTTAACTACGTGGGGATATCGCGACGGATCTGTTAAGAGATACCTCGTGGCTCGGTGTGTGGCGGGCAGTTAGTCTTCTAGGTCTCATCCCTGTACCACAACATTTCGCTTCGTCACGTGTCCACAGAGGCATGTGTGCAGTAACTGAACCTCTGACTCTGTGACGGGAAGATGGCAACTTCTACACGTGTCAACGGAACCATAGTGCAAGGCAACTGTACTTCTGCTTCTGTGACGGGGAGATGGCAGCTTCGACACGTGTCCACAGAGACCTTGGTGTTTGGCAACTGCACCTCTGCTTCTACGCGTGTCCACAGAGACCTTAGTGCTACGCAACTGTACTTCCGCTTCTGTGACGGGCAAGTGGCAGCTTCGACAGATGTCCAGACCTTAGTGCTAGGCAACTGTATATATAACTATAATTTCTATACATAACAGGTAGATGGCAGTTTCGACACGTGTTAACAGAGACCTTAGTTCTAAGCAACTGTACCTATGCTTCTATACGTAACGGATGCAGCTTCGACACGTGTCCACGGAGACCTTAGTGCTAGGCAACTGTATGTCTGCTACTATACGTGTCCACAGAGATCTTAGACTGGCAGCGATATCTCTGCTTCTATACATATGCACAGAGAACTTAGTGCTGGGAAACTGTACCTCAACTTCTATACGTGACGGGAAAATTGCAGCTTCGACACGTGTCATGAAAGACCTTAATGCTAGACAACTGCATCTCTATGTGGCAGGCAAATGGAGCTTCGACACGCCCCCACAGAGGACTTAGTGCTAGGCAACTGTACCGCTGCTTCTGTGACGGGCAGATGGTAGCTTCGACAGATGTACAAACCTTAGTGCTAGGCAACTGTGTATAAAACTATAATTTCTATACATGACGGGTTGATGGCAGCTTCGACACCTGTCTGCAGAGACGTTAGTGCTAGGCAGCTGTATCTCTGCATATGTACATGTCCACAGAAACCTAAGGGCTAGGCAACTGTATCAATGGTCTTATACATGACCACAGAGACCTTAGTGCCAGGCAACTGTATGAATGCTTCTATACATGTCCACAGAGACCTTAGTGCTAGGCAGCTGTATCTCTGCTTCTATGCAGGACTACAAGACCTTAGTGCTAAGCAAGCTTTCTGCTTCTATACGTGACGGGCAGATGGCAGCTTCGACAAGTGTCCATAGAGACCTTAGTGCTAGGCAACTGTATCAATGCTTCTATACATGTCCACAGAGACCTTAGTGCAAGGCAGCTGTATCAATGCTTCTATACATGCCCACAGAGGCCTTAGTGCTAGGCAACTGTATCAATGCTTATGTACATGTCCACAGAAACCTTAGTGCTAGGCAACTGTATCAATGCTCTTATACATGTCCACAGAGACCTTAGTGCTAGGCAACTGTATGAATGTTTCTATACATGTCCACAGAGACCTTAGGGCTAGGCAGCTGTATCTCTGCTTCTATACAGGTCTACAAGACCTTAGTGCTAAGCAAGCTTTCTGCTTCTATACGTGACGGTCAGATGGCAGCTTCGACAAGTGTCCATAGAGACCTTAGTGCTAGGCAACTGTACCGTTACATATATGTGACAGGCAGATGGCAGCTTCGACACGAGTCCACAGAGACCTTGGTGCAAGGCAACTGTATCAATGCTTCTATACATGCCCACAGAGGCCTTAGTGCTAGGCAACTGTATCAATGCTTATATTCATGTCCACAGAAACCTTAGTGCTAGGCAACTGTATCAATTCTCTTATACATGTCCACAGAGGCCTTAGTGCTAGGCAACTGTTTCAATGCTTATGTACATGTCCACAGAAACCCTAGTGCTAGGCAACTGTATCAAGGCTTCTATACATGCCCACAGAGGCCTTAGTGCTAGGCAACCGTATCAATGCTTCTATACATGTCCACAGAGGCCTTAGTGCTAGGCAACTGTTTCAATGCTTATGTACATGTCCACAGAAACCCTAATGCTAGGCAACTGTATCAAGGCTTCTATACATGCCCACAGAGGCCTTAGTGCTAGGCAACCGTATCAATGCTTCTATACATGCCCACAGAGGCCTTAGTGCTAGGCAACTGTATCAATGCTTCTATACATGCCCACAGAGGCCTTAGTGCTAGGCAACTGTATCAATGCTTATGTACATGTTCACAGAAACCTTAGTGCTAGGCAACTGTATCAGTGCTCTTATACATGTCCTCAGAGACCTTAACGCAAGGCAACTGCACCGTTACTTCTATACGTAACGGGCAGATGACTGCTTTGCATAGTTCATAGAGGCCTTAGTACTAGGCTATTGTCTCTAGGAAATTGTATAGTGACGAGCAAATCTCATTAGGTTACCGCCCACTCAACCTGCTCTCATTATCTGTGGATAGATGGCAGAGCATTTGCTGTTACCACCTATATCCATTTTTACTTTTGTTTTAGACTTAAGGTGGAACTTTGGGTCATGGTATTAAATATGCAATCCGGTATTTACCTTGGCAACTGAAAGATACCACGGAAACCCCAGACAGATTTATCGGCCCATAGGATTTGAACCCGGGACATACCACCTGCGCCATCCCGTTCAGTGTCGTGAATGGTTTGTTATCAAAACTTACCTTTTTTACTACAATTTTATTGGAACTAGACTTGCAGGCAGACGTTTAAATCGCTATATGACACGCTTCAAAAGATCGTAGAGCCATAAACGCTAAGTGGAACTAAAGTTAATAGCAGCACTAAAATCCGTTTTTACGAATTTTGGCAAATATCGGCCTTTTTCACAGATTTATGTCGTTAAATAAAGAACTACAGTTGGTTAATTTAGACGTAGCCAACGTGAGAGGTATTAACCCAAGAATTTCCCCAGAGATGAATGCTTCTCCGACTTAACTCTATAATTAAAATAATTGCAGCATTATCAGTAATTGCTGTCTGCATTAGTTCAAAAGCTTTAAGAGTTAAAAAGGAAAGAAAGGCGGCAGGCGGCGGAAACTTAAAGAAAAGAAAGTTAAAATGAAGTGACTTCAGTCGAGGTAATCTTCTGCGAGTGACATATTGCCGAAGCCATCTACATAATTCTCTTCAAATACTTGGGTTCTGGTGGCGTTGACGTTTATGTGGTTATGTTACATCTGAAACAACGTCACAACGATAAGGCCTGTGAATGCAAATCTTGAGTAATATGTTGTGTTACATTCACATGACTTTCACTTACTAAGTATTCTTACTAAAGTTTATTTCACTATCCACTACATTTTAATTCAAATAAACCTTTGCAGAAACAGCTACATTACACATTTCGTTAAAGAGAACAGCGATAGTCAAATGTTTAACAACTGGACGCTATATGCTGCCTTAAAATTCCATACTGTTTCCATGACATCACGAGAAACAACTGAAAATCGATGGGACTTGAAAAGAATGACAACTATTGTACAATTCCAACCTTTAATAACGGATATCTCAGAAACGGCTTATGCCACACAAAAAAGCTTGTTTAAAATAAATCTACAATTTTGTGTGGTACGTTTTCTGTATCATTTAACGTTTACCAGTTATACAAGATTATACAAAATTGTTTCCGAATGAAGACGTAAAGTCCTAGGCTATTCTCAGAAAATTCAAGATATAAATTTTATTTTAATGTAATTATCTTCCACATATGGTATTTTAATCAAAATCGTAGAGGCATTTTTTACGAAATTAAATGTACCCAAAAATGTTCTACGTAAAGCGTTTGTAGAGAATGGGGGGATTCTCTTGAAAATCTTCGTGTCTTATGCTTGGGACAAACTGAACTCAAATACCAACTGTAAGTAACACGATAGTCAGATTTTTGAAAAACATGCGATTGCACAGTGATGAACAGCGAAACTCAAAAACGCAAAGTTGGAGGACTACTAAGTTTAGTGTCTTCGAACAAAGTACCATTACATGGAATTGTTTTCGCTATTTTTTATTTTGTAAGAATTGGCTGAATGTATTTTAATTAGAGTATTCGCACGACTAATACAAAGTATATTTTAGTTTTCTGGGAAGAACCTGCGAAGTATTATTTTGATTCGCTTGCTTGCTTGGCTGGGATCATAGCGAGCGATCAAATACATTAACGAAGAAGGCATAAGAATCTGGCGCATTGTACTAAGACAGAACAGTTCGAGGAGAGAGTATCTACCAGGTTCCTTTGTTAACTGAAGGAGAGGGTTGGACCTTGCTGGTTGGGAGTGGAAAGCAATTGGTATATTTTTACAAAAAGCTTATGTAGTTCAGATCGGAATGCAAGGAAGAGGGTCAAGGGTAGGAGTGGAGGGTTAGTGGCTTAGTACATTCCACCCAAAAATTCGATACCGAGATTTCACAGGAAATATATTTTGAGACCCCCTGAATCCCATAAAAAAAGCATTTTTGGAAACATGTCCGTGTGTGTGTCTGTGAACAGCATAACTCAGAAACGAACAGTCAGATAAACACCAAACTTGGTATTTAGGTTCAGTATCATCCAGAGATGCAACACGAAGGTTCTCAACAAAATCCACCACCCCAGATTACCCTTTACATGGAACATTTATCGAAAATTTTAATTTTCTCAAAAATGGCTAACGATTTTGTTTAAAATATCATATGTTTAAGCCATTTTCATCAGAAATGAAATGTATATCTCGAATTTTCTGGGAATGTCTCCAAAAGTATTCTTCATTGTGAACGACTTTTGCATAACTGGTAAACCATAAGAGATAGACAAAAGTTTACTACACAAAAAATGTAGATCGCGATAAAATACACAATTTATGTCATATACATGTTTTTGGTTGAGTGAACCATTTATGAGACACTGCTTGTTATTCCCTTAAATTTTCCAATACTTTTTCTCAAATGGAAATTCGTTATTCATACTTTTATGTCCTGGTAATGCAAAGAAAATAGAATACACCACATAGCAACCAGCTCTTAAAACATTTGACTATCGCTTAAAACCTACCATATTCCCCTTGCATCTACAAGAAAATTAGCAATAAGATTAACATCTCGATTAACATGAAGCATATGGAGAATAAGCGTTTGTAAAAATAGTTTGTACAAGAGTAGAGAAAGTCATGTGAGTGTAACACGTCAGATTTTATTTTTGGAAGTGTTGTCAGGATTCAGTTATTTCTCTTGATATGATGTAAAGTGTACAGAATGTAAATTACTTGATTTTATTTCAGCCTTCTCTACACCTGTTGCAGCTTCAACATTATATGTAAGGAAATTGTTTCTGTAAAGGTTTAAACATGAAGTAGATGGGAAAACACGCATTTTTACTTTTTCAATTAGTTATCTACAGTAAGTAAAGTATTGCATATCATCCAAAAGTTCCACATCGAGATTTAACCGGAATTACACATTTTAAGACACACTGAATAAAAAAAATTCCGATGTGTTACACTCACATGACTTTCTCTACTCTTGTACAAACTATTTTTACAAACGCTTATTCTCCATATGCTTCATGTTAATCGAGATGTTAATCTTATTGCTAATTTTCTTGTAGATGCAAGGGGAATATGGCAGACTTTAAGCGATAGTCAAATATTTTAAGAGCTGGTTGCTATGTGCAGTATTGCATTCTCTTTGTAGGTCCACGACATAAAAAAAATGAATAACGTATTCCCATTTCAGAAAAAGTATAAGTATTGGAAAATTTAAGGGAATAACAGGCAATATCTCGAAAATGGTTCACTCAACAAAAAAAATGTATATGACATAAATTGTGTATTTTAACGCGATCTACATTTTTTGTGTAGTAAAATTCTGTCTATCACTTATGGTTTACCAGTTATGCAAAAGTCGTTCACAATGAAGAACACTTTTGGAGACATTCCCAGAAAATTCGAAATATACATTTCATTTGTCATGAAAATATCTTAAACATATGATATTTTAATGAAAATCGTTAGAGCCATTTTGGAGAGAATTAAAATTTTCGAAAAATGTTCCATGTAAAGGGTAATCTGGGGTGGGGGGATTTTCTTGAAAACCTTCGTGTCGCATCTCTGGAAGACACTGAACCTAAATACCAAGTTTGGTGTTTATCCGACTGTTCGTTTCTGAGTTATGCTGTTCACAGACACAGACACGGACATGTTTCCAAAAATGCTTTTTTTGGATTCAGGGGATCTCAAAACATGTATTTCCTGTGAAATCTCGGTATCGAATTTTTGGGTGGAATACAATACTTCCCCTACTTACTATACGTAGTAGGGAAAACAAAAAAGTGCCATAATTACAAAAAAGGCAAGCGCTCGTTGGTGGGGGGGGATGTACGGCATAACTCAAAAATGAAAAGTTGATTAAATACGAAAATTCATGTTTAAGGTCAGCGTCCTCCAAGTACCTAACAGGAACATTTCCAAAAGTACCTCCACCTCAAACCACCCTTTGCATGGACAATTATTTTTTATTTTTATTTTATAAAATGACTACTGATTTTGATAAAAATACCATATGTTTAAAATATTTACATGGCAAATAAAATGTATGTCTTGAATTTTTCTGGGAGTAGTCTGTAAAGTTCTCTTCATACTTTCTCTATCACGTACATATTAGGTATAGAAGGTATTGTACTCCACGCAAAAATTCGAATGGAGAGTTCACAGGAAATACATGTTTTGAGGCCCTGAATTTAAAAAAACGCTTTTAGAAAAAGGCCTGTGTGTCTGTCGGATCAATACCAAACTTGGCATTTAAGTTCAGTACCTTCCGCCCCCTAAAAAGATGAAACACGAACATTTTCAGATAATACCCACCCCAAACTACCCTTCAGATGCAATTTAATTTTTTTAAAAAATAGCTCATCATTTTGATAAAAATACCATATATTAAAGAAATTGAAATTGAGTTTTATTTATGGACTCTCTTTAACTGCTGTGGTCATTAGCGTCCCATTCTATATTGGACGTGAAAGACCAGTAATTTTGCTCAGAGGCCTCTTTATCAGCCTTGAGATTCTTTTACGTGCCGTAAATCTACGACACGGGACCACCGGCTTTACTTCCCTTCTAAAGGAAGCCATGCTAAGTATTTTTACGCCCGAAAATATCCATCGCCCTCCACCGGGTTTGAACCCGCGACCTCGGGAACTAGAGGCTAGCACAGTACCACTAGTCCACGGAGGACGACATATATTAAAGGCATTTACATTACAAATAAAAGGTATATATTGAGTTTTCTAGGAATAGCCTTGAAGTACTCTTCATTCTGAAGGAATTTTGTAAAAGCTTGTACGACATATCTCATAAACGTTGAGCCATAAACGAAAACGTGTTGCCCCCCCCCCCGCAAAAGTAGATCTCTTTAAAACACACAATTTATTTCAAATAACTTTTTTTAGCATCAGCCATTTCGGAGATATCCGTTATTAATGGTTGAAATTGTTCAACGCAGCCAACCTTTTAAGATCCAGTCCATTTTCAGTTGTTTCTCGCGATGTATGGCCAGCATCCAGTTGTTAAACATTTGACTATCGCTGTTCTCTTTGTATCAACAACGAAATGTGTAATGTATCTATTTCTGCAAAGGTTTATCGCGATTAAAACTTAGTAGATGGAGAAATAAACTTTCGTAAGAATAATTTGTATATTCACTAATAAGCGATAGAGGGTACAGAAAGCCATGTAGATAGAGGTTTACGAATTAATGCCCTCCTATATATTAGATACAGATTTCTAGAGTATTACAGTTGTTCACTAAATATAGGTTTGTTACTTTAGTAATAAACATGTTTTATTTGTGAAGGAGGTCCGACCTTAGTCAGGCAAGCGGTTACTATGTAAATCCAAAGCACGCCCTCTTCCTGAAGAGGAATGTACCACAGTATCTATTAATAAAAATTTGTATGGTGTCAAAATATGGCCCAAAGCTTGTTTCTATTCAATGTTATACATATTTACTGTCTGGGTGGCCGCTAAGGGTATACAACACGTGGTTCTATACAGTGATGCGAAAGTCGTCTGCAATTTCAACCGCGTTCACTTTGTACTCGAAACAACGAGCTTCAAGCACATGCCAGTAACAGTATCGGCTAAGGAATGGTAAAACGGAAATCTAATGGAATGGCTGGAGAAATTTGATACAGTATGCTAAGAATGTATCCCCGAGTTCAAATCCCGTGAGCCGAAAATCTAACTGAGGTTTTTTAGTTGTTTCCCTCAACCGCTAAGGTAAATTTCGGATTGGATATATAATACCACGGCCCAAAGTTCCATCCTAAGTCTAAAACAACAGTAAAAATGAAAAAGAGGTGGTAATAATGAATACTGTGCCATCTATCCACTAACGATGAAAGCAGGTAGATTGGACGGCACCCTAATGCCATCTCACAGCACGAAGCAGAAGATCAGTTGCTATGCGCTAGGGTGTCTGTGGACACGTTACGAAGAAAGATAGCATGGTTACAGGGTCTACCACACATCGATCTAAGAGTTATCCACTAACAGATCTGTCGCGTTATGATTTAAAAGCGACGTATAACGTTGCCTTGAGCGTTTATATATTTTAAATTATTAATTAGAACTGTATCTATTACTATACTGACAGATAAAAAATCCATATGTGATACATTCACATGACTTTCCCAACCCTCTATCGTTTACTAGTGAGTATACAAATAATTCTTACTCAAACTTATTTTCCTATCTACTACATTTTAATCCAAATAAACCTTTACAGAAACAGCTACATTACACATTTCGTTTAGATACAAAGAGAACAGCGATAGTCAAATGTTTAACAACTGAACGCTATATGCTGGTCTTAAAATTCCATACTGTTTCCATGACATCTCGAGAAACAACTGAATGTTTAAAGGACTAAGAGAATGACCTAGAAATTAACGATTGGAACCTTTAATAACGGATATCTCGGAAACATCCTAAGTCGCAAGAAACTTATTTTAAATAAATTCTGTATTTTAAAGATATGTACATTTTTTGTGTATTACGTTTTCGACTATGGCTTAACGTTTACCAGTTATACACCATTATACAAAGTTCCTTCCGAATGAACAGGGCTTCATAGATTCTTCCCAGAGAATTCATATATACACTTCATTTGTTGTGTAAATATGTTTCATACGTTGTATTTCAAACAAAATCAGTAGAGCCATTTTTAAGAAAGTCAAAATTTTCGAAAAATGTTCCTTGTAAAGGGCAGTTTGGAGTGGAAGGAGTTTGCTCAAAATCCTCGTGTCGCATTTTTGGAAGATATTGAACCTAAATACCAAGTTTGATATTTATCCGATTTTTGTTTTTTTATGGTGTTCACAGACAGATACACAGACGACATGCATGGATGTTTCCAAAAATGCTTTATTTGTATGCAGGGGGCCTCAAAACATGTCTTTTCCGGTGAAATATCGGTATCGAATTTTTGGTTGGTATGCAATACTTCCTCTAGTTGCTATACGTAGTAGAGAAAGTAATAACGTTGAAAACGCGTAAAATAAAGTGATGGAAAAATATTGACTTCAGAATAAAATAAATATTCGGATAATACAAAATACATAACAAAAAGCAAGACTTTAAGTAGTAGTATGTTTTATATATACATAATATGATTGTAAATATGTTAATTATTCCATGTAAGAATTTTTAAATTAGGTGGATTTGTTTAAGGATAAATAGAGACCAGACAATAGCTTAAACAACAAGATTCAACCATTTTGACTTCAAAGTTTATACCGAGGTAGAAGACGCTTGTAAGGAAAGCGGAAGATGTGTATTCTCAACGAGAAGTAGCAAAGAATTGCTTATTATAATATAAAGACTGTCTAAAAGTGATTAAAGCAAACTCATAAATAAATCTCTGATTCAATGTTCGTCGTGAAAAACATGTATTAAGTAAAAGAATAAAACGCATTATAGTGAGAGTTCACTTATAGAATTCATTTAGTTATATAATGTCTTACCTTCCAAACACGGATAACCTGAGATAAGATTCAACTCTTAGAGGAAGTAGAATTTTAAGTAAAATCTGATGTGTTACACTCACATGACTTTCTCTACTCTTGTACAAACTATTTTTACAAACGCTTATTCTCCATCTACTTCATGTTAATCGAGATAAACAATTGCAGACTCTATCTTATTGCTAATTTCCTTGTAGATGTAAGGGGAATATATATTTACAAGGGCAATATACAAATACAGTAGCCTTTAAGCACATACATATCTCTTAATAGCTGGTTGCTAGGTGCAGCACCATTCCCTTTGCCACAGATTAACACTCTTTGCATATCCAAGACAAAAAAATGAATAACGAATTCCCATTTGAGAAAATAATTATTGAAAAATTTAAGGGAATAACAAGCAATATCTCGACAATGCTTTACTCAACAAAAAATTGTATATGACATAAATTGTGTATTTTAATGCGATCTACATTTTTTTGTGTAGTAAAATTTTGTCTACCTCTTATGGTTTACCAGTTATGCAAAAGTCGTTCACAATGAAGAATACTTTTGGAGACATTCCCAGAAAATTCGAGATATACATTTTATTTGTCATAAAAATGTCTTAAACATATGATATTTTAATCAAAATCGTTAGAGCCATTTTTGGGAAAATTAAAATTTTCGAAAAATGTTCCATGTAAAGGGTAATCTGGGATGGGGGGGATTTTCTTGAAAACCTTCGTGTCGCAGCTCTGGAAGATACTGAATCTAAATACCAAGTTTGGTGTTTATCCGACTGTTCGTTTCTGAGTTATGCTGTTCACACACACAGACACACACAGGAACATGTTTTCAAAAATGCTTTTGTTTTGGATTCAGGGGGTCTCAAAACATGTATTTCCGGTGAAATCTCGGTATCGAATTTTTGGGTGGAATACAATACTTCCCCTACTTACTGTACATAGTAGAGAAAGTAATATATTAAAATATAACAGACAAAAAGAAATATTAAAATATTTTTCTACGCGTTACACATGCTAGGGTTCACAACAATTACTGAACAAAAGTTATCCGCTGCGAAGTCAGTCCTTCCACGTTACACATAAACTAGCCATACCAACAGGTGAGAGGCGCCGTAAATTCAAACCGAGCATTTCAAAGTACACAACATTACTACGGCTCGGAAGTTGAAAAGCCCTTTTCTTTTTCAGTGTCGGAAGGCGAGGCCAAAATAAAGTGTGTTTAATTTTGAGCCACTGTAGGCCACAAAACCCAAAAATTCGATACCGAGACTTCACCTGAAATACATGTTTTAAAGATTCCTGAATCCAAAAAAAGCATATTTAGCAATAGCTTATAACTTAAGAACGAAAAGTCGGATACGCACAAGATTTGGTGTTTAGGTTTAGTATCTTTCAAAGATGCGACACGAAGATTTTCAAAAAATCACCCAAACAAAACTACTTTTTATATGGAGTATTTTTCGAAATGTTTGATTTTCTAAAAAATGGCACTAAGAGTTTTATTAAAATGCCATATATGGAAAATATTTACATGGCAAATAAAATGTGTATCTTGAATTTTCTAGGAATAGCCTGTGAAGTCCTCTTCATTCGGAAGGAATTTTGTATGATGTACATTCTTTTAAGGTTTTGTTGATTTTCACTTGTTTCTCGCGATGTCATGGAAACAGTATGGAATTTTAAGGCAGCATATAGCGTCCAGTTGTTAAACATTTGACTATCACTGTTCTCTTTGTATCTATAACGAAATGTGTAATGTAGCTGTTTCTGCAAGCGCGTATCTCTATTAACTTGAAGTAAATAGATACCAGAATGGGCTTTTCTAAGAAGCTATATAAATTAAACGATAGTGGGCAGTGAAGATAATGATGAATTTTAGCCTTGTCTGGAGTAAACTGGATTCTGTGTAGGTGAAGATGTCGGCAGCTTCTCGTGTTGTCAAGGCAACGTATTCCCAGTCTAGACTTCTCCAAGTAGGTGGCCTACATTATTTTCTCAGGAGCTCCAAGTGGGTGGCCTCATTATTTTTGTTGTAATCGGCTTATACTGTCATACTCGCTCGCGAAAATTACTTGTCCAGGTTACTGAACTCGCATACGTCTAAACTGAAACAGGTGTCTAATCGACAGGTGGTCTGCACGGTAGTTCCTTAAAACTTGCTGAGATGTCGTGCCACACAGTAGGTACTGTGTGTGGGTTCAAGTTAACCTTTAGGTGGAAAGTTGATATGTGCACAACTACACAGAAGTGAAAGTTTACATGATTACATTACTTTCATTGTAAACGACATAAACATCTAGAAAATTGTGCTTATATTTTCTCTACATGAACAGAACTACGTTACATAACTGAGGGGGACATCCTGTACAGATCTATTGCGGCTACCATCCCTTAAGCAGAGTTGAAGGCGCAACAGGAGACACCAGGTCGCAATCACAAGGCACAGAGACGCGCGGAGGTTCTATTGCAAAGCTCGCAGAAATTTCCCACTATTGGAGCTGCCCAGAGACGGCGATGATCCGCCCACCAGTGAAGCAGCATTTTCATGTCCTTCCTTTGAACAACCATCCGCGCCAACTGTACAGCACTGCCATACACAGAGGCATTGGGCTGATCTGGATATGCTATGATCCAGAGTTTGCTTGCTCCTCGACAGACTACAGACACAAGACATTGAGCTGATCACTCATCCTGGATATGCTGTGATCCAGAGTTTGCTTGCTCCTCGACAGACTACAGACACAAGACATTGGGCTGATCACTCATCCTGGATATGCTGTGATCCAGAGTTTGCTTGCTTCTTGACAGACTACTGAAACAAGACATTGAGCTGATCACACATCCTGGATATGCTATGATCCACAGTTTGCTTGCTGCTCGACAGACTACTGACACAAGACATTGGGCTGATCACACATCCTGGGTATGCTATGATCCACAGTTTGCTTGCTGCTCGACAGGATACTGACACAAGACATTGAGCTGATCACCCATCCTGGATATGCTGTGATCCAGTGTTTGCCTGCTCCTCGACAGGCTACTGACACAAGACATTGGACTGATCACATATCTTGGATATGCTATGATCCAGAGTTTACTTTCTCTTCGACAGGATACTGACACAAGACATTGAGCTGATCACACATCGTGGATATGCTATGATCCAGAGTTTACTTGCTCTTCGGCAGACTACTGACACAAGACATTGAGCTGATCACTCATCCTGGATATGCTATGATCCACAGTTTGCTTGCTGCTCAACAGACTACTGACACAAGACATTGGGCTGATCACACATCCTGGGTATGCTATGATCCACAGTTTGCTTGCTGCTCGACAGGATACTGACACAAGACATTGAGCTGATCACCCATCCTGGATATGCTATGATCCAGAGTTTACTTCCTCTTCGACAGACTACTGACACAAGACATTGGACTGATCATCCATCCTGGATATGCTATGATCCAGAGTTTACTTGCTCTTCTACAGGATACTGACACAAGACATTGAGTTGATCACACATCCTGGATATGCTGTGATCCAGAGTTTACTTGCTCTTCGACAGACTACTGACACAAGTCGTTGGCATGTAGGACGTACAAAGAGGAGGTCATCTATTGGAGAACAGGAATTTGTAAAGCACATCCATTGTTTTCAGTTTTATTTATAAATGTTGCCGCCTAATTACTTTCTCTACTACGTGTAGTAAGTAGGGGAAGTATTGCATTCGACCCAAAAATTCGATACCGAGATTTCACCGGAAATACATGTTTTGAGACTCCCTGAATTCAAAAAAAGCATTTCTGGAAACATGTCCGTGTGTGTGTCTGTGTCTGTGTGTGTGTCTGTGTGTGTGTGTGTCTGTGTGTCTGTGAACAGCATAACTCAGAAACGAACAGTCGGATAAACACCAAACTTGGTATTTAGGTTCAGTATCTTCCAGAGATGCGACACGAAGGTTTTCAAGAAAATCCCCCCACCCCAGACTACCCTTTACATGGAACATTTTTCGAAAATTTTAATTTTTTCAAAAATGGCTCTAACGATTTTGATTAAAATATTATATGTTTAAGGTATTTTCATGACAAATGAAATGTATATCTCGAATTTTCTGGCAATGTCTCCAAAAGTGTTCTTCATTCTGAACGACTTTTGCATAACTGGTAAACCATAAGAGATAGACAAAATTTTACTGCACAAAAAATGTAGATCGCGTTACAATACACAATTTATGTCATATACATTTTTTTTGTTGAGTGAACCGTTTTCGAGATATTGCTTGTTATTCCCTTAAATTTTCCAATACTTTTTCTCATATTCGTTACTCATTTTTTTATGTCCTGGACATGCAAAGAGAATGGAATGCGCCAAATAGCAACCAGCGCTTAAATATTTGACTATCGCTTATAACCTACCATATTCCCCTTGCATCTACAAGAAAATTAGCAATAATATTGACATCTCGATATCTCGATTAACATGAAGCATATGGAGAATAAGCGTTTGTAAAAGTAATTATAACTAATATAATTTTCCGGGCTGTTATGCCGTGGTCTACTGAAGAAAGATTTCCCAGACGTTTCGTCCACAACTGCGGTGGACATCTTCAGTGGCGCGGACGAAGTCTTCTCGGTGAAAGTATCGCAGCGTCTGATGCGTTGGCCGTTAGTGCCGCTCTCTTTATAGTGTGAACGCTCTCTGCTGATTGGCCCGCTGGTATGAGGGGGCTGGCGCCGGCTGTGTTGTTGCTCTCTTCTGATTGGCTCGCAGTGTTTTTCGGTTTTGTATGACCTTTCTTGTTTTTGATGACTAGATGCCAGTTACTGTTGAGTTTCAATGCTTCTTCTTTCCTATTGAAATTATTGGGATGTTTGTAAATCTCTATTGCTTCGCGTTGTAGCCGGGTATGGTAATGTTTTATGGAGGAAAGAATGTTGGTGTCCTGAAATCTAATAATGTGTTCGCCCTCGGCTTCAAGGGCATGTTCGGCGACTGCCGATTTTTCTGTATGGCCCAGGCGGCAGTTCCTTTTGTGTTCGCTCAGTCTGGTGTTAGCGCTCCGCTGTGTGGTACCAATGTACACTGAACCACAGGAACAAGGAATACGGTAAACACCGGCCGATGACAGGGGATCTCGGGGGTCTTTGGAAGAGCGCAGTAGGCTATTTAATTGTCTTGTAGGTTTGAATACTGTTTTGACGTTATGACGTTGAAGTATATGTTCAATACGGTCAGTGACATTTCTGAAATATGGCAGAAAGACAATGGACTTGCTTTTGGGTTGGTCCTGAGTAACCGGTCGGGGCTTGGCCGGACGGCAGGCTCTTCTCACCTCTTGGACTGAATAACCATTTGATTGTAGAGCTGTTTCTAGGTGTCGGATTTCTTGTGGAAGTAAGTGTGGTTCACAAATACGGGAAGCACGGTTTGCGAGTGTCTTAATCATAGCACGTTTTTGTCTAGGATGGTGGTTGGAGTACTTGTTAAGGTAACGGTCTGTGTGTGTGGGTTTGCGGTAGACAGTATGACCCAGCGTGCCGTCAGCCTTCCTGCTAACGAGTACATCTAGAAAGGCTAGTTGGCCATCCTTTTCTTGTTCCATTGTGAACTGTATACGCTGATTGATGCTATTTAGATGTAACAAAAAATCTTGAAGAGCTTGTTCACCATGGGGCCAGATGACGAAGGTGTCATCCACATAGCGGAACCAGGCTGTTGGTTTGAGTGGAGCTGAGTTTAGTGCCTTTGACTCAAATGCCTCCATGAAGAAATTGGTTCCAGTGGAACCGGTCATTCTACGAGCAAATAGACGGTGTTGCCATGGGCAGCCCCCTTAGCCCTGTTGTGGCCAATTTCTTCATGGAGGCATTTGAGTCAAAGGCACTAAACTCAGCTCCACTCAAACCAACAGCCTGGTTCCGCTATGTGGATGACACCTTCGTCATCTGGCCCCATGGTGAACAAGCTCTTCAAGATTTTTTGTTACATCTAAATAGCATCAATCAGCGTATACAGTTCACAATGGAACAAGAAAAGGATGGCCAACTAGCCTTTCTAGATGTACTCGTTAGCAGGAAGGCTGACGGCACGCTGGGTCATACTGTCTACCGCAAACCCACACACACAGACCGTTACCTTAACAAGTACTCCAACCACCATCCTAGACAAAAACGTGCTATGATTAAGACACTCGCAAACCGTGCTTCCCGTATTTGTGAACCACACTTACTTCCACAAGAAATCCGACACCTAGAAACAGCTCTACAATCAAATGGTTATTCAGTCCAAGAGGTGAGAAGAGCCTGCCGTCCGGCCAAGCCCCGACCGGTTACTCAGGACCAACCCAAAAGCAAGTCCATTGTCTTTCTGCCATATTTCAGAAATGTCACTGACCGTATTGAACATATACTTCAACGTCATAACGTCAAAACAGTATTCAAACCTACAAGACAATTAAATAGCCTACTGCGCTCTTCCAAAGACCCCCGAGATCCCCTGTCATCGGCCGGTGTTTACCGTATTCCTTGTTCCTGTGGTTCAGTGTACATTGGTACCACACAGCGGAGCGCTAACACCAGACTGAGCGAACACAAAAGGAACTGCCGCCTGGGCCATACAGAAAAATCGGCAGTCGCCGAACATGCCCTTGAAGCCGAGGGCGAACACATTATTAGATTTCAGGACACCAACATTCTTTCCTCCATAAAACATTACCATACCCGGCTACAACGCGAAGCAATAGAGATTTACAAACATCCCAATAATTTCAATAGGAAAGAAGAAGCATTGAAACTCAACAGTAACTGGCATCTAGTCATCAAAAACAAGAAAGGTCATACAAAACCGAAAAACACTGCGAGCCAATCAGAAGAGAGCAACAACACAGCCGGCGCCAGCCCCCTCATACCAGCGGGCCAATCAGCAGAGAGCGTTCACACTATAAAGAGAGCGGCACTAACGGCCAACGCATCAGGACGGAGAGCGGTCAGCGAAGCCACACCTGCAAGAAGAAGCAGAAGGAGCCACCGCAGCACGCTCGCCCGGAAAGCAACCGCAGCTTAGACGAGTAGGATAGTAAGGCCACAGCCAACAGTCTCTGACTGGAATCAAGGCGCCCGCAAGGGTCCGGCCCGCTACTACCCGAGCTTTTTAGCGCTCGCTAACTGCATCTATTTCTCTCTCTATCCTATCTTTCCTCTATTTCTGTCTAGTTTTTAAGCTCCCCGGCTAGGTTCCCACACAGGCTATCATAAACACTTCTCTCTTCCTTCTTCCTTTAGACTCATTAGGTTAAGGTAACTTGAGAGCAGCAGGGCAATAACGCCGACTAATCAGCCTTTTTGAAGGTCTTTAGCGGCTAGCAAAAGTAAAACAAAAAAAAAATAACACTACCTCAGCCTTTCTAAAGGCCGGCAGTGTTAAACCAAAAGCCCTTTCCCACCAACTTAGGAAACAAGAGAGAAGAAATGCCCCGCGGTGCCGCCCGGAATGCGGGCACTGACCCCCCTGGATCACCGCCCGCCACACGAAGCAAGAAGGACAGGACGCCGCCCAAGGATGACAGCACTCCTGCCGAGACGACACAGCCTACAGCAGTAACCAACACACCAATGGTGCCTCCAGCGCAGACGACGGTAACCGCAGCAAGTGAGAGCAGCAGCCAGCCCAGCACCAGTGAAAATGCCGCGGAAAGCTACCTCAGCAAACAGCGCCACGACATACCCAAGATCGTTTTGGCGGACTACGCTCCCAATAATGTACCAGCCATGATACGGGAATTTGACAGTACCCACAAGCCTCAGTACTACTGTGGTAAATTTAGAGATGGCTACCACCGCTTCCAGTTCTCCAACCTGCAGGACTACACCAATTTTGCCAGATTCTGCAGGGCGCACAAAGCCCCTTTCCATATCACACAGCCGACAAAGGATAGAACCTTCAAAGTGGTGATTAAAGGACTTTTTCCCAGTGCCGAGCCTACTGAAATCAAACAGGAGCTCACAAAGCTAGGGCTTGAACCAACAAATGTGACAAGGCTCTTCTCTAAACGAGCAAGGGCACACGTACCTATATTTCTGGTGGAGCAGCAATCCTATGAGGCATCGGAGGCCCTAAGAAGGTTAGGGGACCTCTTTCACTGCAAGATCAAGGTAGAGCCCTACAGAACGCCATCAGGACCACCTCAATGTGGGAAATGCTTAAGATTCCGGCACCTCACTAGAAATTGTGAGGCCCCGCAAGTGTGCTCCATATGTGCGGGGCACCACTTTCATAAACAATGCACCAGCAACACAAGAAAGTGCGCGCTCTGCGGCCAGACCGGCCACGGAGCAAGATGGAGGGGATGTCCTGCGTACCTCCGGCTCACACAACCACATAGCCAATCGGCAGCAACAGTACCACGGTTAATACCCCCTCACCTCAGGGGTATAGTCACACAGGAACGAGGCTCCTACGCTGAGGTAACCACCGGTAGGAGACCGGTGCCAACACCGCACCAGCGGGCAGCAAGCGGTGCCCAAGAAGGGCAAGCTATGATTGAGCAGCAACAGCACTCCCAAAACAACGTGGCGGGAACGACGTCAGAGCAGGCGGTACCGTGCAACGCAACGCTACCCAAAACCACAGCTGACCAAACTACGCAGACGGAGAAATACCCTCAACACTTCAGCGAGTATAAGCAAGGGCATAAAGCTCTAAAGATCAACGAATGCGCGAAAGCACAACTGCACATACTAGGAGGGGGAAACATGCACAAAGGATACGAGATGGCCCTCCAAATCCACGAACGTCTGTTCCACGACAAAGCGCTAGGGAACGAGAACCAGCAGCAATTACATGCGCTAAATTTCATTGAAGGTTTTGCCGCCTTGCTGGAACAACTCCTAAACTCACGTACACACCTGTGGACACCAGACAAGCTCACGCGCTAAGAAGAGAGGAAAGCACCCGACGCCAGAAAGAAAAAGTCAAAAACAATGGCGAACTCTACACAGCACGCAACCCCACACCGACCGACTTCACACAAGATCCTCTACTGGAACATCCGAGGAGCCAGGCACAACCACCGCGAGTTAAAGCACTACCTTTGCAATCACGACATCACAATAGCACTGTTAAATGAGACACTGTTGACACCCAAAGCCAAACTCAAGATCCCTGGTTACCACATCTACAGAACCGACCGGCCGGACGGTCAACCGCACGGGGGCACAGCGGTAGTGGTCAGAGAACACCTCGCACACACACATCGGCACGTCCCCCCCACCACCGAGCTAGAAGCAACGGCAATCACGCTTAACATACACAACACAAGGGTAACCATAGCAAGCATTTATTCTTCACCTAGGAAGTTAAACCCTCTTGACATAGACACAGTACTGAACTTGGATCAAGTAGTAGTAGCCGCAGGGGACCTAAACGCCAAACACCCAGCTTGGGGATGCGCCACAGCAAACACAGTAGGGAACGCCCTCCACACTCACATGCTCACCAATGAATACATAATTGATCACCCGGGCGAACCAACACACATACCACAGCAAACACATCACACACCAGTCACCCTGGACATCGCGTTACTTAAAAACACCACCTTTAAGTACACAATGAGCATAATAGACACCCTTGCCTCAGATCATTATGCTGTTCAGATTGACATTGAAGCGCCACCAATCTTCCAGCCGCCACCCATTCGCATGCATTACAACCGAGCTAACTGGAATCGGTTCTCCGAGACGTTAGACGCTGAACTTGCTGCAATCCCAAACCTAACAACCCAACAAACAGTAGAACAAGCCGCGGAAAGCTTAGAACACGCCCTACAACAAGCAATCAAAAATGCAGTCCCTGTGAAACCGCCAGCTAAATACGAATTAACATACCCACCGGACGTAATAGCCTTAGTACACGAAAGAGACCACGAGAGACGCAGGTGGCAGCGCACCAGGGACCTGGTGCACAGGGTCAACATGGCAACCCTATCTAGCGCCATCAAAACACGCATAAATGCCCAGGCCCGGCAACAGTGGGAGCAAACTCTAGAGCAGCTTCAACCCGGCAACGCCAAAGTTTGGCAGCTGGTCCGAGCGCTAAAGCGGGAGCCCATTAACATACCGCCGCTCAAAACTCCCATAAACGGTAAGTACGCGCAGAGCACGGCAGAAAAAGCCGACGTCCTTGCCGACACACTTCGGACGGCATGCACACCCAACGACGGCCAACTGGACACCGAATTTTACGATACCTTAGAAAGGGAAATGCGAGACATCCAGGCCCAACCTGCTCACAATCAATGCAGAAAAACAAACCCAGGTGAGCTGAGGTGGATTATAAGGCACCTTAAAGATCACAAGGCCCCTGGCCCGGACCAGATACCAAATTTGGTACTCAAACATCTCACGCCCAAGGCCCTAGCATTACTAAGCGACATAAGCAACTACTGCCTGCAAAAAGGGTACTTTCCCCAATGCTGGAAACAGGCAAATGTGTTGATGTTTCCAAAACCGGGCAAAAACCGAGCAGATCCCGGCAATTACAGACCGATCAGCCTGCTTAAAACCACTAGCAAAGTAGTAGAGAAGGTGATCCAGAAGCGTATAAGTGCACACTTAAAGAAACACGACTTACTGATTGACGAGCAATTCGGCTTTCGCGCACACCACTCGACCACACTTCAGTTAACCAGAACAATTGAGCATATAACACGAGGTTTTAATGAAAAAAAATCGACAGGCATGCTCTTCCTGGACGCCCAGCGCGCTTTTGATACTGTGTACCACGCAGGGCTCATTAGGAAGCTAAAAGACATGAGGTTCAATGACGCTATGATCAAGCTCATTGCCCACTATCTAACCGGGAGATCATTCATGGTCACCGTTGAAGGCACGAGCTCAGCCTCCCGGGAAATTGAGGCGGGGGTCCCACAAGGAAGTCTACTGGGACCCGCGCTGTTTAACATTTTTATTAATGACATACCGAAAGTCGAGGGAACGAAAATGTACATTTACGCTGACGATACAGCTATATCTGCGCAATCCTGGAAACCGGAGATGATAATGCAGAAACTGCAAAACTCACTGAGAACACTAGAACCATGGCTGTCCAGATGGCGGATCCAGATAAACGCAGCCAAATCCCAAGCGATACTCTTTTCCAAGAGAACCAAACACTTCAACAAAACTACTCCTCTTAACCTCCTTGGCGAAACCATACACTGGACAAACAAAGCCAAATATCTAGGGGTCACCCTAGACTCGAAACTCACGTTCGCAGAACACACAGCCACAGTTCGACGCAGAGCTAACCAGCAGCTAGGCGCCCTATACCCCATCCTAAATCGGAAAAGCACAGTCAGCAGTCATATGGGATTAACCCTGTACAAAAGTCTAATTAGGCCCGTCATGACATATGCCGCCCCAGCGTGGGGCCACTGCGCCCAATCACACATTAAAGGCCTCCAACTACTGCAGAACAAAGCTCTGAGAATAATCACGAAAACACCCAAAGTAGTCCCACTGGACGTGCTTCACGCTGACACCAAAATGCACACTTTAGAGGAATTCATAAAGAAACTTGCAGCTGATATGTACAAACGGGCACAAGCAAACCACAACCCAAACATCCGCGATCTCGGGCACTACGATACCTCCAAAGATAGGCACAGAAGACCACTATCGCTGTTTAACAGGACAATCCCCCTAAACCGTCATGCTACCGACGGCAACGAGGCTATCCTGGAGTATCTCAACAACCTGTTACCCACCTGAAGCCACAACACGCAGCAGCCCGGAAGACCCCGGAAGGATGACGTCCCCGACCGGGGCGGATTGGGGCGAGAGGGCAGCCCCAAAAGTACGACGACCACGGCGTTCTACCAGGACAAGATCGGATTGTAAATAACACTACAACGCTGCCTTTTGAGGCAGCGCTGAGATGCAGTAGGTCAACCTGCCATCCCAGCGGAGCCTTTCTCAAGGTTCTCTGGCACCCCCCCCCCCTTAGAAAAAAAAGAAAATGCAAAAAAAAAGAAGAAAAAAAGTCAAATAAATAACTAACAAAAATAAAAAAAAATGATATTATGTAAATAAACGCATATAAGAATATATCCCCTCTGTAAATAGCACCCACCTTCCTCCCTGCCCTCCTTTTCCTTACCCCTTCCCACTATGTTTCAGGACGAGCAGTAGCGCGCTGCGATAACATCTACAAGTCGGCCCCCTCTCCGGCCGAGGCCACATCCAAACTGTAAGTACCACCACCAATTCATTTAGCATGTGACCTATACCTCAATCCTCTTAGCATGAGCATGTACACCTCTACTAACCATAGGTCCCTGGTCTGGGCCATCGCCAAGGCCAGTACCTAATCCCCACTCTGTCTGCATACTTCCTTGTATGTAGGCGCCTTTTTAGTAAGCACCCACTAACATTCGGTTTGCTTCGGCGGTACCGGACACCACCTTACCATCTAATTCCTTCCATCACTGTAGTGTAGCTAGTGCATGGTAGGGGAGACGATGTAGATCCCTTTCGGATGATCGTCACCTGGTGTGGCGGAGGCGGGGCCACACCACTCTAAAAATAAAAAAAAAAAAAAAAAAAAAAAAAAAAAAGCCAACGCATCAGACGCTGCGATACTTTCACCGAGAAGACTTCGTCCGCGCCACTGAAGATGTCCACCGCAGTTGTGGACGAAACGTCTGGGAAATCTTTCTTCAGCAGACCACGGCATAACAGCCCGGAAAATTATATTAGTTATAATTGTGACACCGGCCGTGAAAGTCTACGTTCTTACGTTTGTAAAAGTAGTTTGTACAAGAGTAGAGAAAGTCATGTGAGTGTACACATCAGATTTTTTTTGTGTATTCATCAGGGATATTCTATATTTCTGTTTTTATTATATCTATTATTCCATATCATTTGGCAGTTTCAGATGAAGTCAGATTATTACATTTAAAGAAAGTATAATGTATTACATTCACATGTGTATATACAAATTATTATTATCTAAAGTGTGTTTTCATATCTACGTCATTTTAATCCAAATAAACCTTTACAGAAACAGCTACATTACACATTTCGTTTAGATACAAAGAGAAAAGCGATAGTCAAATGTTTAACAACTGGACGCTATGTGCTGACCTTAGAATTCCATACTGTTTCCATGACATCGCGAGAAACAAGTGAAAATCGACACAACTTCAAAGAAATGTCTATGTTGAACAATTGCAACCATTAATAACGGATATGTCATTAATGACTTATGCCATAAATATTTTTATTTGAAATAAATTGTGTGATTTAAAGGGATCTAAATTCTTTGTGTAGCACGTTTTCGTTATGCTTAACGTTTAGCAGCTATTCTAGATTATACAAAATTGTTTTAGAATGAAGAGGAGCTCACAGGTAACTCCCAGAAAATTCTTGATACAAATGCCATTTGTTATGTAGATATCAATTATATATGGTATTTTAATCATCTTTTGAGCCACTTTTTAAAATATCAAAAGTTTCGAAAAGTTTTTCATGTAAAGTATAGTCTGGGGAGGGGGTTTTCTTGAAAATATTTGTGTCACATCTTTAGAAGGTGAAATACTAAGCTTGGTGTTGATTGCACTTTTCGTTTTTGAGTTATGTCTTCATAGACGCACGCACACGTACAACACATCGGCTGTTTTCTAAAAAGGCTTTTTAATATATATATATATATATATATATATATATATATATATATATATATATAGTGTTATTCATAAGTCAGTGTCACATATGTAAAACATCTTGTGCGTGATGTATGAGACGTGCGAGTCTGAATCATGTACCTATGGAAACAGAAGCTCTCGAAGTTTGTATCACGTCAAGCGCGCATGTTGTGGTGACGCGGTTGGCCGCTAGGCGGCAGGAGTTTACAAAATAGCGTTAGCAGGTAGCGAGAGAGCGTTTTGCGTGATACTATTTGCGAAAACAGAGGTTACTGTGACTGTTCAGCGGCGATTTTGCACTCGTTTTGACAAGGATGAGCAGGACCACCAAGAGGTGGTATGAAACGTTCAAGCATGTGCGCGACTCCCCAAAGATCAACGTGTTCTGCGCTGTCAAGGGATAAGGTTTACGGGCCCGTTTTCCTCGCCGAATCCACAGCGACTAGCATCACTTATCTGGACGTGTTAGAACAATGGCTTATGCCGCAACTGTCAGACAGGGGTGAATTTGTTTTCCAACAGGACGGGGCCCCACCCCACTTCCATCGACTCGTGCTCTCGTCCCTGAACCAGAACTTACTGCGATGTTGGATTGGACGAAATGCTGACAATGACGTCGCATTGTTTCGGTGGCCGCCCCGATCCCCGGACCTAAGACGATGTGATTTATTTCTCTAGGGATATGTTAAGGATGGGGTGTTCATTCCATCACTTTCAGCGGACTTGAAGGACCTCCGAGATCGCATTACAGCAGCGATAGCTATGTTCGACCGTGACATACTAATGCGGGTGTGGGCCTATCGCCTGGATGTGTCCCGTGTAACCAGCGGCGCACACATAGATCACTTGTAAGGTGTACCAAGCAAACTTTGGGAGATTGCCTTTCATTTGGTATATTATTCACACTGATACTTCAAATACTTATTTAACAACAAACTTCCGAAATGTGACATAGACTTATGAATAACCTTGTATTTCCGGTGAAACCACGGTATCGAATTTTTAGATGGAATGCAATGCCTTATCTACCTACTATGTACGTGGAAGAGAAGGTATTGCATTCCATCCAAAAATAATTTTTGGAAAAATGTACGCGTGTGTGTCTATAAACAATATAACTCAATCGCCAAGGTAGGTATTTATTCGACTTCAGGTTTTTAAGTACAGCATCTCTTCCGCGGATGCGACAAGAAAATCCCCCCACCTGAAACTACTTGTTGCATGGACAAATTTTCGTCATTTTCTATTTCTTTGAAAATGGCTGGTTTTCTTTAAAACACCATATTGTGATGCAGCGGCTATGGACCGAGGTTAATGGGAGGTCAGCGCCGGGCGGTCCGAGTAAGCAAGACAACTGTCGCTCGCCAGCGGCGCACTATCGGGACATAAATAGATCCTTCTGGGAACTGCTTCTTCTCCCCTACTCCAGGAAGTGTCTCGAAATAATTCTAGAACGTTCAAGAGTGTTGCGGAAATATTTCACTGACTATATAAGCGAGCGCTCTGCGGGAGACGAGTCAGGGCGAGGCGAGTTAGCTTCTGCGATTCTGGTACGACATCAAGGTCCATTCTCCGAGCGAGTTGGTGACGACTGCGGCGAGTGCCATTGTGGAGGTCTTGTGTTCGTCTCCCGAGAGAAGTGAAGCGTCCGGCGTGAAGAGGCTGCTTTACGAAGGAAGTGAAGGGACGGAGAATTGAACTAGTTCACCTGGGTGAAGTGACATTACGATGGGCACTATTTATATTTTGAGCTTGTCACCCTGAATGTTGTAGGTGCCATCTGACGTTTCCAATGGAAAGTTTGACAGTTTTCACCATAATCTACTTCAAACGTTTTGTCAATAGTGTCATTTGTTTTGTTTACACTAAGTTGAAAATTGTGTGTCAACAAAAACATGGAATTAACCCGTGAAAATGTTCGTGCAATGATTTATTACGACTTTCGACGCGGATTATCAAGACAAGAGTGCATCGATCAACTAAATTCCACATTTGGCAACGAAGCTCCATCCTTTACCACTGTGAAACGCTGGTATAACGAATTTAATCGTGGCCGCCGTTCGCTCAATGATGAAGTTCGTGAAGTTCGTCCAAAATCAGTTGTTGTGCCAGAAAACATTGATGCTGTGCAAAAACTAATAATGAAAGATCGTCATGCGACATATTGTGAGATTGAGACAACCCTAGGCATTAGTTCCACCAGCATATATAAAATATTGCATGATTATTTAGCCGTGGAAAAGGTTTGCTCTCGTTGGATCCCACATAATTTGACGCAATCTCAAAAGGATGCTCGTGTCGACTGGTGTACAAAAATGCTCAATAAATACAATGGCGGTGCCTCAAAAGACGTATATAAGATTGTAACAGGTGACGAATCATGGATCTATGGGTATGAGCCGGAACGTTAACAGCAGTCGACTGTATGGGTGTTTCAAGATGAAGCAAATCCAACAAAAGTTGTTCGCACTCGAAGCACTTCGAAGCAAATGGTCGCCTGCTTTTTCAGAAAGACTGGCCATGTGGCAACAGTGCCTTTAGAGGAACGTAAAACGGTCAATGCCGAATAGTACACAACCATTTGCTTGTCGGAAGTCTTCTGTGAAGTAAAGAAAACCAACAAGAACCGTAGGATCGTTCTTCATCAAGACATTGTGAGCGCACACGCATCTCGTCTTAACAACAGAGTTTTTGAAGGCTTAAAAAATAGAATTGATGGGTCATCCGCCATACAGTCCTGATTTGGCACCCAATGGCATCTTTTTGTTCCCGAAGATCAAGAATAAATTGCGTGGTCAACGATTTTCGTTGGCAGAAGAAGCCATTGATGCCTTCAAAAACCATGTTTTGAGGGTGTCTCAAGAAGACTAGAATAAATGCTTCGACAAATGGTTCAAACGGATGCAAAAGTGTAGTGATCATAAAGGAGAATATTTTGAAAAACATTAAAGCAGTTTTCAGTCAGAAATTACTTTGTTTTAATTATTAGGCTCAAAATATAAGTAGTGCCCCTCGTATTGAAGTTGAATTACATAGAAACAAAACAGTGACAGCGACAACTTGGAGAGTAAGTGACAGTTCCAAACGCTGGACAAAGCTGCAGATGTTTAGGATATTTGCATGATAAATAAAATGCATATCTTGAATTTTCTAGGAAGAGCCTGTGAAGTGAGCCTTTTGGTAAACCGTAAGAGATAAACTAAATTTTATCACACAAAACACGTAAATCTCCTTAAAGCATACTATGTCGAATAATTTCTTTTTGTACCGTTAATCGTTTCCAAGATATTCTTTATTCTTAGCATGAATTTTTAAATACATTTCTCAAGAGGAAAGTCGCCCTTCGCTTTTACTTCCTCTACCACGTACATACTAGACCGAGAAGCTGCTGTAATCCACCCAAAAATTCGATCCTGAGAATTCTTCGGAAATACGTGTTTTGAAGGCCCCTAAACACAAAAAAAGATTTTATTAGAAAAAGGTGTGTGTATATCTGAACAACATATCCTAAAAACGAAAAGTCTGATAAACAGCAAATTGGGAATGTAGGTTCAGTGCCTTCTAGACACGACACGAAGATTTTCAAGAAACTCCCCCACCCCAAACTTTAAATGCAAGATTTTTTTTAAATGTTCGATTTTCTAAGCAGTAGCTCTAATGATTTAGATTGAAACACAATATTAATGATATTTAAATGATAAAATGTATATCTTGAATTTTCTTGGAATAGCCTTTATAATCCCCTTCATTTGGAAGGAATTTTGTATAATCTTGTGTAACTAGTAAAGGTTAAGTGACAGACGAAGACGTACTACACAATTTTTTTTCTCTTTAAAATGCACAATTTATTTCAAACAACTTTTTTTGTGGCACAAGTCGTTTCCGAGATATCCGTTATTAACGGTTCGAATTGTTAATTACTTAGTAATATTCACTTATTTCTCGCGATGTCATGGGAACAGTATGGAATTTTAAGGCCAGCATATAGCGTCCAGTTGTTAAACATTTGACTATCGCTGTTCTCTTTGTATGTATAACGAAATGTGTAATGTAGCTGTTTATGTAAACGTTTATTTGAATTAAAATATAGTAGATGGAAAAGTAAGGTTTAGTAAGTATAGTTTGTATACCCAGTAATAAGCAAGAGGACAGAGAAACTCGTGTTAATGTAAAACGGTCATTTAAGACTACTCTATTCGCTTAGTAGGATATATAGGAGAGATCGAGCGCAGTTTTTTGCGTTTATATGGGAAAGGATAGGGAAAACGAGGCTAGATGCGACGGTTCAAGGAGGAAAATGCGTTTATATGGGCGAGATAGGGAATACGAGGACTGACGCTAGGCTAGACAGTGGTAGGAGGGGAGTGCGCTTTATATGAGAAAGATAGGGAATACGAGGGGAGCTGCTAGGCTAGACAGAGGCTGAGTAGAGTATAGTTTATATGAGAGGTATAGGAAAACGAGGGGAGGTGTTAGACTAGACAGAGGCTTGAAACGTAGTGCATGGTTTATATGAGTGGTATAGGAAAACGAGGAGAGGAGTTAGACTAGACAGAGGTCAAGGAGCAGAGTATGGTTTATGTGAGAGATATAGGAAAACGAGGAAAGGTGTTAGGCTTGACAGAAGTCGAGGAGTAGAGTATGGTTTATATGAGAGGTATAGGAACAGGAGAAGAGGTGTTAGGCTAGACAGGTAGTGTAGCAGTAGGAATATGGACTTATATACAGGAGAGATAGGGAATAGGAGGGCTAGACTTGAAAGCGACTTTAGACGTGAACTTAGTGGAAAACTGTTTCATGTCAATGTTAGAACGCTAATTCTAGACATGCCCATCACGTAACCTATTCAGGGAAAAGGTGACTCGTTCAGGGGAAAAAGGTGACTGCTCAGGGAAAAAGGAGGCCCACAAAGGGAAAAAGTTGACTAGCAAAGGGAAAAACGTGACCAGCAAAGGGAAAAATGTCACCAGCAAAGGGAAAAAAGGCGACCACCAAAGGGAAAAAGGTGACCTGCAACGGGAAAAGCTAACCCACTAACACTAACAGGTAAGTAATTCAGCTAGTATCACAGGAGGCTAGATTCCAGGGTTGGGTATAGCATAGTTTCATATTTCAAGGTAATTCAGAGGGTATCGTAGGTATTTAGGATAATTCAAGTAACATAGGTGTTTAGAGTAATTAAGCAAGCATTACAGGAGGGTAGGTTCCAGGGGTTGGTTATAACCTAGCTTCGTATTTCACAGATAGTTCAGGTAATATCGTAAGTATTTGAGGTAATCGACAGAGCTTCACAGATATTATTGATAATTTCGATCAGAGATTTGTATCACAGCTATTTAAGGTAAATGCAGATGATTCAGGTTGTATCAATGGTATTTGAGTCATTTTAACAGGTAATTCAGATAGCATCACAGGTGCTCGTGCTAATTTAGAGCAGGAATTCGTATCAGAGCTAGTTAAGGTAATTTCACATGATTCGGGTAGTATCACAGGTATTTAAATCATTTTCATAGCCAATTCAGCTAGTATCGTGAGCATTTAAGCTAATTCAGCTAGTATCACAGGAGGCTAGATTCCAGAGGCTAACTGCATCATAGCTATGCATGATTTCACAGCTAATTCAGCTAGTATCGTAGGTATTTAGGCTAATTCAGGTAGTATCACAGGAGGCTAGATTCCAGGGTTGGGTATAGCATAGTTTCATATTTCAAGGTAATTCAGAGGGTATCGTAGGTATTTAGGATAATTCAAGTAACATAGATGCTTAGAGTAATTAAGCAAGCATTACAGGAGGGTAGGTTCCAGGGGTTGGTTATAGCCTAGTTTCGTATTTTACAGATAGTTCAGGTAATATCATAAGTATTTGGATAATCAGCATAGTTTCACAGACGCTCGTAATAATTTCGATCAGAGATTTTGTATCACGGCTATTTAAGGTAAATGCAGCTGATTCAGGTTGTATCAATGGTATTTGAGTCATTTTAATAGGCAATTCTGATAGTATCACAGGTGCTCGTACTAATTTAGAGCAGGAATTCGTATCTGAGCTATTTAATGTAATTTCACACGATTCGGGTAGTATCACAGGTATTTAAGTCATTTTAACAGGCAATTCAACTAGTATCACAGGTACTCATGGTAATATAGAGAGTAATTCGATTATAAAACTTTTCTCATCCAACGTTACAACAATTTATATACTTTTTTCTAAATCTTACAAACTTATTATATGTTAAACACTTATTGTACGATGCGGAGAGGGATAAACTGCATATTGGTTCACAAACTGAAAAGCTTTACGTCAACATACCTTTATTTTAGTTCGTTATAGATGTCTCTCCCCTTTTATCTAGGCTTGAGACTAGCACTAGGATTGCTCCTAATGGCAGGGTTACCACCTTCCCTTCCATCTTCTTCTTTCTTCATCAGGCGTCAGCTATCTGCATATACGGCACACAGATACCTTCTTTTTTAAGATTGTAGACTCACTAGAAAATCTTTATCTTTAACTTACATTCTTTTAAGCACTGTTTGTAATGGCGTAATGTCCATACGCAAATGTTGTTATCCCGTCCTCAGCAATAATTCTTTTATCATCAAACGGAGTCAATGCAATTTTATTCACTTGTACTGTAGCAAGGGCATGCTTTCGTGATAGGATCAGATTCATAGGTGTTCTGATGATTTCACTGGTTTTAAGACAGTCTGTATAGCTGTCAAACGAAATGTACTGCTTAATAGCGCTACGTTTTATACCTTTAATCTTTTTTATCATTGACCCTTGAATATCTAAGGCATACATCTTAGGACGTAGTCCAACAAAGCGTAGGATGATTTTGCTGTTAGCCTCATCTTTAAATTTTCCCAATACCTTCTTGTTCTGAGTAGAGTAACATATATGGTTGGCAGGGTAATCAGCTGTATCGAGATGTTCAAGAAAACGTAGCTTGTCCTGGTACACATCTTCAGTTCTTACACGATGAATGAACGAATCAGTGTCCATATACATAAGCTTCAGGTTTTCAGCTCCATAATAAGGCAACAAAACGTCGTAATGATAGTTATACATTAATGTCTTGGAGATGTCCAACACACTCATACCAATGTATATAGGCTTGTTGAATACAATCTGACGAGAGGCCATATGTACAGCAGCTAGATTATCAGCATATATCGTCCTGTCGATAAACGTAGGCTTGGCGATCAGCTTCTCTAGAGTTTTTTCATTGGTCACCAGTCGTATATCCATACGATTACGCAGGTTCTCCATAGTTTTTCCAAACATAGCGTTGTTAAAGAGTTTGTAGAGATCCTTCTCGAAATCATTTGCAGCTTGTTGTCGTAGCCTGTTGTTAAATTCCACATAAGGTTTCAACCACTGAGACTGTCGGAATTGTAGCACACGATGGATTTTTGTTAGTCGTAGTCCATGACTAAGAGCTTGCTTCAAAGCCATGTAATGCACTACATACTTCTTTCGAGGTCCAAGATGAGGTATCAGTTTCTTTGTAGATGATTCCAATGGTTTCATACACTCTGGCAGGAAAGGTAGATCGTTGTGTAGATCGTGAAGTTCTGCAGGATACTCGATGTCGACTTCTAATATGTACCCATGAGGATCATCTTCTTGTAGTGTTTCTAAGTTGATTTCTTCAGGTGACACCCACTGAAATCCACCAAAAGGAAGGGCGTGACACATTGCCCACCCATATTGGTTATTTGCGTCCTCGTATGTGATAAATTGGGTTGGTCTCGTCGGATCAAACTTCTCCATATAAGTGTTATTAGCCTCAGCATACCGATGAGAAACTTGGCATAAACCTCCTCTTATACCTGATTCCACCATGAGTAGTTGATCATAATCTTGTAACAGTTCCAGCTTAATTCCAGTATACAGCAACATGGCGTCCCATGTAAGACCTGGAGAGGTAAAATAATGGGCAGGATCAACTTTGTGTGTTTTAAGGGTTTGCTCTCTGAACGTCTCAAAGACGTCAGCTAGAAGAAGTACATCCGAAGTTAAGTAGAGATCGCTGTACTCTCCCAGGTTTCTCACATTAAACAGCTCCCATACATTTCTAGCATGATCGTAGTCAGCATCAGTAATTTCTTCTTCATTTAATCTATTGTAGAAGGAGTCCTTAGGAGGCAAGCAGGTCTCGTTCAAGGCATCCCATGACGTAACAAAATCATATGGAAATACACCCTTACGGGTCATCAACTTCAATTTGTCTTCTCCAAAGTACTTTAGCGTTTCAGGATACGAGGTTAGATTTTTTACCAACTTATCCAAGCTTGTACTGAGGAATCGGAAGCTATCCACAAATCGAAGCTTTATATCTCCTACATACTTGGTGAATGAGATATAGCTTTCTTCAGAGTTAGGAATTACCTCCACACGTTCACTTGTACAACCCAGCTCCTTAACAATGAAATGAGAGTCATATCCGCTAAGGTTATGCATGAAGACTGGTATATATTTAGGTGTTTTACAGGCTAAATTACATTCATTATGAAGACTTCCACGATATTCACCGCTGATGTGATCATGGTCGCGTACTTTATAATTCTCTTCTGTAAAGGGTTTTCTACACAAGTAGCATGTCGTAGAAGACTCGAAATCCTTTTGCTGTTGATCCGTAAGTTTCAGAGGCTTAGCAGATTTGTATATATTACCAATCATTTTTGCAAGAGATGTAAGGTACAGCATAAACGTCTGAGCAGCATCAGCACCACGATACACATAGGGATGCTTAGGAAGATCAGTTTCGAGATGTTCAACACTGGATGTAGGTTTCACGTAAACACAGAAGCTCATTGGTGTGTGCTCTTGATAAGGTGTTGTATAGGAAGTTTCAGGATTGGGTGTACACGTATGGCATGGAGTGAGAATACTCTCAAAATCCGCATAGATGACATAAGGTACTTTCAGCATCCTCTCAACATTTTTAAACTGTACAATTGATTTCTCCTTGGTAGGCATAACTACCCTTGCAACACCATGTTGAATACAGACGGCTGCATGTTCTTGTAGTTTTTCCTGTCCACTTCGTCCATATCGATCATAAAAATGTGTAAAGCAGCGCTTACAAGTATAAACCCGTCCATTATGGTTAGTTTTCTGGCGTCGAACGAGTTTCTCAAAATTGCTTATATACACGTAGTGATGTTTTCCACTGCTATCATTCAATAGTAGCAGGTCGCGATGTTCAGGTAGTTCAATATCAGCAACCTTTATCGGATACACTTCATGCTTCTCATCCAACCCGAAAACGTTAATAGACATATTGTTAAACTTCTCAAATTTAGGTATTTGAGAAAGTGGAGTAGGGTAGGAAACACAGCTGAAGTCGTACTTGTCTTGAAGTTGTTTGTATTTGCTCACACGTTGCGCATCCTTCCCTATGAATTTAGCTAATATAGAGTACATGAAACATTTATCGTCGGTAAAGTTCTGAATGTTTATACACGCTTCTTTAGCTCCGACAGATGACGGTAGTGGTATGTAGCTACTTCCTCGTAACGGGTTGTACTTGTTGATACGAAGTCGAACTCCTTCCACAGCAAGCAAAGCCCAGCTGCTACCCTTAAGCTGAGACTCCTCCATTTCAGTCACCAATTTCTTGAATTTCACTTCCATCGTTGACTCCAGATCAGTTTCCAGGAAAACAGCTTGATTCCGTGTTTTAAATGTTTTGTCACAGGTTTCTCCAATACTGTTAACAAATCGACACTCAGCCAGCAGATTAATTTTAACACTCTTATGAATGCTAAGCTCTTTATGCACAGCCCGGATTATACGTTGTTTTGCCTCTTGCAGATACATATTTAGGTCCTTAGCTGATTCGCATCGTATAAAATACGATTTCAATCGTCCTTCGAATGAAGTTTCGTATTCTTTCATATCACAGTCCTCCATTGTTGACAGTAACTGATGTTTAGTTGGCTCCAATCTTCTTTTCTTCTGAGGGCTGCTTATTTCACATATATCTTCGTGTCGCTGTCCCTTATAACAATCTTTGAAGGTTACATTACAATGTTTACATTTGAAGAGCTTCTTGCAGCTCATCTCGTGTCTTCTCTTGTCATAACCTCGGAGGAACTTCTTCCCACATTTTCCGCATGCATATCCAGTAGCGCTTGGAATAATATCCTTATACGCTGAGTTATTCATCTTTATTCTTGATGTAATAACGTATTAATCACTGATCAATGAAATGTAGACCTCTTCACCTTGACACCACTTTAGAAAGCTGATTATTCTTGGAGAGAACACGATGTTAACACCTCAAGACTAATTAGCACAATGAAGTCCAATGCCCTAGATCACCATATTTATAGAGGGAGCACGAACCTTTTAGATCAATCATAAACTCGCTCCATAACCACCTGTATATGATCGCTCAACGTGTACTAACCCCCCAGCCATATAACCTCAAGTCTAGAGACAGGATGTTTATGACGTCACACCCAGAGACAGGATGTCTGGCAGCATCAAACACGTTTAAACTCGTCTCATAACTACCTGCTTATGCTGTCACACCAGCAAGAGAAGTATTCCCACACGCTCATTCAGACATATATTTCAAATTCAAGCCCACCACCACCATCACCACCTATTGTACCAAGGTTAATTCAAGCTGTATTATCACAATACTTAAAAGTAAAAGCTTAAAAGGAAACCTAGAAGATTTTTCCCCTTATTTACTTAATTATTTCATGTTTTTATTCCCTTTTCAATTCTTCCTTTCCATCTTCTCACAGAAAGACCATTACATTTCACTACAATCATGAGAAAAGCAATTTTTCCAGAGTTACACAGATTCTAAGCTTCTAAATCGAACCCGGTAATACTTTTAATAAATGTATTTTAGCTCCCCAATATCAGCAACTACCATTTAATCTTTACTCGAACCTGATATGATCCATAAGCTTGAAGATATATGAAATCACCCTTCGGGATTCGATCTGAGTACTTTAAAGTAATATTTGTCACGATAACGATATTTAAGGACTAGCTACTCTGTTTGCGTTTACCTTGACATGTTTATCTAAATTAAATTACGAGTTATTAAATTTTTGCAAGTAAATTTCATTGAATCGGTATTCGAACCCAGAACACCAGGAACAAGATAATTTATAATATTAGTCTGACATGTTAAACAAAGTTGTATGCAGTTACATCATCGATCTAAGTGATATATTCTAGTGTACAGAGGAAAATTAAGAAAGTCATTAAAAAATCGGGAATCGAACCAAGCACAACTGATTGGCAATTATATACAGCATTGATCACCCAGTACAGAACCTATCAATCATGCTTTGCTGCACTCCTCTACCTCACTTAGTTCCCGAGATAATGAAAATTTAAAAATTAAGGATCGAACCCAGGACGTCAGGTATCTAATTACACATTTACAAGATACTACCTAATAACATAAACGCAATAAAGTTTATTTGGCGTCTTTATCTTAATTGGTTTAGGAGTTATTAAATTTATAAGTAAATTCCATCGAATCAGTATTCGAACCCAGAACACCAAGAACAAAATAATTTATAATATGAGTTTGGTATGCTTAAAGGTGCTGTATGTAGTTACAGCATCAATCTAACTGATATTTTCTAGAGTATAGAGTAAAATTAAGGAAGTCATTAAAAAATCGGGATTCGAACTAGAGACAACCGATTAAAAATTATATACACTATTAATTACACATTATAACAGCTATCAAACATGCTTTGGTCCATTCCTCTAGCTTTCTTAGTTTCCGAGATAATAAAGTTTTTAAAATTAAGGATCGAACCCAGGACACCAGGTACCAAAATATACATCCACAAGAAACTACCTAATGACATTAATGTAATAAAGTTTATTTGGCGTCTTTATCTTAATTAGTCTCCGAGTTATTAGAAGATGAATTTGCATTCACTCCTAGGATTCGAACCCAGGCATCCCGGTCAACTTGGAACAAGGTCCTAATGACGCGGTGCATTCCAAAGAATTGATTAGTTTTTATCCCAATGTTCTATCGCTTGTCATTCAGGAGATATAAGCGATTAAACAGTAGAAATAAAATGGGCGGAGCTTGCCGGCATAGATCAAAGAACTTTATCAGATGTCGGCATCTCTCTGTGGGCCAGAACCGGCTTTTTATTCCTACTGTTTAATCGCTTATATCTCCTGAATGACAAGAGATAGAACATTGGGATAAAAACTAATCAATTCTTTGGAATGCACCGCGTCATTAGGACCTTGTTCCAAGTTGACCGGGATGCCTGGGTTCGAATCCTAGGAGTGAATGCAAATTCATCTTCTAATAACTCGGAGACTAATTAAGATAAAGACGCCAAATAAACTTTATTACATTAATGTCATTAGGTAGTTTCTTGTGGATGTATATTTTGGTACCTGGTGTCCTGGGTTCGATCCTTAATTTTAAAAACTTTATTATCTCGGAAACTAAGAAAGCTAGAGGAATGGACCAAAGCATGTTTGATAGCTGTTATAATGTGTAATTAATAGTGTATATAATTTTTAATCGGTTGTCTCTAGTTCGAATCCCGATTTTTTAATGACTTCCTTAATTTTACTCTATACTCTAGAAAATATCAGTTAGATTGATGCTGTAACTACATACAGCACCTTTAAGCATACCAAACTCATATTATAAATTATTTTGTTCTTGGTGTTCTGGGTTCGAATACTGATTCGATGGAATTTACTTATAAATTTAATAACTCCTAAACCAATTAAGATAAAGACGCCAAATAAACTTTATTGCGTTTATGTTATTAGGTAGTATCTTGTAAATGTGTAATTAGATACCTGACGTCCTGGGTTCGATCCTTAATTTTTAAATTTTCATTATCTCGGGAACTAAGTGAGGTAGAGGAGTGCAGCAAAGCATGATTGATAGGTTCTGTACTGGGTGATCAATGCTGTATATAATTGCCAATCAGTTGTGCTTGGTTCGATTCCCGATTTTTAATGACTTTCTTAATTTTCCTCTGTACACTAGAATATATCACTTAGATCGATGATGTAACTGCATACAACTTTGTTTAACATGTCAGACTAATATTATAAATTATCTTGTTCCTGGTGTTCTGGGTTCGAATACCGATTCAATGAAATTTACTTGCAAAAATTTAATAACTCGTAATTTAATTTAGATAAACATGTCAAGGTAAACGCAAACAGAGTAGCTAGTCCTTAAATATCGTTATCGTGACAAATATTACTTTAAAGTACTCAGATCGAATCCCGAAGGGTGATTTCATATATCTTCAAGCTTATGGATCATATCAGGTTCGAGTAAAGATTAAATGGTAGTTGCTGATATTGGGGAGCTAAAATACATTTATTAAAAGTATTACCGGGTTCGATTTAGAAGCTTAGAATCTGTGTAACTCTGGAAAAATTGCTTTTCTCATGATTGTAGTGAAATGTAATGGTCTTTCTGTGAGAAGATGGAAAGGAAGAATTGAAAAGGGAATAAAAACATGAAATAATTAAGTAAATAAGGGGAAAAATCTTCTAGGTTTCCTTTTAAGCTTTTACTTTTAAGTATTGTGATAATACAGCTTGAATTAACCTTGGTACAATAGGTGGTGATGGTGGTGGTGGGCTTGAATTTGAAATATATGTCTGAATGAGCGTGTGGGAATACTTCTCTTGCTGGTGTGACAGCATAAGCAGGTAGTTATGAGACGAGTTTAAACGTGTTTGATGCTGCCAGACATCCTGTCTCTGGGTGTGACGTCATAAACATCCTGTCTCTAGACTTGAGGTTATATGGCTGGGGGGTTAGTACACGTTGAGCGATCATATACAGGTGGTTATGGAGCGAGTTTATGATTGATCTAAAAGGTTCGTGCTCCCTCTATAAATATGGTGATCTAGGGCATTGGACTTCATTGTGCTAATTAGTCTTGAGGTGTTAACATCGTGTTCTCTCCAAGAATAATCAGCTTTCTAAAGTGGTGTCAAGGTGAAGAGGTCTACATTTCATTGATCAGTGATTAATACGTTATTACATCAAGAATAAAGATGAATAACTCAGCGTATAAGGATATTATTCCAAGCGCTACTGGATATGCATGCGGAAAATGTGGGAAGAAGTTCCTCCGAGGTTATGACAAGAGAAGACACGAGATGAGCTGCAAGAAGCTCTTCAAATGTAAACATTGTAATGTAACCTTCAAAGATTGTTATAAGGGACAGCGACACGAAGATATATGTGAAATAAGCAGCCCTCAGAAGAAAAGAAGATTGGAGCCAACTAAACATCAGTTACTGTCAACAATGGAGGACTGTGATATGAAAGAATACGAAACTTCATTCGAAGGACGATTGAAATCGTATTTTATACGATGCGAATCAGCTAAGGACCTAAATATGTATCTGCAAGAGGCAAAACAACGTATAATCCGGGCTGTGCATAAAGAGCTTAGCATTCATAAGAGTGTTAAAATTAATCTGCTGGCTGAGTGTCGATTTGTTAACAGTATTGGAGAAACCTGTGACAAAACATTTAAAACACGGAATCAAGCTGTTTTCCTGGAAACTGATCTGGAGTCAACGATGGAAGTGAAATTCAAGAAATTGGTGACTGAAATGGAGGAGTCTCAGCTTAAGGGTAGCAGCTGGGCTTTGCTTGCTGTGGAAGGAGTTCGACTTCGTATCAACAAGTACAACCCGTTACGAGGAAGTAGCTACATACCACTACCGTCATCTGTCGGAGCTAAAGAAGCGTGTATAAACATTCAGAACTTTACCGACGATAAATGTTTCATGTACTCTATATTAGCTAAATTCATAGGGAAGGATGCGCAACGTGTGAGCAAATACAAACAACTTCAAGACAAGTACGACTTCAGCTGTGTTTCCTACCCTACTCCACTTTCTCAAATACCTAAATTTGAGAAGTTTAACAATATGTCTATTAACGTTTTCGGGTTGGATGAGAAGCATGAAGTGTATCCGATAAAGGTTGCTGATATTGAACTACCTGAACATCGCGACCTGCTACTATTGAATGATAGCAGTGGAAAACATCACTACGTGTATATAAGCAATTTTGAGAAACTCGTTCGACGCCAGAAAACTAACCATAATGGACGGGTTTATACTTGTAAGCGCTGCTTTACACATTTTTATGATCGATATGGACGAAGTGGACAGGAAAAACTACAAGAACATGCAGCCGTCTGTATTCAACATGGTGTTGCAAGGGTAGTTATGCCTACCAAGGAGAAATCAATTGTACAGTTTAAAAATGTTGAGAGGATGCTGAAAGTACCTTATGTCATCTATGCGGATTTTGAGAGTATTCTCACTCCATGCCATACGTGTACACCCAATCCTGAAACTTCCTATACAACACCTTATCAAGAGCACACACCAATGAGCTTCTGTGTTTACGTGAAACCTACATCCAGTGTTGAACATCTCGAAACTGATCTTCCTAAGCATCCCTATGTGTATCGTGGTGCTGATGCTGCTCAGACGTTTATGCTGTACCTTACATCTCTTGCAAAAATGATTGGTAATATATACAAATCTGCTAAGCCTCTGAAACTTACGGATCAACAGCAAAAGGATTTCGAGTCTTCTACGACATGCTACTTGTGTAGAAAACCCTTTACAGAAGAGAATTATAAAGTACGCGACCATGATCACATCAGCGGTGAATATCGTGGAAGTCTTCATAATGAATGTAATTTAGCCTGTAAAACACCTAAATATATACCAGTCTTCATGCATAACCTTAGCGGATATGACTCTCATTTCATTGTTAAGGAGCTGGGTTGTACAAGTGAACGTGTGGAGGTAATTCCTAACTCTGAAGAAAGCTATATCTCATTCACCAAGTATGTAGGAGATATAAAGCTTCGATTTGTGGATAGCTTCCGATTCCTCAGTACAAGCTTGGATAAGTTGGTAAAAAATCTAACCTCGTATCCTGAAACGCTAAAGTACTTTGGAGAAGACAAATTGAAGTTGATGACCCGTAAGGGTGTATTTCCATATGATTTTGTTACGTCATGGGATGCCTTGAACGAGACCTGCTTGCCTCCTAAGGACTCCTTCTACAATAGATTAAATGAAGAAGAAATTACTGATGCTGACTACGATCATGCTAGAAATGTATGGGAGCTGTTTAATGTGAGAAACCTGGGAGAGTACAGCGATCTCTACTTAACTTCGGATGTACTTCTTCTAGCTGACGTCTTTGAGACGTTCAGAGAGCAAACCCTTAAAACACACAAAGTTGATCCTGCCCATTATTTTACCTCTCCAGGTCTTACATGGGACGCCATGTTGCTGTATACTGGAATTAAGCTGGAACTGTTACAAGATTATGATCAACTACTCATGGTGGAATCAGGTATAAGAGGAGGTTTATGCCAAGTTTCTCATCGGTATGCTGAGGCTAATAACACTTATATGGAGAAGTTTGATCCGACGAGACCAACCCAATTTATCACATACGAGGACGCAAATAACCAATATGGGTGGGCAATGTGTCACGCCCTTCCTTTTGGTGGATTTCAGTGGGTGTCACCTGAAGAAATCAACTTAGAAACACTACAAGAAGATGATCCTCATGGGTACATATTAGAAGTCGACATCGAGTATCCTGCAGAACTTCACGATCTACACAACGATCTACCTTTCCTGCCAGAGTGTATGAAACCATTGGAATCATCTACAAAGAAACTGATACCTCATCTTGGACCTCGAAAGAAGTATGTAGTGCATTACATGGCTTTGAAGCAAGCTCTTAGTCATGGACTACGACTAACAAAAATCCATCGTGTGCTACAATTCCGACAGTCTCAGTGGTTGAAACCTTATGTGGAATTTAACAACAGGCTACGACAACAAGCTGCAAATGATTTCGAGAAGGATCTCTACAAACTCTTTAACAACGCTATGTTTGGAAAAACTATGGAGAACCTGCGTAATCGTATGGATATACGACTGGTGACCAATGAAAAAACTCTAGAGAAGCTGATCGCCAAGCCTACGTTTATCGACAGGACGATATATGCTGATAATCTAGCTGCTGTACATATGGCCTCTCGTCAGATTGTATTCAACAAGCCTATATACATTGGTATGAGTGTGTTGGACATCTCCAAGACATTAATGTATAACTATCATTACGACGTTTTGTTGCCTTATTATGGAGCTGAAAACCTGAAGCTTATGTATATGGACACTGATTCGTTCATTCATCGTGTAAGAACTGAAGATGTGTACCAGGACAAGCTACGTTTTCTTGAACATCTCGATACAGCTGATTACCCTGCCAACCATATATGTTACTCTACTCAGAACAAGAAGGTATTGGGAAAATTTAAAGATGAGGCTAACAGCAAAATCATCCTACGCTTTGTTGGACTACGTCCTAAGATGTATGCCTTAGATATTCAAGGGTCAATGATAAAAAAGATTAAAGGTATAAAACGTAGCGCTATTAAGCAGTACATTTCGTTTGACAGCTATACAGACTGTCTTAAAACCAGTGAAATCATCAGAACACCTATGAATCTGATCCTATCACGAAAGCATGCCCTTGCTACAGTACAAGTGAATAAAATTGCATTGACTCCGTTTGATGATAAAAGAATTATTGCTGAGGACGGGATAACAACATTTGCGTATGGACATTACGCCATTACAAACAGTGCTTAAAAGAATGTAAGTTAAAGATAAAGATTTTCTAGTGAGTCTACAATCTTAAAAAAGAAGGTATCTGTGTGCCGTATATGCAGATAGCTGACGCCTGATGAAGAAAGAAGAAGATGGAAGGGAAGGTGGTAACCCTGCCATTAGGAGCAATCCTAGTGCTAGTCTCAAGCCTAGATAAAAGGGGAGAGACATCTATAACGAACTAAAATAAAGGTATGTTGACGTAAAGCTTTTCAGTTTGTGAACCAATATGCAGTTTATCCCTCTCCGCATCGTACAATAAGTGTTTAACATATAATAAGTTTGTAAGATTTAGAAAAAAGTATATAAATTGTTGTAACGTTGGATGAGAAAAGTTTTATAATCGAATTACTCTCTATATTACCATGAGTACCTGTGATACTAGTTGAATTGCCTGTTAAAATGACTTAAATACCTGTGATACTACCCGAATCGTGTGAAATTACATTAAATAGCTCAGATACGAATTCCTGCTCTAAATTAGTACGAGCACCTGTGATACTATCAGAATTGCCTATTAAAATGACTCAAATACCATTGATACAACCTGAATCAGCTGCATTTACCTTAAATAGCCGTGATACAAAATCTCTGATCGAAATTATTACGAGCGTCTGTGAAACTATGCTGATTATCCAAATACTTATGATATTACCTGAACTATCTGTAAAATACGAAACTAGGCTATAACCAACCCCTGGAACCTACCCTCCTGTAATGCTTGCTTAATTACTCTAAGCATCTATGTTACTTGAATTATCCTAAATACCTACGATACCCTCTGAATTACCTTGAAATATGAAACTATGCTATACCCAACCCTGGAATCTAGCCTCCTGTGATACTACCTGAATTAGCCTAAATACCTACGATACTAGCTGAATTAGCTGTGAAATCATGCATAGCTATGATGCAGTTAGCCTCTGGAATCTAGCCTCCTGTGATACTAGCTGAATTAGCTTAAATGCTCACGATACTAGCTGAATTGGCTATGAAAATGATTTAAATACCTGTGATACTACCCGAATCATGTGAAATTACCTTAACTAGCTCTGATACGAATTCCTGCTCTAAATTAGCACGAGCACCTGTGATGCTATCTGAATTACCTGTTAAAATGACTCAAATACCATTGATACAACCTGAATCATCTGCATTTACCTTAAATAGCTGTGATACAAATCTCTGATCGAAATTATCAATAATATCTGTGAAGCTCTGTCGATTACCTCAAATACTTACGATATTACCTGAACTATCTGTGAAATACGAAGCTAGGTTATAACCAACCCCTGGAACCTACCCTCCTGTAATGCTTGCTTAATTACTCTAAACACCTATGTTACTTGAATTATCCTAAATACCTACGATACCCTCTGAATTACCTTGAAATATGAAACTATGCTATACCCAACCCTGGAATCTAGCCTCCTGTGATACTAGCTGAATTACTTACCTGTTAGTGTTAGTGGGTTAGCTTTTCCCGTTGCAGGTCACCTTTTTCCCTTTGGTGGTCGCCTTTTTTCCCTTTGCTGGTGACATTTTTCCCTTTGCTGGTCACGTTTTTCCCTTTGCTAGTCAACTTTTTCCCTTTGTGGGCCTCCTTTTTCCCTGAGCAGTCACCTTTTTCCCCTGAACGAGTCACCTTTTCCCTGAATAGGTTACGTGATGGGCATGTCTAGAATTAGCGTTCTAACATTGACATGAAACAGTTTTCCACTAAGTTCACGTCTAAAGTCGCTTTCAAGTCTAGCCCTCCTATTCCCTATCTCTCCTGTATATAAGTCCATATTCCTACTGCTACACTACCTGTCTAGCCTAACACCTCTTCTCCTGTTCCTATACCTCTCATATAAACCATACTCTATTCCTCTAGCTCTGTCTAGCCTAACGCCTCTCTCGTTTACCCATGACTCTCACATAAACCATACTCTGCTCCTCGACCTCTGTCTAGTCTAACTCCTCTCCTCGTTTTCCTATACCACTCATATAAACCATACATTACTCAGCATCTGTCTAGCCTAACACCTCCCCTCGTTTTCCTATACCTCCCATATAAACGTATACTCTAATCCTCAAACAATGTCTAGACTAGCACCTCCCCTCGTATTCCCTATCTTTCTCATATAAAGCGCACTCCCCCTCCTACCACTGTCTAGCCTAGCATCGACCCTCGTATTCCCTATCTCTCGCATATAAACGCCTACTCCATCATTAAAAACTCCTATACTAGCACCTCTCCTCGGTTCGCTAATCGCTCATATTCTACCCTTCAAGTCCTGTTTAGTATAGCATCTTTCCTTGTATTCCCTATCTCTCTCGTATAAAGCATATCCCTCCCTCCTTTAGCATCTGACTAGCCTAGCATCAGCCCTGGTATTCCCTATCTCTCCTGTATATAAGTCCATATTCCTACTGCTACACTACCTGTCTAGCCTAACACCTCTTCTCCTGTTCCTATACCTCTCATATAGACCATACTCTACTCCTCGACTTCTGTCTAGCCTAACACCTTTCCTCGTTTTCCTATATCTCTCACATAAACCATACTCTGCTCCTCGACCTCTGTCTAGTCTAACTCCTCTCCTCGTTTTCCTATACCACTCATATAAACCATGCACTACGTTTCAAGCCTCTGTCTAGTCTAACACCTCCCCTCGTTTTCCTATACCTCTCATATAAACTATACTCTACTCAGCCTCTGTCTAGCCTAGCAGCTCCCCTCGTATTCCCTATCTTTCTCATATAAAGCGCACTCCCCTCCTACCACTGTCTAGCCTAGCGTCAGTCCTCGTATTCCCTATCTCGCCCATATAAACGCATTTTCCTCCTTGAACCGTCGCATCTAGCCTCGTTTTCCCTATCCTTTCCCATATAAACGCAAAAAACTGCGCTCGATCTCTCCTATATATCCTACTTCGCTTAATCCCAATGTCCTTACAAGGAAAAAAACAAAACATTTCTACAAATAATTGTCTCGATTTGTAATAATAGTTTCTAGAAGGGTGAGTACGGAAGGTCATGTGAGTGCAACACATTCAATCGTTTTTAATGGTAACATTACTTAATTTGTAATACTAATAAACAGTTTTCATATGTTTTTATTTAGAGTGTTTAAGAACTTTGTTTTGTGTTTATTCTTGCAGGTAAGTAACTATTTACGACACCATTACCAAAGATACGAGATGGCCAGTAGGAAGTGCTCCACAAATACGTGAGTATATTTCTTTACCAGTTCGGTTAACGGAATTAGCACCTCTAACACGTTTCGAGGAATTTAAGTCCCCTTTAATAAAATGTTGTTAAGGTTTATGTATAAAATAATACGTAACTATGACGTAATTTCGTTTATGTTGCATATGCATGAGGATGGACCGGATTTCTGTGTCTTAGAAGACGAATTGTAATGAATATTCAGCACCTCGACATCTTAACCAAGGGATGCATGTGTTTAGAATAAAAGATGACCTTTAATTTTATTTCCAAGCGATATTCGTTCCGGAGAGGGGAGAGGAGGGGGAGAGATTCTTGTTATTTCCTCATCGCCGATATCCGCAAGGCACGTGCCTTGTAAATAAAGAGTGTGATGCATTTCCATAGCTTTTCATTTGTTTTATACACTGCAAGCTGTAGCATGTTTTTCCTCAAAGACTACTTTCAAAACCCCAGCTGTGTATAAATAGCGTGTTAAAACATACACTTCGTTTACCTGGGAGCTGACAGTGTGTCTCGTAATGTACCTGTATGAAACGCTATTTCTCAGTATCGAAACGAGACAAATACAATTTTGTTGTGTTGTATTTCAGAGGTGTTTATATTGTTGGAGAGCCAAAATTGAAGTGGTTTAATTGTTGTAGCGGTTGCACTACTTTTAGGCACCAATTTGAAGCCGTTTTAGACCACGCACGTAATTGTAGCCATTTTTGGGGGTGATTGTTTCTAGGAGTCTTCGCCCCCATGTACGGTACAAAATTTCCGGTGGCCTTCGCCCCACGTTTACTTTATGTGTAATAACTATTTTAATGTTGTTTATTTAAATATTATATATGTATGTCTCGGCTGCGTCAGTAGTAATTTGCAGAGCACGTATCTTTTAGCAGGGCTGGTAAGGCTAAAGAACAAGTCTTACACAAATAATAATTGTATTTTTTTTTATTATATATATTTTGTTTTGTATATTATTTGCTTATTAATCCTTCACACGGTTAAACAACACTTCACTGATATATCCTACTGTAGAGCTGTGAGATTACTGTTATTTACTCTTTTTAACAGGTAAACTTTATATTATTCTCACCGCAATAAATTTACATGTCACACGTACCGAACTATTCGGATACGCAATCTGGTAGCGTCTACCGCCTGAATCTGTACATTTCCTCTATTTCAAGCCTCTGATTGGCTAAGCCTACTCCAATAGAATACCTTTATTTAACTTAAGCTTTTTCTAGTTTTTGATTGGCTATTTATAAACTGTTTTAAATAATACATTATTACTGTTCCAAGAATTATTAGTAGCCTTTATTAAACTTTCTGATTTATTATTGCCTCAAGGTTACCTCATTGTTAGCAACTTTCGGCTTTCTACTTTGTAATTCTGTTTGCTACGGAAAGCAGCTTGCTTCTATTCTCACAGCTCCTACATTGTTAAAACTACGTAATACATTCAGATTAACATTATTATACATGTACATAATAATATTAACATAATACAATGACTTACATATATTTTATACGTTATATTATACGCATATTGCTTTAAGGAGGGCTGTTATTTTATTTTCTGTTATATAATTAGACTGATATCATTTAATTGTTAGAAAATACTGTTTTTTCATACATAACCTTTCAACATATGTTGCCCTGTTCCTTCGACTTCAAGCTTGTCTGGGATTCTTGTTGGTGGCGGTGTACCAAATTTCTCGGTCGTTGAACCTCAACATTCTTCACGTTGCAATAACATTTCAGTACCCAGTTACTAGTCGGCCACGATATGAGTGCGCTAGGAGGAGGACGCCACTGTTTTTATGACATTGCGAACGTAATCAAGGCTAGGGATCAGAGGTGAGTGAGGGGCAAGGCGATAAGAAATGTACAGTTACAATGAAAAAGTACTACATTTGCAGGCCTCAACCTCTCTATAGTACATTAACTTAGAAAAAAACCCTTGGGAGCGTAACTCGCCTGGCCATGTATTCCGCCTCTGAGTCGCTGCTTAAGCACCACACGCCATAATTTCGCCAAGCCCGTGTTATATTTAATTCTCACAAAATCTTTTACCAAACCACTGTTGTAACTATCCAACTGTAGAGGCAGGACACGAGCATTGCAACAAAAATACTGTGACAGGCCACGTGCAGCGGATGTGAAAACAAATGTTTGCATATAACTAGCGATAGTGTTTCACACACATGCGCTATTATCATGGAATATATTCCAAAAGTTAATTCACACTTTTTAGGATATTTCATAGCCTTCACTGCCCAATCTATCCCTTCAAGGAAAAAAGTTCCTCGCTGATTGATTTTCGTATTGCAAATTATTTCAATGGAAGTTTTGTAAAGAAAACTAGTGGCTTTAATTTTTTTTTACACGGAGACCAGTCACACATCATCATCTCGAAACTGTGGTCTTTAAGATACCTCTTACAGAACTGGAATAAAGATTGTAGTTTTTAAGTTATCACGATGTAAAAGAGATCCTATTAAATTTTTCTACACTATAAAATTGCTGTGTTCACAATGGTGAGGTGACACATCTGGATAACTCGGTAGCTAAAGACAAAAGACAAATACAGTGGGGGCGATTTATCCCTCCTGAGCACAGTCCGTAGACCGTGGGAGTTTAATAAGTTGTTATACTAGTAAATGGAAATCGTAACCACCTGACTAGTTCCTATGCCCCGCCCACTTGTACCCTGACTTTTTAGTTCCTCTTCCCACCGAACGCACTCTTATCGTGGCCGGCTTAAGGTGCTGTATCGCGTACAAGAACCATCCTGTTGTAAACCACAAGGCAGAGCGGACTCCTAGAAGTGTTTGACGTACATGTATGGCATAAGTCTTGCAGCACTAGCTGTAGCAGCGCTAACTTCTGTGCAATAAAGACATTACCAGTAACTTATTAAATCTATTATTAATATTATCGTATAGTAGCCTAAGATTGCGCTTCAGTTTTGTTTACTTTCTCTACTACGTATAATAAGTAAGGGAAGCATTGTATTCCACCCAAAAATTCAATACCGAGATTTCACCGGAAATGTATGTTTTGAGACCCCTGAATCAAAAAAAAACATTTTTGGAAACACGTCCGAGTGTGTGTGTGTGTGTGTGTGTGTGTGTCTGTCTGTCTGTCTGTCTGTCTGTCTGTCTGTGAACAGCATAACTCAGAAACGAACAGTCGGATAAACACCAAACTTGGTATTTAGGTTCAGTATCTCCAGCGATGCGACACGAAGGTTTTCAAGAAAATCCCCCCACCCCAGATTACCCTTTACATGGACCATTTTTCGAAAATTTTAGTTCTCTCAAAAATGCTCTAACGATTTTGAATAAAGCACCATAAGTTTAAGAAATTTTTATGGCAAACGAATTGTATATCTCGAATTTGCTGCGAATGTCTCCAAAAGTATTCTTCATTGTGAACGACTTTTGCATAACCGGTAACCCATAAGAGATAGACAAAATTTTACTACACCAAAAATGTAGATCGCGTTAAAATACACAATTTATGTCATATTCATTTTTTGTCCTTGGAAATGCAAAAGAATGGAATACTCCACATAGCACCCAGCTCTTAAAACATTTGACTATCGATTAAAGCCTACCAATTCCCCTTGCATCTACAAGAAAATTAGCAATAAGATTAACGTCTCGATTAACATGAAGCATATGGAGAATAAGTGTTTGTAAAAATAGTTTGTACAAGAGAAGAGAAAGTCATGTGTGTGTAACACATAAGATTTTATTTTTATTTAGGGGGCCTGAAAACATAAATGATGTGTGAAATCTCTGTATAAAATTATTGGGTTGTATGTGGTAGGGAAAGTATGAATATTGTAGAATAGGATATTTTACAGAATTCTTTAGTCGTGGTTTTTTCTTACATATATACGAAATAATAAACTGGTTGTATTTTGCCGTTTTATATAAACGGCGTAAATGCCAATATTGGACGTGAAATCACGGCCGACTGAAAACAAAACTAGAAGTAAAAGAACCGTTCCCACTAAAAGCAAAAAGTCTTTCATTTGACTCGAGTTGGCGCTTTGTCGAAGAAGGCTAAGTATGAATTATAAGGCAATAAAACTTTCTGCACCCTGAAAAGTCACTTTTCTGCTCGTACTTTGAAAAGCCAAGAAGGCGTGGACTTGAGGTTTCTGAATTTGCCAGCTCAAGAAGTTTTTCTACTCCATTTAATTCCAATTTCACGCCACTTTCAAATTGTCCCCTCCCCTTCTCCCCCACCCCTCGTTCAACCAATTCCTTTTTACCTCTTACAAATTTTTTCGTTCCATTTTCCTTTGCTCAGTCCCAGTGACTTATTTCCAAGCAAAAACTCGCATTACGTGGAATGACGTACCAACATTTATGCGAATGTCTTTACTGACGCGGTCCGTAAATCCATAGATGTGGTGAAATCAGTGCTATAGTAATAAACTCCAAACATGCCCTGTATGAAAACTTCAGTAAAATAGGTTGTATGTCGAGTTCACATGACTTTCTCTACTCTTTTAGAAACTATTCTTACAAAGTATTATCTATGTCATGTTAATCGAGATAAAGGTTTGCAGGAATGGTTTTAGCACACATTTCGTATGTACACTGCCGTGCATAAAAAGTCGCCCATTCCCCTGGATCGCAATAGTGTTTTTCCCTCCGTAAGGTCTTCACCAACTTTTGACTCCAGCCTGCCGGTACCAATTCTCTATGGGACTGACCTGAAAAACAATACAGGGATATAAAAAACTAACCAATGAATGATGTTTATGATCTACGTGAAATGAAGAAGTGGTTCGGATACACCTCTATGAAAGAGTTTGGCTACTAAAAATAAATATATTGTTTGTTAACGACGCTGTCAATTACCTGAATCATATCAGTGCCGCCGGTATGCCAGAATTTCATCCCGCAGGAGTTCTTTTACATGCTACTAACTCTACTGACATGGAACTGTCGCTTTTAAGCACACTTAAAAACCATTGGTCTGCGCTGGTTTGACTCGGGATGACAAGGCCAAGATCGCGGGATCAAAGCCATCCAGACCGACAAAAGTTTCCCTACGATTGATGAGACGACTGAAAAATTCAATGCCATAGCCGGGATTTGAACCATGGATTTTCCGGTTTCCGTCCGCTTGCTCTAACCAACGGAGCTACTATGGTAATGTAGCGGTACGACACTAAATTCTCCAGCAGGCTCGTATTTGTTTCCGGTAAAGCACAAGGAGATCTGAAATTGTTTTGAGTTGACATACCCAATGGCGAGTTGCAATGCCGTAAATATTTTAATTAATTACAATTATTACACATAATTCGGCCTTCTAGACGAAGTTATGAAGAATAATTTACATGTGTGGTTAAAGTGTATACATCTAGGACATTTACATACATGACAGCTTCCATCATCGACACAGAGACGAATGTTAAAATTGTCAGTACTAAACGACAATAAGAAAACAGGCATTGAGGACACTAGTTGGAGATTTGGGTTCAAAACATTGAGTCTTTGTTTTTTGTTGTAATGAATTATAAATGGTGAAGGAAGGTGCCTATTGTTTTTTAAGCTATTTGGACTTTTAAAGCGGCTCTTATGGTCCAGAGATATTATAGTATATCGATACGTAACATTTTTTAAACTTCAGATACACTTTTCTCAAAATATATTTAATTTAGAAGTTTGAAATTTTTTGTGGTTGTACAGAATGTTTAGCTGTATTTAGTAGATTAAGAATTTTGATCCTAAATTACATGATTTGTACGAATATATTATAAGCATGAAACAAATTACACCAAAAAAATTATTTCCTTGTGGTTCCCTCAATGGACAGATAGTTAATCGACTATCATAAGTTACTTATAAAAACTCATAATAAAAATGGCGGAGTTTCTTTATTTTCAGGGAGAAATGTAGCTATAAATGAGAGTAAAGCTTTTTTAGAAATTAATTTAATATATTTAAATGCATTATAATAAAAAAATTCAAAGCTGGCTAAAAATCTTGATACCTGTATGCTGACAAAACCTTCTTTAATAAGCAGTAAAAATTTCATTATCCTAGACGTTGTAATTCTAGAGAGAACTGGCTTTCTTTCAATTACGAAAAAGCGTAAAAAATACCCTGCGATCTCTAACAAGTGTCCTTAAAAAAGCGGCAGTGTAGCATGAAAATATAAAGTTTAAGTAGCAATGTTATCCTTCGGCAGTTCGACCGTACTTTGGGGAAGGTAACGTACCCTGCCAATCCAGTGGCTTGAATTATCCTCGGAAAAACAGAGGTGGTCACGCTGGTAGGGGGTGGGGCTAGATTTTGTCAGTGCCAGCATAAAGAGCTCCGTTCCATTATGGGCCACATTTTATTCAAGGTGACTACACTAGGCTTAAGCGATAGTCAAATCCAGGGATATGTGATGACTGAACTCCATGCTCTTTGCATGATCACCAGAAAAAAAGAGGAAAAAACGAAATGGTTAGGTAACGCCACAAAAATTTTATTTTACAAACTGTAGCTTTAATGAGATCTAGATGTTTTGTGTAGTAAGTCATGGAAAAATTTTATTTTTAAGTTTCTCAAAAATGGCTCTTAATATTTTTGATGAAAATATCACATGTTTAAATTTTTGCATGAAAATAAAATCTATTTTGAATTTTTTGAGAATAGCGTCTGATCTTCTCTTCATTCTGAATGTCTTTTATATAATGTAAACCTTAAGAGATAGGCAAAATCTTACTACATTAAAAAAATGCAAATCTCGTTGTAATTCGCAATTTATTCGAAATATTTTTTTTGTGCGGTAGCTATTTTCGAAATATTCTTAGTTATTGGTTAGAATTTTCAAATACTTATACTTTTTTCAACTGTAAGTAGCTATTCTTTTTTTCTCGTTTTTATACGTGTAGTGAAAGTGTATCTGTATTAGCAAGAAGTAGATAGAAGAATATCCTTTGTTAGAATGATTTGTAGAAGAGAGGGTAGAGAAAATAATATGAATGTAGTTTACCATAATTTTTAAAATGTTTATTCTAGAAACTATTCTTAAATTGGGTTGTAGGCACAAGGGGATACAGCTGAAGGGATACTCAAATCTTCAAAAAAGCGGGTCGCAATATGTTGCCACTGAAGTTATGGGACACACGAGAAATAAAATAACAATGAAGTGCTTAAAATGTATGATAAGGCATCGGGAAATTTAAATCAGTAGCAACAGATGTGTTGGAAATGGTGATACGAGAACTTCAACTCTCCTGGAGCAAGCCTGACGGTTTTAAAGCCTACATCTGTTATTTCTAAGAGAGCACAGCGTGTCCTTCATCACTTTCATTAATGGGATTATCTGTCTGTAAGAACTGTATCAGGATTTGCTACATCACCATTAGGGGTTCGTTTAATCGTTGTAATTTCTATCTGAATGAACTCTGATTATAGTTACTTATCTGTCAAGGTTTAACGAGGCAATTTAAACCGAGAGCGATGATGCTAGTTAACGTTAGAGACTAATGTAATGTTTAGTATTTGAGTCATAATGTTTTCATAAACTAAATACCTTCAAATTACTTTTTGTGTTTTACCATGGTAAATCGTTTATGCTTGCGCAGTCCCGGAAGGATATTGTAAAATAGCTTCTATTTGACACTACGACGCCACCAGATGTGACCTAACGTCACTTTGCCAACCCGGCGCCTGTACCACTTGTGACGACACTAATGACGCCCTCGCTAGATGGGACGGAAATTGGGGTGTCACTCAGGTTTTCATGTGAGATGGCTAAAGTTGGCAAAGTTGCGGCAGGGAGGATCAGCGGCGAAGGGTGGTAAATTATTGACTTGTAACTCTGATCCCAAGATTTACTTTTTCTATGAACTACGCCACATTACATTACTAATCGCAAAATAAATGGATTGCTCCAAACAGCTGAATAATGACCTGGTTGATCTCGAGATCCGGTTCCATCTTCGTCGTGCCTATGGCCTATGTCAAACTGAAGACTAACACAATATAATTTAAAGACAGCTTCACAGAGGCAGGCAGAGAGAGGGACCGTCAAAAAATCTAACTTGCAATGCCAGAGAATATGCTGATCTTGTGCTTTCTACAGCACTGACACAAGCGGTGTCAGCATGATTTGCATAATCCGTTAGCGTGTCGTTACATTCGCGAATTTTCGGACAACATTCTCCATAAGTTCATGGAATATAACTCCTGCTTACATAAGCATCAGGGAAATGACTTGGCAGAATTTGTAAAACTAATTTCATTGTTCCTCTTAAACAAATTTTATTCTGAACTTATTACCCTTATAAAATTATATACAACACAATCTCGTAAAATAGAAATATAACCGTTACAATATTATGAATTCTGTAACAAATCTCCAATCACTACTCAATGGCCAACTAGTATGCAATAAATGAATTTACACACAGGCGAAGATCTGTTATACTAATAAAATCTCTCCAGAGTTTCGGTATTATATTTCAGCTGTCTATAAAAACCGGATGTGTTACGTTCACATGACTTTCTCTACCCTCTATCCCTTATTAGTGGGTATATACAACATATTCTTACGAAAGTTTGTTTTTATATTTACTTCATTTTATTTGAGGTAAAACTTTGCAAAAATAGCTATATTACATATTTCGTTATAGATACAAAAGGAACAACCACAGTCAAATTTATAATGGCAATGGCTAGAAACAACTGAATGTTGACAGGACTTTAAAAGAATAGCTAAGTGTTTAACAATTCGAACCATTAATAACGGATATATCGGAATTGGCTGACGTCACAGAAAAGTCTTTTGAAATAAATTGTGCATCTTAAAGAGGTCTTCGTTTGCTGTGTAGTACGTTTTCGTCTATCGCTTAATGTTTAACAGTATTTTAATAAAAATGCTCAATCAGTTTTTAGAAGATCAAAAATTTCTAAAAATAGGGTTGAGGATTTTCCTGAAAATCTTTTTGTCGCATATTTGGAAGGTACTGAATCTAAATACTGTTGATCTTACATAAATGCTCCTTTTTTGGTATTCACGGAGCCCCAAAACATGCATTTCCAGTGAAATCTTGGTGCCTACTATGTACAGAAAGTGAAAATTTGGAACTTCTGGAATAAGTTTTGCGGAAGCAGGTAGATTTAACAGTAGAGAGAAGTTAAAGATGTCTAAATTGTAGCAGCTGAAAAAGAAACGAGGCACAAATATCTGCTACACCTTTTCCTTGGTGGAAGGAATGAGAGAAAACAAAATCTAAAAGCCATACTTCCCATTTTGTTACCGGTGATCTATATCTATGACGTCATGCCATTAGTTGGACCTTTTGCCTGTTAAAATGAGTTACAAACTTTAATAAATAGAAACTAAAAATTAAATTAAAAACACACCAATTATTACTGTATCATTAAACTGAAACATACATATCAACTTCAAATAATGAATAAAATTATATCCAGATCATTAAAAACATACATGATAGTGTAGTAACACTGCATAAAAATAATTATATTAATTATTATAATGGCGAATACAAATTTGGTGGTAACAAGCACTCTAGTTTCTCTGTGAATTATCGTTTATTTTCAAACATATTTCCTCTGAACTCCTCATAAATATTCCTATACAGGTAGCAGTCTGAAAGAGTCTAAAACAATGTAGCTTAGTTGCTGTCAATCGCTAGAGCTCTCAATTCGTCTGAAGTCGATTACTCCAGATAGAGAAAAAACTTAATTTAAATAGATTCAATTAAATCGAAATTATTACTGGAGATCACTGGCGGCTGAAACGTGATTGCACTGGTGGTGCCAACATTACTTTCCCCGAAATGGTTTCTTATGTGATGCAACATCCACTATGTAGCAGCAATACTGTGCATCAATGTAAATATCAGCAAAGGTTCTGGCCCAAGGTTATCGGCGCCGGGCAGTCGGAGTAAACAACATTAACTACCGCTCGCCAGCGTAAACTTCGGGCGCGTTATCGGAGATAACCAGAACCTTTTGGAAACTTCTCCACTCACCTCCAGAACGTGTGTCAAAATAGTTTTACAATGTTCTATGAAAGGTTCCAATGCCTATATACGCAAGCGTTTTGACGAAAGCATCAGCTAATCAAGTGCGATTCTCCGAGCGAGTTTGTGACAAGTGCTGTGGCGCGTAATGAGTGTTACTGTAGGAGAGATTGATGAAGTCGTGTTCGACTCCCCAGCGAGTGTACTGTCCAGAAGAAGGGACTATGTCACGAAGAACTGGATTGACGGGGAAGTTGAACTAGATAAAATAACTATACAGTTGAGGCAGTGTTTGTAATGTTTAAATGACTTCAGTCTAATTATATAATATATAAATTCAATAACAGCCCGCCTAAAAGCAATATTTGTATGTAACAATATATAAAAAGTGTATATTACAGTCAATCTATATGTTTATATTATTGTATCCATGTGTAATAATTGTATGTGAATATAATACGTAATTTAATAATGTAGGAGCTGTGAGAATAATAGGTTAAAAGTTGGTAACAATGAGTTAACCTTGAAGCAATAATGAGTTTGAGAGTTTAACAATACTACTTGCGATTCTTGGAAGCAATAATGTAATTTTACTGATAGTTTATAAAATAGCCAATCAACAACCAGAAAAAGCTTTAGTTAAATGAAGGTATTCTATTGGAGTAGGATTAGCCAATCAGAGACTTGAAATATAGAAATTAACTAGTTTAGACGGTTGAAATCTAGTCAGTTGCCTGCAGACAGTGATTGTAACCGGATGCAAGATGCGTCCTCGAGAGAAATATAATATGTATTCGTGTGAGACGAAAATAGTTTTACGTGTTAAAAAGTGTAATTAATTAATAAAACAAATCTCACAACTCTACATATCAGTGAAGTGTTATTTAAATCGTGTCAAGGATTAATAAATGTAGTGAAGTAAATTATAATCTGTGTAGGTAAGCCTACATTCTTGTCGCATCACAACCCTGCTAAGAGAAACGTGTCTCTAACAAAAATACTGACGCATCCGAGGCAATCATGAATATATAATATTTAAAGAAACAGACAAATTACAAAGTAAATATTTTTATAAACTTGAGGCAAAGGCCACCGTACATTTGGGGCGAAGGCTACCGGAAACTGTTTACTACACGTGCGGTTGCAACTACTAGAAGTTCGGCTCCTCAACAGTCGAAATACGATACAACTCCTTCTAAAATACTCCTTTCTCAAATTGGCGCCCATACGTGGGGAAAACAACGTAAAGACAATACACCCTTCCTCACAGTGATATTAAGAATTTGGAGTGACGGTTAAAAAAATTAGACAAAGTCACAATATGTTGTATGATAAATGTAAACAGTTGGCTAGCCGTGCAACGTTGTAATTTAGGCGGTTGAAGCCACGCGGTACCAGGCGGAGATAACTGCAGGATTGCCTAATGCAGAAGGAGTAGACTAAATGTGACCAGCAGAGGCGATGGAGTGAAAGAGATGGTCAGAGATTGAAAAGGGATAGAGACAGAACCGGAACAGAAGGGTAGAAGATAGGAAAGCACATGTTCTCATATGACACCAATGTGATTAGACAATCACAATATTGCTGTAAGTTGCGGCGAGAAAAATAGCGTCTTTAGATGGGAGTATAAATAAGGCAGATGGCACGAGTGTTTGCACATTTTCCTTCATGCTCCTTAGAGATGAAGCGTGTGACGAAGCTGTTAGTTATTGAGAAGCAACTTAGGGTGGGAGCTACAGCTTGAGAGATAGACCCAGTCAAATAATTGTGGGGTACAATTCACGGATAATCGTGAACAAGTGTGAAAATAAATTACAGTTAAAAGCGAACTTCAACTTTTTAATTTCATCTCTTGTAACCACTCCTGAGATAAGAGTTAAAAGCGAAGATCGACACAGAAGTGTTATAGGACGCTCTTGTACAGAATTCAGAAAGTCGACGAGATTGCTACTCGTGGCAATCGAGACGGCTTCTAGGAAGCAGGTCCACCTGACGCCATGGAGAAATCTTTTCCAAAGCGCAAATTCCCCAACCTGCCACGACAAACCATTCGCCGTCACTGGTCCTTGAACCCGGAAACAGATGAAAGGTAGAAGGGGAACCACTCCAGCATTCGCCTAACGACCAGGGGAAACAACAGAAAGCGTATTGTCAAATTGGCCGGCCCAACGGGAATCGAATCTAGGACCTCCGGAATGTGAGCCTCACGTGTTACCGCAGATCCAGTTAGCTCGCGTGTTAAGATACTGGTTTTCTCAAATAAAACAAATGTGATGCGTGAAGGCTGTTAAATGTTAATGCTAGTGTGTAGCGGCTATCGTCCAAGGTTTCGGGAGGTGGGGCCGTGCAGTCGGAGTAAACAACGATAAGTACCGCTTGCCAGTGTAAACACCGGGCCGCTATCGGAGATAAGCAGAACCTTTTGGAAGTTTCTTCCCCCTCCTGCAGAACATGTGTTGAAATACTTGTAGAATGTTCGGTGGAAGATTCCACTGTCTGTATTAGCGAGTTATCTCGAGAGCAGTTGAGTTGCGTCGGTCAGTCAACGAACGAGGAGTTGCGTGCGAGTTTCCTGTGCGGTATCAAGTGCGAGTGGGTTTTTGAGGACATCAGTGGCGTGCAGCGGCTGCTGCTCGAGCGAGGAGGCTGCGTCACGAAAGAAGTGATGTGACGGAGAACTGAACTAGTTCACCTTACTGAAGTGAACTCCAGTGAAGTTGAAATAGATTAAAATGACTCAGAATAGTGACAGTTGAAAATCTGGACCAACTCACAATATAATTATATAAAACGTGGCTATAAGAGGCGGTTTTTGTAAGTTATTCGCAATAACTTGTACCATTTAAGATTCAAAATTAATTTGTTTTGTAAATAATCTAAAGCAATAACACCTTGAAAGCTGATACAACAGTCAACTCTTTAAAAAGTACGTCAATATCTCACTGTCACAATTATAGCTCGGTGCAATAGGCGCTGAAATACTTAAAATAGGTACTAATATAGACACTATCAGTAATGAAAAGCATTGAACTAGGCACATGACAGAACAGTGTAGAAAATTAAGTTTACTAAATACCGCTTTTCTCTTAATGAAGTATAAATTTACACTCTTCAGTTACTATGTATTTTTGTGTGGCAAACTCTATTATCAGATTAAGTAATTTCCCTCATGAATACGTTTTTACACTCCCACTCTGATTTGTAATTAATTATCATTCAGTGTTATGCATTACTGTTAAACAGGCTGCTGTTGCTTTTGCGGTGAAGTAAGGCTAGTCTTTTTAGGTCAGTAGAAAATGTGTTTTCGCCCACGTGGGGAAATAGAAAACAATGAAGCCATCGTATTAATGAACAAAGCGACAATTTTCCAGTGGTAAACCAATGGTTTTTTGTAGTTCACCATTTACTGTGCACTAATAGCCACTATTTTATTACAACACGAAACAACGCAACTGCTGACATTAGTAAAGGAATGCCGGTATTACAAACTTCCTCAGGCATGTTGTCAACAGTGGCTCATTGGCTCACAGCGCGAAATATTAATTGCAATACTAAGGTTTACATTACATTAATAAATAACCGCCAATAATAGAAATGATGAAATTCCTGTAGGGAAACCCCTTGGTAAAATTTCTTATTAAAAAGCCATTATAGGCCCTTGAAAAGGATGAAAACAGGCAATTATAGGCCATTATAAAATGAGTATTTTTTACACCAGTAAGCATGAAACACATTTACATATACGTGGTCTAAACAAAGCAATAAAAGAGGTCATTGCCAAGCTCTAGTCATATAAAAGAATGTTTGTGATGCAGTGGACCTCGGAAATGACGTTTTAAGCAACCAAAATAAGTCGCAAAACTATGAAAATAGCCACTAAATTAGGCCTATTTTTGTGTATCACACAGTTTTACTTCCTCTGACACTCCCATGCAGTAGGAAGAGGAATTATTTATTGCATTTCAACCAACTTTTGATGACGAGATTTCACTGGGAGTTAAGGTCGACTGAACCTTTAAAATGACATTTTAAAAAAGGTCCCCGCCCGTGCGTGCGTATTTGGGGGAAATATAAATTTCAACTTGAGTCAGAGAACGTTTAAGCACGCCCTGCGAGGGTTTACAAGAACATCCCGCGCCCCGAACACCTCTTTACATAGCAAATATCTTATCCTTTATTTTCTCAAAAATTAGTTTAACTAGTTTGATTAAAATACAATATATTTAAGATATTTAAATTTTAATCAATCTTATATGACTTTCTGTAACAATAAACCATAAGAGGCAGTGAGAAATTTATCTAATACACGAAAAATCCTTATCTCGTTAAAATACACAATTTGTCAGATTACAGTCTTGGGCATAATGTACCCAATAGCTTATATTGTTTGGAGCTCTGGGTCACCACTGTTTTGTTTCTCGTGTGTTATAACAAAGTCAGCATACAAGCGACGGCTTTATTCACAAGACAGTGAATATTCTTATAGTAGTTATAATGGGGAAAACAACTATAATTACGGAAGTCTTCATATTCGAGATTTCAAACACACAATTGTTTCAGTGTTTCAACAATGAATAAGGCTCGTTACAATGCTACGCGTGCTGCAGCACTCTTAGCTCAGTGGTAGAATTAGCTTACTGTTCCTGAGGTTGTAAGTTCAAATCTACATGGAACTGCTCTAACATTTTCCGCTTTTATTTTAAATACTTACATAGGTAAAACATAAATAAATTTTATTCATTTTTACTTTCTCTACTACGTATAGTAAGTAGGGAAGTATTGTATTCCATCCAAAAATTCGATACCGAGATTTCACCGGAAATACATGTTTTAGACCCCCTGAATAAAAAAATTATGTTCCAGAGATGCGACACGAAGGTTTTCAAGAAAATCCCCCCACCCCAGCCTACCCTTTACATGGAACATTTGTCGAAAATCTTAATTTTCTCAAAAATGGCTCTAACGATTTTGATTAAAATGTCATATGTTTAAGATACTTTCATGACAAATAAAATGTATATCTTGAATTTTCTGGGAATGTCTCCAAAAGTATTCTTCATTGTGAACGACTTTTGCATAACTGGTAAACCATAAGAGATAGACAAAATTTTACTACACAAAAAATGTAGATCGCGTTAAAATACACAATTTATGTCATATACATTTTTGTTGTTGAGTGAAAATTTTTCGAAATATTGCTTGTTATTCCCTTAAATTTTTCAATACTTATTTTCTCAAATGGGAATTCGTTATTCATTTTTTTTGTGTGTGCTGGTAATGCAAAGAGAATGGAATACTCCACATAGCAACCAGGTCTTAAAATATTTGACTATCACTTAAAGCCTACCAATTCCCCTTGCATCTACAAGAAAATTAGCAATAAGATTAACATCTCGATTAACATGAAGCATATGGAGAATAAGCGTTTGTAAAATTAGTTTGTACAAGAGTAGAGAAAGTCATGTGAGTGTAACACATCAGATTTTTTATATAGCAGTCCGTCATATCGGTGTATGGCAGCCATGACAATAATTATCGTTGGAGGAAGTTTCATACTCGATTTAATTTTACAACCACATATTTCACCATTATTGTAATTATATTTGTAAGTAAAATGAGGTAACACAGCAATATTATTTAACTATATTGCAGTAAAACGAGTTATGAAAAATAAAAGATCGCAATTCACTACGAGAATCGAACTCGAGGTGCTTGCGTAGAAGTTAAGCTTAACCACTGATCCACGCCAAGCACGGTGTGGTGGCAACCCAAATCAGTGCCTTGTGGCTTGTATTATAGTTAGTCAAAGCGGCGCACATAAATTGACGGTTGTGAATCACGCGCTCCCTCGGAGGGACTTCAACTGCCCAAGAGGCCGGCTACGTTTAGTCTAACAAAGTGTTTAATGAAACCAGGAAACGCTTATCTCGATTAACATGAAATAGGTAGATAAGTAGGCTTTTGTGGGAATAGTCTGCAGAAGAGTGAGTAGGAAAGGTTGTGTGAATTAAAACGTTTTATTTTATCGTGTGTTGCGTATATATAATCATAAAGCGACATATAATTCGCGCAAAACTTCTGGAATCGTGACCTTGATTGCTACCCCAGCTGCCGAGCCTAGGAATGGTTTATGTTTAGCTTAATCAACGAAAGCGATATAATACCCTTGCTTACTCACAGTGCGTAACACATACAGTCTGCATAGAAAGTCTCTGCATCTGGTTGTAATTTTAAAGAGAGCAGCAGTATCTAAATAGTACTTATTTTATATTTGTTATATTTATAACCATGGCTCCTATGTTTTCAAAGTTAAGTGGTAAGGTGTTACATAGTCAAAGTAGGGAAATAATTGCAAATGTCATCGACTTCATGAAGCAAGAAGCAGAGATGGAGGAAGAAAATATATGTTCATCCGAGTTCCACAAAAGCCTTAAGAGAGTGAAAGAAAGAGTAGTCAAAGCAACTGGTGTTTCACCGAGTTCCGTTTCCAGAGTTCTCAAAGATAAGAAAAAAAACATATGGATGAAAGAGTACCATTTGACAGACCTGGGAAGAAACATAAGGTCCCTAACGCATTACAGAAATAGACGATTTCAAATGCGTCATTCGGCGCACGATTCACAATTCCTATGTGGAAGAAAAAACTGTGCTAACAATAAGCAGATTGCTCATCAAGCTGAATGACAGCAGAAACTTTAAACATAATATACCTTTAGATAAAAGCATGAGTAAAACAAATCTATATAACTTAATTAAAGCCAACAAACAGCTTCAGAAGTCGTACATACTTGACCAGATAGTAATACAACATCGCCATAATGTACTTAAGACTGCCATCGCATCACCCAGATCTAAACCCAATCGAATTAATCTGGGCTGATATCAAAAAATGGGTGGCATGCAGAAATATCACTTTTAAATTAAAATATGTGGAGCAGTTATAACGCCAGCAATTTGCTGAAATTGGAAGGCCAGAATGGGAAAATGTATGTCGTCATGTTGAATAAATTAAGAATCATTATTTCGAAAAATACGGAATTGCAGAAAATCAAATAGAAATAATTCTCATCAGGGATAATGGTGCAGAAAGTAGTGACAGCAGTGATGACAGCAGTAATGTGAGTGATTCCGCTGAAGAGGAAGGGTTGTTAGGTGTGGAAGAATTGGAGGCAATGATAGACAGTGTTTTTTTATATTAAGCGCTTATTACTAGCGTAGATTTTAATATACTGTATATAACTAAGTTTATCAGCGCAGTGCAGTGCATAACCGGTGAGGATATTTGACGATGACTGTCCCACGCACTCATGCAGCATGCAGACGACCGGTCACCTCCTGATCTGGTAAGCAACTCGCATCATAGCTCTCATTAAGATTCTCACGTGTCTAGAACTGTTGCGCCGATTATACCCACAAGCAGGGCTGCGCGTATGTAACCTAAGTCGTAGAGGAAGTGAACAGGACTAGCAAGAAAACAGAAGAAGAGTGAAGTCGGTTAAGAAAACAAGTGAATGGGATATATCGCGAGCAATTTGACGCACTATTAACTCAGCTGGAGACGTCTTATGAATAACAAGCCGCCATGTGACCTTGACGTTCATCAAGAGCGCCGCTTGCATCGGAAATCATAATTCTCTCGTGACATGCTTCAGCTCGGCGATGACCATAAACGTCCTTGGTTGTAAGCCTTTCTCCATATTCACACAAACAAGTTGTCATGCTAACGCCTTCTTAAGGCTTGGTAACCGTCGAGGACTGCATCTCGAAGTAGACTTTACGTGCATATTGCACGTGTACAGCAACTTACAAAAAATATTTTCTCAACTTTGATGCTCTTTCTGAAGGAAACAAACATTACCAATTGAACATATACTTAGACAGTAAAAGTAACCAAGTTACTTATCCACTTTACTAATTTGTTACAAATGACAACGTATTGCTCTTCGTCATAAAACAGAACATAGTCCACAATCTAGTAGAATTTTTATTTTTTCTACCGCCTCAGGTAGAGCAAGTAAGTACTGCATTACACCTAAAAACTCCATATCGACATTTCACGTAAAATACAAACTTTGAAGTCCCATAAACACAAAATAAGCATTTTTCGTCAAGTTTCAGGTAGGCAACAAGACGTTTCTTATCGCAAATGAAGTCTTACATGTAACATGTTTGCTTATTTTTAACTTTCTTAAAAATAACTCTAACGCTGTTAAGATATTTGCATCACTGAAGTGTGTCTCTTAAGTTTTCTGCGAATATCTAATGGAAAACTACAAGTCATTCAGAACGAAGTCCGTGTTATATTCGGGAAAATACTGAAATTAAATACCGGGTTTTGTACACTGCCGTTTGTGAAAATTGCAACACCACGAAAGAATTTCCCGAAAAACTCCAAACTTGGTGGAAGTGTAGAAGAGTGTGCAAGCAATAAGTGATTATGTTTGCAGGGGGATGGGGTACACGTAGGCCGAGCAGAGCCCTCTCTTGTCGGTCAGTGTTGCGCCCAGTGTAGTCAGTGCAGAACTGTCAAACAAGGTGAAAACAAAGTGTGTGCCAGTATGTTTCGTCTACGTCAAAGGAAGCCATATTGGCATGTGAGTTCGAACGGGGCAGAATGATCGGTCTCCGGGAAGCGGGTTTGTCATACCGTGACATTTCGGCTCGTATAGGGCATGCTGCTACGACAGTGATGCGTGTGTGGAAGCAGTGGATAGATGAAGGTCGTACGCAACGAAGAGCGGGTACTGAACCACAGCACGGGATGACCGTCATCTTGTCCGCATGGCCATAACAGACCGTACAGCTTCATCCACAGTGTTGGCTCGACGCTGAAACACTCCAACAGGTGTGAACGTGTCTGCATCAACAGTTCGTCGCCGTCTGCTGCAGGTTGGGCTGGTTACATGCATGCCATTACGTCGGCTTTCATTGTCCAAAAACCGCAAGCTCCTCCGACTGCAATGGGCACGTAAACACGGTCACTGGGGTGCTGAGTGACAAAATGTAGTTTTTTCGGACAAGTCCCGCTTCAAGCTGTCCTACAGTGATGACCGCGTATGTGTCCGGCGGTACCGTGGTGAGCGCGACCTGGAGGGCTGCATTGTTGAGCGGCATAGCGGACAAACACGAGGTGTGATGGTTTGGGGCGCCATTATTTACAACTGATCTCGGCTCCTACGAATTGAGGGCACTTTGAACAGCAACCGGTACCTAACGGTGGTTGTAGAGCCTGAGTTACTGCTCCTGCTTCAGTCATCTCCACAGGCCACATTTCAACAGACAATACCCGGCCACATATTGCGATGAATGTACAAGCCTTCTTCGAAGAGCGACGGGTACCATTGCTTCTCTGGCCTGCACGTTCGCCTGACATGTCGCCCATCGAACATGTCTGGGATATGGTTGGTCGGCACGGTCCTCCAGTAACCAGTGTCACTGACTTGTGGGCTCGAATACAAACTGCGTGGAGGGAAATCCCTCAGGAACTTATTCAGAACCACCACAAATACTGAATATAAGAACTCAAAGGTCATGTATATATTTGAAAAGTTTATCATTTGTTACTTGTCATGTACCTAACCTGTGCTATTAAATTCAGCCTTTCCTTCTGGGTGTGTAATTTTCGCCAACAGCAGTTTACTTATACAACTGTTTTCGTTTTTGAGTTATGCTATTTACATACACACACGCGGAGATTTTCTAAACGGCTGATTTCGCATTTGTATGACTTTCTCTACTCACTCTTCTAGAAGCTATCCTTACAATGGCTTGTTAATACAGATAAACTTTGTCTACGCGTTTCGTCGTACGTTAAAGAAGAATGCAGTAGGCTAACGCGATAGTCAAATTTTAAAAAAGCGGATCATTATGTATTTATTATGTATATCATTATATATGAGAGCTTCTATCAGCGACATGGAGACGAAGGTTAAAGTTGTTGCTGCTACTAAACGGTAGTGTAGCATGAAAATATAAGGTTTAAGTTGTAATGTTCCCTTCGGCAGTTGGGCCATACTATGGGAGAGGTAAAGTACCCTGCCAATCCAGTGACTAGAATTGTACTCGAAAAACAGAATTGGTCACGCTTGTAGGGGGTGGGGCTAGATTTTATCAGTACCAACACTGACGCAGTATTTTATATCACAACACTGAATGCCAGAGTGATTGTAGTGTAAATTAGCATTATTGTATGACAATGATTTGAGATGTTTGTTAATTATAAGCATTGTTAGCAAATAAGTTTACACGGCCTCACTGAAACTGACAATAGGAGCGGGTAACAATGAGCGAGGGGGTGAGTTGTTTATTAATTAGAAGAGACAAGCAAATGACGTCAGATTAGCGCGCTTTTCTGTAGAAATGGAGGGAATTTCTTCCCTAGAGCATATGTGTTCGTAATTTTGATTGGATATAAAAATAGACGCTAATGTTGGCGCGTTTTGTTAACCAATAGCAGCTCTGTTATAATGTTTAGGCATATTGGGGTGAGGGAGTATAAATTCCGTGCCAGAGACGGGTAACGCGCAGTTTGACAGAATAATTCACGAGGTAAACGTCGCTCAGTCCAACAGAAGGATTCGCGGGTAATATGTCGTTCAGTCCAATAGAATCATACAAAGGCTTTACGTCGCACAGTTTAAGAGAATCGTTCACGCGTTATACGTCGCGCAATTCTACAGAATCTCTCGCGTCATAAAGTTAGCTATAAATGTGAAATACGCGAATTAATAATGTGCAGCAAATAAGTGATTATAGTGATATTAGAAAATATAACAGTTTCAGTCTGGTGTGTATCAAGAGTCAATATGTGAAATTAATTAATTGTGACGGTAATAAAAGTGTAAAAACAAATTCTTTTATAAGTGTTATCTTTCAGTAACAAATCCTTTCCGTTTACACACCCTGTTCAAGAGATATGCTCGACTGAGTAGTAATAATAGCTAGCCGGAGGACAAAGAACTCAACATTCAAAGTAGTAAAACAATAACAGGCGCCCAGCGACAAATTGGCTCCCATATGTGGGGCAGATAAACATGAAGCATCTCCAACTACCTACAAATATTCTACTTCAAATTGGCTCCCAAACGTGGGGCTAACACATATAATCTACTTCAACATAAACAGCTCCGTTCCATTAAGGGCCACATTTTGTGCGTGTCAATGTACATAGAGAAAGTAGTATGTTTTTTCAACTTTTAGAGAATATCCAAGCTTAGCTTAGATTATTTCACTACCATTACGATATTTCAGTTTTACAAATAATCTAGAGATTTTCGTTATTTAAAGAATAAACTGTTATATATTTAAAACATTTTTTTACCAATTGACTGTTATTCGATGACGATAATTTTCCTGCCTAATTAAGCAGATACAGAAAATAAAATTGATATTTCTGGCTCAGATTAGATGCAGGCCTATCTAGAGGAAAACAAGCCTCGCAGACCAAGTTAGTGAAACAGCGTTTGGAATTACACATAACTTTGCGAGCTTATTGAATTCGCGGTGCATGAAATATTGAAAACGCGAGTGTGTTGGTATCCAGCAGAGATAGTGCCAGCAAGGTTTATGTGCCGGCTTTTTTATCCATAGCTAATCCGTCCAATAAAATGCTAATTCTGCTACATAGTTTATTAGCTCTCTGTTTTATATTCCAAACTTTATTAAACTGAAATTTCGTGCTGGCTTTAGCCTAGTCTCTCTGCCCACGCGGTTCATTTTGAGATAGAAGCGCATGGTACGTTAATATTAATATTCGAGGGAATAGACGGTTATTTTCCTCAAAATCTGGTGTTACATTCACAAGGCTTTCTCTACGCAATATCGTTTATTCTTATATATCTTCCTTCTTACTATTCTTACAAAACCTTATTACTTTCTCTACTGTATAGCGAGGTGGCGCGTCGGTAACATGTGCGACTCGGATTAGGGAGGTCCCGGGTTCAATCCCCGGCTTTCCTGCCCATCTCGTTCATTGTCATATGTTTCAGGGTTGTAGGACGGTCTTCGGAGGGTTTCGGCTGGTATGTCTGGGAGGTTAGGAAGCTTTACTGGAAATGTTAGGGACTCCGTTCATGCTTCCGCTCGTCGTTATCCGGGACTGGTTGCCCTTTGGGTTTCCATCCCTGAGGTCATGATACAACCAAAAATGGCCTTGCGGCCTAATTCAGGTGTCTCCTCCATTTTTCCATACGTTTACCTTTTACTATACAACGGTCGTTTTATGACTCGGCCCGCTTCGCGTGTATGCGTGCCCCGCGTGCTGTCTACTAAATCGGGGGTTTACCATTCTAAAACCCCTGCATTACATACTCATGGGAAACAGTAGCATTCACTATAATGCGTACTATGTTATAAGCAGTGTCCATCTGTGTGAAGACATTTCTCGTCGTCACGGGGTTGTAATTCATGTATAGTTGCAATTTTAAGAGTTTAGCATCGGTATGAACAGAGACTTTTGAAACACCCAGCTGCTGTGCAATACGTCTTAGAGACTTCTTTAGAGAACTTTGCAATGATCCATTAACTATTTTCTCCCGTAGAACATCCCCTTGTTTTAAACTTATTAACCAGACATCTCACAGTATCTCTAGTGGCAAGCAAAATACTACGAAATGTTTCCTGAAATTATCTACACGATTTGGTTTGTACCTATGTTTCGTACATAAAATTCTTTTTTCAACCGTGAATTTTTGTGTAGACATTTCAGTTGACTAATAAGTCTAGAATAGCAACATATTAAGAATACTCTTTAAGTAATTCGCACACAACAAGATGTTTGGATAAGCTTTCACTTTTGAGCTGCACAATGAACGAGCTCTAGTCCTTAGAGCACAAATAGAAGGCAGCAGCAGACAGTTGATAAAGCGTAGTCTTGAGCAGGTCATTCACCCGTAGTGAGCTAACTGAACATTCGGAGGTTACTGCATTGCAAGCGAATCACGCATGCACGCGATCATGGCCGCTCGGTACTGACTCATAGTAAACAAAGGAAACCTGCATTCCATCCAAAAATTCGATAGGAGTATTTCACCTGAATAGCACGTTTTGAGGCTCCCTTAATAAAAAATCTGATGTGTTACACTCACATGACTTTCTCTACTCTTGTACAAACTATTTTTACAAACCCTTATTCTGCATATGCTTCATGTTAATCGAGATGTTAATCTTATTGCTAATTTTCTTGTAGATGCAAGGGGAATTGGTAGGCTTTAAGCGATAGTCAAATATTTTAAGAAAAAGTATAAGTATTTGAAAATTTAAGGGAATAACAAGCAATATCTCGAAAATGTTTCACCCAACGACAAAAAATGTATATGACAAATTGTGTATTTTAACGCGATCTACGTTTTCTGTGTAGTAAAATTCTGTCTATCTCTTATGGTTTACCAGTTATGCAAAAGTCGTTCACAATGAAGAATACTTTTGGAAACATTCCCAGAAAATTCGAGATATGCATTTCATTTGTCATAAAAGTATCTTAAATATACGATATTTTAATCAAAATCGTTAGAGCCATTTTTGAGAAAATTAAAATTTTCGAAAAATGTTCCATGTAAAGGGTAATCTGGGATGGGGGGATTTTCTTGAAAACCTTCGTGTCGTATCTCTGGAAGATGCTGAACCTAAATACCAAGTTTGATGTTTATCCGACTTTCTGAGTTATGCTGTTGACAGACAGACACACACGCGGACATGTTTCCAAAAATACTTTTTTTTTTTGGATTCAGGGGTCTCAAAACATGTATTTCCGGTGTAATCTCGGTATCGAATTTTTGGGTGGAATACAATACTTCCCCTACTTACTATACGTAGCAGAGAAAGTAAAAAGGCTGTGTTATAAAGAGTTGCGTGTATCTCTGTTTCTTTGGCTCTGTTTGTGAGCAATCGAAAGGTCCATTTAAAATCAAAGTTGGTATTTTAAATTCAGTATCTTTCAAAAATGCGAGAGTAACATTTTCAAGAAACCCACCGCCCCCAAATTACCCTTTACATGAAAAAATGTTTGGTATTTTTTTTTTGTGAAACAAAATGGGTCTAAAGATTTTGTTTGAAATATAATATAAATTTAAGACATTCACACGATAAGTGAAATGTATATATTGAACTTTTGGGGAACAACCTCTGAAGTCTTTTTCATTCGGAATGAATTTTATATAATTTTGTATAACTGGTAAACAATAAGAGATAGACAAAACCTTACCACACAAAAATTTATCTCTCTTTAAAATGCACAGTCATTTCGAGTAACTTTGTTTTTGTGACATCAGCCATTTCTGAGGAATATGTAGGTATTATTAGTTTGAAGTTTTCAGTACTATAATTTTTTACTTTCTCTGCCATGTACACTGTACTCAGAAGGCACTGCATTCCATCTAAAAATTAGATACTGATATTTCACTTCAAATACACGTTCTGAGCACCGTTTAATTGAAAAACCTGTTTAGAAAATGATCCGTGTGTGTGCCTGGACAGCGTAACTCAAACATGAAAAATTGCATAAATATGAAACTGGTATTTAACTTCAATACCTTCCAAGGATGCGACACAATTTTCAACAAACTCTCACCCCGACTCCAAACTACAAATGGAAGATTTTTCGAAATGTTTAATGTTCTAAAATATTGCTGTAATCATTTTCATTAAAATATCATAAGTATATTAAATATATTTACGTGACAAAAAAAATGCATATCTTGAATTTTTTGGGAATAGCCTGTGAAGTCCTCTTCATTCGGAAGGAATTTTATATAATCTCGTAAAACTGGTAAACATTAAGCGATAGACGAAAACGTACTCCACAAAACATGTAGATGTCTTTAAAACACACAATTTATTTAAAATAAGTTTTTTGTGGTATTCTTCATTTCTCGTTATACTTTAAAGTAATTTCAACATTCAGCGCGTTTCTCACGATGTCATGGAAACAGTTGAGGCCGTATTTTTAACACTTAAATGATTTCAGTCTAATTATATAATATGTAAATTCAATAACAGCCTGCCTTAAAGCAATATGTTTATGTAAAAATATATAAAAAGTGTATATTACATTCATTATATATGTTTATATTATTGTATATATGTATAATAATGTTATGTGAATGTATTACGTAATTTAATAATGTAGGAGCTGTGAGAATAACAGGTTAAAAGTTGCTAACAACGAGGCAATAATGAATTAGAAAGTTTAAATGCTACTGATAATTTTTGGAGCAACAATAATGTCATTTTTGCGACAGTTTATAAATAGCCAATCAACAACTAGAAAAAAGCTTAAGTTAAATGAAAGTATTCTATTGTAGTAGGATTAGACAATCAGAAACTGAAATATAGCAAAATTTACAAATTCAGAGTTCAGTTGCTTGTAGACAGTGTTCCTAACCGGACGCGGAATGTGTCCTCGAGAAATTTATTACGTATTCAGTGTGAGACGAAAATAGTTTACGTGTTAAAAAGTGCTAGTAATTAATAAATAATCTCACAGCTCTCTATATCAGTGAAGGGTTATTTAAATCCTGTCAAGCGTTAATAAAAGGAGTGAAGTAACATTATAATGTGTGTAAACCTACATTCTTCAGTCGCACCACTCCCTGCTAACACATTCATGTCTCTAAAAATAAATTCTGACGCAGCCGAGGCAAACATAAATATATAATATTTAAACAAACAGTAACAAATTACAAAGTTAATATTTTTAAACTTGGGGCGAAGTCTACTGGAAACTTTTTACCATACGTGCGGTTGCAACTACTTAAAGTTCGGCTCCCCAACAGTCGAAATATAATATATCTTCTTCAAACTGGCTTTCTATACGTAGCAGCAACAAACCTTCAAATTGCCTCCCAAAGTGTGTGGTAAACAATATAAACAACTACTTCGCAGTATAGTATTTTAAGGTCAGCATATAGCGTTCAGTTGTTAAACATTTGACTATCGCTGTTCTCTTTGTATCTATAACGAAATGTGTAGTGTAGCTGTTTCTGTAAATGTTTTTTGGATTAAAATGTAGTAGATAGGAAAATGAAATTTCGAAGTATAATTTATATACCGATTAATAAACGATGGAGAGTAGAGAAAGTAATGAGAATGTAAGAGGTGTTTCTAAAGTGCTCTCTCTATTCAGTCTTCTGGTGAAGGCGTGGTAACTCTATGAAATTATAAGGCGGCCTGCTTTTAAGCATTTAACTATGGATTCGGTTTGTAAAAATAGTTTCTAGATGCTATTTAAAAATAAATAAACGATAATGTGTGTGATGTAAAAACATCAAGAGTGTTTTATTCGGGGGCTTCAAAACATATAGTCTCGACGTCGAATATGTGGTTGGATTGCAATACATCCTCTACCGACTATGTGAGACAGAGAAATAAATTTTACTCTTAAAGAACACCAATTTTTTAATTAGTTACAGTGCTGCATCTCGTATTCGCTCCGTTCTCTGGAAATTGTGACCTGGTGTTCACGTTTGCTCCTGAAAAGCGTTTAAACTGTACAGTGGACGGACATCAAAGCTCCAAGGCCGACTCAAATAAAAGAATTAAACCCCCGCATTATCTAACGTTGACCGTTGTACCATTGAGTCTGACATCCCAGGATCAAAGCTCGCTGTCATACGATTAACTCTGTAGTCCCTGCTCTATGCAAAACAGTAACTTGCAGGTACGTCAGAGAATTTCAGGTGGCATAGGATAGCTATCCCCAGGGGACGTAAGCGTGTTCAAAAACGCATCTCATGGTGTTCTTAGTGAAAAAGTTGATGGCTTAGAAGTGCATTCTAGTCAGCCGTTTGAAAAGAAAATATGAATAATTAACTGTCATTTTCAGAAACGCATGGGTATTCTATTTTCAAGTATATCTCCCGGTTTCGGTCCATGGCAACATGCCGGTAGGACATTAAATACTCCAGCTGACCTGCATTTTTCCCGGTAAATCACAAGTAGATCTCAAATTGTTTTAGATGACACACCCCAATGGTGGGCTTCATTAGTTTTAGCCTGTTAATGAATTATTGTTCTTTCACACAGACAGAGATCCGTGATTCTGTCTGATCTCCTTGTGATTTACCGGAAAAAATGCAATCAGCTGGAGTATTTAATGTCCTACCGGCATGTTGCCATGGTAGCTTAGTGATTAGAGCAACCGGGAGATCCGTGGTTGAAATCCGGGCTATGGCACTGAATTTTTCAGTCGTCTGATTCTACCTTTCCCAACCTTGTTCTACACAATGCCTCTATGGAAGAACCATTAATTCAATGTTGGTTAATGGTTTGAATTATAATATTCATTCTTTTTTACTTTCTCTACTACGTATAGTAAGTAGGGGAAGTATTGTATTCCACCCAAAAATTTGATACCAAGATTTCACCGGAAATACATGTTTTGAGACCCCGTAATCCAAAAAAAAGCATTTTTTGGAAACATGTCCGTGTGTGTGTGTGTGTCTGTGAACAGCATAACTCAGAAACGAACAGTCGGATAAACACCAAACTTGGTATTTAGGTTCAGTATCTTCCAGAGATGCGACACAAAGGTTTTCAAGAAAATCCCCCCACCCCAGATTACTCTTTACATGGAACATTTTTCGAAAATCTTAATTTTCTCAAAAATGGCTCTAACGATTTTGATTAAAATATCATATGTTTAAGATATTCTCATGAGAAATGAAATGTATATCTGGAAATTTCTGGGAATGTCTCCAAAAGTATTCTTCATTGTGAACGACTTTTGCATAAGTGGCAAACCATAAGAGATAGACAAAATTTTACTATACAAAAAATGTAGATCGCGTTAAAATACACAATTTATATCATATACATTGTTTTTGTTGAGTGAACCGTTTTCGAGATATTGCTTGTTATTCCCTTACATTTTCCAATACTTTTTCTCAAATTCGTTATTCATTTTTACTTTGTCTACTACGTATAGTAAGTAGGGGAAGTATTGCATTCCACCCAAAAATTCCATACCGAGATTTCACTGGAAATACATGTTTTGAGACCTCCTGAATCCAAAAAAAGCATTTTTGGAAACATGTCCGTGTGTGTGTCTGTGTGTGTGTGTGTCTGTGTGTGTGTGTGTGTCTGTGTGTGTGTGTGTGTGTCTGTGTGTGTGTCTGTGTGTGTGTCTGTGAACAGCATAACTCAAAAACGAACAGTCGGATAAACACCAAACTTGGTATTTAGGTTCAGTATCTTCCAGAGATGCGACACGAAGGTTTTCAATAAAATCCCCCCAACCCAGACTACCCTTTACATGGAACATTTTTCGAAAATTTTAATTTTCTCAAAAATGGCTCTAACGATTTTGATGAAAATTTCATATGTTTAAGATAATGTCATGAGAAATGAAATGTATATCTTGAATTTTCTGGGAATGTCTCCAAAAGTATTCTTCATTGTGAACGACTTTTGCATAACTGGTAAACCATAAGAGATAGACAAAATGTTACTACACAAAAAATGTAGATCGCGTTAAAATACACAACTTATGTCATATACATTTCTTTTGTTGAGTGAACCGTTTTCGAGATATTGCTTGTTATTTCCTTAAATTTTCCAATACTTAATACTTTTTCTCAAATTCGTTATTCTTTTTTTTTTGTTCTTGACATGCAAAAAGAATGGAATGCGCCACATAGCAACCAGCGTTAATATATTTGACTATCGCTTAAAAGCTGCCATATTCCCCTTGCATCTACAAGAAAATTAGCAATAATATTGACATCTCGATATCTCCATTAACATGAAGCATATGGAGAATAGGCGTTTGTAAAAATAGATTGTACAAGAATAGAGAAAGTCATGTGAGTGTAACACATCAGATTTTTTTATGTCCTGGACATGCAAAGAGAATGGAATACTCCACATAGCAACCAGCTCTTAAAAGATTTGACTATCGCTTAAAGCCTACCATATTTCTCTTGCATCTACAAGAAAATTAGCAATAAGATTAACATCAAGCATATGGAAAATAAGCGTTTGTAAAAATAGTTTGTACAAGAGTAGAGAAAGTCATGTGAGTGTAACACATCAGATTATTTTATGTCCTGGACATGCAAAGAGAATGGAATGCGCCACATAGCAACCAGCGCTTAAAATATTTGACTATCGCATAAAACATACCATATTCCCCTTGCATCTACAAGAAAATTAGCAATAAGATTAACATCTCGATATCTCGATTAACATGAAGCATATGGAGAATAAGTGTTTGTAAAAATAGTTTGTACAAGAGTAGAGAAAGTCAAGTGAGTGTAACACATCAGATTTTTTTTTCTTTCTTTCTTTCTTTCTTTCTTTCTTTCTTTCTTTCTTTCTTTCTTTCTTTCTTTCTTTCTTTCTTTCTTTCTTTCTTTCTTTCTTTCTTTCGGTAATGAAAGGAGCATGGAATTTCAAAGCCACCAAATAGCGATCGGCTTTTTAAAAATCTGATGTGATAATTCACATAACTTTCTGTAACCTCTATCGTTTATTAGTGGATATGCAAACTAATCTTACTAAAGTTTATTTTTCTATCTACTTCATTTTAAACCAAATAAACGTTTACAGAAACAGCTACATTACATATTTCGTTATACGAGGGGCACTATATTTTGAGCCTTGGCAACCCTGAATGTTGTACGTGCCATCTGATGTTTCCAATGCAAGTTGCACATCTTTTACCATAATCTACTTCAAACATTTTGTCAGTACGTCATTTGTTTTGTTTACACTAACTTGAAAATTGTGTGTCAACAAAAACATGGAATTAACTCGTGAAAATGTTCGTGCAATGATTTATTACGACTTTCGATGTGGATTATCAAGACAAAAGTGCATCGATCAACTAACTTGCACATTTGGCGACGAAGTTCCATTCTTTGCCACTGTGAAACGCTGGTATAACGAATTTAATCGTGGCCGCCGTTCGCTCAATGATGAAGTTCGTGAACGTCGTCCAAAATCAGTTGTTGTGCCAGAAAACATTGATGCTGTGCAAAAACTAATAATGAAAGATCGTCATGCGACATATTGTGAGATTGAGGCAACCCTAGGCATTAGTTCCACCAGCATATATAAAATATTGCATGATTATTTAGCCGTGAAAAAGGTTTGCTCTCCTTGGATCCCACATAGTTTGACGCAGTCTCAAAAAGATGCTCGTGTCATGGATCTATGCGTATGAGCCGGAACGTAAACAGCAGTCGACTGTATGGGTGTTTCAAGATGAAGCAAATCCAACAAAAGTTGTGCGCACTCGAAGCAAATGGTCGCCTCCTTTTTCAGCAAAACTGGCCATGTGGCAGCAGTGCCTTTAGAAGAACGTAAAACGGTCATTGCCGAATGGTACACAACCATTTATTTGCCGGAAGTCTTCGATGAAGTAAGGAAAACCAACAAGAACCGTACCACCGTTCATCAATACAATGCGAGCGCGCACAACAGAGTATTTGAAGCCTCAAAAAATAGAATTGATGGGTCATCCGCCATACAGTCCTGATTTGGCACCCAATGATTTCTTTTTGTTCCCGAACATCAAGAATAAATTGCGTGGACAACGATTTTCGTTGGCAGAAGAAGCCGTTGATGCCTTCAAAGATCGTGTTTTGGAGGTGTCTCAAGAAGACTGGAACGAATGCTTTGACAAATGGTTCAAACGGATGCAGAAGTGTGTTGATTATAAAGGAGAATATTTTAAAAAACAAAGTGGTTTCAATCAGAAATTACTTTGTTTTAATTATTAGGCTCAAAATATAAATAGTGCCCCTCGTAGATACAAAGAGAACAGCGATAGTCAAATGTTTAACAACTGGACGCTATATGCTGCCTTAAAATTCCACACTGTTTCCATGACATCGCGAGAAACAACTGAATGTTGGAAGGACTTCAAGAGACTGGCTAAGTATTGAACAGTTGGAACCTTTAATAACAGATATTCAGAAATGGCTTTGAAATAAATTGTGTGTTTTGAAGAGATGTACATGTTTTGTGAAGCACGTTTTCGTCTATCACTTGACGTTTACCAGTTATGTAAGATTTGCGAGTGTATTTCTTATAATGTTTGTGTATTTGTGTTTACTTCACGCGTTGAAGCCATCTTGTGACATCATTCATTTGTTAGGTTTGTTAGCTCCATCTGGTGTTAGCAATTTGCGGCAGTATTAGTTTTTGGTTTAAAAAAATGCTACTGTTATTTTTTTTAATTTTGGTTCTTTGTCCTCCGGCTAGCTATTATCCTTTTGGTCAAGCACTTCTCTATATACAGGTTGTGTAAACGGAAAGGAATCTTTTATCCAAAGATAGCACTGATGAAGAAATTTGTTTTACAGTTTTATTGTCGAACACGTTAACTATCACATTTACACATTGATCTTGACACTCGCCAAACTGAAACTGTTATAATAACTTCATTACTGATCATTCTTAATTCGCGTACTTCAACTTTTTGTATAATTAACTTTACAACACTTTAGATTTTTCATAACTCTGTTACGCGTAACCTGCAAATTGATATCCGAAGTGTGCCGTACAAATACTTTCGATGAACTGACGGAAATGCGACGTGTAGTGTACAAAGAATTTTGATGAACTGACGGGGTCTACCTCTAACCTACTCTTTTTATACTCCTTCACCCAGATATGCCTAAAGATTATAACTGAACTGCAATTGGCTAATAAAACGCGCCAACATTAGCGTCTATTTTAATATCCAATACAAATTATGAATACATATGCTCTAGGGAAATGTTCCAGAAGATTCTAAAAGAAAAACGCGCCAATATTACGTAACTTCCTCGTTTCCAATAATGATAAACAGCTCACCCCCTCGCTGCATTATTGCACGCTATTATTGTCAGTTTCAGTAAGGCAGTATAAACTTACTTCCCAACAATAATTACAATCAACAAACATCTCAAATCAATGTCACATAATAATGCATATTCATACTATAATCACTCTTTACATTTAAATAATTTGTGATACAAATTACTGCATCAGATTATACAAAATTCCTTCCGAATGAAGAGGACTTCACAGGCTATTCCCAGAAATTTCAAGATATTTATTTTATTTCTTCCTTAAATATCTTTAATACGTGGTATTAAAGGCGAGGGCGATGGATTTTTTTCGGGCGTAAAAATCCTTAGCATGGCTTCCTTCAGAAGGGAAGTAAAGCCGGTGGTCCCGTGTCGTAGATTTAGGCACGTAAAAGAACCTCAAGCCTGATAAAGAGGCCTCTGAGCAAAATTACCAGTCTTTCACGCCCAATATAGAATGGAACACTAAGGACCACAGCGGTTAAAGTGTGTCCATAAATTAAAAAAAAAATGTGTTAGAGAAACTCAAAATCTGACTTATCGCTTTTGCCCACTGTGCCATTCTTATAATGTAAATGTGTATTAATAAACCACGTCACGAAAATCAGTTGGAGTGTCCTGTATGTATGTAAATGGTAACAAAGGAACAGGAATAATCAGCTGTAACATCTGCGGCGGGCGACTACGAGAGTTCAAGTTGGAGCAGGTCTGGCTGCCACCTAAACAACCGTCGAGTTCGTTCACCAGGCCACCAGGAGATAAATTTTGTAGTATACAGCCCTGCCCTCGATATTCGCACATCGCCTGCCATATATGGTACAGATGCCATATGTTGACGCTTCCGGATAATGTAGCCTTTCGTGACATTTCACCAGTTGCGCTTTTCGTCTTCAGTGATGTAACGATGTCGAGACATTCTTACTTGTAAACCCTCTTAACGCACGCTTATGGGAAATTGTAATGTCAAAAGGCGACGAGTAGGTACCATCAGTAATGATAAGAATTGAAGTAGGCAAAGTCAATTATTCATTTACGACTTAAAACACATTTTAACATGAGAGAACAACAGAAATATCAAATAGTCGTATCATATATACGAGGCGAAGTATTTTTACAAACGCTTATTCTCCATCTACTTCATGTTAATCGAGATAAACATTTGCAGAAACTATCTTATTGCTAATTTTCTTGTAGGTTCAAGGGGAATTGGTAGGCTTTAAGCGATAGTCAAATATTTTAAGAGCTGGTTGCTATGTGTAGTATTCCATTCTCTTTGTATGTCCAGGACATTAAGAAACGAATAACGAATTCCCATTTGAGAAAAAATACAAGTATTGGAAAATTCAAGCAAATAACCAGGAATATCTCGAAAAATGTTCACTCGACAAAAAAACATATGTCATTAATGGAGTGTTTTAACGAGGTCTACATTTTTTGTATAGTAAAATGTTGTCTATCTCTTACGGTTTACCAGTTATGCGAAATTCATTCAGAACGAAACGGCACATAGAGACATTCTCAGAAAATTCAAGATATACATTTTATTTCCCATGAAAATATCTTAAATATATGATACTTTATGCAATATATTCGAAAAATGTTCCATGTAAACGGTACTCTGGGGTTGGAATTTTCTTCAAAACCTTCGTGTCACATCTTTGGAAGATAGATTGTAAAATTAAACCTTCACTAAGTCTAGCAAATGAAATAAATTTGAATTAGGGTAAAGAGGCATATATACTTAATTTAGGAAGAAGGGAAAGATCAGGAATGGCATGGTTTAGACTGCGGGGTTGGAGGGCACAGAAAATGACTGACGATTCTGGCAGGAGAATCTGCCCATTCTGTGATTTGGATAAGCACTGGGTACATATTTTGGCGCATTGTGCACAGTGGGAGAACCAGCGAACAATTAAACTCAAGAAAATTCTTAAGTCACTCAAAAAAGAGATTGGCATGTAGGGAGCGACTGGTTGACTAGAGGAACTGGCAAAGCATGGGCAATTTCTTGGCTAAAGTGCGCGAAGCTAGGTCAAGTTTGTTCAGTTAGACAAAGGTAATATATCTGTATTTTCCTTTTTTGTTGTTTATTTTGCCACCATACTTGTATCTTAAATATGCATGTACGGTCAATGACCCATGCACTAAATACTTGTGAAATAACTTCAATAATTTGAAACCAATAAAGATACCTTATCTATCTATATCTAACTATATCTATCTATCTAACTATCGATCTATCTATCGATCTATCTCTATATCTATCTATCTGTCAATATATCTATCTGTGTATCTCTATCTATATCTATCTGTATCTAATCTATGTATATATCTATCTATCTATGTATCCATCTATTTATGTATCTATCCATCTATCCTCTATCTATCCATCCATTCATCCATCCATCAAACAAACCTAAATGCCAAGTGTGGTATTTATCCGATTTTTCGTTTTTGAGTTATGTTGTTCACAGAAACACACTTGGACGTTTTTATAAAAGTACTTTTTGAATTCAGGGGCCTCAAAACATGTATTTCCGGTGAATTTCGGTATCTATCTTTTGGGTGGAATACAATAGTTGCCCTACTTACTATACACAGTAGAGAAATTAAAAATATCGGAATATTGTTTTCTAAATACCCTAACATTCATCACATAACACTACTTCTCCACATAGCCACCACTGTCATTCAAGCACTTTTCGTAACGGGAAACCAGTTTTTGTATGCCTTCGTCAAAGAATGATGCCGCCTGTGATAAAAACCAAGTCTGCACTTCTCGTTTCATAACATCGTCGCCGTTGAAATGTTTTCCACCAGGGAGTTTCTTCAGATGAAGAAACAGATGCAAATCGTTTGGTGCCAAGTCCATACAGTAGAGAGGGTGGTAGAATTGTTCCGAACCAAACGCTCTAACAACAGGAAAACGCAAAGTGACGATCGCTCCCAGCTGCGTGTGGCTTCGTAATGAATGGAGGAAATGGTCGTGCACGTTCAAAATCGCGACTGCAGCGCTGCATCGGCAAAATATTAAAACCGTACTTGCTTTAAACACAAGCTCCTACCATACACATGCTTGTTTCAAATCTCGTATAAGAATTATTTCCTCTGAAGGCTTTTGTGATTATAGTTATGTTCCCCACTATAACTACTACAAGAATAGTAGCCACCGCAGCTCCCGCCGAAACAGTTACAATATCCCCGTCACTGCCTCACGTTCTTATGGTTACAGTTACATTATAATAAGCGCATACCTTATCATAAGAGACGTTGCCCTTCTCTATCCACACATTTCTGGCATTTTCTCAGCAAATTTTCATTCACACTCGAGAGTTCAGTATCCGAAATTGAGTGATTTTCTCGTGTGATATTTTTTTTAATTCTTACAATGTATGGGGGTTTGTTACAATTAACACAACAGATTTTATGAGTAGTTTGTGAGACAAACACCTTAAATGAAAATTTTGAATAACAGTTTATTGTAAATAATTAAATAGACACTTGATGTTCCTTTTTTTTCTCCAAGTAGAGGGCAGGTCTAGACACGCCAGGTTTTCCAAACCTGTTCAGAGACACAGATTCTCTCTCTCCCCCCTCCCTCTTCTCGGCACTATGCCAGGCGCGTATTTTATCGCCACAAATTTCCGCACCAAAGTGCCTGCATTTTGCATAGTGCTAATCCCTATGGGAAATTAGAACGGCGAAATCAAAGATTCAATATGCTGTGAAATGGAAGGAGAGGTTGGCAATACTGTTCCAAAGTACGTCCAAACGCTACCATTACGAATGTCCATTCCACGCCAATATTTACGGGATATAGTGGCTAAAAAAAAAAGCCAATAGAGGAATATGGACGCAATTTTAATTACATTTCTGGCTCTAACCCATCGCGCTTCAAAAGCGGTCAATTGAGGTCACTTCGCAAAATTAAATTATAAGTTTACCTTCGCTTGTGTCGCTCCTTTTTCCAAATGGAACCCGCCCGGGCAGAGATGTAAAAATTGGCTTGATTTGATTTCTCTACAAGAAACTTAAAACCAGGTTCTTTGGTCGAGTGCAATCAAGGGTGGAGATAAATTACACAAACTTTTCAGGTGTATTTTTACTTTATCTGCAACCTACCAATGGCAGCAGTGAAAGTATTGCATTCCACCCAAAAATTGGGTATCGACATTTTAGCGAAAGCTTTTAATTAAAGTAGGTATCACATATTTAATATTGTATCGAAAGTCGCGGTCTCCGCTGTGTGGACAACGCCATCCGGAACACCTTTGACTGCAGGTAAAGAGGGAGGCGCTTTTGCCCCACGTAAATTCTGGAAGCGCTATCGAGATCCAAGGAGATACTGCTGGATAATCCCTTCCACCTCCCACGAACACTATCGAAGTTCTTGCAACTATATATCGGAGTGTGCTCACGACGGTTACTGAGTTAGTGGAGTTCAGACGTACAGCGAGTGTTGCTGTGCCCGTGATAGAGAAGTCCTGTGTTCGACAGTTAAGGAAAGACCGGAAGACAGAAGTCGTGAATTCGAGAGTTAATGAATTGGTGGAGTTATTGAGACATAGAGCGAGTGCTATTCTGCAAGCGATAGAAGAGGAGTCCTGGGTTCGACAGATAGTGAGAGATCGGAAGAGAGAAATCGTGTTTTCGGTAGTTAGAGCATGCGGAAAAGAGAGTAGTCCTATGTTTTACAATTAGTGAGCGACCGAAAGAGAGAAGTCCCGTGTTCGACTGCGAAAGACTGACCAGAAGAGAAAAGCCGTATTTTCGACAATTAGTGAGTAACTGAAGTTGCTGAGACGTGTAGTTAGTGCTGCTCTGCGAGCGATATTAGAGTAATCCTGTGTTCGACAGTTAGCGAGAGACCGGAAGGAAAGTCCTGTGTTCGACAGTTATCGAGCGACGTAAGAGAGGAGAAGTACTGCGTTAGACACTCCAGTGAGTAAAGCCGACGGAAGAAGAGGCTACTTGTCTTGTGATTCAGTACACCGCTACGCGCAAGATAACAGCGAAGCGATGTGAAACTGAAATAAGTTGCAGTATATTTCCATAACTAATCAAGTTAAAGTAGACTTTTTAGTGAGCGAAATTTTATATCTCTGGGTTTGTATTGCTGGTAAACAATCTCATTTTTATTTTATGAGACTCTTCAAATAAAGTACCCTTAATTTTATATCATAGATGCTTGAATTGTTTCGTGCATGCAAACAGAGCGGCACTTGCCTACCCTACTAACTGTGTGTTCTTTCGTTTGGAACTCGGTATATATTAAAAAGTGTCTTCTTGGCCTAGTTTGTTATCCTTGGCGCTTGGCGTTCGTTCCCATGATAAAGTTCATAAAATGTTTGTGAAGCTTACCTGATGGTATGCAACGTTACTGATGTTCCAGTATCTATACATAAACAAAGGTTATGTTTCTTTTGTCCGTTTATTATTAGTGAAAACAATATCTCTTGTCAAACAACACTGCCGCTGACGTTTCCATTTGTTCCTCGTCTGTCAACCAGCAGTCTCTGACGCCAACAATAACACACGTAAATAAACATGTTTACTAAGATACACAGCGACTTCACAGAATATTCGTCTCCACTTTATCGTTTATTTTTCTCTCTCTCTTCAACAAAATATCACGAGAAACAAAGGAATGGCGACGCAGCACTCAAAAAGTTATAAAGTAGTTGAGAATTGAGGGAGTATTTTTAACACTTAAATGATTTTAGTCAAATTAAATAAAAAAAAAATAATAACAGCCCGTCTTATAGCAATATGTATATGCAACAATATATAAACAGTGTATATTACAGTCATTGTAAATGTTTATATTATTGTATACATGTTCAATAATGTTATGTGAATGTATTACGTAATTTAATAATGTAGGAGCTGTGAGAATAATACGTTAAAAGTTGCTAACAATGAGGTAACTTTGAGGCAATAATGAGTAAGAAAGTGTAATAATGCTACTAGTCATTCTTGGAGCAACAGTAATGTTATTTTTGTGACAGTTTATAAAATAGCCCATCAACAAACAGAAAAAAGCTTAAGTTAAATAAAAGTATTCTATTGGATTAGGAATAGCCAATCAGAGACTTGAAATACAGAAATGTAAAAATTTTGGCGGTAGAAATCAAGTCAGTTGCTTGCAGACAGTGTACCTAACTGGACGCGAGATGTGTCCTCGAGAAATTTAATACGTATTCAGTGTGAGACGAAAATAGTTTACGTGTTAAAAAGTGCAAATAATTAATAAAATAATCTCACAGCTCTCTATGTCAGTGAAGTGTTATTTAAATCGTGTCAACCATTAATAAATGTAGTGAAGTAAAAATTATATTCTGTGTAAGCCTACATTCTTAGCCGCACTACTCCCTGAAAAGAAATCCATGTCTCTAACAATAATACTGATGCAGCCGAGGAAAACACAAATATATAATATTTAAAGAAACAGTCAAATTACAAAGTTAATATTTTTTAAACATTTTTGGGGCGAAGGCTACCGGGTAACATACGTCGGTTGCAACTACTTCAAGTTCGGCTCCCCAACAGTTGAACTACAATACAACTCCTACTTCAAATTGGCTCCCAAAACGTAGGGCAAATAACAATACAACAAAATAACTTCTTCAGAATTCAAACCAGTAACAACGAAGATCTCAAAAATTGTTAATGGTCCCCCCAAAAAAGTGACCTACATTTAGTATTATAACGAGATCTATACAAAACTAATTCAGAATGAAGACTATTCGCAGGATATTCGTAGTAAATTTAAGATATTTTATTTGCCATGTGGTATGTGAGGTAAAAAGTAAACTTTTGCATGTAAACAGCTGTTCAAGATGGGGGATACTTTTGAAAAATTTTCGTGTCACGTCCTTCAAAGAGGCTGAACTTAAATACCAAGTTTGCTTTGCATATAAAGTTTAGTTTTTGAGTTACGCTGTTCACAGACAGACACAAACGAGGTGCGCAACGTACACCTTATAATTGTATTTTCAGAGAAATCTCGATATCGATTTTTTTTTAGCGTGCAATGTAAACTTCCTCTATCTACTATAATCAAGCGGCAGAGAAAGTAAAAACTGAATAATTAGTAAGATATATTATTTTACTTTCTCTGACATTTACCTATAATAAGTAAAGATAATACTAAATTTTATCCAAAATTTTGTGTGGATATTTCAATGGAAATACAGGTTTTGAAGTCCTCACGAGCAAAAAATATTCTGATGTGTTACACTCACATGACTTTCTCTACTCTTGTACAAACTATTTTTACAAACGCTTATTCCCCATATGCTTCATGGTAATTGAGATGTTAATCTTATTGCTAATTTTCTTGTAGATGCAAGGGGAATTGGTAGACTTTAAGCGATAGTCAAATGTTTTAAGAGCTGGTTGCTATGTGGCGTATTCCACTGTCTTTGCATGTCCAGGACATAAAAAAATAAACAACGAATTCCCATTTGAGAAAAAGTATTGGAAATTTTAAGGGAATCACAAGCAATATCTCGAAAATGGTTCACTCAACAAAAAATGTATATGACATAAATTGTGTATTTTAACGCGATCTACATTTTTTGTGTAGTAAAATTTTGTCTATCTGTTATGGTTTACCAGTTATGCAAAAGTCGTTCACAATGACGAATACTTTTGGAGACATTCCCAGGAAATTTAAGATATACATTTCATTTGTCATGAAAATATCTTAAACATATGATATTTTAATCAAAATTGTTAGTCATTTTTGAGAAAATTAAAATTTTCGAAAAATCTTCCATGTAAAGGGTAATCTGGGGTGAGGGATTTTCTTGAAAACCTTCGTGTCGCATCTCTTGAAGATACTGAACCTAAATACCAAGTTTGGTGTTTATCCGACTGTTCGTTTCTGAGTTATGCTGTTCACAGACAGACACACACACGGACATGTTTTCAAAAATGCTTTTTTTGGATTCAGGGGATCTCAAAACATGTATTTCCGGTGAAATCTCGGTATCGAATTTTTGGGTGGAATTCAATACTTCCTCTACTTACTATACGTAGTAGAGAAAGTAAAAACTCAATTTAAATTTACGTAATCAGGCGTAATCAAATGGGCATGCTACTTAGGAATATGCTTTTAACCCAGGAATTTCAGCATCCACAAAACAGTCGTTATTTAAAAAAAAATACAAAAAAAAACTGCTATGCATTCATACATGGCAGAATATTCGATTGCACCTTTTTAGAACCGTCATCCTTCATTTTGAGGAGAAACATGCAAAAATAAATCTCTAAGCAGTAATATATAACCAGCATCAACGCAAGCGTATGGTACGACTTTATGTGGCGCTAGACGGTGACGTCACAACTCGATCGCTTACTCCATAGCGTTTCCAAGAGACTTGCGAAAAGGGACTTTTTTTATTAATTCACTGGACACCAAAGGTAGAGCTTTTTACATGAGCTATTCATACCACATATTGAAGGTTATAACACTCGGTGGAGAATGCAATATTCTGCTTGCTTCTTACGACGGAAAGAATGTCATTTGCAATGAAAGTCAAGGAAACAGTACAAATTGTACACATTAGATAAAAGGTGTATTTTTGTATTCATAAAATGAAAACTAGAGAAAAGCCAAAACGTTTTGTTGCCACAGTCTTGTGTATATTAGAGAATGTTGTGTCAGCTCTGGTGCTGTGAAGGCCAAACAACAACAGATTAGAGCTCAACATTGCGAATATCCAATGTATACTCTTGTTCCCACACAAATTTCAGTTGGATACTTTATAATTTAACATTTAGTGACTTTAAAAATAATATGACAATACACTGTTAAAAATGAATATATGTGTTACATTCACATGACTTTCTCTATCCATTCTTCAAAAAACTATTCTTAAAAAACCATATTCTTCCATGTAATTCATCCTAATCGAGGTAAACATTTACAGAAATGGTTTTATTAGATATTTTCTTGTAGGTACAAGGGAATACAGTAGGCTTAACTGATAGTCAAATCTTTTAAGAGCGTGTCGATATACGATAACTTTTAAGTTCCGTTCTTTTGCATGGCCGAGAGAGAGAAACGATTAACTTTTTATTTGAGAAAAGTATAAGTATTCCAAAATTCAAACCAACAATAAGAAATAACGGTATCTACATTTTTTATGTAGTATACCTTTGTCTATCTCTTATCGTTGACCACCTATGCAAAAGTAATTCGAAATGAAGAGCACTTAAGACGCTATTTCCAGAAAATTCAAGATATGCATATAATTTGTCGTTAAAATATATTATAGATATGGTATTTTAATAAAAATCGTCAGCCATTTTGAGAAAATTGAAATTTTCTAAAAATATTTCATTTAAGGGGTAGTTTGGGGCGGGAGACTTCCTTGAATTAGCGAATTTATCGGTTTTTAACTCTGCTGTTCACAGAACTACGGACACATACACGGACCTTTTTTTGGAAATGCAGTTTTTATACAGGGACCTCAAAACGCGTATTTCCAATCAAATCTCGGTATCTAATTTTTGGGTGGAATGCAATTACTCCTCTACTTCCTTTATATACTGGTGTGAATAAAATGTGGCCTATAGTGGAACAGAGCTGTTTATGCTAGTACTCATAAAATCCAGCCCCACCCCTACCAGCGTGACCCCTCTTGTTTTTCGAGTATAATTCTAGCCATTGGATTGGAATGTCAGGGTACTTCACCTCCCCAAAGTATGGTGGAACTGTTGAAGGGTAACATTACAACTTAAACTTTATATTTTCATGCTACACTACCATGTTCTCATTGCCAAAAATCGAGTTTTATTTATGGACGCTCTTTAACTGCTGTGATTCTTAGCGTGAAAGACCGGTAATTATGCTCAGAGACCTCTTTATCAGGCTTGAGGTTCTTTTACGTCCGTAAATCTACGGCATGGGACCACAGTCTTTACTTCCCTTCCGAAGGAAGCATCGCTAACGATTTTTACCCCGAAAAAAATCCATCACCCTCTGCCGGGTTTGATCCCGCGACCTCGTGAACTAGAGGCTAGCATGGTAACCACTATATCACGGAGGACGACTTTCTCGTTAGCGTTTAGTAGCAGCAACAAGTTTAACCTTCGTCTCCTGTCGCTGATGAAAGGTCTCATATATGTAAATGTCGTTTAGTTTAACCTCACATGTGAATAATTCTTCACCCCTTCCTCTAGAAGATCGAATAATGAGGTATTAGTCTAGCCCTTCCTTGTGCACCTATCATAGAGTAACTCTTTCATAGAGGCGTCGTTCTTCATTTCACATCGATTTTAACATCGTTCATTGGTTCGTTTTTGTGTATCTGGATTGTTTTCAGGCCAAGACACACAGAGAACTGATACCAGCTGGGTGGAGAAAGAGGTTTGTTATGTAAATGTTACAGAGAGAAAAACACTATTGCGTTCTAGAGGAATGGACCACGTTTTATGCACGACACGTGGCAGAGAAGGTAAAAATGCCGTATCATTTTCTGTTAATCTGATGATAAACGTTTCATAATACTAGATTAAGAAATTGAAATTGAGTTTTATTTACGGACGCTCTTTAGCTGCTGTGTTTCTTAGCGTCCCATTCTATATTGGACGTGAAAGACTGGTAATTTTGCTCAGAGGCCTCTTTATCAGGCTTGAGGTTCTTTTATGTGTCGTATATCTACGACACTGGACCACCGGCTTCACTTCCCTTCCGAAGGAAGCCACGCAAAGGATTTTTACGCCCGAAAAAATCCAACGTCCTCCGCCGGGTTTGAACTCGCGACCTCGGGAACTAGATGCTAAGCATGGTAACTCTTACACCACGAAGGACGACAGTATAATGATAAAAGGGGGTAAAACCACTTTTAACACATGTGGCATATACAATTTTTTAGACTGCGCTCGAATTTTAAAATATCAATAATATTATATTGATTCCTGAAATTAACAGAGATCACCTTTAGAATGCGTTCTTGAAACAAGAGAAATGATGTTAAAAAGCGAGATGTCACATGTTTTGTTAGCAGTCATTTTCAGTGAAATTATTTTCAACATGTTTTACCTTACGGCAGGCAATGAAGCGATTGTATCATATTGCTTTCTGGGTTTCTTTGGGTAAGTATTTCGTGTTATTCTTTCTGCTGCTTCTGTAATTTCACTTCCATTTCAGTTTCTTCTGAATTCATAATTTATGCCATTTAATCTTTATGTTATTTAGAGAAATTAGTGACGTTTTAGATCAAAGAAAGCTGCCAATATAACTATACCTTTACTCTACAATAGATTGCAATAAATTGAAGTATGACTGATTGTATTGTGAACAGATAGTGCTACCGCCATGAGAAAATCAATCATGTAAAAAGACATAATGAAAAGTAAAACCTAATCAAACCAAGTCTAGTTATTAAACATGTACTAATAAAAAGGGTAATTGTTATGTGATTGGACTTGAAATCAATGTTGGTCACAATGAAGATTATCGCACTAGTGCGGTAATGTAAAAGGTTTTAGCCCTGAGCACTGTGTTAGAAGTTGTAGCGGGAAATCGTTGATCAGTAGCGTCTGGAAAGCATTGTTCCTCTGGTTGATGCCGTCGGCTGCTGTGTTTACCATTCCTAATCTTTCCCTATATAGCTAATTCTTGGTTCTCAGAGTTATCGTGGGTGAGGCAAATTAAAATATACTGCAGTTCCCTTAATAAATGTGGCTTATTATCAATTTAAATATTTATGGGTGGCTAACATTTCCCATTATACCAATTCTCACCATTTGAATAAATCAGGAGCCCAAACTAACTGCACACGTCTTCCCACCCATATGCACATAAGTGCATCTGTCGTCGAGATTCTAGAGTAGAGTGAAAATCTGGGGCTTTGTTCGCCTTTATATACCTGAGCCTAGTGACGGTTACCTCTGCGCTTTAAAATGTAACGACGTTTCTAATTGGTCCTCGGACCGCGATACCTCAACATGTATGAGAATATTCTATTCCAAAGTTTTGCGCCTACGCGTCACCATGTCGCGCCAGGATGCGGATTCAATATATCCGTCTCTTTCTATTTCTCCTTACCGCCGGCTCCCTGTTCATTAGCTTGGTGACAGGTATGCTCTACTTAGAATTATCTTTTACCTGGAATTAGCTAGCTCGCCCTTTTCTTACAATCTGCTTTGTACAATTCTTGGTTGTTGAATATTTTAAAATATTTTTTGGTGAATTATATTATTACTGGGTACAATTCTTATATATGTGTGGTATATCCCCTTTCAAAGTTCTACTCTTAGGCCATGCTGTTTAAAAACATATTTTTAGCATTCGTGCATGTCCCCTGTTGTAAATTAGAACAGTACTGCCCCCTAACCCTTCTACTGCCTTTCTCGGTTGCTCCCTGTATGCTCTCTGACGTATAGCTAATATTTTGACCATGAAGGGCGACCTTCAACACGGAAGTTGATATCCTGTTTACATTTGAGTAACTCAGGTAGTTCTAACAGCGTGAAACAGGTTCTACTACGAGAGAGATCGCATCCCATATAATTGTTTTTACATTTTGCAGGATTAGTCACGCCTGGCGATCATTAAGTCAACATCCCAAGCAAACAGTGATCTCATCCTGCATTTACACGATGTTATGTACATACGTTTTGTGTATTGTTGCTGGCGTGATGCCATCCGCCACTTTTTTTTTATACACGCGGAGTTGGCTGGCGGAATATATATTGCTTCCTGAAATGCATCTAAAACAGGGCCGCCGAATTAACATTCCGTACTGTTTGCGGTAAACTTCTGCATTGCCCCCGTTTTGATCTATTTCGGGAACAAATCATACTTTCATCTGTGCCAAATGTTTGGACACGCGCTCTGAATTTACTATCGCGCCGCCAAAATTTCGCTAAACGTGCTTCACATCGACTTGTACACACACTGGCGTTTGCACTAACGTCAAAATGTTAAATTTATCTACTGTTTACATTCCATTTGCAATTAATGTTGAGCGAGCCATTTGAACGTATTGATTCTGACGTTAAATCACTGTCTCTCTCTAAAAAAAATTGATATGACTCTCTCCACTCATTCTTCTACAAGCTATTCTTACAAAATGCAATTCTTCTGTCTGCTTCAATTTGATCGAAATAAACTTTCATTGCACAGATACTGGGTTGTTGGGTGGGTGGATAAATAATTGTTATTAGTAGACCCCGGAAGTTAGGCAAAATGTCTTTTCTTTTTGGAAAGATATAATAAAGCGTTGAATAGAGATAAACGTGTTTCCGTACGTTTAGGGACGTAGAGCGAGCTTTTATTTTGCATTTTTGGATCGTTATGCCTGTTTGCTGCGATTATTTACACAGTTAAAAAACACACAAAGTATTTCAATGCATTTATTTGTCGAAAACTTACCTCCTTAATCGATTCAGTTAAGCTGTTTCAAGTAACAGAGCCTATGAAAGGAACGCAGGCACCTTACATGAAACATCTCGTGTATTGCACTCACATGACTTTCTCTACTCTTGTACAAACTGTTTTTACAAACGCTTATTCTCCACCTACTTCATGTTAAATCGAGATAAACCGTCGCAAAAATTATTGCTAATTTTCTTGAAGATACAAGGGGAATTGCTAGGCTTTAAGCGATAGTCAAATGTTTTAAGAGCTGGTTGCTATGTGGAGTATTCCATTACCAGGTTATATGTATTATCAAAGAAATCCAGGGATATAATCCTACGGTATAATCATGTTTATCCTTCACAAAATTACATTCAACATGGGTGAAATGTTTACAAAGAATAAACAACTCGCCGCTGACCGCGTTATGGTTTTTCATCATATTGCGTTAACCTAGCGTGTTTTTGTTTCTCCCACACCTTCTTCTTTAATTTTTGATGGCGTCCTTAGAGGTCCCTTTTTACTTTCTCTACCACGTACATAGTAGGTAGAGAGGATGTTGTATTCCACCCAAAACTTCGATACCAAGATTTCACCGGAAATATATGTTTTGAGACCCCCTGAATCCAAAAAAGCATTTTTGGAAACATGTCCGTGTGTGTGAACAGCCTAACTCAGAAACAAACAGTCGGATAAACACCAAACTTGGTATTTAGGTTCAGTATCTTCCAGAGATGCGACACGAAGGTTTTCAAGAAAATCCCCCCACCCCAGATTACCTTTACATGGAACATTTTTCGAAAATTTTAATTTTCTCAAAAATGGCTCCAACAATTTTGATTAAATATCATATGCTTAAGATATTTTTATGACAAATAAAATGTATATCTCGAATTTTCTGGGAATGTCTCCAAAAGTATTCTCCATTGTGAACAACTTTTGCATAACTGGTAAACCATAAGAGATAGACAAAATTTTACTACACAAAAAATGTAGATCGCGTTAAAACACAAGATAATTGTCATATACATTTTTTGTTGAGTGAACCATTTTCGAGATATTGCTTGCTATTTCCTTAAATTTTCTAATACTTAAACTTTTTCTCAAATGGGAATTCGTTATTAATTTTTTTTTGTCATGGTAATACAAAGAGAATGGAATACTCCACATAGCAACCAGCTCTTAAAACATTTGACTATCGCTTAAAGCCTAGCAATTTCCCTTGCATCTATAAGAAAATTAGCAATAAGATTAACATCTCGATTAACATGAAGCATATGGAGAATAAGCGTTTGTAAAAATAGTTTGTACAAGAGTAGAGAAAGTCATGTGAGTGTAATAACACATCAGATTTTTTAGACAGCGTTCGAATTTGTAAAATATCAATAATATTATACTGATTCCTGAAACCAACAGATCACGTTTAGTACGCTAGCATTAATTTTCAGTGAATTTATTTTCAACATGTTTTGCCTTACACCAGGCACTAAAGCGATTAAATGCTATATCATATTGCTTTCTGGATTTCTTTGGGTAAGTGCTTGTAGTGTTATACTTTCTGCTGTTTATGTAATTTCACTTCCATTTCAGTTTCTTCTGAATTCATAATTTCTGCTATTTAATGTTTATGTAGGTTAGATAAGAGAGTAACGTTTTAGGTATAGGTCAACTCCACAACGAACTGCGATAAATTGAAGTATGGCGATTTATATTGTGAACAGATAATGCGAGCACCATGTCTAAAAAGACATAATGAAAAGTAAAACCTAAACAAACCAAGTCGAGTTATTAATCATGTGCAAATACAAAGGGTAATTGACATGTGATTGGCCTTGAAATCAAAGTTGTCACGCTGAAGATTAGCACACTAGTGTGATAATCTAAACTTCTAGCTCAAATCACTTGAGTTTCTTTACATACAAGAGGCAGGTCAGAGCATACATCGAGGGCGAGGTGAGTACACCTGATTGAATAAATGATAGGGCACAGCATGCTACATCTAGCATGATAGGCTACAATAAGTGATTTAGCGGTTATTATTTTTAAGTGTTCTTAATATAAACAATTCCTTTCTTACTCTCTTAGCAACATACGCAACGGGGTTTGTCAGTACAAATTTGATTATAGATATAAACCTAAAAATTTTATTTTTTTATCTTATCTGAATTAACTCTTCTTAAACTAAGTGTAGTGTCTCGTTTATGTAGCATTTAAAATTAAATTATTGGCATTACACCATGTTTGAACACGATTAGTTAATTTATGGAGTTTTGTATTCAATAAGTGAGCACTGGTATCTATAATAATGACAGCTAAATCGTGTGTCTCTAAGCTAGATCTACGAATCAAATTAGCGACATCGTTAATATATGTTAGAAACAGTAGGTCTCAAAATTGACCCTTGAGGTACTCCATGTTTCAGGAGTTTAAAGGAAGCAGCTTGGCTATAACCAAAAAACACGGTTTGGTATCTATTACTTAGATAAGAAAATAAAAATTCTCAGGTGTCATTAAATGCGTAACTTTTAAACTCGAGCCTTTATTAATTTTTATGGAATTATGGGAACCTCAAAACATGTATTTCCGATGTAAATTTCCTTTACCTACAATAGATTAGGGGCAAAGAAAAAAACTGCATGTCCAACACGAAATTGCTGATCGCCTACACCTGTTTTACGTGACCGAACGTACAGCAGCTCGAAGGGGGAGCTATCAATATATTAAAAATAAAAATGAAGAAGTAAAAGGTAAAACTAGCACGTTGAATAGTAAAGATAAAATCTATGGGCCAAAGCGTATATGGCAAAAGCGGCGTAAAAATCCTCGTTCAGGGTCGAACCTGAGGCTGTCGCCAGCAACCTCCTTTCACCAGACCTACAGTATTGCCAAGTTTTGTTAAATATAGCTTTTCTAATCCATGGGGAATAGATATAGATATTAGGTTTTACTTTTCCCACTCCTTAATGGAGTAAGTATTGTATACCACACAAAAACTTGATACTCAGATTTCACCAGAGGTACACGTTTTTCTTTCTTTCCTTTCTTTTTCTCTATTTTATGTCGCTTTAACTGCGAGATCAATCGCAACGATCTGTTAGGAGATACCTCGTGGCTCGGTGTGTGGCGCACAGTTAGCCTTCTAGGTCTCATCCCTGTACCATACCATCTTGCTTCGTCACGAGTTCGCAGAAGCCGTTGTGCTAGGCAACTGTACCTCTACTTCTGTGACGGTCAGATGGCAGTTTAAACACGTGTCCACAGAGATCTTAGTGCTAGGCAACTGTACCTCTACTTCTGTGACGGTCAGATGGCAGTTTCAACACGTGTCCACAGAGATCTTAGTGCTAGGCAACTGTACCTCTACTTCTGTGACGGTCAGATGGCAGTTTCAACACGTGTCCACAGAGATCTTAGTGCTAGGCAACTGTACCTCTACTTCTGTGACGGTCAGATGACAGTTTCAACACGTGTCCACAGAGATCTTAGTGCTAGGCAACTGTACCTCTACTTCTGTGACGGTCAGATGACAGTTTCAACAGGTGTCCACAGAGATCTTAGTGCTAGGCAACTGTACCTCTACTTCTGTGACGGTCAGATGGCAGTTTCAACACGTGTCCACAGAGATCTTAGTGCTAGGCAACTGTACCTCTACTTCTGTGACGGGCAGATGCCAGCTTCGTCACGTGAGGCAACTGTTTCTCCGCTTCTGTGATGCGCAGATGGCAGCTTCGACACGTATCCACAGAGATCTTAGTGCTAGACAGCTGTACCTCTGCTTCTGTGACGGTCAGATGGCAATTTCAACACGTGTCCACAGAGATCTTAGTGCTAGGCAACTGTACCTCTACTTCTGTGACGGGCAGATGCCAGCTTCGTCACGTGAGGCAACTGTTTCTCCGCTTCTGTGATGCGCAGATGGCAGCTTCGACACGTATCCACAGAGATCTTAGTGCTAGACAACTGTACCTCTGCTTCTGTGACGGTCAGATGGCAATTTCGACACGTGTCCACAGACACCTTAGTGCTAGGCAACTGTACCTCTGCTTTTCTAACGGTCAGATGGCAGTTTCGACACGTGTCCACAGAACCCTTAGTGCTAGGCAACTGTACCTCTACTTCTGTGACGGTCAGATGGCAGTTTCAAGACGTGTCCACAGAACCCTTAGTGCTAGGCAACTGTACCTCTACTTCTGTGACGGTCAGATGGCAGTTTCAACAAGTGTCCACAGAGACCTTAGTGCTAGGCAACTGTACCTCTACTTCTGTGACGGTCAGATGGCAGTTTCAAGACGTGTCCACAGAACCCTTAGTGCTAGGCAACTGTACCTCTACTTCTGTGACGGTCAGGTGGCAGTTTCAACACGTGTCCACAGAGATCTTACTGCTAGGCAACTGTACCTCCGCTTCTGTGACGGGCAGATGCCAGCTTCGTCACGTGAGGCAACTGTTTCTCCGCTTCTGTGATGTGCAGATGGCAGCTTCGACACGTATCCACAGAGACCTTAGTGCTAGACAACTGTACCTCTGCTTCTGTGACGGTCAGATGGCAGTTTCGACACGTGTCCACAGAACCCTTAGTGTTAGACAACTGTACCTCTGCTTGTGTGACGGTCAGATGGCAGCTTCAATACGTGTCCAGATACTTTAATGCTAGGCAACTGTATATGTGATTCTGCACGTGCCGTCCGGTGTATACCTTCTTTCATTACATGTGAATAATTGGCTGAAGATTCGCTGTTACCACCAGTTTTCAGTATTACTGTATTAGACTTAATGTACAACTTTGGGTTGTGGTATTAGTATATATACCCATTCCAGTATTTACTTTGACGACTGATGGAAACCACGGTAGGATTGGTAGACAGACGGAATTTGAAGCCGGGGCTTCTCGAATGAGGGTCATGGACGTTATCGTCTGAGCCAGTCCGCTCAGTAAATATACGCTTTGAGATTCTCTGAAACCAGAAAAGAATTCTTCGAGAAAAAGTGTGTGTGTGTGGAGGGGGGGAGGCAGTATAACTAAAATACGTAAGGTCGGTTAAATACCCAAGTTGTAATTTAGTTCAGCGTTGTCAAAGGCAGCGGCACGAATATTATGAACAATCTACCAGAAATACCCCTTACATAGAACAATACTCGTTTTTTATGTTCTTAAAAGTGGTTCAAACGATTTTGATTTTACTGCCGTAAGTTTAAGATACTTAGATGCAAATAAAATGTATGTCTCGAATTTTCTGGGAATAGCCCTTGAAGTCCTCTTCATTCTGAATGACTTCTGTGGAATTGCTGCACCGCAAGAGATAGGAAAAATTCTGCTTAAGAAATGTAGATCTCTTTAAATCACAAAACGTGTGATTTTTGTTGTAGCGTTTACCGTTTCCGAGATATTCCTTGTAGCTGGCTTGAAATTTCTCATATTTACACTTTTGTCAAATGGGAAGTCGTTATTCGGTTTTTTTTCTCTCGTGTTGTGCAAGAGAGCCTGTAATTTCAAAGCGATCATAAAGCAAGCAGTTTTAAAAAAGATGTTCGTCGCTAAGATATGAGATGTTTGTGTATTTACTTGCTGGTCGCATTTCACGCCACGTCCAGCACTTGTTTCTGATGGTATAAGAGGTTTCGTCAGCATTTTCCAGACGGCGATGACGAGGTTATGCAAGCAGTAATTGTGTAAACAGTGCTTATGGACCTCGGTCCGCTTCTGTTGTTATAAAATGACAGTCATAAACGAAACGGGTGAAAAGGACATTAAAAGGACTGCAGGTTGTGAATTTAAAGCACCTCGTCCCGGCTTATGCTCAACATCGCTGCGGAGATGAGGTAAATATTTACCTCATGCATTAGGTTCATTATTACACATGCTGTGTGCCTTTCCTACTGCAGCGCCAAGTGTCTGCTGTTTCTCCAGAATCGCGTATTTCTCTGCTACAAATTCGCATATTCAAGGACCAAACTGTCAAAAATTCTAATTCGGTGCTTCTCAAGTAAATAACCATTGTAGATATGTATAGTGTATACAAGGAAGGGGAACACCTTGTGCTCTGCCACCTACACTACGTGATCAAAAGTATCCGGACACCTGGCTGAAAATGACGTACAAGTTCGTGGCGCCCTCCATCGGTAATGCTGGAATTCAATTTGGTTTTGGCCCACCCTTAGCCTTGATGACAGCGTTCACTCTCGTAGGCATACTCTCAATCAGGTGCTGGAAGGTTTCTTGGGGAATGACAGACTATTCTTCACGGAGTGCGGAACTGAGGAGAGGTATCGATGTAGGTCGGTGTGGCCTGGCACGAAGTCGGCGTTCCAAAACATCCCAAAGATGTTCTATAGGATTCCAGTCAGGACTCTGTGCAGGCCAGTCCATTACAAGGATGTTATTGTCGTGTAACCACTCCGCCACAGCCCGTGCAGTATGAAAAGGTGCTCGATCGTGTTGAAAGATGCAATCGCCATCCCCGAATTGCTCTTCAACAGTGCGAAGCAAGAAGGTGCTTAAAATATCAAAATAGGTCTGCGTTATATCGTGCCACGCAAAAAACAAGGGGTGCAAGCCCCCTCCAGGAAAAACACGACCACACCATAACACTACCACCTCCGAATTTCGCTGTTGGCATTACACACGTTGGCAGATGACGTTCACCGGGCATTCGCCATACCCACACCCTGCCATCGGATCGCCACATTGTGTACCTTGATTCGTCACTCCACACAACGTTTTGCCACTGTTCAATCGTGTAATGTTGACGCTCCTTACACTAAGCGAGGCGTCGTTTGGCATTTTCCTGTGTGATGTGTGGCTTGAGCAGATGCTCGACCATAGAATCCTAACTGTCATAGTTGGAGTGGATCCTGATGCAGTTTGAAATTTCTGTGTGATGGTCCGGATAGATGTCTGCCTATTACTCTTTACGACCCTCTTCAAACGTCGGCGGTCTCTGTCAGTCAACAGACGAGGTCGGCCTGTACGCTTTTGTGCTGTACATGTCCCTTCACGTTACCACTTCACTGACATCAGAAACAGTGGACCTGGGGTTGTTTAGAAGTGTGGAAATCTCGCGTACAGACTTCTGAATGACACCCAATCACCTGACCACGTTCGAAGTCCGTGAGTTCCACGGAGCGTCCCATTCTACTGTTTCACGATGTCTAATGACTACTGAGGTTGCGGATAATGATTACCAGGCAGTAGGTGGCAACACAAACGTATGTATGTGGGGTGTCCGGATACTTTTGATCACATAGTGTATGCGAGATGTATTGCGACTACCACTCCCAGGAGGAGGAATGAAGTAAAGGAAACACAAGAGGCTACAGGTCGCAGAGGCTCACGTAAGTCCTTAACCCTCAACTGCATGAGTTATTCTGCTACAAATGCCACTCTTCTTCTAATTTGCAAGCGATGTATGAGGCGCGTCGAGAAAGTAAGTTTCCCTATTTTTTAAAACAAATAAAACATATTTACACGAAAAACTTTATTGGCAACACGTACAACAATGTTTCAGCTATTTTATTGACATAGTCACCACAAGAATTGAGACACTTGTCATATCGTGGGATCAACTTTTGTATTACTGTGTCGTAGAAGTTTGCCGCCTGTGAATGGAACCAGCGTGTGACAGTTGTCTTCAGCTCTTAGTCGTTGTCAAAACGCTGACCGGAGACAGAAATTTCTTGAGCTGCAAGAAAAGATGGACATCGCTGGGAGCAGGACTGTATGGTGGATGATCAAACAGCTCCCAGCCGAGCTCCTGTAGAAAAGTTGCTGTGCGCTGAGCCGTATGTGGACGAGCACTTTCATGAAGCACCCAACACCTGCAGTAAGCATTCTACGCCTCTTGTTTTCAATGGTACGTCGCAATTTTCCCAATCAGCGTTCACTGTTTCATCTCTGGGCAGGAAGTCAATGAGTAGAAGCTCTTCGGTCCCATAGCACTTGCACATCACTTTCTGCACCGACACAGTCTGTTTGAATTTCGTCTTGACCGGAGATCCACTGTGACAACAATGCACTGATTGCTGCTTGGTTTTCGGGGTCAAGTGCGAAATCCACGTCCCATCGCCCGTGACGATCCTGTCGAACTCGTCGCCGTTATCATGATACCGCTGTAGAAAATCAATGCTGCTCCTAAGTGCCTCCTTTTGTGCTCGAATAACAGGTTTTTCGGCACCCACCTGGTACACAATTTCCTGAACAGCAGGTGCTTAGTGACAATTTCATGCAACAAGGTTCGCGATATCTGCATAAAATCGTGAAGCGACGGTTCTCCACGATGCGCTGCCGCACCAGCTCAACAAGATCATTAATGAGGGACGGTCGCTTGTGGTAAAGGATGGGGCGGGCCCACATAAAATAATCGGTGTGATAGAACAAGTTACATTTTACTGTAGTAGCATGCATTTGTTATTTGTGCTAAAAAGACGCTACTATATTATTGAAATAAGTTGATATATTTATGATACAAAAACTACAAACACTTGTATTTTATTGTTAAAGACCAGTACAATATGAAAATAACAAAAACACTGTCAAAATATTCTAAAACTTTGATTAAATTATCTTTGATACCTGTCCCGGATTCCCTCCGCGGTGACCATCCCATGGGTTTTTCGTAGTTTTCCCGGGTCGGCATGAGAATGCTTAGCGTCGTCCTTTTCTACCACACTTTCCTTCACCTCACTGCCTCCTTTATTTACATCTGTTACAGGGTTGTAGGACTAGGTGACGGTCTTCGGTGGGTTGTGTCTAGCGGTGGATATGTCTTTTCTAGAAGTTTTTCCTGGCGTCGGTCGGGACCCACCTCCGAAGTGGGGCCCAACAGTTTTGTTTAGTATACCATCTGCAAGACATTCTGAATGACTTTTGCATAATTGGTACAGCTTACTATACTACAAAACATATGCATCTCTAAAATTTCTTTTGTTGCATTAAACTTTTCTGAGGTATTTTATGTTATTGGTTTAAATTTTCATATAGTGCGTTATTAGTTTCTCTTACCACGTACCTACCTGGTAGAGGAAGTGTTGCATTCTACCCAAATACTCGATACATGAAATACATGTTATAAGCCCACTTGTGTTTTGTTTCTGTACCTCAAAAACGAAATGCTGGATAAATACTAGACTTGGCATTTTAGTTCAGCATCTTCCAAAGATGCGACAAAGATTTTCGACAAAATCTCCCACCCCAAACTACCCTTTACGTGAAAATGCTATCTTTTTTTTTATTTTCTCAAAAATGTCTAATGGTTTTGATTAACATACCGATATATTTATAATGCTTAAATGACAAATAAATGTGTATCTTTAACTTTCTGCGAATAAACTGTCCTGTTAATTCTGAAGAAGTAGTAACAGTATGTATAAGGAGTAAACCATATGAGGTAGACACAAACATACAATACAAAAATGTTATATATTTTTAATACACACTGTTTATTTCTAATAAGTTTTTTTTGTGGCGTCAATCATTTACGTGATATTCGGAATTATAAGTTTGAATTTTTCATTGTTTTCTGATTTTTACTTTCTCTGCTACGTATAGTAAGTAGGGGAAGTATTTTATTCCACCCAAAAATTCGATACCGAGATTTCACCGGAAATATATGTTTTGAGACCCCCTGAATCCAAAAAAATGCATTTTTGGAAACATGTCCGTGTGTGTGAGTCTGTGAACAGCATAACTCAGAAACGAACAGTCGGATAAACACCAAACTTGGTATTTAGGTTCAGTATCTTTCAGAGATGCGACACGAAGGTTTTCAAGAAAATCCCCCACCCCAGATTACCCTTTACATGGAACATTTTTCGAAAATGTTACTTTTTCTCAAAAATGGCTCTAACGGTTTTGATTAAAATAGCATAAGTTTAAGATATTTTCATGACAAATGAAATGTATATCTCGAATATTCTGGGAATTTCTCCAAAGGTATTGTTCATTGTGAACGACTTTTGCATAACTAGTAAACCGTAAGAGATAGACAAAATTTTACTATACAAAAAATGTAGATCGCGTTAAAATACACAATTTATGTCATATACATTTGTTTTTGTTGAGTGAACCATTTTCGAGATATTGCTTGTTATTCCCTTAAATTTTCCAATACTTATACTTTTTCTCAAATTCGTTACTCATTTTTTTTTATGTCCTGGACTTGCAAAGAGAATGGAATGCGCCACATAGCAACCAGCTCTTAAAACATTTGACTATCGCTTAAAGCCTACCATATTCCCCTTGCATCTACAAGAAAATTAGGAATAAAATTAACATGAAGCATATGGAGAATAAGCCTTTGCAAAAGTAGTTTGTACAAGAGTAGAGAAAGACATGTGAGTGTAACACATCTGAGTTTTACTGCCTTTCTGGCGGTGTCCTGGAAAGGTTATGAAATTTCAAGCTGACCCGCTTTTAAACATCCGAGTATCGATTTGGTTTCTAGCATCCTCTTGTAGGCACAAAGAAGTGTTTAACGAAACTATTTCTGCAAACATTAATTTGTGTGAAGAAGAAGCAGATAGAAGAGTTACCTTTGCAAGACTAGTTTGTTTACCTGCCCAACCCAGTAATTACGGGAACCAGCTATCGTTATTTCGTAAAGTGTAAATGACAAATTGCGTCGTCGGCTCGATGAAAGGGGTTCCCACTATCGGACAAAAGCTGAACTACAAATATCAGGTTCCAAAACAGGAAAGCGTACCACACCTGCCGTTTTCCGCTCACCACGACTTAATAACACACCAATTTTACTTAATTGCACACAAAAAACGATTCCAATTACTGGGAATTCCCTGTAAAAACCTTTGTTAAGAGGAGCACATTGCGGGGCAGGTGAGGTCAATGGCTGTTTTGTTCCCCAGTGGGAACGCGAACACATAGTATTTTATTTTCATGAACCCGCAGTACAAAATATAGAAATCTGGTACTTTTTAATCTACGAGTAAAAGAAAATTTCTATAGCAAGGATTTTCAATGCTGATTCAAAGACCAAGACGCTTTACTCCCTACGTCATATTAGTCGAGATGTGAATCTTATTGCTAATTTTCTTGTAGATGCAAGGGGAATATGGTAGGCTTTAAGCGATAGTCAAATGTTTTAAGAGCTGGTTGTTATGTGGCGTACTCCATTCTCTTTGCATTACCAGGACAAAAGAAATGAATAACGAATTTGAGAAAAAGTATGTGTATTGGAAAATTTAAGGGAATAGCAAGCAATATCTCGAAAATGGTTTACTCAACAAAAACAAATGTATATAACATAAATTGTGTATTTTAACGCGATCTACATTTTTTGTGTAGTAAAATTTTGTCTATCTCTTATGGTTTACCAGTTATGCAAAAGTCGTTCACAATGAAGAATACTTTTGGAGACATTCCCAGAAAATTCAAGATATACATTTTATTTGTCATGAAAGTATCTTAAACATATGATATTTTAATCAAAATCGTTAGAGCCATTTTTGAGAAAATTAAAATTTTCGAAAAATGTTCCATGTAAAGGGTAATCTGGGGTGGGGGGATTTTCTTGAAAACCTTCGTGTCGCATCTCTGGAAGATACTGAACGTAAATACCAAGTTTGGTGTTTATCCGACTGCTCGTTTCTGAGTTATGCTGTTCACAGACAGACACGGACATGTTTCTAAAAATGCTTTTTTTTTGGATTCAGGGAGTTTCAAAACATATATTTCCGGTGAAATCTCGGTATCGAATTTTTGGGTGGAATACAATACTTCCCCTACTTACTATACGTAGTAGAGAAAGTAAAAATGTTCGTCTGTGTGCCTGTTAAGGGATAGACGAAAACGTACAACAGAAAAGAATGAAGATGTCTGTAAACCACTCAGTTTATTTCATATAAACTTTTTGTACCATAAGTCATTTCGGTGATATCCGTTATTAATGTGTTCAATTTTATCTAGTTCCGTTTAGGCCCCGCCTTTAACTACATTGGTCTTAACGGCGACCTTTTCCTTTTGAACTTATTGCCTATTGGCAATGGTGTTAACTCGTGTAACTCTTGTCGTTGGGTTTTTTGCACTTTCGTTTCTAATCATTAGATCATTCACACTCTCATTCATACTTCCAGATTCTAGGGAGGATAAGGAATGATCTAGGCTACAGAAAAATTCTCACCCCCTGCCGGAAATCGAACCCGGGACCCCTAGCAGAACAAGCAAGTGCTCTACCGACTGAGCTAACGGCCTGCCCGGTTCCAATTGTTAATACCTTTTCATTCTTTTAATGTCCTGTAGACAATCACTTGTTTCTCGCGATGTCATGGAAACAGTATGATATTTTAAGGCCAGCATATAGCGTCCAGTTGTTAAACATTTGACTATCGCTGTTCTCTTTGTATCTATAACGAAATGTGTAATGTAGATGTTTCTGTAAAGGTTTATTTAAAATGTAGTAGATATAAAGATAAACTTTCATAAGAATAGTTTTGTTACCCAGTAATAAATAAACATAAATGCGCCAACGCAAAGCGTTTATTTTAAAAAAAGAATATTGCGTTTTTAGATTCAAGAGGCATCAAAACATACATTTCCGGTGAAATCTCGGTATCGAATATTTTGTGTGGAATCCAGTTCCTTCCCTACTTACCATGTACGTGGTAGATAAAGTTTTGAAAGATTGGAAGCAATAACTAGGAATATCTCTGAAATGGCTTATGGTACAAAAAGTTACTTGGAATAAATTGTCTGTTTTAAAGAGATTCATTTTTTTTTGTGTAGTGTGATTTTTACTATCTCTCACAGTTTATCGATCAGTTATACGAAACTCATTATGACGAAACACTTTGTATGCAAAGAGTAATTTGGGGTAGAGGGATGTTTTTGTGAAAGTCTTGGTGTCTCATCTTTGAAAGATATTGAACACAAATACCAAGATTGGTATTCAACATATTTCATTTTCGAGTTAAAGGGAATAAAAATGAATCATTGAGACAGTTCGATAAGTATTATCCCTGGGATCTCGAAGAAGACAACGCCCAATATACAGACATCGCTTGCTATCGGCGACAGACTTCAAAGTGGTGATAGCCTTTTGTGTGAAAAAGGGCGTCGTTAACATCAAATGTAACCGAATTATTGGCCAGAGCAGCAATATTATTTCCATATTAATGTTTCAAACCTATCCTTGATTGATGGAGTTAATCTGAGAACAGGTTTGGCGAGTTCTCAAGCGCCGGTTGGGTCCGCTAATCAAGCTGGTTGTTGACCACGTGATTTGCTTCCTGGTTCATACCACGAGATTCAGCTGTTGCAACTGTCGTTTAAGATTTCGTAGAAGCAAACTTAATTAGTATATTTCACTTATATATAGTAAGTAGAGAAGCAATATATTCCACCCAAAAATTCTATACCTAGGTTCCATTACAGGAAATGCATGCCTTGAGACTGCTTGAGTTAAAAAAAGTTTCTGATGTGATACATTCACATCTACACTCTGATTACACTAGTCTGCGTGATATCGGATGACTGAAAACTAATAAGTGATTCTGACTCACTTTTTTACTTTCTCTACTACGTATAGTAAGTAGTGGAAGTATTGTATTCCACCCAAAAATTCGATACCGAGATTTCACCGGAAATATATGTTTTGAGACACCCTGAATCCAAAAAAAGCATTTTTGGAAACATGCCCCTGTGTGTGTCTGTGAACAGCATAACTTAGAAACGAACAGTCGGATAAACACCAAACTTGGTATTTAGGTTCAGTATCTTCCAGAGATGCGATACGAAGGTTTTCAAGAAAATCCCCCACCCCAGATTACCCTTTACATGGAACATTTTTCGAAAATCTTAATTTTCTCAAAAATGGCTTTAACGATTTTGATTAAAATATCATATGTTTAAGACATTTTCATGGCAAATAAAATGTATATCTTGAATTTTCTGGGAATGTCTCCAAAAGTATTCTTCATTGTGAACGACTTTTGCATAACTGGTAAACAATAAGAGATAGACAAACTTTTACTAAACCAAAAATCTAGATCGCGTTAAAATATACAATTTATGTCATATACATTGTTTTTGTTGAGTGAACCATTTTCGAGATATTGCTTGTTATTCCCTTAAATTTTCCAATACTTATTTTCTCAAATGGGAATTCCTTATTCATTTTTTTGTCTTGGATATGCAAAGAGTATTAATCTGTGGCAAAGAGAATGGTGCTGCACCTAGCAACCAGCTATTAAGAGATATGTCTAAAGGCTACTGTATTTCTATATTGCCCTTGCAAATACAAAACAAGGGGAATACAGTACGCCTTAAGCGATAGTCGAATATTTTTAGAACTGGTCGCTATGTGTAAAATGTAATTCTCTTTGCATGTCAAAAGATAGTTTCTGCAAATGTTTATCTCGATTAATATGAAATAGACGGAGAATAAGAGTTTGTAAAAATAGTTTGTACAAGAGTAGAGAAAGTTATGCGAGTGCCACACATCAGATATTATTTTTTGTTGTTCTGGTAATGCAAAGAGAATGGAATACTCCACATAGCAACCAGCTCTTAAAATATTTGACTGTCGAATAAAGCCTACCAATTCCCCTTGCATCTACAAGAAAATCAGCAATAAGATTAACATCTCGATTAACATGAAGCATATGGAGAATAAGCGTTTGTAAAATAGTTTGTACAAGAGTAGAGAAAGTCATGTGAGTGTAACACATCAGATTTTTGTATCACGTACAGTTTTTACAGAATTTCACTTCAAAGATATAAAGATATTTCTTTCGCCACTACACATAAATTTGGGCTTGATGAAGCAATTTGTAAGGGCTCTATCACAGGATGGACCCTGCTTCAAGTCCCTTTCCAAGAAATTTTCCTTCATTACACAAGACAAATTAAAGGTTGGATCTTTGTTGGTCCTCAAATAAAGAAATTGATGAAGGATGAAAATTTTGAGAAGACAATGGATGAGAAAGAAATAGAAGCATGGACCGCCTTTCGATCAGTTACTGAAAACTTCTTAGGCAATAACAAAGATCCTAATTACAAGGCCATTGTCGAAACAATGTTGAAAAATTTCAAGATGATGGGTTGTAACATGAGTGTAAAGGTCCATTTTCTGCATTCACGTATCGACAACTTTCCAGAAAATCTGGGACATTATAGTGAAGAGCAGTGAACGTTTTCACCAAGATATTAAGGAAATGGAGAGGAGGTACCAGGGGAGATGGAATGAAACTATGATGGCCGACTACTGTTGGATGTTGAGGAGGGACAGTCATCTTCAAGGATCTGCAAGGAAGTCAAAGAAGAGAAAGTTTGAAAACAATTAAATGAAACACTTTGGCTTCTTGTTTTGTTAAAATGCTGTCATGAAATAAATTAGGGGAATTCTTGAGAGTATTCTTAAAATGTTTCTGGAATAAAAACTTACTTGTGTGAAATTGTGTTTGAATACCTTTCTACGCTCATTAGTAAAATTGTCAGAACATTACTTCTTATTTTGTGTAAAAACCTGAGTAATAGAAAAAAACGGAAGTTATTTCTGGAATCAGCATAAAAATTTGATTCAAGAAAACCTACTTTTAAGAAATCATCTGACAAAAAGTTTGAAAATCCCGACTAGTGTTATTAGTGGGTTTGCAAACAAGTACAACATTACACATTTCATTAAGGGGACAGCGATAGTAAAATGTTCAAGAACTGAACGTCATATGCTGCCTTAAAATTCCATACTGTTTTGAATGACCAAGTAATGAACATATCAAACCATAAATAACGGATATCTCCTGATAAATACCAAATTTCCCATTTAGCTTTGGTACTTTCCAAAGATGCGACTACCCACATGAGACTACCCTTTACATGGAAGATTTTTCGAAAATTTTGAGTTTCTAAAAAAAGTCCCTAACGATTTTGATTAAAATGCCATATATTAAGGAATATTTTACATTTCAAATTGAGGCAGCATTTTTAACACTTAAATGATTTCAGTTTAATTATATAATTTGTAAATTCAATAACAGCCCAGCTTAAAGTAATATGTGTGTGTAACTATATATAAAAACTGTATATTACAGTCATTGTATTTGTTTATATTATTGTATACATGTAATAATGTTATCTGAATGTATTATGTAATTTAATAATGTAGGAGAATAATAGGTTAAAATTTGCTAACAATGAGGTAAGCTTGAAGCAATAATGAATTCGTAAGTTTAACAATTCTACTTGTAATTCTTGAAAGCAATAATGTAATTTGTTGTGATAGTTTATAAAAATAGCCAATCAACAACCAGAAAAAGCTTTAGTTAAATGAAGGTATTCTATTGGTGTAGGGATAGCCAATCAGAAACTGAAATACAGCAAAATTTACAAATTTGGAAGTCAGTTGCTTGTAGACAGTGCTCATAACTGGACGCGTTGGTAGCAGACAGTTTCTAGCCGGACGCGAGATGTGTCCTCGAGAAATTTAATACGTATTCGTGTGAGACAAAAATGCTTTTACGTGTTAAAGAGTGCAAGTATTTAATAAAAGAATCTTACAGCTCTCTCTATATCAGTGAAGTATTATTTAAATCCTGTCAAGAATTAATAAAAGGAGTGAAGTAAAATTATAATCTGTGTAAGCCTACGTTCTTCAGTCGCACCACAACCCTGCAAAGAGAAACGTGTCTCTAACAGTAATACAGACGCAGCCGAGGCAAACATAAATATATATTGTTTAAAGAAACAGTCAAATTACAAAGTTAATATTTTTAAATTTGGCACGAAGGCTACCGGGTACTATACATGCGGTTGCAACTAATTCAGGTTCGGCTCCCCAACAGTTGAACTATAGTACAACTCCTACATCAGATTGACTTTCCATACGTGAAGCAACAACCTACCTCAAATGGCTCCCAAAGCGTGGGGCAAATAACAATAACGTAAAAACAACCTTCTTCAAAATAAAATGTAATGCTTCAGTTTTCTGGGAATAATCCTCGAAGCCCGCTTCATTTGAAAGAAATTTTGTATAATCTTGTATAACTGGTAAACGTTAAGTGATAGACGAAAATGTACTACACAAAAAATCTCATGTGTTGCACTGCAGTAAATAGAAAAATAAAATTCTCTACTCTTGTACAAACTATTATTAAAAACGCTTATTCTCCACCATTTCATGTTGATCCAAATATCGAGATGTTAATTTTATCGCTAATTTTGTTGTAGATGCAAGGGAATATTGTAGGCTTTAAGCGATATTCAAATGTTTTATGCGTTGGTTGCTTTGTGGAGCATTTCATTCTCTTTGCATGCCCAGGACATAAAAAAACGAATAAGGAGTACCCATTTGAGAAAATGTATAGCAAAATTCAACGAGAAAAAACGACAAAAAACTCGGAAATGGTTGTTACCACAAAAAAATTTGTATAGCATAAAATGTATGTTTTAAGGAGATCTACATTTTTTGTGTAGTAAAATTTTGTTTATCTCTTACGGTAATGCGGTTATGTGAAAGTCATTCAGAATGCAGAGGGCTTTTGGGGACATTCGCAAAAAATTCAAGAAAATATCTTAACCGTAAGATATTTTAATCAAAGTCTTTAGGGCCATTTTAGAGAAACTCAAAATATTCGAAAAATGTTCCATGTAAAGGGTAGTCTGGGTTGGGGGATTTGCTTAAAAATCTTCGCGTCGCATCCTTGGTAGATAGTAAGTTTAGTATTTATCTAACTTTTCGTTTTTGATTTATGCTGTTCACAGACAAACACACGCCCACGTAGATGTTTCCAAAAATGCTTTATTTGGATTAACGGGCACCCAAAAACATGCTATTATCCGGAGTTTGCTTGCTCCTCGACAGTCTCCTGACACAAGACATTGGGCTGACACCCATCCTAGACATGCCAGGATCCAGAGTTTGCTTGCTCCTCGACAGTCTCCTAACACAAGACATTGGGCTGACACCCATCCTAGACATACTAGGATCCAGAGTTTGCTTGCTCCTCGACAGTCTCCTGACACAAGACATTGGGCTGACACCCATCCTGGACATGCTAGGATCCAGAGTTTGCTTGCTCCTCGACAGTCTCCTGACACAAGACATTGGGCTGACACCCATCCTGGACATGCTAGGATCCAGAGTTTGCTTGCTCCTCGACAGTCTCCTGACACAAGACATTGGGCTGACACCCATCCTGGACATGCTGGGATCCAGAGTTTGCTTGCTCCTCGACATGCTACTGACACAACACATGGGACTGATCGCCCATTCTGAATATGCTATGATCCAGAGTTTTCTTGTTCCTCGACAGACTACTGACACAAGGCGTCGGTCTGATAATCTATCCTGGATATGGTATGATCCAGAGTATGCTTGTTCCTTGACAGGCCTCCGACACAAGACAGAGCTGATCACCCATTCTGGATATTCTATGACCCAGAGTTTCCTACCCCTCGATAGGCTAGTGGCACAAGACATTGGTTTGATTACACATCCTGAATATGCAATGATCCAGTGTTTGCTTGCTCCTCGACGGACTATCGACACAATACATTGGACTGATCACCTATCCCGGATATGCTATGATCCAGAGCTTGCTTGCTCCACAACAGACTACTGACCCAAGACATTGGACTGATCACACATCCTGGATATGATATGATCCAGAGTTTGCTTGCCTCTCGACAGGCTACTGTTACAAGACCATGGACTGATCACACATCCTTGATATGGTATGATCCAGAGTTTGCTTGCTCCTCGACAGACTACTGACACAAGACATTGAGCTGATCACCCATCCTGGATATTCTATGACCCTGAGTTTCCTACCCCTCGACAGGCTAGTGACAAGACATTGGGTTGATTACACATCCTGGATATGCTATGATCCAGAGTTTTCTTTCTCCTCGATAGATTACTGAACCAAAATATTGGACTGATCAGCCATGCTGGTTATGCTATGATACAGAGGTTGCTCCTCGAATGACTACTGACCCAAGACATTGGACAAATCACACATCCTGAATATGCTATGATCCAGAGTTTGATTGCTCCTCGACAGACTACTGAGCCAAGAAATTGAACTGATCACCTATCCTGGATATGCTGTGATCCAGAGTTTGTTTGCTCCTCGACAGATTACTGAAACAAAATATTGGACTGATCACACATCCTGGATATGCTATAATCCAGAGTTTGCTTGCTCCTTGACAGACTACTGACACAAGACATTGGACTGATCACACATCCTGTATATGCTACGATGCAGAGTTTGCTTGCTCCTTGAGAGGCTACTGATACAAGACATTGGACTGATCACACATCCTGGATATGCTATGATCCAGAGTTTGCTTGCTCCTCGACAGACTACTGACCCAAGACGTTGGACTGATCACTCATCCTGGATATGCTATGATCCAGAGTTTGTTTGCTCCTCGACAGACTACTGACCCAAGACGTTGGACCGATCACTCATCCTGGATATGCTATGATCCAGAGTTTGTTTGCTCCTCGACAGACTACTGACCCAAGACATTGGGCTGCTCACACATCCTGGATATGCTATGATGCAGAGTTTGCTTGCTCCTCGACAGACTACTGACCCAAAACGTTGGACTGATCACTCATCCTGGATATGCTATGATCCAGAGTTTGTTTGCTCGTCGACAGACTACTGACCCAAGACATTGGGCTGATCACCATCCTGGATATGCTATGATCCAGAGTTTGTTTGCTCCTCGACAGACTACTGACCCAAGACATTGGGCTGATCACCATCCTGGATATGCTATGATCCAGAGTTTGTTTGCTCCTCGACAGACTACTGACCCAAGACATTGGGCTGATCACCATCCTGGATATGCTATGATCCAGAGTTTGTTTGCTCGTCGACAGACTACTGACCCAAGACATTGGGCTGATCACCATCCTGGATATGCTATGATCCAGAGTTTGTTTGCTCCTCGACAGACTACTGACCCAAGACGTTGGACTGATCACACATCCTGGATATGCTATTATCCAGAGTTTGCTTGCTCCTCGACAGACTACTGACCCAAGACATTGGGCTGATCACCATCCTGGATATGCTATGATCCAGAGTTTGTTTGCTCCTCGACAGACTACTGACCCAAGACATTGGGCTGATCACCATCCTGGATATGCTATGATCCAGAGTTTGTTTGCTCCTCGACAGACTACTGACCCAAGACATTGGGCTGATCACCATCCTGGATATGCTATTATCCAGAGTTTGCTTGCTCCTCGACAGACTACTGATACAAGTCATTGACTTGTAGCTACCTACGAAGAGGAGAATAATCCGTTGAAGAAGAAGAAGTAGAAGATGTACTGTATGAAAGTACAAGGTATAATTAAAATAAAAATTCTTAAAACAACCAATCGAAAATCTTCTCATATTTTACAAAATGCCACCGATGCATTGTGTTTACATTACGTGGAGAGAGGAAGACAGAGTGTTGGGAGGGACGGCGGAATGGTTTGTTGACAACAGAGGACTAGAGAGGAAGAGAAAGCGTGAGAGAAAAGGAAGGGCGGAAATTTGAGAGAAATGGAGGTAGGGAGAGATTGAGAAGGAGAAAACGGGCGATACAGAATCTCCGCTGTTGACACGATTACGCCAGCAAGATATCGAGAACGCATTCTGAGTTAACAAATAATCCTAAACCACATTTTGTTTGGGATCGAACTTCTAGTGATGATCCCTGCTGTGTTTGTAATTGGTTTATGTAATTGTTTGTGCTTTAGTCATCTTTTTTTCCCCCACAATTTATTTTTCGCGTTTTCGTTCGTTTTCAATTAACTGCCAATTATATTACCTTGCAAGTGTAAATGACTTTAAATTAAGGCGAATGTTTATGTAACATGCGTTCAATTCAATTCCATGGCAATTTGTTGAAAACAATAAGGCATGTATATGAACTTTCAAATTACACAATACTCACTGTAGGGCGAAATTAGTTATATTCACATGAGATTGTCTGCGCCCTAAACCATTAACTTTTACATCTCGTCTGCAGCAAAAGCTTATTTTTCTAGCTACTGCATATTAATAGAGACATAGATTTACAGAAATAGTTTTTATTACACATTTCGTTATAGATAAAGGAGAAATTTAAAAGGCTGAAGTGATAATTAAATATTTAAAGAGGCTTTAAAATTCCATACTCTTTGTATGACCAGAAGAAACAAAGAATAGCGACTTATAACTGAAAATGCAAACCAATAACACTAACTCCTGAATGGATTCACAAAGAAATTAAAAATTCCGTGTGTTAACGGGTTTTGCATTTTCTTTATACTAAGACCCTGTGCATCTGTTAGGTTTATCACTAATAACACAAAATTATATAAAATTCATTTAGAATGGAGAGGATTTCACAGGGTATTTGCTGAAAATTCAAGATATATACTTTATTTATCATTTAGACATCTTAAGTACTAGTTGACCACGACATGAGTCAGCTTGAAGGAGGGCGCCACTGTTTTTGTTCACAATGCGAACGTCGACAAGATTAGGGATCAGCGAGGAGCAAGGCGATACATTTGCAGGCCTAAGCCTCCCTAGTAAGTGTAACACGGAACTTTCGATGTTTTCTTTACCTGGCTGTACTTCTGATGCCCCGTCCACTTGTTCCGAACTGTTTAGTTCCTCTTCCCACAGAATGCACTCATATCGTGGCAGACTAGTACAGTGTTTTTTTCTCACACTGCAGCCACAGCTCGGCGGCTGGCTTGTCAGCCGCTTCGGCTCGGTCTACCGCCGAAGCAGTTATAATATTCCCGCAACCTCCTCATGTTTTCACAGTTCCACACATTTCTGGCTTCTTCTCACGAAATTTTCATTCACACTCGAGAGTTCAATATTGTTGATATTAATTGTTGTATGCACTTTATTTTTCAAGTTCAGCTTAGATCAAAATCACTTAATACAGTTAAATCAGAGGATCGTGAAGGCCATAGTCCTTTACCAACTACCCTATCTTCATAATTTTCATAAATTAAATTTAATAACTCAACAGGTGTATGCACAGTAATAGAGTTGGAAAAATTCAGACTGGCATTGAACGTCGATCAGCTGTTCAAAAAAAGGCGTGACTTTTGCTGCATTTATTGTTTGTTCCCGAAACACTGGTCGTTTTATTCTGTATACATTTACTACACACCAATTTGGTGTCATGAGAGGGAATCTAGTGTATAAAATCGGGTTTTTCTGTGCTCCAATATATGTTATTTTGCGACAAAATATAGCCATACCTATAAATGGAAACATGCTTTGTCAGAGAAGAATAGTAAGTGTGGGTTAATTACTCTATAATTTCATAAAGTGCAACTTCAGAAATTTACACCGTTCTGCTGATCTCGTGAAAAATGTGTGTCGAGGAAACCCCATATATTGTAACTAAAAGAAAACATGAGGCGAGAAAGTCGCTCAATTTGGATGTTGAACCCTTGAGTGTAAATGAAAATTTGCTGACAAGAGTGGTTGATCTTCAAATTCTAATTATACTTTATTAGGTAGTTTAAGATTTAGAATCTACTATATATACACACATACAGAATGTTTCAGAAATACTTTTACAACCTTCGGGTATGGGTTCCTTACACTACAAGAAGGAATAAAAGTTCACATGAACATATGTTCCATAATCCTTTGTTTTCTCGTTAGGAGGTGTTCAACACAGTGGTACACTTATAACACACAAAATAAATGCTCGAAATGTCCTCCTCTTGCTTCTATGCAGGCCTGTACTCTGTCGAATCAAGGAATATCGCACCCTGTCGAAAACTCCGGGATGGTGTCGAATGGTTTCGCAGGTTTCCATGACACGTCGGTGAAGCGTTTCTGCATCCGGTATGGCTGCTCCATAAACCAAGATGCCCCCAGAGGTAAACATCCACAGGATTGAGGTCGGGAGAACGTACAGGCCATGGAACTGGTCCTCCTCTGCCTATGCATCGGTCATGGTAGATACCAGTCAGTGCATCTCAACAATGCGACTAAAATGTGCCGGAGCCACGCTTTTATCACACGATAACCAGCGACAAAGGTTGGATGACTCGTTGTCTTCGGTCTGGAAACTCCATCTGATAGAGCCGTGCAGCCTCGCGTCCATTACCATTCGCGCCACCATACATAAAAATCATGTCCGCCTGTTCACGAAATGAATATCCAGCCATGGTGCAACGAAACACGTGCAGTTAACTCACTACATGTACACAATTGAAATGTTGAAGACAGACTAATGACAAACGTAAACAAGTCTCCATGGCAACACTTCCGCATCTACCGTATGTAGTACAATGGGTCAACGCCTTCTATGAATGTATAGAGAAATGAAGTTTTGAGGTTGGACCCCGAAGGCCGTTGAAGTCACATTTTCGTTGTGACAGGAATAACGCGAAAACCAAGGATTATGTGATATATGTTAGTATGAACTTTTTTCCTTCTTTTGGTGTGAGGAACCCATACCCAAAGTTTGTAAAAGTATTTCTGAAACACCCGGTATATATACATAATTTATGATTATAGATAGTAAATGCTATGAAAGGAGATGTTAATAATAATATTAGTAGGATTAAAATGTGTGGATAGAGAAGGGCAACATCTCTTATAAGATATGTGTTTATTATCATTGTAACTGTAACTACGAGAACAGGAGGCGATTGCGGGGATATTATACTTGTTTCGGCGGAAGTCCGAGCTGCCAGTAACCGTGCAGTGGCCACAGTGTAAAGGAAAAGCATTGTACATATTACTTAAATTATGTTATGATCCTTTGTGAGAAAACAAAGACATACAGATCTTTTTCTAATGTTTTTGTTTCGTTCAGGGAATGTCAAAATGTTTTTTCTGGCGAAATCTCTAAGTGTAATACTCCCCTATCTACTTTAGATAAGTGGAATAGAAAGTAAAACGAAAGAACTAGGTTACACTAGGTTTTTTGTGGTAACGTTTAAGGCATTGGGTATACTCTACGAGTGATAAAAGCTTTAGCATTACGAGAGCCTCTAGAGGAAAAACTAAAATCGCCTTAATGCTCCATTTAAGGGCCAGAAAAGGACACGCTGTAAAAGTGGAAAATTAAAATACCTTTTACTGGCTTCTCTCCTGAATTTCCCTTAAGCCGATTGGCAAATTGAATAGCGTGAAATGAAAAAGGTGTTATCACCTGCTCTGCTGGTTTAATTCTCCGAAAAATTAAATTAAAACCACTGGAGGCTATTGAAAACATTGTCACCTCAGCAATGAGATTTCCTGCGCTTGCTTTTACAGCTGAAATGAAAACAAGTTAGCGATTATAAACTTTGAGAAAGGTTTTTGTTTCAGAATTGCTGCTTTAAAATCGAATGTTTGCAGTAACGTTCCATAACGGTTCTTTATTGAAAAAGTACCTACATGGAAATATCAAACTAGATACCTCCTTTATTTATAAATGAACAGAAATGTTAGAAATGCTAGAAGCTAGGTTTATACGCTTATGGTATTTTCAGTGTAGACGTTATAAAACGTTGAAAATAATATGTTTACTTTTCTACCGCCAGAAAAAGCTGTGCTGAGTGTGTGTGGCATAACTCAAAAACGGAAAGTCGGATAAATATCAAATTTGGCATTTAAGTTTAATGTCCTTCGAAGATGCGATACGAAGACGTTTTAAGAAAATCCATCCTACCAAAAACTACCCTTTATATAGAATATTTTTCGCCAGTTTTGATTTTGGCAATCTCTGCAAAAGTATTCTTCATTGTGAACGACTTTTGCATAACTGGTAAACCATAAGAGATAGACAAAATGTTACTACACATAAAATGTAGATCACATTAAAATACACAACTTATGTTATATACATTTTTGTTGTTGAGTGAACCATTTTCGAGATATTGCTTGTTATTCCCTTAAATTTTTCAATACTTCTCAATACTTCTCTTTCAATTTCTCAAATGGGAATTCATTATTCATTTTTTGTCTTGGATATGCAAAGAGTATAAATCTGTGGGAAAGGGAATGGTGCTGCACCTAGCAACCAGCTATTAAGAGATATGTATGTGCTTAAAGGCTACTGTATTTCTATATTGCCCTTGTAAATATACATTTCCCTTACATCTACAAGAAAATTAGCAATAAGATAGAGTCTGCAAATGTTTATCTCGATTAACATGAAGTAGATGGAGAATAAGAGTTTGTAAAAATAGTTTGTACAAGAGTAGGGAAAGTCATGTGAGTGTAACACATCAGATTTAAAAAAACAAAAAACGTTGCCTGTATAGGGTTAGGGTGCTTTTTTCTCGAAAACCTTCGTGTCGCATCTTTGCAATATACTGAATTTAAATGCCTACTTTGGTATTTATACGACTTTTTGTCTCCCTTTTTCTAAAAATTCTATTTTTTTCATGCATATATTTTCGGTGAAATCTCGATTGGGTGGAGTGAAATACCTTCTCTACCCACTATGTAGTGAAAGTCAAAATGGCACAGTGCTGGCGCCGTTCAGTAGTTTCTCGTATTGTCAGAAAAGAGTATGGAATTTCAAGGCCAGCATATAACGACATATAACTATCCATTCTGCTTTCTGTACCCCCCCCCCTTTTACCTACAACGAAATTACTTCTAGTCCGTATCTGTGGTTTGAGGGTAGTGTGTGTGCCTGACATTCAAGAGTCCCGAGTTTGAATCTCGGATACTGTTTTTTTTCTGGGGGTTTACTTTATACTGAGAAGTTGAATGTTGGGTATTGTTCCTCTCAATGAACCTGAAGTAGACAGAAAAATGAAGTTTCGTAATCTTTCCGGCTCTCGTACTGAGAGTCCGGAGTTCGATTACCGTCTTTGGGGTGTTGACTTTCAGTCGTCCTTATCCATCCCCTTCACCCCTGACTTGCTCATGTGAGGTTCCCCAAGGCCCAACGTGGCTGTAGGTCCTCTCATTCAACCGCCATTATCACCCTACCATCGGATTCCGCACACTGGATGCCTCCATCTCAAAAATGGGTCCAGTCACTGCTTGGTGGAGTTCGGTATCCCCCGAAGGATGTGATTGTAACATAAGAGTTATCTAAAAATTGCTCTGTATGGGTTCAAAAGGTGAAATGTCGACATGGAACTTTTGGGTGAAGAAAGTGCAAGTTTACTTTGGACCAGAAACACATGTGTCGTTGCAATATGGAGATTCGCTATCCTGTATAATGCATCATGGAACAGATGGTGATGCGAGAATAAGCGCTTCTCTTTTATTTTCACGACTGCGAACCCATATTGAGCGGGCCGGGGACGGTCGCAGGTGGCGCCTGTTGAAAGCAATGCGAATCGTGTGGGAGGCGGCCAAAAATTAAGTACGTCCCTGCACCGAAAGTGGAGCAATAATACCTTTCTCTCACTCCTTCGCATTATGCAGATATTTGCTTGCCCTCCTGCAACAGAATGCCATTCGATAAAGATTATAAATAATGCATTCAGTAAGAAGTGTAACCAGCGAATAAGGGTCTTAAAATAAGATATAGAAAGAGTTACATTCACATTACTTTCTCTACCCACTCTTCTACAAGCTATTCTTACAATTGTGGTCTACTTCACGCTAATCGAGATAAACTTTTACAAAAACAGTTTAATTTCACATTAAATTGTGGATATAAGAGCGATACTGGAGACTGAAGGGATACTTAGATGTTTAAAAAAACACGTTGTTAAGTGCTGGCTTTGAAATTATATTCTTTACGTGGTAATGAGAAACAATAGAACGGTCACTCAAACGTTTAAAAGGAAAATATTGTAATATTCAAAGTCAGTAGTAGTAAATACTTTTGGGGGGTGGGGTTCAGGGACCCACATATATTTCCGGAGAAATTTTGACATTGAAGTTTTTGTGTGGATTACAATACTTCCCCTATTTACTTCTACTATGTTGTATTGTGAATTCTGCAACACTTCACAGAAAAAAAGCAATTCCTACACACTTGAGTAGAGTGGTAAACTTTAGCCCATTCTTTAGGGGAGTTTTCCTCTGTAAATTGATACTGCTGTTAAGTATTGTGGCGTATGTGTGTGTATTGTACCAGACACATTGTAGCGTCACATTGTCGACGGTATTACTAGGCTGATTTGTTATTTCTTTCGCCTTGTTGGAAATTCCGTCTGGTATGGCACTCGCCAACTCTGGCCGGCGAGCCTAGCCAGGCTTGGAGAGGGGTGATAGATGTTAGCGTTACTTCTTTGTGTGTTTGAGCGTGACTTGTTGAGTAAGAGTGTAACGCGTGGGTCGTGTGTGCGAGACATCTCCTCTCAATCCTTTACTCCCTGTGTGTAATGTAGGGCCACCAATTGTTTTATTAATAAAACACAGGTCATGTAAATGATGTGAAATTTGTGCAAAGTTTGTTTAAAAAAAACCCACACCTATTTTAAGCTTCCAGTTGTAATAATCTTATAACAATGTTGCATAAGGCCTTGTTGAACTTGCATGCACAATTGCCCAACAAAATAAACTACTTGGAGCATGTCAGAGAGTATGGTTAAAGTGAAACATAATTGCTAATACTCTGTGACACGTAACTGACAGATACACGGGCCTGGGTTCTGCTGTAACTGCTTCATAGTTATTATTAACGTTCGATCCATTTATTTACAACTGCCTGGGCGACTCAAGGTGACCACAATGTTACATTCAGTTGTTTCAAAGTAATGCAACCGCAAGAAAAAAAAAGAAACGATGCATTTATCAGTGTCTAGAAATGTTGTGCTTGGGTGTGCACCTGGCTAGGAGTTGAGAGTGCCATTCGCGAGTTGCATACAACATTTGAGATATGCCAATTTTGGTATCTTACCTGTCTTTTCTTTGATACGACATGAAGATTTTCGAGAAAATCCCTCCACACAAAGTGCTCTTCACATGAAAATATTTTCGGTACTTTTAATTTTTTCAAAAATAGCTCTTAACGATTTTGATTAAAATACTATTATCTACATGACAAATGACATGTATATAACTTGAATTTTCTTGTGATAGTATGTGAAACTCTTTTCATTCTGAAGGAATTTTCAATAATTTTGTATAATGGGTAAACCATGAGAGATAGACAACAACGTACCATACGATTAACCCTTGTTGTTTCCAATTTTTTACTTTCTCTACTACGTATAGTAAGTAGGGGAAGTATTGTATTCCACCCAAAAATTCGATACCGAGATTTCATCGGAAATACATGTTTTGAGGTGCCCTGAACACAATAAAGCATTTTTGGAAACATGCCCGTGTGTGTCTGTGAACAGCATAACTCAGAAACGAACAGTCGGATAAACACCAAACTTGGTATTTAGGTTCAGTATCTTCCAGAGATGCAACACAAAGGTTTTCAAGAAAATCCCCCCACCCCAGATTACCCTTTACATGGAGGATTTTTCGAAAATTTTAATTTTCTCAAAAACGGCTCAAACGATTTTAATTAAAATATCATCAGTTTAAGATATTTTCATGACAAATAAAACGTATATCTTGAATTTTCTGGGAATGTCTCCAAAAGTATTCTTCATTGTGAACGACTTTTGCACAACTGGTAAACCATAAGAGATAGACAAAAGTTTACTACACAAAAAATGTAAATCGCGTTAAAATACACAAAATCTGTCATATACATTTTTTTGGTTGAGTGAACCATTTTCGAGATATTGCTTGTTATTCCCTTAAATTTTTCAATACTTATTTTCTCAAATGGGAATTCGTTATTCATTTTTTTGTCTTGGGTATGGAAAGAGTATCAATCTGTGGCAAAGGGAATGATGCTGCACCTAGCAACCAGCTATTAAGAGATATGTCGATGCTTAAAGGCTACTGTATTTCTATATTGCCCTTGTAAATATACATTCCCCTTACATCTACAAGAAAATTAGCAATAAGATAGAGTCTGCAAATGTTTATCTCGATTAACATGAAGTAGATGGAGAATAAGCGTTTGTACAAGAGTAGAGAAAGTCATGCGAGTGCAACACAACAGATTTTTAATACTATGTAACTTTTTAAAAACTGATGTCGCTATTCCGTTGTTTCTCGCAACAATGTTGATTCTGTTTCTGATATTCCTTCTTGTACCTACAACGAAATCTATAATCGGACTATTTTTGTAAACGTTTATTTCCATTCATTTAAAGAAGATTAAACAATTAGCTTTCCTGGCAGTATCTACAGAAGAATAGGAAAAAAGAATGTGATAAATTCACATGACTTTCTCTACCCTCTACACAAACTATTTTTACCAAAGCTTATTTTTCTATCTGCTACATTTTAATCTGAATAAACCTTTACAGAAACAGCTACATTACACATATCGTTATAGATACAAAGAGAACAGCGATAGTCAAATGTTTAACAACTGGACGCTATATGCTGCCTTAAAATTCCACACTGTTTCCATGACATCGCGAGAAACAACTGAATGTTGATATGACGTAAAGAGAATGAACAAGTAATGAATAATTCAAACCGTTTAATAAGAAATGGCTTATGCCACAAAAAACTTCTTTGAAATAAATTGTGTTTTAAAGAGATTTCCATTGTTTCTGTGGTAATGTTTACTAGTTGTTCAAGATTATACGAAATTCCTTCCGAATGAAGAGGACTTCACAGGCTAATGCCAGAAAATTTAAAATATAAATTTTTGCATGTAAATATCTTTAATATATGGTAATTTAATCAAAATTGCTGGAGCCATTTTTTAGAAAATTCAAATTTTAGAAAAGTACTCCATGTAAAGGGTACGCTGGGGTAAGCTGTCGCTTCCTTCGAAGATACTGAACATAAATTCCATTTTTGGGCACTTATTCGACTTTTCGGTTGTGGGATTTGCCAAACAAACACACACACACACACACCTACATTATTCTAAAAATGCTTTCTTTTTATTCCGGAAGCCTAAAAGCATATATTTCTTGATATAAAATTTTGGGGTGGAGTTCTCTACTTACTATATACTCGGTAGAGAAAGTCGTGTGAATGTAACGCATCTGTCTTTTTAAAACTGCGGGCGGGTTACAGTTGTTTTTCGCAACGTGTTGGTAAGAGTATGGGCTATAAATGACAGCATACAGCGAACCGTATTTAAGCATCTGTCTATCGATTCAGTTTACTTTATCCTTCGTGCCTACGCCAAATTGGGTAATAAAACTATCTCTGCAAAGGTTTAACTGAATTAAGATAAATGAGATAGCAAAATAAGAAACGTTTGTAGAACTTATATAAAATAAACGATAGTGAGTAGGGAAAGTCTTGTGAATGTAGCATACCTGCATTTTTTAAACTTCTGTTTGCTTACAGTTGTTACTCGCTATGTCGGAGTAGGAGATTTCAAGGTGCCGTATAGCGACCGTTTTTAAACATCTCACCATTGATTCTTTTTTTCCGTCCCTCTTGTATCTGAAACGAAATGAGTAATGAAGCTATTTCTGTAAATGTTTATCTCGGTTGATATGAAGTAGATAGAAAAGAAATCTGATGTGTTACACTTACATGACTTTCTATACACTTATAGAAACTATTTTTACAAACGCTTATTCTCCATCTACTTCATGTTAATCGAGATGTTAATCTTATTGCTAATTTTCTTGTACATGCAAAGGGGAATATGGTAGGTTTTAAGCGATAGTCAAATGTTTTAAGAGCTGGTTGCTATGTGGAGCATCCCATTCTCTTTGTATGTCCAGTACATAAAAAAAGAAGTACATGACATAAGTTGTGTGTTTTATCGAATCTACATTTTTTTTGTGTAGTAAAATTTTGTCTATCTCTTGCGGTTTACAAATTATGCAAAAGTCATTCAGAATGAAGAGGACTTTTGGGGACATTCCCAAAAAAATCAGATATACGTTTCATTTGCCATGAAAATATATTAAACGTATGATATTTTAATGAAAATCGTTACTTTTTTGAGAAAATCAAAGGTTTCGAAAACTTTTCCATGTAAAGGGTAGTCGGGGTGGGTGGTATTTTCTTGAAAATATTCGCTTCGCGCCCTTGGAAGACACTAAACTCAAATATAAAGTTTGGTATTTATCCGACTTTTCGTTTTTGAGTTATACTGTTCACAGAACAGATGGGCATGTTTAAAACTGCTTTATTTGTATTCAGAGCACCTTAAAACATAGTTTTCCGGTGAAATCTCGGTATAGAATTTTTGGGTGGAATACAATACTTTCCCTACGTAGTAGAGAAAGTAATAAGCTTTAGTAAAATAGTTTATGGAAGCTATATACAAATACACGATAGTGTGTTTGGTTAGAGAATATGGATTTATTGCATACAGAATTCGGAAACAATACTTGGGTGACTATATCACAAGCCTATTTTTGTTGGCAGTGAGCTCATACGAACATCTTACATGGTTAGCGTACAAAAGTAAACCTCAATGAATACTTTGGAGGAACCTAATGATAAAAAGGAGGTTTTGCATGTATGATTTTATCTATCCCAGTTATATAAAATGAAACGAAAATGAAAAACACAAGATGAATTTTATGTATCATACCAACACCGTTTGGGTAGAATATTTATATTTTCTGTGACTGCTAAACACAATGCAGTGAAAACTGTTCAACAAGGAAGTAACTCGATGTCAATTTTTTCGTTTTGGTGAGGTCTCCGTATTATTCAGATATTCAAAAATGTTTTCTATAAATTGTTTTAAGATTAATCACAAACACCATGCCAGTTTGAACATCATGCACTGTATTTTTTCTTTCACAAGTGTTTCACAAACAACACACATTTGCAACTGTAGTCCTTTCTTTCGTCCTAGATGTGGTCTCCACTAAGACGTTCACAAAAAAAAGCTCATTTACATCAATATCCTACATTTGTAGTTTCCTCGGAAGTACAGCATATCGAAAACAAATGTATGTCTTAATGTTGCATATTTCCGTTTTTAAGCAGTTGCAAACGTTTCTAGTTTTCACATTATTCACAAAATATTACACATAAGCTATATTTCCACGCTATACCATTGTTTTTCTGGCTGATTTATATGGAATTCTAGCCTGTGAATTACATATCGTAATATGCCGGGCAAACTGGCGGAGGTGAATATCTGCTCGTATAGCTTTAAAACACTTAAGACTGTTTAAACCACATCCAAATCGGTTCGTCAATGCCAAAGGATTTGGAATAGACTCTCTGCCAATGATCTGGTCGTCCTTTGTTTGGGTTCCCGGGCATGCAGGTATTTAGATGGCAGACATGCTCCCAAAGATCATCTCGGGTCTTAACTTCATAGGACCCGAGCCCTTCTGTGGCGTGCGTCCCATAGTAGATAGATAAGGTATCTTTATTAGTGTTAAAAAGTTATTATATAAATACTTAGTGCATGATTCAATGACCGTACATGTATATTTACAATACAATTTAAAGGTGTCAAAAACAAAAGAACAAAAAAGAAACAATAGGGCTAAATTAGCCCTGACTAACTGAACAAATTTCAACTGGCTTCGCGCACTTCAATCGGGAAATTGCACACGTTTATGGCCAGCCAGTAGATCCCAACATGCCAGTCTCTTTCTGTACTTAAAGAGATTTTCTGTGAGTTTAATTGTTCACTGGTTCTCCCACTGTGCGCATTGCGTATTACCCAGTCTTCCAGTCTCAACCATGCCATTTCTTATCTTTCCTTTCTTCCTAAAAATATATGCCTCTTTACCTCAATTCAATTTTATTTCATTTGTTAGACTTAAACAAATTTTAATTTTATAATACGATTCTATTTCCTGATATCTATTAGTCTTCTTTTGACACCCTACCATATGTTTTTGTCATGTATTTCACCTCTTTGCCATACTCAACCCATGCCTATTCTCCTCAAAACCTCTTTCCAGTTCAGCTGCCCAAAACATAGGAGATAGATTTTCTCGCTGGTATGTTTTTAACGTTTGGAGCGTTGCGTGGAATTATCTCCCTGCATCAGCCTCAGCCAATACTTTACTGCTCTTATTTTACAATGTGCTGTGTCTTCATAACATCCCACCTTCCTCACTATCCGAGAATTTCACTGCCTTTTGAAGCTTCAAGAACTCTTCTCCAAAATGCTACCTGCGTTATATTTATATGCTCTGCTCTTTTCCATCCGCAAATTTAATGAATTATGGGATAATCCAAGTAACAGGTATGGCTCATCTTGAATATTGGAGTAAACAAACTATTGCCAGGCAAGCCCATGAATTGATTTCAGGTCAAGGTGGTAAGCAGATTAAGATTCTTTAGAATTTAACTAGATCTAAGCTCAGAGGTGCTGTAGTCTACCTTGGACCACAATAGACTGCGCAGACATTTGGACATGACGGTTATTACTCAAGACCCTTTATTTAGGAAATGTGGAAGGGAACGTGTCGTCCTCCGTGGTGTAGTGGTTATCATGCTAGCCTCTAGTTTCCGAGGTTGCGGGTTCAAACCCGGGGAGAGCGATGGATTTTTATGGGGCGTAAAAATCCTTAGCATGGCTTCCTTCGGAAGGGAAGTAAAGCCGGTGGTCCCGTGTCGTAGATTTATGGCACGTAAAAGAATCTCAAGTCTGATAAAGAGGCCTCTGAGCAGAATTACCGGTCTTTCACGCCCAATATAGAATGGGACGCTAAGGACCGCAGCAGTTAAAGAGCGTCCATAACTAAAACTAAATTTTTTTGAAAGGAATGTGAAACTTTCCAAAAAAATACAAAATGTTAAACATTTCTCCTATTTAGGAGTGATGTTTAATATGAGAGGAAAATTGAACAAACCACGAGGACAGTTAAATGAACTGTTACTCTCACGTGTACACCTGATATGACGATAGATACATTTGAAAATATGTACAACTCAATGATAAGACCGATGTTTGGAAAGAGCAGATCATGTAAATAAAACGCAGGTATCATTTTGGAAAAGAGTTGTGCTTCACAAGGCACGTCAAACTCGGGGGTAGTGAGGGAGGTGGGATGCTATGAAGACACAATATACTGTAAAACAGCAGCAGTGAAGTACTGGCTGAGGCTGATAGAGGGAGATAATTCTACACTAAACTCCAAATGTTACAATCCCCAGCGAGAAAAACTGTATACTATGTTTTTTTACAGCTGAACTGGAAAGAGGTTTGAGGAGAATAGGCAAGGGTTCAGTATGGCAAAGAGGTGAAATACATGACAAAAGCATATGGAAAGGTGTCAAAAGAAGACTAATGGATACCAGGAAATAGAATCGTATTATAAGATTTCTCTAAGTCTTGCAAATTAAATAAAATTGAATTAGTGTAAATATGCATATATACCTAACTTAGGAAGAAAGAAGAAATCAGGGATGGCATGGTTGAGACTGGAACGCTGGAGGACACACAAAATGAACAGACGATTCTGGAAGGAGCATCTGCTCTGTGTGTTGTTTGGATGAGATTGGATGCATATTTTAGCGGAATGCATACGTTTGAAGAACGAACGAACAATTAAACTCGAAGAAAAGTTCTTACATCCTGCTAGAAGGCGATTGACATGTTGGGATATACTGCAACAAACGAAACGTGGACAACTTCCTGGAGTAGGCGCCGGAAGCCAGATCAAATTTGTTGGGTTAGAGACTAATATCTCTTAAGCTTCTTTCTTCTGTTTTTGTCCGCTTTAACTTGTGTATTAAATATGCTTGTAGGGTCAGTGACGTAGGCTCCTTAATTTCGTGGAACCTGTAGATATAAGAGAAAAATCAAGGACGTGGTCCGTTTTATCGGGACCGTAGGATTTGATTGAAAGCACAAAGGGCTCTTAAGATCCTACTGCAGGCTTCAGAAGAAGCCACTGTTATCATATGAGTTCACAGGGGTCTTTTTCCGAAATAGACAGTATTCCGGCATATTCGGTGTCACATTCAAGCAGGTTTCACTGTAAATGCATTTTATTTTTAAATACACACGTGTGAAGTTAATAAATACAGATAAGTTGCAAGGAAAGCCATTATGTGGAAGAAATGCTAAATGTTTCCTGCATAAAACACTTTGAGTTGAAACGAATGCTGCAAGAAGCATTAAATTTTGGAATTTTGACGTGACCTACCCGGGCTCGGGAAGGATGTTAATGGAATTGTCTTGGCTGGAATATGACGGTGATAAAGCGCCATTTGTCAGGATTACGTTCGGAAAGAGGTATGAAGAATGGGACAGAGCTTAGCAAGGGACCAGGTACTGGAACTATATCTCTGGAGCACATTCCCATCACGTCCCTGCAGGGATCTGTACCAGGCTACGCAAACTCGCCCTTCGCCTTGGTTCCCACACAAGTGATATGTTCACTAGAATATGCGAGTAACGTGTTAATTAGATCCGTTGGCAACATTTATGTGACTTTCTTGTATAAACAATTCTTACGAAAGTTTATTTTTTTAACTACGTCGTGTTAATCGAGATAATGCTTACAGAAAGTGTTTACTTACAAATTTACTTGTAGAGTACAGGAGATTGATCGGTGGTCATATGTTTAAAACATAAATCTCTCTATACTGCCATAAACGTCCATACTTTTACCATGATAGGAAACGACGAAAGATGACAGTTCATAAATAATAAAGGTACTGAAAAATTCAAACCAATAACGGTTGTGTCGGAAATGGCCGATGCCACAAAAAGTTATTAGAAATACATATGTTTAAAATAAATCTACATTTTTACTTTCTCTACTACGTATAGTAAGTAGGGGAAGTATTGTATTCCACCCAAAAATTCGATACAGAGATTTCACCGGAAATAAATGTTTTGAGACCCCCTGAATCCAATAAAGCATTTTTGGAAACATGTCCGTGTGTGTGTGTCTGTGAACAGCATAACTCAGAAACGAACAGTCGGATAAACACCATACTTGGTATTTAGGTTCAGTATCTTCCAGAGATGCGACACGAAGGTTTTCAAGAAAATCCCCCACCCCAGATTACCCTTTACATGGAACATTTTTCGAAAATTTTAATTTTCTCAAGAATGGCTCTAACGATTTTGATTAAAATATCATATGTTTAAGATATTTTCATGGCAAATGAAATGTATATCTTGAATTTTCTGGGAATGTCTCCAAAAGTATTCTTCATTGTGAACGACTTTTGCATAACTGGTAAACCATAAGAGATAGACAAAATTTTACTACACAAAAAATGTAGATCGCGTTAAAATACACAATTTATGTCATATACATTTTTTTTGTTGAGTGAACCATTTTCGAGATATTACTTGTTATTCCCTTAAATTTTCCAATAAGTTTTCTCAAATGGGAATTCGCTATTCATTTTTTTTATGTCCTGGACATACAAAGAGAATGGAATACTCCACATAGCAACCAGCTCGTAAAACATTTGACTATCGCTTAAAACCTACCAATTCCCCTTGCATCTACAAGAAAATTAGCAATAAGATTAATATCTCGATTAACATGAAGTATATGGGGAATAAGCGCTTGTAAAAATAGTTTGTACAAGACTAGAGAAAGTCATGTGAGTGTAACACATATGCTGTCTCATAAGTGATGTCTGTTTTTAATCAAAACTTTATTTGGAATGATTTCGGACAAGAAATTAAACCGCTCTAGAAAGTGGAGGGCATCAGATTCTATGTTCTTTAACCATCTTTCAGCAAGGTTTATTATCCCACAACGATACCAGTCTCTTGTTTTTTTTGACGAGACCCACTCCCACAGCTTCAATGTTTTCAAAATTTCTTCCACGCAAGAAATGGACCATGGATCGAAACAGATGGTAATCCGAAAGCGCAAGATCAGGGTTGCAAGCTAGGTGTGGTAGCAGTTCGACTCCTTCCAACTCCGGAATTTTTGTGATGGTTGTTGGTGCGGTATGGTGTGTTGCACTGTCCTGCTGCAAGAGATCTCTATTTCGGTTAACTAATGCTGGCTATCTCCGTTTCAAAATTTCATGAACTCGTTCTAGTTGTTGGGACTAAAGATCCGCATTGACTGCACGCCCGTTTGGAAGAAACCCCCAGTGAACCACTCCACTACAACACTACTTTGGGGCCGAACTGATATCTTTTAACAATGCCTTTGGCAGGTATACCGGGACTGAGCCAGTTTCGAGGCGTCAGGGTTGCGGTAATAGACTCAATTTATATCACTTGTGACAATTCTCCTGATAAATCTATCATCCATAGGATTACCGACAAGCTGACGACAGATATTCACTCTACGTTGAGCTGTTGAGGTGTCAATTCGTGAGGTACAGATCTACAGTTTTCCAAGTTTCTTAATCTGGCGATGTATGGTATCGTTTGATGAACCAAGTTCTTCTGACAGCGTACAAGTACTTCTTTGTGGATTTTCTTCCAAACTCTTGAGTGTATTCTTAATATCCCACAATTTAGGTCTTCTAGAATGTGGTAAATCTTAAGTGTTTTCTTCTCAGTGTTGAAACCTTGAATCTTCGTTGTGCCACACACTCACTAACGACACCTTCTCCTTCCACTTCACATATTCTTCGAGCCGCGGCAGCAACAGCTTTATAATCTTGTTTCCAGCAGTGCTTTAGAAGGACTCTAACCTCAAACTTTGTAACTTCATTTGTGGTTGTGTATTGACGATTGACATGTGCTCGCAATACTAGCCATGGCATCCTGTCAATAGTTTTGGGGAACCAAAAGAAAAAAACCAGCAATTCTATCTTGTAAAACATTAATCTTAAAAACCGACATTACTAATGAGACAACGTAATAGTAACTTTTGTCTATCTCGTAAGGTTTTATCAGTTATACAAAAGTCATTCAGAATACAGTGGACTATTCTCAGAAAAATCAAGATATACATTTTATTTATCATACAAATTTCTTAAATAAATGGAATATTACTCAAGCATATAGTTAGAGCCATTTTTGGAATATTCAAAGCTTAGAAAAAATCTCCATGTAAAGGGTAGTTAGGGGTGGAAGGATCATAGCATATGCAGCATGGGTGATCAGCCCAATGTCTTGTGTCAGTAGTGTGTCCAGGAACAAGCTCCAGAATGCGAGCCATTCCGCACCATCTCAGGAGTTAAAAATATGCATTTTATTTGTTATTTAAATATGTTTTGGACAGCATAACCTTTAACATAGTACACGCGAACTAAAAGCTTTACATTACCTCACTAGTGTGATGAAGTGTTTACACCGCAGCATTGTGACCAGCTTTGTTTCCAGTCCAATCACATGGTAATTACTTTGTATTTGCACATGTTTAACAACTCGACTTGGTTTGATTAGGTTTTACTTTTCATTGTCTTTCTACATGAATGATTTATCATGGGGCTCGTATTATCTGTTCACAATACAAATCGTCATACTTCAATTTATCGTAATTGTTGTGCAGTTAATCTATATCTTATACTGGCAGCCTTGTGCTTTCTTTTAACGAAAACGTTATTCTTTTATTTAGTATAAACCACATAAATGTTAAATGGCGGAGTTACGAATTCAAAAGAAACTAAATTGAAGTGAAATTTCAAAAGCAGCAGAAAGAATAACACAGAAGTACTTGCCCAAAAAAAGTCCAGAAAGCAATATGGTATAGCATTTAATCGTTTCATTGCCTGGTGTAAGACAAAACATATTGAAAATAATTTCACTGGAAATGACAGCAAAACATCTCGCTTCACACGAGATTTTATCTCGTTTTAAAAAGTGATTTCTTTTAGTTTCAAGAATCGATATAATAATCCTTTATTGATATTTTACAAATTCGAACGCTGTCTAAAAATATTGTATGCCACACGTACTAAAAGTGTATTTGTTTTGCTCCTAGGATTGGGAATTGAATCCTTCTTTGGAAACTTGTATCATAATCTACATTATAATCAACATAGTTACCAGAATTCTTGCAAAAATAACTAAAATTTTCCATGGAAAAAGTAGTTTACGTTGGACGCATGCAATTAAAGACGGACTTATTTCTAAAAATCTAATGTGTTACACTCGCATGACTTTCTCTACTCTTGTACAAACTATTTTTACAAGCTTATTCTCCATATGCTTCATGTTAATCGAGATGTTAACCTTATTGCTAATTTTCTTGTAGATGCAAGGGGAATATGATAGGCTTTAAGTGATAGTCAAATATTTTAACAGCTGGTTGCTATGTAGAGTATTCCATTCTCTTTCCATTACCAGGACATAAAAATAAAATAAAAACGAATAACGAATTCCCATTTGAGATAAAGTAAAGCATTGGAAAATTTAAGGGAATAACAAGCAATAGCTCTGAAATGGTTCACTCGACAAAAAAGTGTGACATAAATTGTGTATTTTAACGCGATCTACATTTTTTGTGTAGTAAAATTTTGTCTATCCCTTATGGTTTACCACTTATGCAAAAGTCATTCACAATGAAGAATACTTTTGGAGACATTCCCAGAAAATTCGAGATATACATTTTATTTGTCATGAAAATATCTTAAACATATGATATTTTAATCAACATCGTTAGTCATTTTAGAGAAAATTAAAATTTTCGAAAAATCTTCCATGTAAAGGGCAATCTGGAATGGAGGGATTATCTTGAATACCTTCGTGTCGCATCTCTGGAAGATACTGAACCTAAATACCAAGTTTGATGTTTATGCAACTGTTCGTTTCTGAGTTATGCTGTTCACAGACACACACACGGACATGTTTCCAAAAATAATTTTTTTTGGATTCAGGGGGCCTCAAAACATATATATCCCCTGAAATCTTGCTATCTAGTTTTACGCCGGAATATTTAGTGTGTTACTATAGTTTAATAAGAAAGTAAAAAGCTTTTGCAAAAAGCTTTTTCAGCATATAAAATGAATTCCAATGTTTCAAAGCCGCATAATTGTCATTTGCTGTTGCATTAAAAATTCCTTTCGCTGTTGCGGCGCCTGGTAACACGTTTTAAAGAATGTGAATCTTGTAAATGCTCTCAAAAATGCAGCTGGCCTTTCGCAAAGCATTTTTCTACGAAATCAATTACAACGTTGTGTCAAGATGACGTAAAACAGGAAAACCTGTGGAATTATTGCAACCAAATATGGTACCAACTGTTCAAAAGCAAATCTGGTGGAGCCTGTTTCGGCTTTCTTATTTAATCCTTGCCTCCTTCAAGTTGAATACTTGCAAATTCGATGTTGGAATTCCAATATATTACATTAACAAATCTTGTGAAATAGAATATCTAAATGAAAGTTTTTGTTCATTAAGATTATAAAAGATTTCTGGATGTAAAATCTGGATAAAATACAAAATTTTTAGCATTTTTTATTTACTGAAAAAATACTTTAATAAGTGTGCTTAAAACACGTTCTCATCATTCTGAATAATTTTTTCATAATTCTGTACCACTTGTAAACCATAAGTAATGCACAGAAGCCTGCTACTAAAGAAAGTTGGATATCGTCATTCACACGATTACCTTATTTGCCATTAACCATTGCTTTTGATTTGAATTTTCGAACATTTTGAATTGTTTTAAGTGCTACATCACCTTTCGTTTGTTTACAGTGGTTATGCAAAGACTATGGAATTAATCAAACAAGCTTTGGCGGTGTTTACCTGGATTAACACGTGATATGTTTTACGGAATCGCATTGTTACTGGATTAAATCTGGTGCATAATTGCCTCATTATGACACGAGTGCCAATAACAGGAATCTTATTTCCTATAGCAATGCCGTAATACCAAGTTGCCGTGACTTATAGAGAGATGATGAAACCATTTTTACTTTCTCTACTACGTATAGTAAGTAGGGGAAGTATTGCATTCCACCCAAAAATTCGATACCGAGATTTCACCGGAAATATATGTTTTGAGACCCCCTGAATCCAAGAAAAGCATTTTTGGAAACATGTCCGCGTGTGTGTCTGTGAACAGCATAACTCAGAAACGAACAGTTGCATAAACATCAAACTTGGTATTTAGGTTCAGTATCTTCCAGAGATACGACAAGAAGGTTTTCAAGAAAATCCCACCACCCCAGAGTACCCTTTACATGGAACATATTTCGAAAATTTTAATTTTCTCAAAAATGGCTCTAACGATTTTGATTAAAATATCATATGTTTAAGATATTTTCATGACAAATGAAATGTATATCTCGAATTTTCTGGGAATGTCTCCAAAATTATTCTTCATTGTCAACGACTTTTGCATAACTGGTAAACCATAAGAGATAGACAAAATTTTACTACACAAAAAATGTAGATCGCGTTAAAATGAACAATTTATGTCATATACATTCTTTTTGTTGAGCGAACCATTTTCGAGATATTGCTTGTTATTCCCTTAAATTTTCCAATACTTATACTTTTTCGCAAATTCGTTATTCATTTTTTTATGTCCTGGACATGCAAAGAGAATGGAATGTGCCACATAGCAACCAGCGCTTGAAATATTTGACTATCGCTTAAAACCTACCATATTCCGCTTGCATCTACAAGAAACTTAGCAATAAGATTAACATGAACCAATGGAGAATAAGGGTTTGTAAATATAGTTTGTACAGGAGCAGAGAAAGTCATGTGAGTGTAACACATCAGATTTGTTTACATTGTTTTCTATGGGCAACGAAGAGTAAAAACCTCTACAAATTATTAAATATCGAATAATTAAGACCTGAATCTTTAACTACTTAACATGCTGTGACAGAGCAAGGTGACACTGCGACGACTCAAATTCGAGTGTTCCTGGGTTCGATCCCCGGCGACCACCTACTCCAATCCATGATTTCATGGTTTCCCCGGGACGGCAGGGGAATACTGGGGTGGTTACTCTACCACCACGACCTCCCTGCCTCTCATTTCCTGTACCCATCTTCAGGGTGGTAAGACCAGGCAACGGTGTTTTGCGGATTGCGGCTGGGCGGTGGTTGTGATCTCTATAGAGGGTTTTTTCTGGCATCGTTTCGGGACTGCTCAGTTAAGTCTCTCCTCCAAGTGGACCCTGTAAGAAAGACTGCCGCTGGTTCCGTGGCTGGTGGGTGGGGCAGGATGCGTTCGATCTGGAAACGTTAGAGACTCCGTGCATGTTTGCGTCCGTCGTGATCCGTGTCTGTTCGCCCTTCAATTCTGTCCTCTCATCCCTCTCTCGCAGGGGTCGCGGTAGAAGCAAAAAGGGACGTTGCTAACCTAGTTGAGTGCTCTGTCGGGGGCCGCTACGTTCGTCCGTACCTTTAACTTTTACCATGATGTGTTGATAATAGGCTACATCACAGTCTGTAACACCTGCTCACTTCTCTCCCAGGAAGGGAATGTCTTGTTTACAAAATTGCAATTTTTTCTCTTAAACTAAGAATTGTAGAAAAAAATTATATTGTAGATTTATATTTCCTTGACATAGAAGCAACATAAGATTTTTTGTATAAAAAATGCATCATCTGTTGCAGTTTGCATATGCCCATAATTTTATACTTTGAAAATAAATAACTTGAAAATTAATTAAGATTTTGGATTGAAATTGTCAAAACAGTTATATCTAAAGAAGACTGACATGTGGTTAAAATATCAGCCCAACTGAATGGGTAGTTTGGAAAATAGCAATTTCAGTTGTTCATCCCCTTAAATAAACCAGCACCTTATTGTCCCTTTTTTTCGCCTTATTTGAGCACCTTTTCCCTTCCTTTTTTCATCTGAAGTTTGGACCTAAAAATCCTAACCCTGCATAAAACGTTGCTTCCAACTCGTGGATGATCTGAATTTGACACTCGTGACGTAACCATGAGTATTATCCACGAGTCCGGCCTCTGGTTGCAATAAAATACGAGTTACGAAGTACACTGACTGTACTGGTATATTCTGATGAAAGACCCAAGCGTGCACTGTTCTCTGTCCTTTTTTAGTGCTGTTTGCAATACGGTGCATTATGAGAATGGCTATTATGATAATGCACCTCTGGAGGGAAGTTTTATGTTCGTTTTCATTAGCTAGGAGAGAGGGAGAGACGGGGGAGGGAGGAATTTAAAAATGGCACCATTCCGCCATGTCGTACATTTCTCTGGCGATGTAAAATGTTTCTAATATTTCCAGGAGTTTTATGTGAAAATTAACTGGCAACTTGAAAGCCTGTTCATGTAAACCAAAAGAGGCATACAAACTTTACTTCATACCGACATTCGTTCCCTTATATTTGGCGTAAAAGGTTCCAAGTGCTTTGAAAAAAAAGAAGCGAGGATTTCTTTCGACAAAGAAGAAAGAGAAGAAAAATGTGTCAGCGTTTTTGGAACTGAGGGACTTAGAAGAAGGTTTCTGTAAATATAAGCTCGTCCTTTGGGTTGAATCATATGGCAGTAGTCCGAAGTGATTACACGTACTTGTGACGTGCCATGCTCATATTAATTTCTCTACCCACTACAACTTTACACTCCACTATATGTTGTTCTTATAAAAAACGATTCACACTAGTGACTGCAAATACACTTTTCTACATTCTGTGCTACTTACCTATAGTAATCAGAGGAAAAGATGATGCTGATATTTCGCTGCATTTCATTTGTCATGCAAAGACAGTGCGTTTACTTCACAACGTGGCCACGTTCCCATATTTACAATTACAATGATAATAAACACATATCTTATCATAAGAGATGTTGTCCTTCTCTATCCACACATTTCTGGCTTGTTCTCAGGGAATTTTCAATCAGTGACTTTCTCACCTGATGTTTTAGTTCTTACGATGTATGGGGTTTGTTGCACACACTTTACTTTTCAACAACCCCGTAGATAAAAATCACTTAGTTAAATCACGGGGTTGTGAAGGGATAATTCTTTACTAATTACCCTCTCTTCAAACATTTCATTATTTAAACATAATTGCTCATCAGCTTTATGCGCGGTAGCACTGTCTTGTTGGAAAAATCTAGACTGACATTCAACTTCTGTCAGCTGTTCAATGAATGGTGTAAGTCATTGCTGTACTTTGTTATTGTTAGGTGCTATTATTCTGTAAGCATTTACTGCACACCAATTTTCGCGTCATGCAAGGGAATCTCGTGTTAATTTTGCTACGAAACATAGCCATATAAATGGAACCATGCTTCGTCAAAAGAAGAATATTAAGCATGGATCAATTAATCTTATCATTTCGCAAACTCCAGTCACAGAAATTAATCGAACCGAGCGGGATGGCTCAGGCGGTAAAGTCTGTGGCCCGCATTCGGCAGTTCCCGTGTTCAAATCCCGTGCGCCGACCAATCTGTCAGGTTCTTTTCGTGGTTTCCCTCAGTCGCCAAGGTAAATGCCGGATTGGATATTTAATACCACGATCCAAAGTTCCACCATAAGTCTAAAACAATAGTAAAATGAAAAATAAGTGGTAATAGCGAATGCTGTGCCATCTATCTACAGACAATGTAAGCAGTTAGACTGGACGACACCCTAACACCATCTGCACGGCACGAAGCAGAAGATCCGGCTGCCATGCGCTGGCGGTCTCTGTGGGCACGTGACGGAGCAAGATGGCATTTCCAGGGATGAGACCTAGAAGGCTAACTGTCCGCGTATCTGTGTTGGAACGGCAGCTAGACTGGACGGCATCCTAATACCATCTGCACGGCATGAAGCAGGTGGTTACAAGGGATGAGACCTAGAAGGCTAACTGTCCGGCTTTCTGTGTGAGTGCGGCGGTTAGACTGGACGGCACCCTAATACCATCTGCACGGCATGAAGCAGGTGGTTACAGGGATGAGACCTAGAAGGCTAACTGTCCGGTTTTCTGTGTGAGTGCGGCGATTAGACTGGACGGCACCCTAATACCATCTGCACGGCATGAAGCAGGTGGTTACAGGGATGAGACCTAGAAGGCCAACTGTCCGCTTTTCTGTGTGACGGCGGCGGTTAGACTGGACGGCACCCTAATACCATCTGCACGGCATGAAGCAGGTGGTTACAGGGATGAGACCTAGAAGGCCAACTGTCCGCTTTTCTGTGTGAGTGCGGCGGTTAGACTGGACGGCACCCTAATACCATCTGCACGGCATGAAGCAGGTGGTTACAGGGATGAGATGTAGAAGGCTAACTGTGTGGCTTTCTGTGTGAGTGCGGCGATTAGACTGGACGGCACCCTAATACCATCTGCACGGCATGAAGCAGGTGGTTACAGGGATGAGATGTAGAAGGCTAACTGTGTGGCTTTCTGTGTGAGTGCGGCGATTAGACTGGACGGCACCCTAATACCATCTGCACGGCATGAAGCAGGTGGTTACAGGGATGAGATGTAGAAGGCTAACTGTGTGGCTTTCTGTGTGAGTGCGGCGATTAGACTGGACGGCACCCTAATACCATCTGCACGGCATGAAGCAGGTGGTTAGGGATGAGACCTGGAAGCCTAACTGTCCGCTTTTCCGTGTGAGGGCGGCGGTTGGACTGGAGGGCACCCTAATGCCATCTGCACGGCATGAAGCAGGTGGTTACAGGGATGAGACCTAGAAGGCCAACTGTCCGCCTTTATATGGAGGCGGCGGTTGAACTGTACGGCACCCTAATGCCGTCTGCACGGCACGAAAGCAGAAGATTCGGTAGCTACGCGCTGGGATTTCTGGGACACTTGACGGAGCGGGTGTTTACAGGGATGAGACCTAGAAGGCTAACTGTCCATCACATATCGATCTAAGAGTTATCCAGCAACAGATCCGTCGCGATATGACCAAGGAGTTAAAGCGACGTAAAATAAAATAGAAAGAGAAAAATTAATCGACTGTGATGATCTTTCGGCGGGAGTCCGGGTTCCGTCGGCTGTCACGCGAGCAACCATGCGGTGGCCACAGTGTGGAAGAAAAACACTGTATAATATGTCTTTATGTGAACTTTTCCCCATTGATAGAGTAATTTCACAGATGACCCCGCTCTGAAGTTTTTGTATCCATTTTAAGTTGCCAAATCAATGACGTAACGTTATTGCGAAGTATTTCTAGTGACTAGTGACGGGAAAAACAAATTCCTTCAGACATTTATGGGAAGACATTTCTGATCAGCTGTCACTCTGATAGATATTTCATAATATGACTGGAGCAATAATGTGAAGAGACGAGTCCGTTGAGAGCCGAGAGATTACTGTAATTCAGATATCAGTTTAACGTTCCGTCATTTCAAAACAAGCCACTTGTGTTAAACGTTGAGATGCTTGGCCAATCTTTTCGCTTCGGTTGACGACGCTGCTGGAAGCTTGTTTGTTTCTTTTTCTCACTCGGATCAAAGCAAAGTGACCGCTTGCAGATATCTGATGCTTGCTGCTTGAATCTGTTTCGGCAAGCGAAAAGAACGTAGTTTAGGACGATAACTTATAACTCTGTGAGCTGTTTCTCATGCGTATAGCTTCAGTATCGCTAACAGTACTTTCTTAAAGTTCACCTAAATCGAATAATTAAAATATCTCATGATATTCTCCACCCATTATCTTTTATTGGTTTCTCTGCTATTGACCTATACTTCCTTAATCCAAAAAGATCTGATGTGTTACATTCACATGACTTTCTCTACTCTTGTACAAACTATTTTTACAAACGCTTATTCTCCATATGCTTCACGTTAATCGAGATGTTAATCTTATTGCTAATTTTCTTTCAGGTGCAAGGGGAATATGGTAGACTCTAAGCGATAGTCAAATATTTTAAGACCTGGTTGCTATGTGGAGTATTCCATTCTCTTTGCATTACCAGGACAAAAAAATGAATAACGAATTCCCATTTGAGAAAATAAGTATTGAAAATTTTAAGGGAATAATAAGCAATATCTAGAAAATGGTTCACTCAAAAAAAAAAAGTTTGGCATAAATTGTGTATTTTAACACGATCTACATTTTTTGTGCAGTAAAATTTTGTCCATCTCTTATGGTTTACCAGTTATGCAAAAGTCGTTCACACTGAAGAATACTTTTGGAGACATTGCCAGAAAATTCGAGATATATATTTCATTTCATATGATATTTTAATCAAAATCGTTAGAGCCATTTTTGAGAAAATTAAAATTTTCGAAAAAGGTTCTATGTAAAGACCTGGGGTGGGGGGATTTTCTTGAAAACCTTCGTGTCGCATCTCTGGAAGATACTGAACCTAAATACCAGGTTTGGTGTTTATCCGACTGTTCGTTTCTGAGTTATGCTGTTCACATACACACACACACACACACACACACAGACACGCACGGACATGTTTCCAAAAATACTTTTTTTTGGATTCAGGGGGTCTCAAAACATATATTTCCGGTGAAACCTCGGTATCGAATTTTTGGGTGGAATACAATACTTCCCCTACTTACTATAGTTAGTAGAGAAAGTAAAAAAGAGTCGAATAATACCAAACTAGGTATTCAAGATGGGACACCAAGATATCCCCCATACCAAACTACCCTTTACATGGAACGTTTTTCGAAATTTTTGAGGTTCTAAAACAGTTCTAACGATTTTGATTAAAATACTCTAAGACATTTATGTGACAGATAAAACGTGTAACTTGAATTTTCTATAAATAGCGTTTGAAGTCCTTCATTCGGAAGGAATCTTGTATAATCTTATATAACTGGTAAATGCTAGGCGATAGACGAAAACGTACTAGACAAAGAATGTAGATCTGTTTAAAATACACAATTTATTTCAAGTAACGTTTTTGTGGCATCAGCCATTTCCGAGATATCCGTTATTAATGTTCGAATTGTTGGTCTCTCTTTTGAAAGTCGTCCTCCGTGATGTAGTGGTTACCATGCTATTCTCTAGTTACCGATGTCGCGGGTTCAAACGCGACGGAGGGCGATGGATTTTGTTTCTGGCGTAAAAATTCTTAGCATAGCTTCCTTCGGAAGGGAAGTAAAGCTGGTGGTCCCGTGTTGTAGATTTACGGCACGTAAAAGAACCTCAAGCCTGATAAAGAGGCCTCTGGGCAAAATTGCCGGTCTTTCACGCCCAATATAGAATGGGACACTAAGAACCACAGTAGTTAAAGAGGGTCCATAAATAAAACTCAAATTAATTTAATTTTCTCTTTTAAAATCTTGTTGATTTTCAGTTGTTTCTCGCGTTGTCATGGAAACAGTATGGAATTTTAAGGCCAGCATATAGCGTCCAGTTGTTAAACATTTGACTATCGCTGTTCTCTATAACGAAATGCGTAATGTAGCTGTTTCTGGAAAGATTTATTTGGATTAAAATGAAGTAGATAGGAAAATAAACTTTCGTAAGAATAATAATTTGTATACCCACTAATAAGCGGTAGAGTGAAGCGAAAGTCATGTGAATGTAATACATAAGAAATGTTTTCTATCTAGTTCATGTAAATACAGTTAAGGGTTTGCAAAAATGGGTTCACTACAAGAGGGACAGAGGAAACGAAATGAGGCATTTAAAAACGGCTCGCTATGGCTCGAAAATTACACACTCTTTCTATGGTCTCGCCAGAAATAAGTAAACAGCCCGAGGACTTGAAAAAATTGAAACCAATATTAACGGAAATGGCTGATAGCACAAAAAAAGTTGCTACATATCAATTGTCTTTGATCGAAATCTACATTGTTTGTGTCTCCCTCTCTCTTAACGTATAACAGGTATAGAGAATTTCTTCCTAATCAAGGGAACGTCAGAGAAAATATGTATTTCATGTTTGATGTAAATGTCTTAAATAAAGCATACAGAAATTTTGAGAATGATAAAAAAAACAAACAAACATCAGGGGCAGATCATGGTGGGGAGATTTCGTTGAAAATCTTCGAATTGCATTCCTAAAGGACACTGAACTTAAATATGAAGTTTATTAGAGAAATTAGAAATCTTTTTCGGCTCATGAAATGTATCAAAATATGTATTTATGGTAAAATAATGATATATTTATAAAATGCGAAACATCCTCTTCCTGAGTTAGGGAACAGAGAAGGCGAAAGCACGTTTTCCCAGTGTATCATTCTCAGCAAACAGAGGTCATCCAGAGGGACGTTTAAACCATTAGGTCTGATGCTAGTGAATCAAATTATACCTGCTGGGAGACAATCTGCATGTGGTCACTTTATAACGAAGCGGATTCATTATCTCCTAGAGTGGGCGTAAGAGTTGTCGGAGTAATGTTCGCACGGAGTTGATACGGTGTTCCTTTATTGGCCGTGCTGCTCTGTAGTATGATTGATGGACTGCGTTAATGCAACCATGCCTAGATTTGTAACAGTTGGTTCGAGCCAAGAAATACTTCCAAAAACATCTATGGAGACAACTTTCACATGAGTTTCTCCGCACATTCACATATATTCAGTATAATAAGACGGTATACCAGGTTTGTCTTGAATGATGCAACTGGCAGCCCGAAGCTCACACGGCACTGCTATACCAATCCGATGTTGCAGTATAGAGGTTACTAAAGTGGAACTTTACATTTTCCCACCATTATGGGTTAAAGTCACTAGAATCTGGTGATATTCGTGTTGTTACATTCCATTCATAACCAGCAAGTGCTCTGCAAAGACGCACCTGTATTAGGAAAGTTAGTTATATTGCATATGTTACTTTGGCGCACAGTTTTTATACTTGCAGGTGTTCAGACTTTGCACGCCGACCATTCAGTCACTAACTAACGTACTGGTGATTACGGTTATTACTATATTAATTATTGTTTATATTAATTAGTCTTATTAATCAGGTAATTAATTATTAGGTCTTATGTATGCAGTTAACTAGACATTTGAATTCTTTTTACTGTTTTTGTGTACGCGTTGTACGTCTATATGGGGTTTTATTTTAGAGGAAGATGGTTTACAAAAAGAAAACCAATGAAAGCTTTTGTTTGATTTAGTTAAATACGGTAAAATCATATTTAAACGTAACTATAAGTTTTTCATACTATTACAGTACAGTGATTTGAAACGTTTGATAGCATACGTGTTGTTATAAATTAAGTGCATAACACGGTACAGTACTAAAAGATGCATCCAGGTTAAAGGTAGTATTCAGCTATTATGGCGAAGAAGGAAGGTAATGAGCAAACCTTACACCCAATAATACAGAGCAGTATACCGGGTGTTTCAGAAATACTTTTACAAACTTCGGGTGTGGGTTCCTCATACCAAAAGAAGGAAAAACGTTCATATGCACAATGTCCCATAATCCTTGGTTTTCGCATTATTCCTGCCACAATGAAAGTGTGAGTTCAACGGCCTTCGGGGGTCCAACCTCAAAACTTTATTTCTCTATGCATTCATAGAAGGCGTTGACCCATTGTACTACATACGGTAGATGGCGAAATGTTGCCATGGAGACTTTTTTACGTTTGTCATTTGTCTGTCTTCAACGTTTCAATTGTGTACATGTAGTGAGTTAACTGCACGTGTTTCGTTCCACCATGGCTGGATATTCATTTCGTGAACAGGCAGACATGATTTTTATGTATGATCGCGTGAATGGTAATGGACGCGAGGCTGCACGGCTCTATCAGATGGAGTTTCCAGACCGAAGACAACCGAGTTATCCAACCTTTGTCGCTGTTTATCGTCGCCTTGCTGAGACAGGAACCGTTGCATCACGGACTATTGATCGAGGAAGACCAAGAGTTGTCCGTACGCCGGAACGTATGATGCACTGACTGGTATCTCCCATGACCGATGGATAGGCAGAGGAGGACCAGTTCCATGGCCTGCACGTTCTCTCGACCTCAATCCTGTGAATTTTTAGCTCTGGGGCGTCTTAAATCATTGGCTTATGGAGCAGCCATCGCGGATGCAGAAACGCTTCATCGACGTGTCATGGAACCCTACGAAACCATTCGATACCATCCCGGCGGTTTTGACGGGGTGCGACATTCCATGATTCGACGAGTACAGGCATGCATAGAAGAGAGGATGAAATTTCGAGCATTTATTATGAGTTTTGAATGTTATAAGTGTACCACTGTGTTGAACACCTAACGAGAAAACAAAGGATTATGGGACATATGTTCATATGAACTTTTTTTCCTTCTTGTACTGTAAGGAACCCACACCCGAAGTTTGTAAAAGTATTTCTGAAACATCCTGTGTATGTATGATATTTTAGCGAAGCTAGCAGCAAGGATTGATTTGAGTGATGGGGGATTACATTAGATTTATTATGCACTGGTATGCCAAGTTAGCATTATCAAAGGTATTTATACACCGGAGGGTTTAGGCTATGCGCAAGGGGGCCACACACACACCCTAACTAGTTAACATTTTAGCAGTGCTCTCGTCTAGGCAGGAACTATCGCAGGTAAGCTACTCAAACATTAAGTTCTGCTCGCTAAGGCTGACTAGTTTGCCTGTCCGCGGATATTATGTACATTATATTTAAATACAACATCTAGTTTTGATACATCCCCTGCGCTTTTAATCAGTACCTCTACCCCGGCCAACCTGACCACCCTAGTTCAAAGCATCGCTATCTCTGAAGTACCCCTCTAGTGTAAGCAACCACTGGGGTAACCACTCCCAGTAGGGGCGTCACTATATGACAATTATTCGCAATACTAGCAGGGACCGAAATGGTGTGTCTTTCGTAAATAGGCTGTCTGGTGATTTCTCTGGTTATATATCTAGTGACTCAAGTTAGAACGTTGACCATCCTGACATGCGCATCACGCATCCTTGTGCGAATGTGCCCGCCGTTCCTCCCGTAGATAATACTAACGATATGAAACAGAAAGTTTAGCTTTCGTTATAAAAAGTATTCGAAATGTTGCTCCACAAGTCTGGCGCCTGTTGAACACTCGTACAGTCGAAATATTGTAAAACACATGTAGACCGGATAAGTACCGTCTTCTAATTCGTCGAGAGTACAGGATTTGTTCGTTAACTTTGTTTTTTTGTGAGATATACTTAAAGATGATCACATGGATTTAGATCTGGACAGCGAGTCTATTGCTTTTTTGGATTTGTTTCCACGTGCGAAGCACCTCCTTTCTGGCCGCTTATGTTCCTTCTGGTGTGGGTGTTGACTTGCTGTAAGAGAAGCACCTACAACACTTCTGTGTTGTCGTACGCTCTTAATTCTTATCTAGGGATTGGTCACAGGAGACGAAATGAAAAAAAAATTAAATTCAGTTTAACTTTTATTTGCACACTTGTTCGAGCTTAGCCGTGAATTCTAGCGTACAATTATATGACTGGTTTATGGGGCCTGCTATCCAGCTGTACCTTACACCCTAGGTTGTTTTTTTAAATTGCTAACTGCTTCTTCACACGCTCAGCCATCTCAGTGGCATGAAGGTCACCCCCGAGCAAATTGTGTATAAAGTTGTACAAATGCTAGCCTCAGTACATCCCGTTCCCACAACTATTTTAAAGCAATATGGTGATTGGCTGATCACATTAGGGTCATATGAAAACATTTGCTCTGTATCTTCCATCATGATTTCAGACTTTCAGTTTCTGTCCCGGCCTCTCCCTATCTCTCTTCAACCTCTACTAGTCCCTCACTCAGCGTCTCTGCTGGTGATATTCAGCCGATACTCTGTGCTTCGAGCCACTGTAGGGATATCTCATACTGGTACCGCTTGGCATCATGCACCTAACTGCACGGCTAGCTAGCTTCCGTTATATTTACCATACTACATACTTACACTTGTATAATTTTATTTATATTTATGCACCAGTGTTCCCGCCTACACACGACAGCCTCTATCTCGTCTAGTTTTTCCTCTTCAGAACTGTTGGTTATCTATGAGGGGCATTCAAATAAAACCAGGTCAGTGCATCTAGCTTTGCACTACACGTAAGGTGGCACCACGTAACTGCGTGTATGGTGGCATCATCTATTGGTAGAGCGACTGCAGCGTGCGCAACGTTTGACGTTGCATAGCGACAGTGTAGTTTCACGCCGAAGAGAAGGTGGTCACACAAGTTATCGTTCACTATTGAACATGTAGGCGAGTAAGCAGGAACAACGAGGAGTGAGTCAGAGCAAGGAGTGGAAACATGCGACTTCACCACCTCCAAAGAAATCAAAGGCCTGCACACCCGTTCTGGTGAGGGTATGATGTCCTTCTTTTTTGACCACAAGTGCCCTCGTTATCGAGTTCCTGGAACGGGGAATCACCATCAATGCCCAGCGTTATGAAGCCACTTTACAGAACCTTAGACGAGCCATCAAGTCGAAACGCCCAGACATGTTGTCCAATGGCGTTATTCTCCTGTATGATAATGCCCACCCACACACTGCCAATACGGTGAAGACGACATTGCAGCAGTTTCGATGGGAAACGCGGAACATCCACCGTACAGTCCAGACCTTTCACCGTGTGACTTTCATGTTTATGGATCTCTAAAACAAGGTATTCGCGAATGATGAAGTGTGTGAATGGGTCCAGGCATGGATCGGACAGCAGCCTACTAGCTTCTTCAAAGATGGAATTGACCGGCTAGTGTCGCAATGGGATAAATGTACCAACAGTTTTGGCGACTATTTTTGAGTTAATAAAATCGTTACCGTTACTTCACAAGTGACCGGGTTTCATTTGAATGACCCTTATATGTTTATTTTTGTCTAACACGACCCAGTAGTTATAAAAAAAACTCATAAATTATGCATTTATTAGGAACGGTGACGATCAGGGACTTTCTATATAAATTCACTGTGAGAGTTCACATGTGAATCTGTTCGAGTTTATACTTTATTCCACCCGAAAAATTCAATACAGAAATTTCACCGCGGAAATACAACTTTTGGGATTCTGAACCCAAAAAGGAGCAATTTTAGCTAAAGGCTTCGTGTCTATGTGAACATTTAATTAAAAAAACGAAATGTTGGATAAATACCAAAGTGGGTACTACTCAAGTTCAGCATATTTCAAGAATTCCACACTAAAATCTACAATTTACGTGCAGAATTCTTAGTTATTATTGAAATTCCCAGGAACAGCAAAATCGATTTTGATTAAAATACCATATATTTAAGATATTGACGTGTCATAATTTATTTCTTGAATTTTCGGAGAATCACCTATGAAGTCCTCTACATTTGGAATGAATGTTACATAATTTAGCATAACTAATCAAGTATAAGATATAAATTAAAAACTCTGATCACATGACTTTCTCTACCCGTTATCATTTATTAGAAGGTATACAATTTATTCTTACGAAAACTTACTTTTCTATCTCCATTTTAATTCAAGTAAACCTTTACAGAAACAGCTACATTACACATTTCGTTATAGATACAAAGAGAACAGCGATAGTCAAATGTTTTAACAACTGGACGCTATATGCTGGCCTTCAAATTCCATACTGTTTCCGTGACATCGCCAGAAACAACTGAATGTTAATAGGGCTTTAAAAGAATGACCAAGTATTGTAGAATGCGAACCATTAATAACGGATAACCCGGAAACGGCTTAGGCTACAAAAGTTATTGAACTAAAGTGTAATAATAAAGATTATACAAAACTCCTTCCAAATGAACAGAGGCTATTCCCAGAAAATCAAGATACACATTTTATTTGTCAAGTAAATATTATTAATATATAGCATTCTAATCAAAATCGTTAGACGAAATTTTCATAAAATAAAAAATATTTGAAAAATCTTCCCTGTAAAAGGTAGTTGGGTGTGGGGGAGGTATTTTTGAAAGCCTTCGTGTCGCATCTAAAGACCCACCAAGTTTGGTATTTATCCGACTTTCCGTTTTTGAGTTATGCTGTTCACAAATACACATGCAAACAGGACCTTTTTCTAAAAATTTGATGTATTAAATTCACATAATTTTCTCTACCCGTATCTTTTTTGGTGGGCATACAAATTATTCTTACGAAAGTTAATTTTTTAATCGAAATAAACCCTTACAGAAACAGCTACATTACATATTTCGTTATAAATACAAAGAGAACAACAATAGTCAAATGTTTAACAACTGGACGCTATATGCTGGCCTTAAAATTCAATACTGTTTCCATGACATCGCGAGAAACAACTGAAAATCGAGGGAACTTCAAAAGGAGTAGTGTTCAACAAATCGAACCATTAATAGCAGAATATCTCGGAAATGGAGTACGCCTCAAGAAAAAGTTATTTGAAATAGTGTTTTAAAGGGATCTACATTTTTTTTTGTGTAGTACGTTTTTGTCTATCGCTTGACGTTTACCAGGTATATCTACAAGAGTATACAAAATTACTTCCAAATGAAGAGGGTTTCGAAGACTGTTCCCAGAGAATTCAATATATACATGTTGTATGTGACATTTTAATCAAAATGTTTACAGCTATTTTTTATAAAATGAAAAGTTTCGAATGCAAAGGATAGTTTGGAGTAGGGGGCTATTCTTGAAAATCTTCGTGTCGCATCTTTGAAAGGTTTTTGAGTTACGCTGGTCACACATACGGACCATTTTCTGGATTAAGGGACCTCAAAACATGTATTTCCGGCCAAATCTGGTACCGAGGTTTTGGGTGCAATGCAATACCTTCCCTACCTATTGTGTGAGCGAGTGTGTTTAAATGTGTAGAGAAAGTAAAAATTAGTGCATAAAAACTGTAGATTCCCTTAAAAAGTAATATTGTCACAGAAAAATGTCTGTAGCATTAACTGATACCGAGATATTCATTGTTATTGGATGAAAGTTTCAAATATTTACTTTTCTCAAGCGTTAAGTCGTGTTGTCACACAAAGAGCACGGAATTTCAAAGCCAGCATAGAGTGACCCGCTTTTTAAAAATCTGACTATAACTTTAGCCTACTGTATTTTTACACCTACAGTGAAATTTGGAAGTTTATCTGAATTAGCAAGAAGTGGAAGAGAAATAAGCTTTCATAGTAACAGTTTTTCGAGGAACGAATAGAGAAAATCATGTGAGTGCAACACTTGAATTTATGGTTGGGGGTTCATGATCTCAAAACGTGTATTTCCGGTTAAATATAGACACTGAGATTTTGGGTGGAATACAATACTTCCTCTACCTGTCATAATCAAACGGTAGAGAAAGTAATGGCAGTTAAATCACTATGAAGCGCGCTAAATCTTGGACAAGGTCGGGTGTATGTTACAGATCGGATTTTTACAGATAACAGCCTCGACCTATATACGGTTATGGATGTGAAATGTGTAACGGAAATGCCTGAGAATACTTGCATGACGCCAGTAAGTATGGTTTTGTTCTTGGAAACACAAGCTACTACAATAAAAAACAGCGATGTGGTCACTCTAACCCGTCCTTCATTATGTAAAATAGGAAACAGGGGTCAAGCTGTTCGCATAAAAGCCATGCACCCATCTTCCGAGAACCCCATTGTCATTTATCAAGGTAATACTTAATGTCAGCCATTACAGTAAATGCTCCAGAACAAAAGAAATACCAACGGAGACAAAAGCGCAGTCAGTCTTTTCTCTTTTATTGTACGGTTACGTGCAAAAAACTCAGGCAGTTGCTCCGTGATGATTTTCCGTTTCACTGTTTCCAATAAATCGGACCTCACGCTTAACCTCCTCCTCACTCCCTCTGTCAGAATAATAGGGCACTAAACAGACGCATCTAAACTTAACCATGAATCAGCGCAGCACCGCTGCAAGAACACAATAGTGTTGAAATCGGTACTGAGTAAAGGGCAGCTAAGATAAATGCATTACACTGTCCTGCATACACTGTGGTCCATTCCCCTAGATAGCCATAGGATTTTTATTTCCACCTTCAGGTCACCAACTTTTGACTCCACTCAGCCGGTATCAGTTCTATGTGACTGGACTGAAAAACAATAGGGGGATATACAAACTAACCAATGAACGAATTACATAATTTATGTGGAAGGAAGGGTACTTCAAATAACACCCCTATGAAAGATTTTCGCTACGATTGGTAAACAAGGAAATACTAAACCAATTATAAATAATTCGGCCTTCTAGAAGAAGGGGTGAAGAATTATTTGTATGTGAGGCTAAACTGAATGACATTTACCTACATAGGAATAGAGGAGGTGACGCTGACAGAGGGTGGTGCTACTCTATTAGTGGGGACATTGGCAACTAGCTTGTAATGTTACACTTCGGCAGTTCGGCAATATTTTGGGGGAGATAAAGTACGTTGCCAATCCAATGGTTAGAATTCTGCTCGAGAAACAGTTCAAGTCGCGGGTTCAAACCCGGCGGAGGTCGATGGACTTTTTCTGGCGTAAAAATCCTTAGCATGGCTTCCTTCGGAAGGGAAGTAAAGCCGTTGGTCCAGTGTCGTAGATTTACGGCACGTAAAAGAACCTCAAGCCTGATAAAGAGGCCTCTGAGCAAAATTTCCAGTCTTTCACGCCCAATATAGAATGGGACGCTAAGCACCACAGTAGTTAAAGAGCGTAAATAAAGCTCAATTTGAGAAACGCAGCAGCTCACGCTGGAAGAGGGTGGGGCTACTCCGTTAGTGAGAAAATGGAGAATTAGCTTATAATGTTCCACTTTGGCAGTTCGGACATATTTTGTGGGAGATAAAATGCCTTACCAATCAACGGGCTAAAATACGCTCTAGGAATAGAGGAGGTCACGCTGTCAGAGGGTGTATTTGTGAGTACCAACATAAACAGTTGCGTTGCATTATGGACCATTTTATGCATGTCTGACTGCAAGGAAATTAATGCGAGATGATACTGAAAACTTTTAGAATGCCATGTTTCTAGAAAAAAAATGAAATTTGTTTATATTTGATAGCTAGTTTCTAATTTTTGCGAGTTGGTTGCCGTGTAGTTTGTTCGATTTGCTCTAATTGTTTATTAATTACCATTTAAAGATTTTGTGTTCATCCAAAAATGAATTTGACTAGAGTACAGTTCCTGGCGTCACTAACGCATTTGGCGAAGAAGCCCCTTCTAAGGCAACAATTTATAATTGATACAGCGAATTCAAAAGAGATCGACGTTTTTCTTAGCGATGAATTTTGTGAAGGACGACCAAGAACTGGTGTTACTGAAGAAAATATTGCCGCTGTTCCAGCGATGCTTGAAGAAGAGCGACGGATATCTTATGAATGTATTCTGGCGACATTGGGCATTGGTATGAGTCAAGTCCAGAACATTTTACATCAACAATTAAACGTGAGAAAACTTTGTTGCCGACGGATTCCACATAAAGAGACTCCCGATCAAAACAAGAACGCATTTATTGGTGGAGAAAAACTCTGGAATGCCTCCAAGACGCCATTTCAAATTTGGTTTGGAATATCCTTACTGGCGATGGTACTTGGATTTACTGCTATGATCCTGAAAAGAAACAACGGAACCAAAGCCTACAAAAGTCCTACGACGCCGGCCCCGTAATTCAGTCGGTAGAGCAACTGCTTGCTGTGCGAGGGGTCCAGGGTTCGATTCCCGGCAGGGAGGTGTGAATTTTTCTCTAGCCAAGATTAATTCCTATCGTCCCCACAGTCTGGAAGTATGAATGAGTGTGTGTGTGATCTAATGATTAAAAATCATAGGTGGAAGAAACCCAACGACAAGGGTTACACCAGATACTACCATTGCCAATACGTTCCAAAGAAAATACCGCTGATAAGACCAATGTAGTTAAAGGCGCGACATAAATAAAACTAAGAAAAGAAAAATTCCCGCAAATTTGCAGTGTTGGTAAGAAGAGGTTGCTAGTATTTGTTTTGTAAAACCAGCCATATTGCTACTACAGCATTAGAAGATACATGTACCGTTACCGCCGATTGTACACAAATGTCTGTTTATCGCAATTTTTACTTTCTCTACTACGTATAGTAAGTAGGGGAAGTATTGTATTCCACCCAAAAATTCGATACCGAGATTTCACCGGAAATACATGTTTTGAGACCCCCTAAATAAAAAAAAGCATTTTTGGAAACATGTCTGTGTGTGTGTGTCTGTGAACAGCATAACTCAAAAACGAACAGTCGGATAAGCACCAAACTTAGTATTTAGGTTCAGTATGTTCCAGAGATGCGACACGAAGGCTTTCAAGAAAATCCCCCCACCCCAGATTACCCTTTACATGGAACATTTTTCGAAAATTGTAATTTTCTCAAATATGGCTAACAAGTTTGATTAAAATATCATATGTTTAAGACATTTTCATGACAAATGAAATGTATATCTTCAATTTTCTGGAAATATCTCCAAAAGTATTCTTCATTGTGAACGACTTTTGCATAACTGGTAAACCATAAGAGATAGACAAAATGTTACTGCACAAAATATGTAGATCGCGTTAAAATACACAATTTATGTCATATGCTTTTTTTGTTGGGTGAACCATTTTCGAGATATTACTTGTTATTCCCTTAAATTTTTCAATACTTGTTTTCTCAAATGGGAATTCGTTATTCATTTTTTTGTCTTGGATATGCAAAGACTATTAATCTGTGGGAAAGGGAATGGTGCTGCACCTAGCAACCAGTATTAAGAGATATGTATGTGCTTAAAGGCTACTGTATTTCTATATTGCCCTTGTAAATATATATTCCCCTTACATCTACAAGAAAATTAGCAATAAGATAGAGTCTGCAAATGTTTATCTCGATTAACATGAAGTAGATGGAGAATAAGCGTTTGTAAAAATAGTTTGTAAAAGAGTAGAGAAAGTCATGTGACTGTAACACATCAAATTTTTATAAAAAAGATTCGTGAAAAACGCTCTTAAAGAAAACTAATGGCATGATAACACATCGTCGCATACAGCAAAACTAGTAGCCGAGTATCTGGATGCCTCCACCATACAGCCCTGACCTAGCACCTTGTGATTTCTTTTTGTCTCCAAAATTTAAAGATAAATCGCGTGGAATCACTTTTTCATCAGATGAAGCAGTGGTACATTATAAAAACCTGGTTTCTGAAGTGCCTCAGAAAGAGTGGCATCATTGCTTTAAGGGCTGGTTTCATCGAATGTAAAAATGTATTGGTGTTAAAGGGGAATATGTTTGAAAAAGAATAAAATCATTGTTTGGTTTTCTAGTGTCGTCCGTCTTCTACTTTCTGCAATATATACCTAGTATGTACATAAAGAATGTGTTGCATTCCACCCCAAATATCGTTACCGAAATTTCACGGAAATACACGTTTTGAGATTAAAGATTGGTCTTAAGGTTCCTTCACGACATCGCGAGAAACAAATGAATGTTGACAGCACTTTAAGAGAATGATAAAGTATTTTACAATGCCAACCAATATTAACGGATATCTCGAAAATGGCTTACGCCACAAAAGTCATTTGAGCTAAATTGTGTGTTTCAGAGAGATCTACATTTTTAGTGTAATACGTTTTCATGTATCGCTCAGCGTTTACCAGTTACACAAGATCATATAGAATTCTTTCCAAATGAAGAGGACTTAACAGGCTATTCCCAGAAAATTCAAGATATACCTTTTGTTTTTCATATAAATATCTTTAATATGCTAATGTAATAAAAACAATTAGTACTATTTTTCAGAAAATCAAATATTTGGATGTGAAGTATAGTTTTAGGTAGAGCTATTTTTGACAAACACACATAGACCTTTTTTAAAATCCCTTTTTTGGATTCAGGAGGCCTCAAAACATTAATTTCTGTTGAAATCTTCATATTAATTTTTGGTTCCTACTTAGCATACGTAGTAGAGAAAGTAAAAATGATTTTTAGAAAAATGAGCTCACACGCTACCGTGTTTCTATCTGTGAGTTTAAGCAGCATAACTCAAAAACGAAATGTGGGATCAGTACCAAAATTGCTAATGAAGTTCAGTATCTTCTAATAGGCAAAAAATACAAATCTCTACACAATTTATTTCAAGTAACTGTTTTATTGCAATAGCCATTTCCGATATATTCGTTGTTAATGGTTTGGATTTTCAAATACTTTTAAGTGGTAAGTTGTTATTCGTTTTTTCTCGGGCCATGCAGTGAGCAAGGCGTTTTAAATCCATCCATAGCGACATACTTTTTTAAAAATATGAGTATCGCCTTATCCTACTGTATTCTTCTTATAGCTACAACGAGATGTGTAATGAAGGTTTATTTGTGTTAACAAGTAGAGAGAAGAATAAGCTTTTGTAAGAATGGGTTGCAGAAGACCGAATAGAGAAAGTCATGTGAATGAAATGTTTTTCTACCGCAGCTGTATGCAAATTAACTTGTGTTTTTTTCCTCACGTCTGTGGAGGTTGGTAATTAGCCTGGTTTGTTTTCTAATTTACTCCGTGGTAATCGCTTCTCAGTACATAAACACGCCGCAGTTCTATTTTAACGGCGGTAGTGTGCGCTGATGTAAATCATATTTCATAGAATCGCGTAGGAGAGGTTGTTAACAGGAAAAAACCGTCATCTTCATATCTCACTCCCCTCCCTCGTGGTGCATTTCCGCTTGACAGTTAAATGTCAAACAGCAAAGTAGCACACTTGTGTGGCATAGGAACAACATGCTGTTGAAGATCACCTTCTCAGATTCACATTTTAGCGTATGACATTTGTTATTTCATTACAAAACCCAGAATATATGCATATCGTAAAGCTATTATTATTAGTATTATTTATTTATTTAATTTACTACTAACCTACATAGCTGAGTGAAATATTTCGCATTTGGGAGGTCCTGTGTTCGATTCCCTGGGGTTTTCGTGTTGTTCCCTAGCCGGTAGGCGAATGCTAGAATGGTTTCCTATCTAACACGATTTCCTTTCCATTTTCCCTTCATTCCGTTTATTTCTCATGTTTCAGATGTTTCGCGATGTATGGCGGAGCCGGAAAGATGACGCGGATGTTTGTTCAAAGGAAAGAGTACCCCCGTAGAACCGTTAGGGACTTCCGCGCGTCTCTTCCTCCAATAGACCTATGTAGGTCGCGAGGTGTCCCTCTCAGTTGTATAACGTATAATTTGTCTACAGTAAGTAGAGGAACATCAATATCGCGAGTATTTAGACAGCCTGAATAAAAATCTGATACAACACACTCGCATGACTTTCTTTACCCTCCATCGCTTACTAGTGGCTATTCAAATTGATTTCACTAAAGTTTATTTTTCAGTCTACCATATTTTAATCCAAATAAACGTTTGCAGAAACAGCTACATTACACATTTCGTTACAAAGAGAACAGCGATAGTCAAATGTTTAACAACTGGACGCTATATGCTGCCTTAAAATTCCATACTGTTTCCATGACATCGCGAGAAACAACTGAATATTGACAGAACTTGAACAGAATGACCAAGAAATGAGCAATTAGAACCTTTAAGAACGGATATCTTAGAAACGCTTATGCCACAAAATAACTTACATGAAATAAATTGTACGTTTTAAAGCGATCTATGTTTTTTGTGTAGTACGTTTTCGTCTATTGCTTAACATTTACCAACTACAAGGGGCACTATTTATATTTTCAGCGTAATAATTAAAACAAAGTTTTTTTTTGATTGAAAACTGCATTATTGTTTTTCAAAATATTCTCCTTTATGATCAATACACTTTTGCATCCGTTTGAACCATTTGTCAAAGCATTTATTCCACTCTTCTTGAGACACCTCCAAAACATGTATTTTGAAGGGCATCAACGGCTTCTTCTTCCAACGAAAATCCTTGTCCACGCATTTTATTCTTGATGTTCGGGAACAAAAAGAAGTCATTCTATGCCAAATCAGGACTGTATGGCGGATGGCGCATCAATTCGATTTTTTGAGCCTTCAAATACTCTGTTGTTAGATGAGATGTGTGTGCGCTCGCATTGTCTTGATGAAGAACGATCCTACGGTTCTTGTTGGTTTTCTTTACTTCACCGAAGACTTCCGGCAAACAAATGGTTGTGTACTATTCGGCATTGACCGTTTTACATTCCTCAAAAGGCACTGTTGCCACATGGCCAGTTTTGCTGAAAAAGCAGGCGACCATTTGCTTCGAGTGCGAACAACTTTTGTTGGATTTGCTTCATCTTGAAACACCCATACAGTCGACTGCTGTTTACTTTCCGGCTCATACGCATAGATCCATGACACAAGCATCTTTTTGAGACTGCGTCAAATTATGTGGGATCCAAGGAGAGCAAACCTTTTTCACGGCTAAATAATCATGCAGTATTTTATATATGCTGGTAAAACTAATGCCTAAGGTTGCCTCAATCTCACAATATGTCGCATGACGATCTTTCATTATTAGTTTTTGCACAGCATCAATGTTTTCTGGCACAACAACTGATTTTGGACGACCTTCACGAACTTCATCATTGAGCGAACGGTGGCCACGATTAAATTCGTTATACCAGCGTTTCACAGTGGCAAAGCATGGAGCTTCGTCGCCAAATGTGGAAATTAGTTGATCGATGTACTCTTGTCTTGATAATCCACGTCGAAAGTCGTAATAAATCATAGCACGAACATTTTCACGAGTTAGTTCCATGATTTTGTTGACACACAATTTTCAAGTTAGTGCAAACAAAACAAATGACGCTCTATTGACAAAATGTTTGAAGTAGATTATGGTCAAAAATGTTTAACTTTCCATTGAAAACGTCAGTTGGCACCTACAACATTCAGGGTTGCCAAGGCTCAAAATATAAATAGTGCCCCTCGTACACGAGATTATACAAACTCCCTTCCGAATGAAGACATCATAAGCTATTCCGCTATAATTTAAGATACACATTGTCATATAGAGCATTTTAATAAACATAATTACAGCCTCTTTTTTAGAAAATAAAAAATTTCGAAAAATGTTACATGTAAAGGGTAGTTTGGGGTGGTGAGGTTTTGTTGAAAGTTTGGTATTTATCAGATCTCCCGTTTGTGAGTTACCGTGTTGAAACACACGGACAAACGCAGACATGTTTCCAAAAATGCTTAATTTTGATCAGGGGGCCTCAAAACATATATTTCTCGGTATCGAATTTTTGGGTGGAATACAATACTTCCCCTACTTACTATACGTAGTAGAGAAAGTAACAAATTCTGTGCGAGAGAGAGAGAGAACAGCTTAATTGTAAATTGAGAAGTTGGTTATCTACCAAATTTGGTATTTAAGTTCAGAATCTTCGAAGGATGCGACAGGAGGATTTTCAAGATGATGGCCCGACTTCAAACTACCCTTTATATGCAGAAGTTTTTTTTCTCAATATTTTTGATTTTCTCAAAAATAGCTCTTAAGCGTTTGCTATTTGCGTAAGATATTTCTATAAATAAATATCTTTAGTTTTCTGCAAATAGCCTGTGTGATCGTCTTTATTCTGAAAGATTTGTATATAATTGATTAACCGTAAGAGATAGACCAAATTTCAATACACAAAAGATCGTCTTAAAGTGCTATTTCTTATTTTTGTTTCCCTTAATCATTTTCAAGCTGTTATTGGTTTGAATTTTCAAACACTTGCTTCAAGTGGAAGGTATGGGCTATTCAACGCAGGGGGACACCTCGCACAGTGACCTGCACAGCTACCATCCCTTATGAAAAAGGCATGAGTTGAAAGCACAGGAGGCTACAGGCCACAGAGACGCGCCGGAATCCCTAATATTTCCAAGCTCGCAGGTCTCTGGTGTCCAAAGGGAGTACTTTTTTCATTGAGCATGCATTCGAACCATTTGACCGGCACCGCCATACACCACTAAACCTGAAAGTTGAGAAGGAGAGGCAAATGATGGAAAGGACATCGTGATAGACAAGTAACCACCCCAGCATTCGCCTGCCGATCGAGAAACCACGAAAACCCCATGGTTCAAGGTGGATGGTCGCCGAGGATCGAACCCCGACCTACCGAATGCAAGTCGCATACGTTAGCGCTCGGTGCTTCATGTGGAAAGTCGCTATTCGTTTTTTTCTCGTGGTCATGCAAAGAGCATGGAATTTCAAGGCCATCACTAAAACAATTGATGTGTTACACTCACATGTCTTTCTCTACTCTTGTACAAACTATTTTTGCAAACTCTTATTCTTCATATGCTTCATGTTAACCTTATTGCTAATTTTCTTGTATGTGCAAGGGGGATTGCTAGGCTTTAAGCGATAGTCAAATGTTTTAAGAGCTGGTTGCTATGTGGAGCATTCCATTCTCTTTGTATGTCCAGGACATAAAAAAAGTGAATAACGAATTCCCATTTGAGAAAAGGCATTGGAAAATTTAAGGGAATAACAAGCAATATCTCGAAAATGGTTCACTCAACAACAACAAAAAATGTATATGACATAAGTTGTGTATTTTAATGCGATCTACATTTTTTGTGTAGTAAAATTTTGTCTATCTCATGGTTTACCAGTTATGCTAAAGTCGTTCACAATGAAGAATACTTTTGGAGACATTCCCAGAAAATTCGAGATATACATTTCATTTGTCATGAAAGTATCTTAAATATATGATATTTTAATCACAATCGTTAGAGCCATTTTTGAGAAAATTAAAATTTTCGAAAAATGTTCCATGTAAAGGGTAATCTAGGGCGGGGGATTTTCTTGAAAACCTTCGTGTCGCATCTCTGGAAGATACTGAACCTAAATACCAAGTATGGTGTTTTTTCCGACTGTTCGTTTCTGAGTTATGCTGTTCACAGACACACGGACATGTTTCCAAAAATGCTATACTACTATACATGGTAGAGAAAGTAGAATCTGACTATCGCTTTAGCCTACTGTATTTTTTGTTTATACGTACAACGAAATGTCTAATGAAAGCTTATTCCGGTTAACAAGAAGTGGGTAAATCAATGAACAGGCTTTTGCGAGAATAATTCGTAGAGGAGTGAGTAGAGAAAGTCATGTGAATTTAAAGCGTTAGCTAATAATGACGTTAAAAGAAAGGAATACAGCTCTGAAGTGATTTGAAGGAACCCTTAACCCAACATTTATTTTGATTACGTAATTATTTCCGTTGTTAGCTCGGAACTACCTAAATCTTTGATAAGCCTTATGGCACGCAATCAGAGTTTCCTTAATTAGAAACACATATCTCTTGATGAACTGTGGCATATCTAAATAGACACCTGAACAAATGGAGGTAATGAATTGAAGTCACCGCCGCCACGTGGAGCTGACTGGAATATTAATTCTTATGAATACTCAACCAGCAAGAAACCTCCAGCTGTAGGCAGTTACTTGCTTTTTGCGAGCGGGAGCCAGTGGCGGCCAGTGTACTCATCCCTATTTGGGATGTGGAACAATACATCAAAACAGCCACCAATTTGGGGATATGACAAACAGTTATTTTTGGGTAACGGTCGCAGTTACAGTGCGCTAGTGGTGGGTGCCGGGCCACCAGGGAATTGAGGGCAATAAAAGAGCTCATCAGTTAGCCAAGAAGGGAGTCAAAACCCCTACTGTGGACCTGAACCTTTCTGCGGTGTAAGCAAATCATACACAAAAACCACAGTTATAAAATGGACCAGAGATGAACATGAAGATGGGAAAGTGTCTCTGGTCAAACACTATGCAAATATATGTTAAAGAACTCAAATACGCCTTCACTGGATTGTTTCTGCATTTAAATAGAAGTAGAATCAGTTAGATTATTAACTGGACATATCACCAGGGGGACTGTGCCCCCATGAAACCCTGGGAGGAAGGCGTCTCAGTGTTTCTCCCTCCCTGAGAGCTTTATCAGTGAGCTGGCACCTGAAAATTAAATCCGGCCCCCCCATACACCACTTACGTGCGTCAACCCCAAAAAGGGGTGGTAACGACAGCAACGGTAGATTTTTGGGCGCAAATCCTTAGCATGACTTCCTTTGGAAGAGAAGTAAAGCCTCTGGTCCCGTGTCGTAGATATACGGCACGTAAAAGAACCTCAAGTCTGATAAAGAGGCCTCTGAGCAAAATTACTTGTAATTCACACCCAATATAGAATGGGACGCTAAGGACCAGAACAATTAAAGAGCGTCCATAAATAAACTGAATTTATTTCTAATTTGACAGCAACCTAGCATGCTGTCTACCGACTCTCTAGGGCGGTACCGGCGGACTTTGAGGCATCTCACGACCCCGCCTGGACGGAAAACAGCATTCTCCCATGGGTATCGGGAAGCACTGCCCCGCCGAATTCAACCCAGTCCAAACGACACCCTCGCGGTTGCGGCTCGAACGTTTGGCCCAACGCATTTCTAGTAATGTCATAAGTACTAAAGTGCTCAGGGTCGAAACCTTATGTAGATTAACTGGACACGGAAAATTTACTAAAAGCACGTATAAACTGTGGGTATCCAGACTTTGTTGGCAACGAGAAGAAACCGCCAGTCATTTACTGCTAGATTACGAGGTCTTAGAGAGAGGAATACATAGACTCTTTGGGTCCTGATCGTTGCATAGATTTAAAGATCCTATCTCAGGAAAGGGAGTCCTGGAGCAAATGAGCTCTGACGAACTAGAATTCCTATGAAAGGTGAGGCAGTATTTTTAACGCTTAAATAATTTCAGGTTAATTATATAATAACAGCCCGCCTTAAAGCAATATGTGTATGTAACAGTCATTGTATATGTTTATATGTACATGTTTAATAATGTTATGTGAATGTATTACGTAATTTAATAATGTAGGAGCTGTGAGAATAACTGGTTAAAAGTTGCTAACAATGAGGTAACCTTGAGGCAATAATGAGTAAGAATGTTTAATAATGCTACTAGTCATTATTGGAGCAACAATAATGTAAATTTTGTGACAGTTTATAAAATAGCCAATCAACAACCAGAAAAAAGCTTAAGTTAAATAAAAGTATTCTATTGGGTTAGGAATAGCCAATCAGAGACTTGAAATACAGGAATTTACAAATTTAGGCGGTAGAAATCAAGTCAGTTGCTTGCAGACAGTGTTTCTAACCTGACGCGAGATGCCTCCTCGAGAAATTTAATACATATTTTGTGTGAGACAAAAATAGTTTACGTGTTAAAAAGTGCAAGTAATTCATTAAAATATCTCGCAGCTCTCTCTATATCAGTGAAGTGTTATTGAAATCGTGTTAAGCATTAATAAAAGGAGCAAAGTAAAATTATAATCTGTATAAGCCTACATTCTTTAGTCGCACCACAACCCTACAAAGAGAAAAAACATGTCTCTAAAAAAAATATAAATACTGACGCAGCCGAGGCAAACATAAATATTTAATATTTAAAGAAACAGTCAAATTACAAAGTTAATATTTTTAAACATTTGGGGCAAAGGCCACCTGAAACTTTTTACCATACGTGCGGTTGCAACTACTTCAAGTTCGGCTCCCGAACAGTCGAAATATAACCTTTTTCAAACTGGCACCCAAAGCGTGGGGCAGATAACAATACAACAAGAATAACTTCTTCAAAGGGACGCACAAAAGATTTTTAGGTCGAAGTGCGAGAGCCACTGAGGTGTCATAGACACACAAAACTAGCACCACCACCACCACCACTACAGTGCGTTAACGGTTGCCAGTGTCGTTTAAGTTATATCGTGTGTCGATAAGTTGTTATATGTTTTCATAGTTTTTCGTAGTTAACTGAACCAGAACGTGACATTTTTCCCTACCTTTGTAATGTTAGCATAGATATATTAGTTGAACTGAAGGGTAAACCTCGTGCAGTACGACCTACTGCTATATGTTGTGCCTACCAGCCCCCCCCCAGGAGGAAGAACTAAAGAAACCACACAGGAGACTGTAGGCCGCAGGCAGACAATGCACAGAGACGCGCGGAAGTCCCTAACGTTTCCAAATTCGCAGACCCTCCCATTGCCGGAGCCGCCGAAGGAGGGCGGTGAACGACCCACTAGTCAAGCAGCTCTCGTGTCCACGGTGAATATTCTTTGAGATGTGCATGCATCCGCGCCATCTGTCTGACACTACCATATGCCACGAAAACTAGAAGCATGCCAGAAAGATGAGACATAAATCGTGACAAAGAAGAAACCACCCCAGTATTCGCCGGTCGACCCCCCCCCCCCCGTGAAGCCACGGAAAAGAAAAATTGGGTAGAGTGGACGGTCGCCGGGGCTCCAACCCATTACCTAACGAAGCGAGCCACAGACTTTGCCGCCTGAGCCATCCCGCTCGGTTAACATAGGCATGCTTTCCTTAGAAACCATTCATTCACTATAGTATAACAACTTATTGAAATCCCTCGGTCTACGGACTGGGTGAGTATTCAGGAGGGATAAACCTCCCCCGATCTACTTGTCTTTTGCCTTTAGCTACTGAATTATCCAATGAGGTGTCTTAAAGAGGAAGTGGGCTTATACACGGGAAACAAGTGTCATGTCACTGTTGTGAACACAGCAATTTTATAGTGCACAAAAATTTAATTGTTTACATCGTGGTAGCCCCAAAACTAAAATCCTTATTCCATTTCTGTAAGAGGTATGTTAAAGAGCAAAGTTTGAAGGTGATGGTGTGTGATTGCTCTCTGTAAAAAGTTAAAGCCGCTAGTTTTCGTTGTAAAACTTCAATTGAAATAATTTATATTATGAAAAACAATCGGCGAGGAACTTTTTATCTTGAAGAGATGTATGGGGCAGTGAAGACTATGAAATATCCTAAAAGTGTGAACTATTGGAATATATTCCATGATAATACCTCATGTATGTGAAACGCTATCGCTAGTTATATGCAAACATTTGTTTTCACACCCGCTGCACGTGATCTGTCGCAGCAATCCACAAACACAACATATTTGTTGCAATGTTCTTGTGTGTTTAGTCCTGCCTTTACAGTTGGATAGTTACAACAGTGGTGTGATAAACGATTTTGTGAGAATAAAATAAAACACGGGCTAGGCGAAATTATGGCTTGCGTTGCTTAAGCAGCGACCACGAGGCATAGTCGCCCAAGACAGTTACAGAGAGGGGATGCATGACGAGGTGTTTGCCCTCCCAAGGGTTTTTTCTAAGTTGGAGAACTATAGTATATATTTGTGCTGTAAGTTGTAATAGAATCAGATAGTTCAATGAATGTTTTTTGGAAAAATATATTAAAATATAATTCGCCTCTAAAATACTATTATTTTCAAACCTTCACAGCCTAAAACTCAATTATTTGAAACCAAATCCTAGATATTGAAGTACACTTCATTCAAAATACAGTGCTTTTGTTTCACACAGCGGCCACATTACAATGATAATAAACACATACCATATTATAAGAGATGTTGTCCTAGTTTCACAGGCTGTTGCCAGAAAATTGAAAATATACATTTGATTCGTCATGTTATATATATGATATTATAATCCAAATCGTTAAGACATTCTTGAGAAAATAAAAAATAACAAAACATTTTCCATTTAAAGGTTAGTTTGGGAGGGGGGAAAATATTCTTGTCGCATTCTTGAAAGACGTTGTACTCAAATACCACTTTTGGTACGAAGGGCACTATTTATAGTTTGAGCCTTGGCAACCCTGAATGTTGTAGGTGCCATGCGACGTTTCCAATGGAAAGTTTGACATTTTTGACCATAATCTACTTCAAACATTTTGTCAATAGAGCGTCATTTGTTTTGTTTACACTAACTTGAAAATTGTGTGTCAACAAAAACATGGAATTAACTTGTGAAAATGTTCGTGCAATGATTTATTACGACTTTCGACGTGGATTATCAAGACAAGAGTGCATCGATAAACTAACTTCCACATTTGGCGACGAAGCTCCATCCTTTGCCACTGTGAAACGCTGGTACAACGAATTTAATCGTGGCCGCCGTTCGGAAGGTCGTCCAAAATCAGTTGTTGTGCCAGAAATCATTGATGCTGTGCAAAAACTAATAATGTAAGATCGTCATGCGACATATTGTGAGATTGAGGCAACCCTAGGCATTAGTTCCACCAGCATATATAAAATATTGCATGATTATTTAGCCGTGGAAAAGGTTTGCTCTGGTTGGATCCCACATAATTTGACGCATTCTCAAAAAAGATGCTCGTGTCGATTGGTGTACAAAAATGCTCAAGAAATACAGTGGCGGTGCCTTAAAAGACGTATATAAGATTGTAACAAGTGACGAATCATGGATCTATGCGTATGAGCCGGAACGTAAACAGTAGTCGACTGTATGAGTGTTTCAAGATGAAGCAAATCCAACAAAAGTTGTTCGCACTCGAAGCACTTCAAAGCAAATGGCCGCTTGCTTTTTCAGAAAAACTGGCAATGTGTCAACAGTGCCTTTAGAGGAACGTAAAACGGTCAATGCCGAATGGTACATAACCATTTGTTTGCTGGAAGTCCTCGGTGAAGTAAGGAAAACCAACAAGAACCTAGGATCGTTCATCAAGACAATGCGAGCGCACACACATCTCGTCTAACAACAGAGTATTTGAAGGCTCAAAACATCGAATTGATAGGTCATCCGTAATACAGTCCTGATTTGGCACCCAATGACGTCTTTTTGTTCCCGAACATTAAGAATAAATTGCGTGGACAACGATTTTTATTGGTTCAGAAGAAGCCGTTGATGCCTTCAAAAACCATGTTTTGGAGGTTTCTCAAGTAGACTGGAATAAATGCTTTGATAAATGGTTCAAACGGATGCAAAAGTGTGTTGATCATAAAGGAGAATATTTTGAAAAACAATAAAAGCAATTTTAAATCAGAAATTGCTTTGTTTTAATTATTAGGCTCAAAATATAAATACTGCCCCTCGTACTTAACCGATGTTTCGTGTGTGAGAGCTGCTGTATGCAATTACACACGCACGTCCCTTTTTCTAAAAGTGCTTATTTTTATTCAGGGGCCTCAAAACGTGTATTTCCAATTAAATCTCGATATCGAATTTTTGGGTGGAATACAATATTTCCCCTAAGTGGACATTTCAAGAACACGATCGCCCAAAATAGTAGTTAATGACATAGGTGGTAAAATGAAACCACTTTTAGCACGTATGGCATATACTAGTTTTAGACAGCGCTCGAATTTGTAAAATATCAATTATATTATATTGATTTCTGAAGCTAACAAGAGATCAAGTTTAGAACCGGTTCTTGAAACAAGAGAAATGACGGTAAAAAGCGATGTTTTGTTGATTCGCTAGCAGTGATTTTCAGTGAAATTATTTTCAACATGTTTTGTCTTACACCAAGAATGATGCATTTTTTTGGTAAGTACTTCTAGTGTTATACTTTCTGTTGCTTCTACAGTACCTGGCTTTTCAATTTCAGTTTCTTCTGAATTCATGATTTACGCCATTTAATCTATATGTAGACTAGATCGATAAAAGAATAACATTTTAGATCAAAGGAAGCTGCCTGTATAACATATAGATTAACTCTAAACAAATTGCGATACTTTTGTGATTGGTATTGCGAACAGATACTGCAAGCGCCATGAGGAATTAATCATATGAAAAGATATAGGGTAGTTAAATTATATTCGAACCCACTCGCGGCCTCTCTCTACTGCGCGAGACAGCCGGCAGTCGCCGAGGAAATCATGCCGGCACAGGCGGACTAAAATCCTTACCTTATAGATGCTGGAAATGTTGATCTTCTGCTCTCAAACAGGCAGCATATCTCGTGTAAATATTTTCGCTCACTCTCCGAAGCTCAGCAGCAGGAATTCTTGTGATTGGTTCCGCTTTGGAGCCTCGAGAATCGCTGAAAAAACTAGCGCTGCAAAAAGGTGTATCTCGATCTTCTGCTAGAAATGCTACACGTCTGTTGAAACTGAAGCCCTATCACTACACACGAGTGCAAGCGTTAAAGCCAAATGATCCCGCTAAACGTGTGAATTATTGTAACTTATTTTTCCAATCCTTAGAAAGGGGTTTCATTGATCCACAGCTTTTGTTTTTCACTGCTGAATCTTGGTTTCATCCAAGTGGACGTGTGAATACTCACAACAGTTGATACTGGGCTTCAGAAAAACCTGTGCTACTGGATGAAACGCCTCATTATGATCAGAAAATTGGAGTGTGGTGTGCGATAAGTGCTAGAAGAATAATAGGGCCTATATTCTTTGATGAAATAATAAATGCAAAGAGATATCAGAGGTTGGTTCTGAGGCCATTTTGCAATCGCTTGACAGAAGAAGAGAAATCGTATGGTTGGTTCCTGCAAGATTCTGCAACAGCACATACGCCTGCCGAATCATTACATACAATAAGAGAGGTGTTTGATGATAGAATAATTAGTGTTGCTTTGTGGCTCCCTCGTTCTCCTGAGCTAACGAGTTGTGATTTTTATTGATGGGGTTCTTTAAAAGATAAAGTGTATCGTTCCAATCCTCGCACACTACAGGTACTTAGAGAAAACATGTGCAAGAAATCACAAGAATGAGCGAGAATATTTATACGAGATATGCTGCCTGTTTGAGAGCAGAAGGTCAACATTTCCAGCATCTATTATAAGGTAAGTATTTTAGTCCGCCTCTGCCTGCGTAATTTCCCCAGCGGCTGCCGGGTGTCTTGCGCAGTAGAGAGAGATCGCGAGTGGGTCGAATATAATTTAACCACCCTATATAATGAAAAGTAAAACCTAATCAAACCAAGTCGAGTTATTAAACATGGGTAAATACAAAGGGTAATTTGCCATGTGATTGGACTTGAAACCAAAGTTGGAGATAATCACTTTTAGCTCATGTGCACTATGTTAAAAGTTCCAGTTCTAGGCCATGCTGTGTAACATACACTTAACTTTTAAAAGTCGGTTAGTACTTCTAGTATTTCTTCCCACGTTGCCAAGTCATTTACTTGGCGATTAATTGCAAAGAAGCGGGACATCGCATACCGCAAGGGGAATTCCTAACAGAAAACTTTCCAAATGACAGTCGCGTAGTTCCAGCAAATGATTTTCATTCTGAATGACTTGGTCTATGGACTGAATATCAAGAGGTGAATATGATTGTAAATTGCTTTTAATGAGTTAACGCCCACAACTCGCTACGTGTGTGGTATATTGAATTGTAAGGCAGTGGCGGCTCGTTCTAAAGGGCACAAGGTCACGTGCCTTTCCTTTAATTTTGAACCACGAATACCTTTAAATAATTTCTGTATACATTGTCAATTCCAAACAAGGTTATAGAATGTTACACGCAAATCCTGAACGTTTAATCACCTGATTTGTAGTTTATAAGAGAAGTGCATTTCTCCGACAACTTTGTGGGTGTCTGTGAACAACATAACTCAAAAACGAAATGTCGGATAAATACCGAACTTAGTATTTAAGCCAGTGCCTTACAAAGATGCAACACAAAGATTTTCAAGAAAATAACCCCACCCCAAAATAACCTTTACATGAAGTATTTTTCAAAAATTTTGATTCTGTGAAAAATGGCTGTAACGATGTTTATTAAAATATAATATATTTGAGATATTTACATGACAAATGAAATGTCTGTCTTGAATTTTCTAGGAATAGGTTGCAAAATCTCTTCATTCGGAAGGAATTTCGTATAATCTTGCACAACCGGCAAACGTCAAGCCATAGACGAAAACGCACTACATAAACAATGAAGATCTGTTTAAAACGCACAAATTGTTTCTAAATGTTTTTACTTTCTCTACTACGTATAGTAAGTAGGGGAAGTATTGTATTCCACCCAAAAATTCGATACCGAGATTTCACCGGAAATACGTGTTTTGAGACCCCCTGAATCCAAAAAAAGCATTTTTGCAAACATGCCCGTGTGTGCGTCTGTGTGTGTGTGTGTGTGTGTGTGTGTCTGTGTGTGTCTGTGAACAGCATAACTCAGAAACGACAGTCGGATAAACACCAAACTTGCTATTTAGGTTCAATATCTTTCAGAGATGCGACACTAAGGTTTTCCCCACCCAAGATAACACTTTACATGGAACATTTTTCGAAAATTTTAATTTTCTCAAAAATGGCTCTTAACGATTTTGATTAAAATAACATACGTTTAAGATATTTTTATTACAAATGAAATGTATATCTCGAATTTTCTGGGAATGTCTCCAAAATTATTCTTCATTGTGAAGGATTTTTGCATAACTGTAAACCATAAGAGATAGACAAAATTTTACTACACAAAAAATGTAGATCGCGTTAAATTACACAATTTATATCATATACATTTTTTGTTGAGTGAACCATTTTCGAGGTATTGCTTGTTATTCCCTTAAATTTTCCTATTCTTATACTTTTTCTCAAATTTGTTATTCCTTTTTTTTTGTCCTGGTAATGGAAAGAAAATGGAATACTCCACATAGCAACCAGCTCTTAAAATATTTGACTATCGTTTAAAGCCTACCAGCTCCCCTTGCATCTACAAGTCAATTAGCAATAAGATTAACACCTCGATATCTCGATTAACATGAAGCATATGGAGAATAAGCGTTTGTAAAAATAGTTTGTACAAGAGTAGAGAAAGTCATGTGAGTGTAACACGTCAGATTTTTTTCGTTCTTTTAAAGTTCTGTCAATATTCAGTTGTTTCTCGCGATTGTTGGAAACATTATGGAATTTTAGAGCCAGCATATAGCGTCCAGTTGTTAAACATTTGACTATCGCTGTTCTCTTTGTATCGTTAACGAAATGTGTAATGTAGTTATTTCTGTAAAAGGTTTATCTCGATTAAAATATAGTAGATAGAAAAAATAGACTTTCTTAAGAATAGTTCGTATAACCACCAACTAAAATCTTTACAAGCCGCCAGTGATGTCAGGTGATGTATCACTACGCCTTGCCCCCATAACACAGTTGTACATGGCATGTGGCTAGTTAACGGGAGGGGGGTGTACCGCCCTTAACAGACAGATTCCCTATCTAATAATTTGTACGTACGTAATATACAAAATGCTCTTTTGGATTTGATTTCAAAACTTAACAATATAAGCATTATGTCCTTGTGACCCTTAGTGAAGTTATTGTACTGAAGCATATAACAAGCTTTTGACCTACTTTGAACGTTTTTGTGTTCTAGATCGTCAAGAAAATACAAAAACTGTAAATGATTGCCATTTAAGATACTAAAATCGGATTTATTCTTAACCGAGAGTTTCCGAAACGCTTGGAACGTTTGCCAGCTAAAAGTAAAACACAGTGCGATCAAATACATACGTAATGGACTGCAACTCCAGGGGGTTGGGAGAAATCAGCTGTTTTAGTCAGCTTTTATGGTGATTAGAGGTGAAGTACGAGCACAGTGTAATCGTACGCAATAGGCATATTCATTTGTTTATAGGTCATTATCATACATGACTTTCGTGGTGTAATGGTTACGGCAGGCGCCTGCCGCGAGTTTGAACAGTGTTCAATAGCAGATTATAACGCTTTACTTGTAGTAGACATACTACTACCAAATAACCCTAAACTTCGACATCGGAATTTCAATGGAAATAGAAGTCCGCTAAACAAATAATAATAATAATAATAATAATAATAATAATAATAAAGATTTTTATTAAAAGGTGTGTGTTTGTGTATTTGTGAAAACATAACTGAACATCGCAACAGTTCTATAAATACCACACCTGTGATGCAGCAGCTGTGGTCCAAGGTTATCGGGAGGTCCAAAATAAACAAAGATCCTCGTCTGGCATAAACATCAGATGTGCTATCGGAGATAATCGGAATCTTCTGGAAGTTTCCTTCTCCCCGTCTACAGAATATGTAATCCAGATAGTTCTAGAATTTTCTGCGGAGGATTCCATTGGCTTTATAAGCAAGCGTTCTCGCAAGAAGTTGAGTCATTTGGGTTAGTGGGTAAGCGAGTTGGTGTTGACTTCTGTGACATGCACGGCGTTTCTGCTGTGACACCAAGTGCTGTTCTCCGAGTGAGTTGGTGGCGACTGCTGTGAAGTGTAGCGCGTTTCTGCTGTGACAACAAGTGCTGTTCTCCGAGTGAGTTGGGGTGCAGCGACTGCTGCTGCGGAGTGAGAGACTGGAGAAGTTCTGTGTTCGACTCTCCAGCGAGTGAACTGACAATCTCCAGAGATTGCTACGTCACGAGGAAACGGAACTGATAGAGGAAGATGAACTAGTTCACATCAGTGAAGTGAAAGTTGAAAACTGCACGAAGTTGGAGCTTTTAAGTTAAGTATCCTCCAAGAATCCGAAACGAAGATTTTCAAGAAAATCCCCCACCTCAAACTACCCTTTGGATGTTTCTGATTTTCTCAAAAAGTGCTCTAAATATTATGATTGAAATACCATATATTTAGGATATTTACGTGACAAATGAAACGTATATCTTGAATTTTGAAGTAGTTTGTATTGAAGGAGTTGTATCGTATTTCGACTGTTGGGGAGCCGAACTTGTAGTAGTTGCAACAGCACGTATAGTAAACAGTTTCCGGTAGCCTTTGCCCCAAGTTTACTTTCAGGTGGCCTTTGCCCCAAGTTTAAAAAAAATTAACCTTGTAGTTTGATTGTTTCTTTTAAATATTTAATATTTATGTTATCCTCGGCTGCGTCAGTATTATTGTTAGAGACATGGAAGTCTTGGCAGGGCGTGATGCGACAGGAATGTAGGCTTACACAGATTTTAAGTTTTAATCCACTCCTTTTTATTAATCCTTGACACAAATTAAATAGCACTTCACTGATATAGAGAGTTGTGAGATTCTTTCATTAAATACTTGCACTTTTTAACAAGTATGTTATTTTCGTCTCACATGAATACGTAATTAATTTCTCAAGGACACATCTAGCGTCTGGTTATGAGCACTGTTTGGAGGCAACTGAATTGATTTCAACCGTCTAAACTTGTAAATTTCTGTATTTCAAGTCTCTTGATTGGCTAATCCTAGTCCAATAGAATACCTGCACTTAATTAAAGCTTTTTCCGTTTGTTGATTGGCTATTTTTATAAACTGTCACTAAAATTACATTAATGCTTCCAAGAATCACAAGTAACATTTAAACTCTCAAACTCATTGTTACCTCATTGTTAGCAACTTTTAACCTATTTCTCACAGCTCCTACATTATTAAATTACGTAATACATTCGCATAACTTTATTGAACATGTATACAATAATATAAGCATATGCAATGACTGTTACATACATTTTACAAATTATTACATACACATATTGCTTCAAGGCGGGCTGTTATTGAAATTGTATATTATATAATTTGACTGAAATCATTTGTGTTAAAAATACTGCTTCAATTTTCTGGGAACAGCCTGTGAAATGTTCTTCATTTTGAATGACTCTTATATAACTGGTAAACCATAGGAGACAGACAAAATCTTATTAGAAAAACATCATGTCCAGCATACATATGACGAACTTCTTTTTAAACATCTGACTGTCGTACTAGCTTTCTGTATGTTTCTATGTAGCTACAACAAAATGTTTGTTAAACTTTCATACGAACGTCTTATTTACCATTATAGTCTAGTTGCGCACGACTGGTTTGGTCCAACACACTGTAATTTCAAAACTTTGGAGTTTTTACAAAAAGATCTTACCTTATTCTTTGTGTGTAGTGAGGCAGTATTTTTAACACTTAAATGATTTCAGTCAAATTATATAATATAAAATATAATAACCGCCCGCCTTAATGCAATATGTGTATAAAACAATATATAAAAAGTGTATACTACAGTCATTATATATTTTATATTGTTGTATACATGTGTAATAATGTTATGTGAATGTATTACGTAATTTAATAATGTAGGAGCTGTGAGAAATAGGTCAAAAGTTGCTAACAATGAGGTAACAATGAGGTAACGTTGAGGCAGTAAGTAATGTGAAAGTTTAATAATGCTACCTGTGATTCTTGGAAGCAGTAATGTACTTTTTGTGACAGTTTATAAAATAGTCAATCAACAACCAGAAAAAGCTTTACTTAAATAAGGTATTCTATTGGACTACGATTAGCCAATCAGAAACTGAAATATAGCAAAATTTACAAATTCAGAAGTCAGCTTGTAGACAGTATTCCTAACCGGACGAGGGATGCGTCCTCGAGACATTTAATACGTATTCGTGTGAGAAAAAAAATAGTTTACGTTTTAAAAAATTGCAAATAATTAAAAAAAGAATCTCACAGCTCTCTATATTAGTGAAGTGTTATTTAAATCGTATCAATTATTAATAAAAGGAGTGAAGTAAAATTATAATCTGTGTAAGCCTACATTCTTCGTCGCACCACTCCCTGCTAGACATTCATGTCTCTAAAAAATTAAATACTGACTCAGCCGAGGCAAACATAAATATATACTATTTAAAGAAACAGTAAAAATTGCAAAGTTAATATACTTTTTAAATATTTGGGACAAAGGCCTACGGAATGTACATTTGGGGCGAAGGCTACCGGAAACTTTTTACCATACGTGCGGTTGCAACTACTTCAAGTTCGGCTCCCCAACATAGAATACGTCTCCCTTCACAGTAATTCAATGTTGATCGGATGGCAGCATTGTAGAATCCGCGCTGTGTTTATTAAGTCTTTGCAGGTAACGTGAAAGTAACACATATTAAAGCAAAGGAAATGAAATGAATTTATTAGAATATTAAAATTAAAATGAACAAAATTTATTTTATTTTAAATGCCCATATTTTATTGTTTATCTGTGGAATGGATCAGTGGACTGCTGCTTTGAAGGTGCTAAAAGGTATGTGAGAGCTGCACGCGCCGCCGAGTAAGTACATAATGAATCGCTGAGCTATCACATATAATCCGTGTATTATAGTGTGGTCGACTAAACACATTTATTATAATTATTAAGAAGTGTAAAACTTTTAGAGATAATTTGTAGAATAGATATTTGTGACGCAGCTATAGGCAACTATTACCAGTAGAAGAGACCCACCGACGGACTGAAGAGATAAACTGACGGGATAGAGCTCTCACCCAGCATAAATGCCAGAGACATTAGGGTATGGTTCTGAAATGTTTTCTCACCACCTTGGAACATTCTAGAACATCTCGAAAACTGAGTGAGTGCATTTCTGTTGCGACAAAGTGCTGCTAATCCAGTGCGTGAGGTTGCGACGTACAGTGAGTGCTGCTACTGCGAGAGATTAGAGAGGTCTTGTGTTCGACTACTACGAGTGAAGCGGAGGGAAGAAGACCCTGCTTCACGATTGTTTCTTTACACCGCTACGCGCGAAGAAAAGTGAAAACTGGAGGAAGACACAGTATGAAAGTAAATTATACTGGGTAGAGAAAGTCGTATGATATATTTTCTAATACTTTGAATTTAGGAAATACATGCAACAACAACGTGAACATTTTTGATGAATTCAGATTGTTGGAGGTTCAGCTTATGACGTCTTGTGTTGCGAGCAACAGCTTGTGCACGAGCCACCACTGCATTCCTTGTGTAGGTATACGAGGACGGTTAATTTCCTGACAACAGATGGATCTTCCTTCCTTAGCAACGCTCACATCCATCCAGAGGAATGACACGGGCAGATAACATCGCGCACCTGCACGGCAATACAACCTTCCTCTCGAGTGCAAACCGCTCGGGCTTTAAATGGCCTATGCCAATTTCTCAACCTCAAGCTTACATAGATAAACGACCTATTAGCGTGGCCTTGTCTGTATGCAAGACGTAACTAAAAATCTGATAGGTTACATTCACATGACTTTCTCCACACTCTATACAAAGGGAACAGCGACAGTCAAATGTTTAACAACTGGACGCTATATGCTGGCCTTAAAATTCCATACTGTTTCCATGACATCGCGAGAAACAACTGAAATTCGATACGACTTTAAAATATTTGCAAATTTATTTGAAATAAACTGTGTGTTTTAAACAGATCTACATTTTTGTGTAGTACGTTTTCGTCTGTCACTTAACGTTTACCAGTTATACAAGAGTATACAAAATTCCTACCGAATGAAGAGGACGTAAGAAGTTATTCCCAGAAAATTGAACATATACATTTTATTTATCATGCAGATATCTTTTATATATGGCATTTTAATCAAAATTGATAGAAAACAATTTTAGAGAAAATAAAAGAAATAGACAATTTGCCTATAAAAGGTGTTTGGGATGGGGGATTTTCTTGACAACCTTTGTGTCGCATCTTTGGAAAACGTTTGTTATTCATCCGAATTTTCGTTTTTAGGTTGACAGAAGTTATACACCTATTTTGTGTATGTGTTATGGTTTACCAAATATACAAAATAAAATGAAATTTGTTCCAAATGAAGACGACTTCAGGGGGTGTTTGCAGAAAATTCAACATATACATTTTATTTTCTATAAAATTATTTTAAACAGTTGGGGTGGGGGATTTTTTGAAAACATACTGTTGCATCTTTGGATGATACTGAACTTAAATCCAAATTTTGGTCTTTATCCAACATTTCATTTTTGAGTTGTGCTGATCAGGTCCACACATAGATCTTCTCTTCTTTTGCGTATTTCTAGTGAAATCTCTATATCGAAGTAAAATACAGTATTTCCTGTAAATTGAAAGTTTTATATTGCAGTTCTGAACCTGAAATTCCAAAACGCTTTTAGTGTAATAAAATTACGTTTTGAGGTTTTCTGAGCATTATAATGTAAAATGTTTGAAAAATAATCTAGAAAAATTAAAGGTGATATAAACTGAGGTGTATTTAATTTATTAAAACTAAAATACACAAAATTATAAATTAATTTACACTTGGGTGTAACTGCAAGTAAAATCAGAGTAGGAATAACAATGAGATAATTTAGAAAACTAATTAATAGTATATATTTGTTACGTGTTCTTGTTTGAAGAATCTGAAAATAAAATTAAGAATATTTAAATAAATCTTTATCATTAACTCTTTTGAAATCTCAGATAATACACAATTCATTGCTTGAAGAGGACTTAAAACAGCCTATGGCAGGACACCAGTACGTACTTAGTAACGCCAAAGTTAGAAAACTGACCCTAATACCTGGTTTGACACATGAATTCATAACCCTAATGATACCTGTTCCCTTGACAATAGCCAGCCCTCCACTCAAAAGCAACCCTTTCCAGACAAAGCTTTAAATAGGAAAGTGATTCTTTTCAAAGAATGTACAATGTTTATCGGAGGGGACTCGGCACTAATCAAGTAATAGAGGATATTGTACCTGTGTCCCTCGAGGGGGCGCCGGGCGGCCGTAATCAGGAGTGACGGCACAGCAATGACAGGACCCCTACATGTTCCAGATGAAGGCAGACCGGAGACTCCGGCCCACACAGAGGGTTCAAAGCCGCTCCAGGGAGCGTTTCGTATGCCCCGGCAACCAGTCGAAGGCCAAGGAACGAACAAAGTTCCACAGAGAGCATCCTTTTCCCTCAGACCTAGCTGTGAAGAATGAATAAAATAAGTAATAGAACGATTTGGAGGGACTGGAAATTCGAGAGATAAGAGAAACGACTCCAGCCTCAGCCTGACGACCCGGGGAAAACCACCCCAAAAAACCCATGGGTCGGAGTAGCTGGTCTCCGGGGATCGAACCCGGGACTTCCTGAATCAGAGTCGTACACGTTACCGCGGCGCCACCTTGCCAGTGTGATATTTTTCTGATGTTTGAAAAGCCATCCTTATGTAAAACGTGATCAGAACTCTAGCTGATGATAAACACACTTTCTCACTTACGTGTTCAACGTAGCACAAACTTTACTCTTGAGACACTTCACATACACACTCGGAACAGAACACAACTATCCCGTCGAATCGAATCACAACTGAACTGCGCTCGACACTGTCCAAACTCTTCGACTTCTTGACGGCACTTGATCTCTAACTTCTTAACTAACTGAATTGAACTGTTCAGGCAAGAGCATCCATATATAGGCCCCGCAACAAAGTGGAATGTTCTAGAAGGGGAAGCTACTGGAAACGGCTGAAAGGAATCTTCTGGAGCAGTAAAAACTACGGAGAAGCAGCACATAATGGGTTTGCAGTACGGCTGTTGTCCCTAAGTCCGGTCTTGGACCCCATCTAGGTGCTGGCGCCGGGATGAGCTTACCTGCGGCCAGAAAATGGCAGAATAATGACTTAAAATCGAAAAGATGCCATAAAGATATAAAATGACCAATAGCGACCTAATATTTTCTAATTTTGGACCCATGGCAAGGATGTATGTACACGTTAGCAATGCCTATGATGCAGCAATTAAAGGATGACGTGTCGTCATTATCCGAGCCCTGATTAACACAGTAACAGCCGGCTGTGTATCTCGACTGGAGTTTTTCACTTATTTACGCGAAATAAATATTGCCATGAAACGAGAGACCTTCACTTTATTTATTCATGTGACATAGCAAAGCAAATGCGGTTTATTACATCGGTATCCCTTTCCTTATGTCTCAATCTCATGACAGATGACATCACGTCTGCCATCTGGCTGCCAAGACCGTCTCAAGGCCTGGATATGTAATTCTGTTTGCGTACAAAGATTCTCGACAGGACAATTTTATTCTGCATAATGATGATGGGAAAGTATTTTATCGCGCGATAAAGACTTGTCTGTCAAGGTAGGTGGGATGGTTTAGGTAAAAAGTATGAATACCAGGTCGTTTGAGGTTCATTTGTCCATTAATTTTAGAACTACAGAGCTGAGAAAATGTAATTTTTAAAATATTCGTGTACTATATGCAGAATTTGTAATTTCAACTATGAAAAAGCACGTCTTTGGCAACAGAAATATTAAATTAGCCATTATTTTGTACTTTCCGTACTACGTATAGTAATTCCACCGAAAGATTCGATACCGAAATTTCACCGGAAATATATATTTTGGGACCCTCTTAATCAAAAAAAAAAAACTTTTAGAAAAAGCTCCGAGTGTGTGTCTGTGAACAAGATAACCCAAAAACGAAAAGTTGCATAGATACCAAACTTGATATTTAGGTTCAGTATCTTTCAAAGATGCGACACGAAGTTTTTCAAGAAAATCCCCCAGCCCCAGACTATTCTTTACATGGAACATTTTTCGAAAACTTTGAATTTGTCAAAAATGCCTCTAGCGATTTTTATTAAATATATATTTAAGATATTTTCACGATAAATAAAATGTATCTTGAATTTTCTGGGAATGCCCCCAAAAGTCCTCTTCTTTCAGGATGGCTTTTGCATAACTGGTAAACAGTAAGAGATATACAAAAGTTTTGTGGAGTGAACCGTTTCCGAGATATTCCTTGTTATATGTTCGAATTTTTCAATACTTAAACTTTTTCTCAAATAGGAATTCGTTATTCGTTTTTTTATGTCCTGGACATGCAAAGAGAATGGAATACTCCACATAGCAACCAACTCTTAAAACATTTGACTATCGCTTAAAGCCTACCAATTCCCCTTGCACCTATAAGAAAATTAGCAATAAGATTAACATCTCGATTAACATGAAGCATATGGAGAATAAGCGTTTGTAGAACAGTACAGTAAGTCATACGAGTGTAACACCACATTTTTAATCATACTGTGTACTTTTACCTTAAGTATATTACCAAAATGTACTGCAAATTTCGCTAGTTAGGCCGTCATTTCTGCGCTAAACGTTTTTGATAAGAATACTAAATTTTACATTCGGGTATTAAAGTTTGTCAAATTATTCAGTGAATTTATTCCACGCATTAGGTATTTAATTTATTAACATTTAGAGGGAATAAACCCGATGTTACATTCACGAGAATTTCTCTACCCACGCTTGTACAAACTATTTTTACAAGAGCGATTTGCTTTCTTTGTTACGAACCTATAGTAATAGAGGGAGCAAACAAAAAGCATTTTTAGAAACAGGTCTATGTGGGTTTTGTTTTATTCCCCCCCTTCTTGTTCTACTACGTCCACTGTCGTGCGTAAAAGTGGACTATTCCCTAGATCACCGTAGTGTTTTTCCCTCCGTAAGGCTTCCGTATTCAGGCAACCAACTTTTGACTCCACCCAGCCAGTGTCAGTTCTGTAGGTGACTAGCCTGAAAAGCAATAGAACAATTAACCAATGAGCGATTTATAAACTATGTGAAATGAAGGGTTGGTTCGGATACCACCTCTATGAAACAGTTTCTCTGCGATTGGCACACAAGGAAGGCCTAAACCAATACAATATAATTCGTCTTCTAGAGTAAGGTATGAAGAATAATTCACATGTGAGGTTAAACTAACGACATTTACATATATGAGAGCTTTCATCAGCTACGTGGAGACGAGGGTTAAAGTTGTTGCTGCTACTGAACGGTAGTGTAGCATGAAAATATAAGGTTTAAGTTGTAATGTTACCCTTGGGCACTTCGATCTTATTTTGGGGGAGGTAAAGTACCGTGGCAATCCAGTGGCTAGAATTGTGCTCGATAAAAAGAGGTGGTCACGCTGGTAGGGAGTGGGGCTAGGTTTTGTCTGTAGCAACATAAACAGCTCGTTCCATTATGCCCACCAGTATAAATATAGCAAGAAGAGGGAATACTATTTTCGCCCAAAACTTCCACACAGAGATTTCACGGAAAATTCTGAATTTTAGGCTCTCTGGAACTCCCCCAAAAATTGAAAAATGTGTATGTGTTTTTTCAACAGCAAAACTCAAAGGAAATGTTGGATGAATACCAAACTGGTATTTAGATTCGTCATCCAAGGATGCGACACGATTTTAGTGTATGTCCGCCCATTGCAAATTACCATTTACATGAAAAATGTTCCGATATCTTTTATTTTTTTAAAAATGGCTGCAATGATATGGTATGTGTTTCAGATATTTGTATAACAAACCAAATGTACGTGTAGAATTTTCTGGAATAGACTGTGAAGTGCTTTGTATAATTTTGTATAACTGATAAACTTTTATAAATAAGGTAAGATGTCGCAGTTCTCTGGCTAGTGTTATCTTATTTGTTGAGCGCCTCTTGTTTTATTATTTTAAATTTGGGTTCTTTGTCCTCCGGCTAGCTATTACAACTCAGTCGAGCAAGTGTCTCTAAGCAGGGCGTGTAAACGGAAAGGAGTTGTTGCTAAAAGATAACACTGATAAAATAATTTGTTTCTACACTTTTATTGCCATCACACTTAATTAATAATTCACATGTTTAATCTTCATACACGCCTGACTGAAACTGTTATGTTTCCGAATGTAACTACAGTCGTTTTAGTTGCCGCGCACCAATTACTTCGCGTACTTTACATTTTTGTAACTAACTCTGCGACGTGCACCTCGTGAGAGATTCTTCAGAACTGCGCGATACTTGCTTATGGCTCGAGAATATATACTCCTTCACCCCGAATTGCTTAAACAATATAATAGAGCAGCTATTGTTTACCAAATCGTGCCCACTTTAGCGTCTGTTTTGTCGGGCAATCACTGCTACTAACATATATACTCTAGGGAAGATATTCTCTCCATTTCTAAAAAAAAGGTACGCTACCCTGACGTCATTTGTTTGTCTCTTCTTAGTGATAAACAACTCACCCCCTTGGTTTATTGTTACCCACTTCTATTGTCAGTTTCAGTGAGGCCGTGTAAACTTATTTCCTAACAATACTTATGGCTAACAATTACACTACAATTACGTTGGCATTCACAGTGTTGTGATATAAAATATTGCCTCAAAGCTCATTAATCGTTTTCGAAGTACTTGTTCTTGGTTTGAATTTTCTAATAATTTATATCTTTGTTCCGTCGCCATTCAGTTGTTACTCTTATGGAATGCAAAGCTTGTGGAATTTAAAAGAGCAGGGTTACAATATTCTAAAGAGCTCATGCATGTTTTAAAATTGATAACAACTTATATTAATTTTACAACTCATGTTCAGTTTGTTGTTAAAACACCAGCACGGGTTGGCCTGTCAGCCATCTGGATGGGCTGTACAGTGCTCTACGAATGTTTGCTCTGTGTTATGGAGAAGAGTGAGCGAGTGCTTATGCAATGTCTTGTTTTCATGCACTACAGAATTCCCGACTGACGGTTACATTGTGCCCCGTGTTTGTAGTCTTCTCGCAAGACATCTGCACAAAGAGTGATTGGCTAGCTAAGGTCTCGGTAGATGTTATCGTATTATTAACATGGATTTATTTTATCTGTGCTGACAGTCGCAAACTCGCCTAGGAGTGCTTTTTGTTAATACAGATAAACTTACGTTACACTTTTACTCATTTTGTTGTAGCTATAAGGAGGATACAATAAGGTAGCTGTTGAGGTTTTGAAATCCCATGCTCTTCATATGACTAAGAGAAAAATCTGATGGGTTACAGTCACATGAATTTCTCTACTCTTGTACAAACTAGTTTTACAAACGCTTATTCTCCATATGCTTCATGTTAATCGAGATGTTAATCTTATTGCTAATTTTCTTGTAGGTGCAAGGGAAATATGGTAGGTTATAAGCGATAGTCAAATATTTTAAGAGCTGGTTGCTATGTGGAGTATTCCTTTATCTTTGCATGTCCAGGACAAAAAAAATGAATAACGAATTCCCATTTGAGAAAAAGTATAGGTATTGGAAAATTTAAGGGAATAACAAGCAATATCTCGAAAATGGTTCACTCAACAAAAAAAATGTATATGACATAAATTGTGTATTTTAACACGATCTACATTTTTAGTGTAGTAAAATATTGTCTATCTCTTATGGTTTACCAATTATGCAAAAGTTCGTTCACAGTGAAGAATACTTTTGGAGACATTCCCAGATAATTCGAGATATACATTTTATTTGTCATAAAACATTTTCGAAAAATGATCCTTGTAAAGGGTAATCTGAGGTGGGGGGATTTTCTTGAAAACCTTCGTGTCGCATCTCTGGAAGATACTGAATCTAAATACCAAGTTTGGTGTTTATCCGACTGTTCGTTTCTGAGTTATGCTGTTCACAGACACACGTACAGACAGACATGTTTCCAAAAATGCTTTTTTTGGATTCAGGGGGTCTCAAAACATATTTTACCGGTGAAATCTCGGTATAGAATTTTTGGGTGGAATACAATACCTCCCCTACTTACTATACGTAGTAGAGAAAGTAAAATATGATACATTCACATGATTTCTCTATCCTCTATTGTTTATCAATGAATATACACACTATTTTTCTTAACACTTATTTTCTATCTACTTCATTTTAACCGAAATAAACCTTTACAGAAACAGCTACATTACACATTTCGTTATAGATATAAAGAGAACAGCGATAGTCAAATGTTTAACAACTCGACAACAACTGGCCCTAAAATTCCATACTGTTTCCATGACATCGCGAGAAACAACTGAAAATCAATGGGACTTAAATAGAAGTATAGAACAAATCGAACTATTAATAAAATATCTCGGAAACTGCTTATGCTACAAAAAATTTATTTAAAATTAATTGTGTGATTAAACACATGTCCATTTCTTGTGTAGTGCGTTTTTGTGTATCGCTTAACGTTTACCAGTTACATAGTTTCTTCCAAATGAAGTGGTCTTCACAGGTCATTCCCAGAAAATTCAAGATATACATTTTATTTGTAATGTAAAAAAATTCAGAAAAACCTTCCATGTAAAGCTACTTTGGGATGAAGGGATTTTCTTGAAAACCTTTGTGTCGAATCTTCAGAAGATAATGAAACTAAGTATCAAGTTTGGTGTTTGTATGAGATTTCGTTTTTGAGTTACGCTGTTCAGATATATACGCACACACTTTTTTCTAAAACTGCTTTTTATTTAGGGGCCTCAAAACTTGTATTTCCGGTAAAATCTCGGTATCGAATTTTTGGATAGAGTGCAATACTGAGTAGAATCCTTTGAAAATGATTTTCTGCATTATCTCTAACCTCCAAAAATATCAGAAGTTCTTTATAAGAGAGTATAAGATCAGGGTTTTGCAAGGAAGTTTCGCCTTTATTACTGCAGCAGGTGAAACTGTTTTTTTAGGAATACCAAAAGCAGTACAGCATGTCAAGGAGTCGCTCGCAATAACAGAATATAAGTATGTAAATCGCGAGGTTTCTTGCAGCGACGTGAAATTTAATAAAGCTAAGAATGTAAAACTGTTTGTGTGCTCCATCATCGTGACACTGTTAGGCCATTAGTCACAGCTTTTGGTCCATTTAGTAGCGGGCCCGTGATATATGTCTGCTACCAGCAAATTGCTGATTCGCTGCGTCTAATTCCTAGATAGTTTGTGTGACGATTGTCATAGGGGATGTTGTGTTCAACAGTTTCAATGCCTCTACTGCCCTGCACTCAAACAGAGGTTGCCTTTAAGGTTCTCTACCTCAAAATAAACATTGTTACTTTCTCTACTACGTATAGTAAGTAGGGGAAGTATTGTATTCCACCCAAAAATTAGATACCGAGATTTCACCGGAAATACATGTTTTGAGACCCCCTGAATCCAAAATTTTTTTTGGGGGAAATATGTCCGTGTGTGTGTGTGTCTGTGAACGGAATACCTCAGAAACGAACAGTCGGATAAACACCAAACTTGGTATTTAGGTTCAGTATCTTCCAGAGATGCGACACGAAGGTCCACCACCCCAGATTACCCTTTACATTTTAATTTTAATTCTCTCAAAAATGGCTCTAACGATTTGATTAAAATATCGTATATTTAAGATACTTTTATGACAAATAAAATGTATATCTCAAATTTTCTGGGAATATCTCCAAAAGTATTCTTCATTTTGAACGACTTTTGCATAACTGGTACATCATAAGAGATAGACAAAATTTTACTACACAAAAATGTAGATCGCGTTAAAATACACAATTTATGTCCTATAGATTTTTTTGTTGAGTGAACCATTTTCAATATTGCTTGTTATTCCCTTAAATTTTCCAATACTTATACTTTTTCTCAAATTCGTTATTCAATTTTTTTGTCCTGTTAATGCAAAGAGAATGGAATACTCCACACAGCAACCAGCTCTTAAAATATTTGACTATCGCTTAAATACAACCATATTCCCCTTGCACCTACAAGAAAATTAGCAATAAGATTAACATCTCGATTAACATGAAGCATATGGAGAATAAGCGTTTGTAAAAATAGTTTGTACAAGAGTAGGCAAAGTCATGTGAGTGTAACACATCAGATTGTTTTGACATAAATTATGTGGATATTCTCAGAAAATTCATGGTATACCTATATTTTGTCATGCAAGGTTATGCAATGGAGGGGGACACTTCTAGCACTGCGACCTACATACATCTATTGTGGTTACCCCCTCAGGACCGAGCAGAATGACTCAGGTGGGAGGTCCTGGGAACAGAAGCCAAATCAACTCTCACAGTCGACATGTGCTCAACTCGCGACTGCCTTGATTGCCCGCGAGAGCGCTCGCTTGTATAGGCAATGGAATATTCCACAGAAGGTTCTCGAACATTCTAGAACTATTTCGACACACTATCTGTAAAAGGGGGCTAAGATAAATCTTACAGAACGTTGTACTTATCTCCCTATAGCGCGCCCGGTGTTTACATTGGCAAGCGGCGTTATCGTTGTTCGCTCGGCGCTCACCTTGTGCTGTATTTAGGAGTCTCAAAACATGTATTATCCAGTTAAATCTCGGTATTCACTCCAATACTTCCTCTACTTGCTACAGGCGAGTGGCAGATAGAGACTAATCAGCTATACGCTATATGTTGACTTTGAAATTCCGTACTCTTTTTGCATGAATTCAACGAGAAACAAAAGAACAGGGACGTAGCGCTTTGCGATTGGAAAATTCAAATTAATAGCAACAAATATTTCGGAAACTGATAATGCTACAATATATTATGACGTAAATTCTGAAGTAAGCTTTTCTCTTATGGTGTACCAGTTATACAGAAGTCATTCGGAATGGAGAGGGCTTTACAGGATATTCCAAGAAAACTTAAAATATCAAACATATTATATGTTTAATAAGTCCAAATAAATGGCAGTTTGCGGTGGGAGGAGTACTTGCAAAATTTCTGCTAGGGTTACGTTTATAGAATTTTTATTATAGTATTAGAAATTGTTAATTCAAGCACCAGAAATGCCCAAGAAATGGCAGATGGTATTGTTATATGAAACACTGACGGATTCCTCGGTCAGCACGGGATGAAGTAGAGTGCAACTATTTCCTCTGCTTTGTTTTATCCGAGAGTGTAACTTTTCCGGGAAGTGACGTGTGAGCCTGGATTATGCAAACAAAGCATTCTTGCATTGTGCAGTGGACGCTGCATAAAGAAATGCCAGTGGAAACATCTGACATCTGCCTTCACCATGGTTCAACTTTTTCACCGAGCGGGATCCTCAGTCGGTAAAGTCTGTGGCCCGCATTCGGGAGGTCAGGGGTTTAAATCCCGTGGGCCGACCATTCTGTCTGAGGTCTTTTCGTGGTTTTCCTCAGTCGTCAAGGTAAACACCGGATTGGATATTTAATACCGCGACCCAAAATTCCACATTAAGTCTAAAACAATAGTAAAATGAAAAATTAGTAGTAATAGCGAATGCTATGCCATCTATCTACAGACAATGTAAGCAGTTAGACTGGACGGCACCCTAATGCCATCTGCACGGCATGAAGCGGGTGGTTACAGGGATGAGACCTAGAAGGCTAACTGTCCGTCTTTCTGTGTGAGGGCGGTGGTTAGACTGGACGGCACCCTAATAGCATTTCCACGGCATGAAGCGGGTGGTTACAGGGATGAGACCTAGAAGGCTAACTGTCCGTCTTTCTGTGTGAGGGCGGCGGTTAGACTGGACGGGACCCTAATACCATCTGCACGGCATGAAGCGGGTGGTTACAGGGATGAGACCTAGAAGGCTAACTGTCCGCCTTTCTGTGTGAGGGCGGTGGTTAGACTGGACGACACCCTAACGTCATCTGCACGGCATGAAGCAGGTGGTTATAGGGATGAGACCTAGAAGGCTAACTGTCCGTCTTTCTGTGTGAGGGCGGTGGTTAGACTGGACGGCACCCTAATGTCATCTGCACGGCATGAAGCAGGTGGTTACAGGGATCAGACCTAGAAGGCTAACTGTCCGTCTTTCTGTGTGAGGGTGGCGGTTAGACTGGACGGCACCCTAATGCCATCTGCACGGCATGAAGCGGGTGGTTACAGGGATGAGACCTAGAAGGCTAACTGTCCGTCTTTCTGTGTGAGGGCGGCGGTTGGACTGGATGGCACCCTAATGTCATCTGCACGGCATGAAGCAGGTGGTTACAGGGATGAGACCTAGAAGGCTAACTGTCCGTCTTTCTGTGTGAGGGCGGCGGTTGGACTGGATGGCACCCTAATGTCATCTGCACGACATGAAGCGGGTGGTTACAGGGATGAGACCTAGAAGGCTAACTGTCCGTCTTTCTGTGTGAGGGCGGCGGTTGGACTGGATGGCACCCTAATGTCATCTGCACGACATGAAGCAGGTGGTTACAGGGATGAGACCTAGAAGGCTAACTGTCCGCCTTTCTGTGTGAGGGCGGCAGTTAGACTGGACGGTACCCTAATGCCATCTGCACGGCATGAAGCAGGTGGTTACAGGGATGAGACCTAGAAGGCTAACTGTCCATCACATATCGTTCTAACAGTTATCCACCAACAGATCCGTTGCGAATGACCAAGGAGTTAAAGCGACGTAAAATAAAATAGAGAGAAAAAATATAAACAACATGTTTACTTTTTCTACTTATCTATGACTATGTCCAGGGAACGGAGGAGATAGCTCCGTGCCTACCTCCAGAAGGTTATAAGCCCGGTCGAGACTTTGATAACTGACGGTCTGCTCAGAAGAGGCTTCCCTCTGGCGGAACTGTGGAGAACTCGACCGACCCACCTGAGGCGTCTCAGAGAAGGCCCCTATTGGTAGGGACGAGAAGAACCTTCCAACGAGCAAGAATCTGCGCCATCTATCCAACGCCGAGACCCTAACCCTATCTCAAACATGAAACGGGAAGGAAAGTCATGGTAGAAGTGAAATCACCCCAGCCTGCGCCTTGCCAACCAGGAAAACCTTGGACCCTCTCACGTTAACACGGCACCACTCGCTCACTACTACCCATGCAAACGGTCATTTGGATTGAGGTGAACTTTATTGAAAATCGTTGTGTCGCGTTCTGGAAGATGCCGAAATTAAACACAAAATTCGTTATTTAACGCACTTTTCGTTTGTTTAGTTACGCTGTTCACACACATTCCTTTTTATAAAAATGCTTGTTTTCGATTAAGAGAGTCTCAAAACGTGCATTTCCAGTGAAATCACGACATCGAATTTTTGGCAGGCATACGTACTTCCTATATTTAATACAGGTAACCGACCGACATGGCTCCGCGGTAACCTCGCCTTCGGAAGATCCTGGATTCGAATCCCGTATACCGCACACTCTGACCTTGTTTTTCGGGTCGGTAGGCGAATGCTGCGGTGGTTTATGATCCACCACCTTTCCATCTTTTCCGTTTCATTCCTTTCCTTCTTATATTTCGTAGCGTATGACGGAGCGGGACAAATGGCACGGATGCTTACGTAAAGGAAAGAGTCCTTCCCGTAGACACTGGGGAGCAGCTTGGTCGATGGGTCGTTCATTATCTATAAGCAGCTCCAGCACAGGGACCGTTAGGGACTTCCGCGCGTCTGTGTGGCATGTCTGCCTATAGCCTACTGTGGTTCCGTCACTTCATCCCTTTCTGCTGGAGGGTGATAGCCACAATAGTTCTACGTAGGTCACAGTGCGCGAGGCTGTATAAACCTAAGTAGTAGGGAAAGTAAAAAATCTGATTTGTTACACTCTCATGGCTTTCTCTATCCTATATCGTTTATTACTGGGTGTGGAAATTATTCTTAGGAACGTTTATTTTCCTATCTAGTACATTTTAATCCAAATAAACCATTACAGAAATAGCTACATTACACATTTCGTTATAGAGAACATCGATAGTCAAATGTTTAACAACTGGACGCTATATGCTGCCTTAAAATTCCATACTGTTTCCATGACATCGCGAGAAACAACTGAATGTTGACAGGACTTAAGAGAAGGATCGAAGAATGAACAATACCAACCACTAATAACGGATATCTCGGAAATGGCTGATGCCACAAAAAAAAAGTTATTTGAAATAAATCTACATTTCTTGTGTGGCACGTTTGTCTATCGCTTAACGTTTACTAGTTATGCAAGATTTTATAAAATTCACTCTGAATGAAGAGCACTACAAAGGCCTTTCCCAGAAAATTGAAGATATACATTTTATTTGCCATGTAAGTATATATAATATATGCTATTTTAATCAAAATCGTTAGAATCATGTTTGAGAAAACAAAATATTTCGAAAAAATGTTCTATGTAAAGTGTATTTTGGCGGTAGGGGTATTTTCTAGGAGGCTTTGTTGCATCTTTAGAAGGTACTGAACTTAAATACCAAGTTTGGTGTTGATTTTGAGTTATGTTGTTCATACACACAGGAACCTTTTTTCTAAAAAGTGGTTGCATTGTATTCACGAGGCGTCTAAACATGTATTCATAGGCGGAATGTTGGTATCGAATTTCGAATCCAATACCTTCCCTACTACTAGGTAGCTACGTGGTAGAAAAAGTAACAATAGCTTTTTGGGTGGTTAAGTCCGGGTGTATCAAAACATATTTCCGGTAAAATCTCAGTATCGATTTTTACTTTCTCTACTACGTATAGTAAGTAGGGGAAGTATTGTATTCCACCCAAAAATTCGATACCGAGATTTCACCGGAAATACATATTTTGAGACCCCCTGAATCCAAAAAAAAGCATTTTTGGAAACATGTCTCTGTGTGTGTGTGTGTGTGTGTGAACAGCATAACTCAGAAACGAACAGTCGGATAAACCCCAAACTTGATATTTAGGTTCAGTATCTTCCAGGGATGCAACACGAAGGTTTTCAAGTAAATCCCCCCACCCCAGATTACCCTTTACATGGAAGATTTTTCGAAAATTTTAATTTTCTCAAAAATGACCTTAAAGATTTTGATTAAAATATCATATATTTAAGATATTTTCATGACAAATGGAAATGTATATCTCGAATTTTCTGGAAAGTCTCCAAAAGTACTCTTCATTGTGAACGACTTTTGCATAACTGGTAAACCATAAGAGATAGACCAAATTTTACTACACAAAAATGTAGATCGCGTTAAAATACACAATTTATGTCGTATACATTTTTTTGTTAAGTGAACCATTTTCGAGATATTGCTTGTTATTCCCTTAAATTTTTCAATACTTATTTTCTCAAATGGGAATTCGTTATTCATTTTTTTGTCTTGGATATGCAAAGAGTATTAATCTGTGGCAAAGGGAATGGTGCTGCACCTAGCAACCAGCTGTTAAGAGATATGTATGTGCTTAAAGGCTACTGTATTTCCAAATTGCCCTTGTAAATATATATTCCCCTTACATCTACAAGAAAATTAGCAAGATAGATAAAGTCTGCAAATGTTTATCTCGATTAACATGAAGTAGATGGAGAAGAAGCGTTTGTAAAAATAGTTTGTACAAGAGTAGAGAAAGTCATGTGAATGTAACACATCAGATTTTTTTCGGATGGGATGTGGTACCTTCTCAGTTTGCTATGTAAAAAAGGGAAATTCAGTAGGTACTTTGAATATATTCTCGATGCCTGTAGTTACGTAAATAAATGCTATAATCGGTCTGCGAGACTGTTACACAATATTTTTCAATTTATTCTGTTCCTTTCCGGTTTTCTTAATGATATCCTAGCAATGCCCAAGCCTGTCTCGGTTTTATTAGATATGTTAAATTGATTATGTGTGTTTACCTAGTTGTGCTATAAGCAGTTTACAAAATGAGGATATTTTATCCGCGCGCGCGCGCGCGTGTGTGTGTATTTGCATATCCCATCAACATTTGAATTAGACTCCAGGATAGTTTATATGCAGATTTATACCGACAGAGAGGCCAGGTGAAAGCTGTCGAGCACTTGATTAAAGAATTACCATTGGAAATGGAAACGAAGTGAAAGATGGCGCCTACACTAATTCTCTTCCAGGACTTTAAAACTCTAGGAGGCCGTGACTGAGTCCCATACAGCACATTGTTACGTATTCTGAGTGCTTCTTGAGTTTACGGTAAAATTTACTTCAGTATGAGGCAGCATTTTTATTAATACAATTACAATTACAATTTGTGTAAGCCTTGTTCTTTAGCCGTACCAGCCCTACTAAGAGATACGTGTTCTGCAAATTACTACTGACGCAGACGGGGCATACGTATATAATATTTAAATAAATAACATTAAAATAGTTATTACACACAGTAAACGTGGGGCGCAGGTCACCAGAAAAGTAAACGTGGGGTGAAGGCCACTGGAAACTTTGTACCGTACGTGGGGTGAACACTCTCAGAAGCAAATTGGCATCCATTACGTGCGTGGTTTAAAACAGCTTCAAATTTAGTGCCTAAACGTGATACAACCGCAACAACAAACCCCTTTAAAAAAATTAAGTTATTGCAGTTTATTTTATATCTATTTTACAGATTACTGAAATCGAGAACAGGGCGCACCCTGAATGAAAAAGGAAGGATTTAGCCACTAAAACGAAATAATCTAAACCACCCGCAAGTTTTTTTTATCGACCAAAGTTATAATAAGGGAGAAACTGGCGTAATTTTGTGATGGAAGCTCGTAAAAGGACACCAAAAAAATCGGCAAAAGGTCGCTAAATCAACTTATGCCAACATTTGAAAACGCTGAGAAAGTAATGTAGGGGTTTGGCTTCACAGATCCTACGACTGCGCCCTGTCGTCGTTCTACACTGCTTCCCTCCTCTACTTATAAAAAACATCTATCGGCTAGCTTTGCGGCTAAGGCTCTCGACGCTGGGCTATGTTAGCAGCGAAAACAATGTTCCCATAATGCTTCCGGTGTAACTTTGGTTATAATCAACAGAGCTGTAAATGATTGTGACAAATGCTTTAAAATATGTTATCTGCAGTGTAAATTCACATCACACAATATTTGGGAACACAGGTATCCAGATGATAGTAATTGACAAAGGAGTGCAAGCGAGGAAATATCTGATGTGTTACACTCACATGCCTTTCTCTACTCTTGTACAAAATATTTTTACACGAAGGTTGTCAAGAAAATCTCCCCACCCCAGATTACCCTTTACATGGTACATTTTTCGAAAATTTTAATTTTCTCAAAAATGGCTCTAACGAGTTCGATTAAAATATCATATATTTAAGATATTTTCATGACAAATAAAATGTATATCTTAAATTTTCTGGGAATGTCTCCAAAAGTATTCTTCATTGTGAACGACTTTTGCATAACTGGAAAACCATAAGAGATAGACAAAATTTTACTACACAAAAAATGTAGATCGCGTTAAAATACACAATTTATGTCGTATACATTTTTTTGTTAAGTGAACCATTTTCGAGATATTGCTTGTTATTCCTTTAAATTTTTCAATACTTATACTTTTTCTCAAATGGGAATTCGTTATCCTTTTTTTTTGTCCTGCTAATACAAAGAGAATGGAATACTCCACATAGCAACCAGCTCTTAAAACATTTGACTATCACTTAAAGCCTACCATATTCCCCTTGCATCTACAAGAAAATTAGCAATAAGATTAACATCTCGATTAACATGAAGCATATGGAGAATAAGCGTTTGTAAAAATAGTTTGTACAAGAGTAGAGAAAGTCATGTGAGTGTAACACATCAGAATTTTTTCATCAGTGGTGAACGTAATCTTCAAGATGATCTCTGAATCATTGATTTTGATGAAGTATTGAGGGAGATATGACGTACCGACAAAAAATGCCTTAGAGAAATAATATAAACATTATAGTGAAAAGCTAACTTATTGAATTTCTTATTTAAACAACCATCTTACCATCCAAATACGAAAAGAAAATAGGTATGTTAAGAAACTGAGCTAGTAACACTTCAGAAATCATCGTTTGTTACGTGTAACTAACGCTGCGCTTCAACAATGTCTAAATAAGAATGTCGCTTCTGCCAATTGAGGCATAAAATTGTAGTACCAACTGCATATGAGGCGCGGTAAATTCAAATCGAGCAATTCAAAGCTCAGAGCTTCCATCAAGAGCCAGCAGAGACCCCTATACCTCTCCAACCCAAATTCCAATTCAATCTTGAGTCACTGATCGCCCGTTTCTAAAACGCCTTCGCTACCCACTACAGTTTATTCTTGTATCTCTTGTAAAAATTATTTTCACGAAAGCCTACTCGTCTCCCTACCTCATATTAATCGAGATAAACTTTGTTTCTATACATTTCGTTGTAGATACAGAATGTCCACGAGTTCGATACACATTTTATGCAATCTTAGCAATATAAATTGTAGGAAATAACTAGCTGACATAAGTGAGAGTGGCTTCATATGAATGTTAGCTTCTCACCGTGCATTTAATATTACCTGGCATGTTGAACCGATTAACAAGACTTCCCTTCTTGGAAGAGAAGTGAGAAGGTGTTATGGACTGTAATGTAGCATATTATCAACACAGTATGGTAAGTAATTATAAATTCAGATATTCATTTTTCCCTATTAAATAATGTAGGAGCTTTTCGTACCTTCGTTGTTCAGAGAAAAGAATATCACAAAATAGTTTCATTGGTTCTCTATAATACACGGCAACTTGGGGTACCGGTACGCGTGTTTATAGTGCTTGGATTGTATGAATAAAATTATTTTGTCTGGGGAGGAAGTTGTAAGATGATAGTTTTGTCGTAAGCAAAACGTTGGTATTATATTCTCGATGCAATGAACGAGTCACAGTGTACGTTTGCGGTCACTGGATGGGTCAACAGCGATATTAGTTCTGCCTAATCATGCAGATACTAAGGCACTCTGTTGGAAGACAGAGCAAACACACGGTCTACTTCCCCCAACACATTATGTATTTAAGCGTTTGCTGGATTTGACGCATGCGCAGAGCTGTGCCGCACCTATTCCGTGATCGACCAATAGAAACGCTCTAATATGTTTAAAACAGAGTAGAAGAAGGAAACTATGGACATATTAACAACTGAAATAGCTTTGGTCAATAGAAATAATGGTTCCTTTTCTTTCGTTTTCTCTTCTAATCTTTGGTATAGGGTACGCTTTGCGACGTTGTCGTCCTCCGTGGACTAGTGGGTCCATGCTAGCCTGTAGTTTCCAAGGTCGCGGGTTCATACCCGGCGAAGGGCGTTGGATTATTTTCGGGCGTAACAATACTTAGCAAGGTTTCCTTCGGAAGGGAAGTAAAGCCGGTGGTCCCGTGTCGTAGATTTACGGCACATAAAAGAACCTCAAACCTGATAAAGAGGCCTCTTAGCAAAATTTCCAGTCTTTCACGCCCAATATGGAATGGGACGCTAAGAACCACAGTAGTTTGTAAATGTTATTGTTTCACGTATGGAAACGCCGATTTGTAGTAGTAGTATTGTATTTCAACTGTTGGGGGGCCGAAATTGTAGTAGTTGCAACCGCACGTATAGTAAACAGTTTCCGGTAGCCTTCGCCCCAAATGTACTTTCAGGTGGCCTTTGTTCCAAGTTTTTTTTTAAAAATATTAACTTTGTAGTTTGACTGTTTCTTTAAGTATTGTATATTTATGTTTGCCTCGGCTGCGTCAGTATTATTGTTGGAGACATGAATGTCTTAGCAGGGCATGATGCGACAAGAATGTAGGCTTACACAGATTATAATTTTACTTCACTCCTTTTATTAATACTTGACTCGATTTAAATAACACTTCACTGATATATAGAGCTGTGAGATTATTTTTATTAATTAATTACACTTTTAACACGAAACTTATTTTTCGTCTCACACGAATACATATTATATTTCTTGAGGACACTTTTTGCGTCTGGTTAGTAACGCTGTCTGCAGGCAACTGAACTCTAAATTTGTAAAGTTTTCTCCTTTTCAATTTCTGATTGGCTAATCCTACTCCAATAGAATACCTTCATTTAACTAAAGCTTTTTCTGGTTGTTGATTGGCTATTTTATAAACTGTCACTAAATTTACATTATTGCTTCCAAGAATCAGAAGTAGTATTGTTAAAATCTCAAACTCATTATTGCCTCAAGGTTACCTAATTGTTAGCAAATTTTGACGTATTTCTCACAGCTCCTACATTATTAAATTACGTAATATATTCACATAACATTATTGAACATGGATACAATAATATAAACATATACCATGACTGTTACATACATTTCATAAATTATTACATACACATATTGCTTGAAGGCGGGATGTGTTACTCTAAGCACCTATGATACTTGAATCAGCCCAAATACCTACGATACTATCTCAATTGCTTGTGAAATCATATATATCTATGATACAGTCAGCCGCTGGAATATACCCTCCTGTGATACTAGCTGAATTAGCTTAAATGCTCATGATACTAGCTGAATCGCTTGTGAAATCATATACACCTATGATACGTCCTGCCCCTGGAATCTAGCATCCTGTGATACTAGCTGAGCGACTCTCCTTGGTTTCCTATACCTCTCATATAAAACACATTCTACCTTTAACACCTGTCTTATCCTATGATAGGATCTCTCCGTTTTCTCGTCTCTCGTTATAAACGCATACACAACCTCCTTAGCCTAATACCTCTCCTCCTGTTCCTGTACCTCTCATACACATAAATGCATTCTCTACTCTAACCGCCATCCTGCAAAACCCTTTCCTACCTACCAGTGGTTAAACCCTAGCAAGGATAGGTACACTATATAACACTTCTTCGGGCTGCCCTCAGCCTGCCAACCTGACGAACGAACGAACCTCTGTCCTGCCTAACACCACTCCCCGTATCCCCTACCTCTCATAAAGCGCATTCCCTCCTGCCCCTCTCTAGCCCTTGGTTTCCAATCTAGCCTATATAAACCTAACTTTAACACCTGTCTATCCTAGCATGGGATCTCTCTCCGTTTTCTCGTCTCTCCTTATAAACACATACTCAAACTCTCCTAGCCTAATACCTCTCCTTGATTTCCTATACCTCTCATATAAACCATACTCTACTCCTCAACCTCTGTCTAGTCTAACACCCCTCCTCCTGTTCCTATACTTCTCAAACATATAAACGCATACTCTACTCTCAACCTCTGTCTAGTCTAGCATCTCTCCCCGTATCCCCTACCTCCCATAAAGCGTATTCCCCTCCCGCCCCGTGTCTAGCTGAGTATCTCTCATAGGTTTCCTATCTAACCTATATAAAACACATTCTACCTTTAACACCTGTCTATCCTAGCATAGGATATCTCTCCGTTTTCTCGTCTCTCCTTATAAATGCATACTCAAACTCTCCTAGCCTAATACCTCTCCTCGGTTTGCTATTTCTCCCATATAAAGGTTTATTCTAACCTTCAAGCCCTGTCTAGTCTAACAGCTCTCCTCGTTTTCCCTATTTTTCCCTATTAACGCATACTCTACTGCTCAACCTCTGTCTAGTCTAACACCTCTCCACTATCTCTTCAATATAAACGAATTTCCCTCCTTCAACACTTGTCTAGCCTAGTATGTCGTCGTATTCCCTATGTCTCCCATATAAACCCATTTTCCTCCTTGAAGGCTCTCTCAACCTGGCATCTACCCTCGTTTTCCCTATCCTTTTCCATATATGCCCAAAAAAGTGGCCCCGAATCCTTCTATTGTATCTACTTCCATTCTTTTTCCCCTCCACTCTTGCGCAATACCCGATCCGGGCAGGCAGGTCATATACGCAATAATGCTCGTACGTCACATCTCCCCCTGGCTACCCAGATCGACGTCCCCGTCGACACAAGGAGGATTTTTTAGTGGTTCATGTGTAGACAAATTACAAAGACAGAAAAATATGACATACGTTAAAAAAATTAACAGTAACTGGGTATTTACAAAGGTAATATGGAGCAGAAATGTCTCTCAGAGAAGAAGTTAAAAAAAATATTGTGAACATGTGACAATAATGCAAACATTATGGAGTCTCGAGTGCCACCGACGATTTAGTTTGACAGATTGCCTAAGTATGAGTACCCCGCACACGCACACTACACCGTACTGCCACTGTTACATACACACTACACTGCACCTGGTTGTTCCGACGTAACTGTTTGTGGGTGGAATTTCCACATCACCCACAACGGCGAACTTTCAGCTGTAAAGTGTTTCTGATGTTGCAAGTCGCTGAAGATGTGGGGGGAGCGATCGCTAGCTTGGACTGCCCCCCAAAATAGTGGCTCCTTATGCCACTGCAGTGTAGTGGATGAAAGACAGCTCTCCTCTGGTGTATCTGGAACCTCTGGCGTGTCTGTAGAGCGGGATTACTCCTCTGGACACTCGAGCTCCGGAATCAGCAAAATCACTATAACATAAATCACAGAAGGATAGAAATTGTGCTCCAGAAGATCATCATACATAAAAAAACAAGTAGTATGTCATTTACAGTAATAAGATTTGAAAATGCCAAAAAGTTTACAAACAATCAATTTTTTAGTGTTGGGCAAAGAAAAAAAATGACTACAGATTGACATAAAAACTGAATTTTACAAGGGGTTACCATCCAAAAATTTAACAAAAACTGCTTTAGAATCCAAATACAGAGACATAAAAGGGCCAGAATACATAAACAGTATATCACTTACTTCATTGTTTACATACAATAACACAACACAAATATAGTAACTTATTTGGGATCCCAATATTGTTTAACCAGTTGGTACTACTAATGAAGAAAATAAATAAGTGCACTTACAAGACATTCATACATGACAATGAAATGGAATCATTCATACTGACCATGGCCCAAATAACACACAACACTCCCTGGAATAACTAACCAAAACTACCATGTGTAGTGCTACAGACTACAAAAATAAATCCACAGTACATACGTCAAACTACACCGCATTACATATTTTCAACTACAAAACTCATGCTTTACTGTCAAACATAAATTCTCCTCTACATTACTATCTCATCCACCTCATTATGATCATCATCATTATCTTAGTTTTCAACTTTCTCGTACACAGTAATTACTGAGAAAATAAAACATCTTCACTGACGTGTCTCATTCAACTGGCTGCAAAGTCAAAAATACCTGACATAGGCATAAACTTAAAGAAATCACATTAGCATCTCAGGAATGACACCAATAACATGACATTATACTGTTGCATCCACATCCTCTGAATCAAAATTAAGCTGGAAAATAGATGGTATTAAAACTCGCTATATAAGGTGGTACTAAACTTGTTGCATAAACACAAAAAAAATTATTCTCATTGCATTCACTTCATTACATTTACTCTCTCGGGTGAATACATCACACACACTATACTGGGCACATTTCAGCAACACCAATAAGCAAAATCTCTCAACACATCACATCGAATTTCCAGGTACATGTAGCCCTCCTGAAAACTCAAACATTTACACTTCAACCATCGGGGTTACTCTTTGGCACTTCCACCGAAGCTGACATCAACTCATCTCATCTCTCACACTACCACCATCGGGGTTACTCTTTGGCACTTCCACCGAGGCAAATTTTAACTCATCTCACATACCTCACACACACACACACACACACACACACACACACACACACACACACTTCATGCAACAATTTTCTGCAAGAAAAGAATCACAGCATCACAATGAAACCCAAATTCAAACCAAATCAAACGAATGCAACAAAACAAAGCACATCATAACCAAAACAATACTTTCATATAACATTCCTGAAAATCAAAGCTTAATTAAGCACACAGTACACATCAAACACATACACTGCAACATAACATGACAAACCAAATAATTTCCAATGCCCAAAACAGAATTCAAAATTTTAGTTACATAAAATGGTGATAAACTTTCAATTTAGCAGAGACATACATAGCACACATTATTCCTGAAAAGCAAAGCTTAATTAAGCATTAGTCAGTGAAACAATAAAAATTTAGCATACCTGACTGACTTGTGAAACTTTTTCAATTGTTCAAACTTTGACACACACACAGTGTTCACATACTTACAGGTTTGCTTGTTTTTTTTCTTTTTACCACAAAATGCTGCAACTTTCCAAAATCTGGTAACACACATATAGCTGATCCATCAACATCCAAGTCCTACTGGTCCATATTGGAGGCACATTAAACCTATTTAGGTTAAGATACTGGCACAGCTGGTGGTAGCTGAAACTTTTACTTAAATTAGTCATTTTGAAATACTTTCCCCCAAAAATATTCATTGCGTAACTAGATAAACCAAACATGGCAACGGTGAAGCAAAATTCTTATTAGTACTACTACTATGAGCGTACAATGCACAAATATGACTTTTTAATATATATGCTCTTGACTTTTTGGTTTATTATTTCATATAAATGCGCCTCACTTTTTATACACACGCAACTTTAAAATATTTGCTTCACATTCGAGTCATTAACAAATTATAAAATCACGCAATCAATGACGCAATGTTACGTACACCCGCTAACACACGCAACTATATTATCAAAGTTCCAAAATATAAGTACATTTTCCAGAATTCACAAAATAAGTAATTTAGAGTGCACAGTACAAACAATTTATCACCGAAACAGAATTTAGCAGAAGTGAAGGCAAGGTAAGGGGAAAAATGGAGCCACGCCACCAACAAACAATGCAAAAAATTTAAAAGTGAGCTTGAAATTAAAATACAAACATGGGGCTTTCAAGAAACGATGCAAGAGTAATTTAGAAGAAAGAAACCACAAATTACAGAACCAAAACCCTTACCCTTAAGCCACCAAAAAAAATTTACATTTTCTAACTAACACGTGGAGGACCAAAAACGCTACATTTTAGAGAAGTGAAAAAAAAATTTGCAGTTCAAAATCTCAAAATACCCGGCCCTCCACCAAATACTCGGCGCCTCACACCAAATGTCGTGACCTCTTTACAAACACACCAGGACATAAAAAAATCTTGTTACACTGACATGACTTTCTCTACTCTTGTACAAACTATTTTTACAAACGCTTATTCACCATATGCTTCATGTTAATCGAGATGTTAATCTTATTGGTAATTTTCTTGTAGATGCAAGGGGAATTGCTATGCTTTAAGCGATAGTCAAATGTTTTAAGAGCTGGTTGCTATGTGGAGTATTCCATTCTCTTTGCATTACCAGGACAAAAAAAAATGAATAACGAATTTTAGAAAAAGTGTAAGTGTTGGAAAATTTAAGGGAATAACAAGCAATATCTCGAAAATGGTTCACTCAACACAAAAAGTGTATATGACATAAATTGTGTATTTTAACGCGATCTACATTTTTTGTTTAGTAAAAGTTTGTCTATCTCTTATGGTTTACCAGTTATGCAAAAGTCGTTCACAATGAAGAATACTTTTGGTGACATTGCCAGAAAATTCGAGATATACATTTCATTTGTCATAAAAATATCTTAAACATATGATATTTTAATCAAAATCGTTGGAGCCATTTTTGAGAAAATTAAAATTTTCGAAACATTGTCCATGTAAAGGGTAATCTGGGGTTGGGGGATTTTCTTGAAAACCTTCGTGTCGCATCTCTGGAAGATACTGAACCTAAATACCAAGTTTGGTGTTTATCCGACTGTTCGTTTCTGAGTTATGCTGTTCACAGACACACACGGACATGTTTCCAAATGCTTTATATGCATTCAGTGCACTTCAAAACATGTATTTCCTGTAAAATCTCGGTGTCGAGTTTTTGGGTGGAACGGAATGCTTTCCCTACTTACTGTACGTAGTAGAGAAAGTAATAGCTACATGTGTCGATGCTGAGAAGCTGTGAATTAGATATATCATTGAGTTATCGTATTGGTTTGTCCGGGGCTAGTACTGTATGCTGTTTCATAACATGAGGTGGATACAAAATGAAATGTTTCTAAGTATAACTTGTAGAAGAATGTAGTGCTGACGAGAATGAGGAAATAATCATTTAAAGTAATTTCTCTGAAAACTACTTTTAAACCTACTTTATGAATCGTTTCATTTTGTAGCTTGCTAACGAATGTTGACTTGTGTTATAAAGGGTTGAGTGCTGATGTGAATGTTGGGACCGAACAGTCACGTTCCATCAGATGGACGTGAGGGCGGCGACCAACAAACAAACAGCTCTGCCACACCTTCCATTCACCTGGTACAGCAGGAAATACTCCCTGCCATTATTCGCTCAATTTAGATTGTGGTGAACCGCCGCCGCGACCTTGTGTGTGTTTCTTGAGACTGGTCGCTAGGTAATGTCTTCCAAATTCCATGCTCTTGCAAGCGACACAGTCACATTCACATGACTTTCTCTACCCTCATAGTGGGTATTCTAAAGCTTATTTTTCTATCTACCACATTTTAATCCAAATAAACCTTTACAGAAACAGCTACACTACACATTTCGTTATAGATAGTCAAATGTTTAACAACTGGACGCTATATGCTGGCCTTAAAATTCCATACTGTTTCCATGACATCGCGAGCATTCCACCCAAAAATTCGATACCGAGATTTCACTGAAAATACATGTTTTGAGGTGCACTGCATGCATATAAAGCATTTTTGGAAACATGTCCGTGTGTGTGTGTCTGTGAACAGCATAACTCGGAAACGAACAGTCGGATAAACACCAAACTTGGTATTTAGCTTCAGTATCTTCCAGAGATGCGGCACGAAGGTTTTCAAGAGAAACCCCCCACCCCAGATTACCCTTTACATGGAACATTTTTCGAAAATTTTAATTTCATCAAAAATGGCTCAAACGATATTGATTAAAATATCTTATGTTTAAGATACTTTCATGACAAATGAAATGTATATCTCGAATTTTCTGGAAATGTCTCCAAAAGTATTCTTCATTGTGAACGACTTTTGCATAACTGGTAAACCATAAGAGACAGACAAAATGTTACTACACAAAAAATGTAGATCGCGTTAAAATACACAATTTATGTCATATACATATTTTTGTTGAGTGAACAACTTTCGAGATATTGCTTGTTATTCCCTTAAATTTTCCAATACTTATACTTTTTTCAAATGGGAATTCGTTACTCATTTTTTTTGTTGTGGTAACGCAAAGAGAATGAATACTCCACATAGCAACCAGCTCTTAAAATATTTGACTATCGCTTAAAACCTACCATATTCCCCTTGCATCTACAAGAAAATTAGCAATAAGATTAACATCTCGATTAACATGAAGCATATGGAGAATAAGCGTTTGTAAAAATAGTTCGTACAAGAGTAGAGAAAGTCATTTGAGTGTAACGCATCAAATTTTTTAAATCACAATCGTTGGCCATTTTTTACAAAATCAAAAATTTTGAAAAATGATTCATATAAGGGTTAGTTTGGGGTGGGGGATTTTCTTGAAAATCTTCGTGTTGCATCTTTGAAAGGTATGAACTTAAATATTAGTTCGAGCTTTCGTTTTTGGGTTATGCTGTTCACAGATACCCCTTTATCTAAAAATCTGATATGATTTACATTCACATAACTTTCTCTACGTTCTATCGTTTATTAGTGGATTAAAACTATTCTTACTAAAGCATATTTTTTGACTACCTGAGATAAACCTTTCCAGAAATAGCTACATCACGCATTTCGCCAGCGATAGTCAAATGTTTAAGAACTGGACGAAACATTTTTAATAAAGGATAGTTTGGGGTGTTGTCGCCTGGTTTAAGATATTGAATTTAAATGTGCACAAGCACGCAGACACACAGACACAGGGGGTCTCAAAACATGCATTTCCGGTGAAATCTCGGTATCGAATTTTTGGGTGGAATGCAATACTTCCCCTACTTACTATACGTAGTAGAGAAAGTAAAAATCAGCATTGGATATCGAGAAAATAATATGTGTAGAAGATATTTATATATTACTCTCTCTGCTACGTACTTACAGTAATTAGAAGTGTTGTATTCCACCCAAAAATTTGATGTCGAGATTTCACCGGAAATAACGTTTTGTGGCCCCTTGAATCCCCAAAAAGCAGTTTTATTGCACCCAAAAGATGAATCTCATAATTTCACCGCAAATACATATTTTCAGGCCCTCTGAAACCAAAAAACACGCTTGATTTTGGTTCTTAGTGTCCCATTCTGGGTAAAAGGACAGGAAAGTTTTCTCAGAGGCCTCTTTATCAGGCTTGAGGTTCTTTTACGTGCCGTAAATCTACGACATGGGACCACCGGCTTTACTTCCCTTCCGAAGGAAGCCATGCTAAGGATTTTTATGCCTGGAAACATCTATCGCCCTCCACCGGATCTGAACCCGCGACCTCGGGAACTAGAGGCAAGCATGATGCACCTAGACCATGAAGTCGGTTAAATACAAACTCGATATTTGATATCAGGACCTTCCAAGGATATGGGAAATGTTACGTTATTTTTAATTTTCTCAAAAATGCCTTGACGATTGTGATGTAAATGCCAAATTGTTTAAACTTTTTTCATAATAAAATGAATATGTTAAATTTTCTGGGAATTGCTTGTGGAGTCCTCTTTATTCTGAATGGCTTTGGCATAACTGGTAAATGTTTAAAGATATTACAATAGAAGGATTTTTTTCCCGGCTTTGGTCTTTTTTGAGGCATTATTTATTATTGGTTTATATTTTCAAATACTTAGTAAATATTTTAAAAACCTTGAAAAAAGTTGAAAAACTATCACTTAAGCCTATTGTATTTCCATTGTCCTACAACGAAATGTGTGATGAAAGAGTGGGTGGAGAAAACCGTGTGAATGCAACGCATTAGATATTTTTGCATCGCAGCCACCTCAAGGAGTGGTGTATTTTACAGCACAAAGCATACCTACTTCTGTTTCCGAACGTTACGACTGTGTTTGCTTGATCGATTAAAAGAGGGAAGCAAGAGGTATAAAGACGAAATCCTATTACCACATTCTTTCTGCAAAGCCGTTTTCCCGCTTCTTCCGCCAAAATGCCGTTGTTTACGCATTCTGTTTAAACGCTGAAATCAAATAAGCCTGATTAGTGTTTTCGAGCGTAACTAAAACGTCCAGAAATGTGCTTCTTCTCCTGCTTATACTCGCCTGAGGTGGCAAAGTTTGTACGTATTTAGTGCTAGGCTCTGCACGAAGTGTGTTTGGTAAGGCAGTTTAACTTTGTACCGGTGCGACTGTCGCTGGTTCCATTTCTTTACCATTTCTGGGTTTTTCGTAGTTTCCCTGGGTCGCCAGTCGAATGCTAGGGTGGTTCATGTTCTACCACGCTCAACTTCCTGTTATTTCCTGTTAGGGTTATCGGACTGGGAGACGGTGTTCAGCGGGTTACGGCTGGGCGGTGGCTTGTGTTTTGTACCGCTCAGTTAGGTCTCTCTTCAGCGTGGGGCTCCACTCCAAGGGACCCTGGAGGTATAGCTTGTGGGTTGGAACCGTGCGGCCCGCATGGGTTCTATCTGGAAACGTTACGGACGCCTTCGGCATCCGGATCTAGTGGCCCTTCGGGTCTCTCCCCTCATCTTCCCTCCCAAGGGTCACGTTGGAAGCGTACGGTACTTTGCTCCGGTTCTGGGACCCCTCCGTGATACGTACCTTTACCTTTTGCTGCAATTGGGTAAAAACCATTGCAGAAAAGGCCAAAGTGGTTACTTCCTGGTGCTACTAAACATCATACATTTCGGTGTACAGACGTGATCGTAATAGCATTCTTCATCGAAAGTACACGCGATGCTCTCTCGTGGTTATATCCTCGACAGTATCCAAATTATCGCTCAAAATCACATTAAATAGTGGCCCTGGAGTGGAAAACAAGGAATGCAAATATTTATTTTGGTGTTCTTAACCTGTTTCATAACAGATGTGTGAGATTTTTATCTGACTTTCCTGAGTGTTTGGTTGATTGCTTAAACCACAGCTCCGCTCAAGCCTGATCCGAACTTAAAATGTGAAACTTGGCCCAAATATTTGAAGCAAACTTCTGAAATAAAATAATGAACACAGGTGCTTTCTTGAAAATACTCATGTATGTCAAAACGAGCTCTCTGGTGAAATCTGGATTACAAATAATTTGGTTTGAAATCATTGTTAACCACCAACCTTTTAACTTCGGTCGACAGTCAGGGGAAAGGGTTCATTTTAAGCACACCTGTACAAAATGATGATAGTGGAAAGGAAGTTTTCTAGAAAGCTAAATTATAAGAAGCAGAATATTATTAAAATGAAGAAGCAAGATGAATCTGTAAATAAGATCCAAACGAAAACAAGAAGCGACTTTGAAATCCTTAAAGCAGTTTTTTTACTACCTACCTGGAATATTTTACCATACATACATGTTAAAACTGGTCCCTTTTTCTCTCCTTAATCTTTTCCTATTTTGCATTCTGTCATTTCTTAATGTATGCCATAAATTGTTACTTTACTCTCCTTGGCGATGTATTTACTTTGCTAGGGTTGCACTGCAAGACGACGTTATATCGTTGTTTACAAGAAATCATCATCATTATATTTTAAAACCTATAAGGCTTTAAACCAGTAAAAGTCACGTGTGCTTAAAATCGCAATAAACAATTTCACTTTGTAATTTCAGATTTTGCGTGAATAGCACAGGTAATAGTGATTGAGGAATAAGTGTTATAATTTGCGAAACATAACATTTATAGCTTTTTTCATCCTTATTAATTGGAAGTTTCTTCTTTAATTTGAAGTATATTTTAACTATATTTATAAAAATTCTGATGTGTTGCACTTACATCACTTTGTCTACTCTTGTACAAACTATTTTTACAAACGCTTATTCTCCATATGCTTCATGTTAATCGAGATGTTAATCTTATTGCTAATTTTCTTGTAGATGCAACGGGAATTGGTAGGTTTTAAGCGATAGTCAAATGTTTTAAGAGCTGGTTGCTATGTGGAGAATTCCAATCTCTTTGCATGTCCAAAACATAAAAAAAATCTGATGTGTTACACTCACATGACTTTCTCTACTCTTGTACAAACTCTTATTCTCCATCTATTTCATATTAATCGAGATAAACATTTGCAGAAACGATCTTTTGACATGCAAACACAATTACATTTTACACATAGCGACCAGTTCTGAAAATATTTGACTATCGCTTAAGGCCTACTACGTTCCCCTTGGTTTGTAATTGCAAGGGCAAAATAGTAATACAGTAGCCTTTAAGTATCGACATAATATATCTTAATAGCTGGTTGCTAGGTGCAGCACCATTCTCTTTGCCACAGATTAATACTCTTTGCATATCCAAGACAAAAAACATGAATAACGAATTCCCATTTGAGAAAATAAGGTTTGGAAAATTTAAGGGAATAATAAGCAATATCTCGAAAATGGTTCACGCAACAAAAAAATGTATATGACATAAATTGTGTATTTTAACGCGATCTACATTTTTGTGTAGTAAAATTTTGTCTTATCTCTTATGGTTCACAATGAAGAATACTTTTGGAGACATTCCCAGAAAATTCCAGATATACATTTTATTTGTCATGAAATTATCTTAAATATATGATACTTTAATCAAAATCGTTAGAGCCGTTTTTGAGAAAATTAAAATTTTCGAAAAATGTTCCATGTAAAGGGCAGTCTGGGGTGGAGGATTTTCTTGAAAACCTTCGTGTCGCATCTCTGGAAGATACTGAACCTAAATACCAAGTTTGGTGTTTATGTGACTGTTCGTTTCTGAGTTATGCCGTTCACAGACAGACACACGGACTTGTTTCCAAAAGTGCTTGTTTTGGATTCAGCGGGCCTCAAAACATATATTTCGATATCGAATTTATGTGTGGAATACAATACTTCCCCTACTTACTGTACGTAGTAGAGAAAGTAATGTGTTATATTCACTTGATTATCTCTACCCTCTTTCGTTTATTAGCGGGTATACAAATTACTCTTACGAAAGTTTATTTTCCTATCTACTACATTTTAATCGACATAAACCTTTGCAGAAACAGCTACATTACACATTACGTTATAGATACAAAGAGAACAGCGATAGTCAAATGTTTAACAACTGGACGCTATACGCTGGCCTTAAAAATCCATACTGTTTCCATGACATCGCGAGAAACAACTGAAAATCAGTGGCACTTAAAGAGAATGGCTAAGTATTGAATAATTAGAACAATTAATAACGAATATCTCGGAAGTGGCTGTGCCACAAAAAAGTCATTTGAAATAAATACTGTTTTAAAGATAGATAAATTTTTTGCGAGTAGGTTTCTGTCTCTTGTGGTTTATATTCGTTGCTGGATAGGCGGATTAGGCGGTGTACGGTGATATGTAGCATAAGCGGTGGAGAATACAACTGTTACTGGTACGAGTATGTACACTCTGCCCGTTAGGGAACATGGAAAGCGCCGATCGGAAACGTTTACTCTGGAAACGTCAGTGACCCCGTTGCTCTTTGCCTGCCGCCATCGGATCTAGACCTAATGATAAAATCCTCCTCTGTGCTCTTATGTAGGTATCTACTAACTTGCATAGGAATTCGGCCATAGTGGAACAGTTGTTTATGTAGGTCCTAGCAAATCTAGCCACACCCTCTGTCAGTGTGACTTCCTCGAGCTTAGTTGAAGCCACTGAATCGGCCCCAAATTGGATCGAAAGTTATAAGATAGTTGTCCTCACTAGTGAAATACTTTTCAGACAATGCTTCTTTGAGTTTTCGGCCAAAAAAAATATAATATTGTGGTTTTGTCCAGTTTTTCAATCGTTACTTCTCTTAGTTCTCTTTGTCAGTGTCTTCAGCTGGTTCAACTTTCACTAGGACTTCACTCATTTCATAGTGTTACTTTCTAATGTGAAGTAGTTCAGTTCCCTCTTCTTCCAGACGATTCACTCGCTCGTGAGTCGAACACAAGACTTCTACAATCTCTCGCTCCGCAGTAGCACCTGCTGTACGTCACAGCAACTCGCTCGGAGAACAGCACTTGATGTAAGAGCATAAACGCAATCACTATCTCTCTTACTCACTCACCCACTGGTTCCCCTCGTTCATATAGCCAATGGAATCTTCCACAGAACATTCTAGAAATTTCTGGAAACACGTTCTGAAGGTTCTGGTTATCTAACGATAGCGCTTCCGGTGTTTACGCTGGGCGAGAACGCGACTTATCTTGTTTATCTCCGATAGCCTTGGGGCATAGCCGCTGCGTCACAACATAATAAGAACGTAAAAATGAAAACGAAAGTTAAGAAGTTTGTATTTTGTTCTTTTAACCAACCTAAACCTTGTATTTTCATACTACTCTACCGTTTTCTTATTGCCATTATGGCGGCAGTAATTTTGACCTTCATCTCCATGTCGCTGATGAAAGCGCTCATACAAATGTCGTCCAATTTAACGACATGTGCAATAAATTCTTCAGCACTCCCTCTAGAAGACCAAACTATGTTGTATTGGTCTAGTGTTTCCTTGTGTACCAATCGATGCGAAACGCTTTCATAGTGGCGGTATCCGAACCACCCCTTCTTTTACATCGTTCATTGGTTCGTTTTTGTGTTAAGGAATTGTTTTTCAGGCCAGTCACATAGAGAACTGATACGTTCCGAGTGGATTCAAAGGTTGGTTACCTGAAGGTGGAAGCCTTGCGATCTGGGGGGAATGGGCCACATTTTATGCCCGCCAGTGTACATAAACATAGGTATACTCTGAATCAAACATTCGCGATAACTGGGTAAGCTAATAAGGATGGTATAGAATGCGCAATTGCTATAGCCGTGCTGTTCACAATCAGAAGCTAAAAGCCCTAGTAACATAAAGTAACTTAAGCCATCTGTCGGTAGAAATCGGAACATTAAACTGTCCGGAACAGACAGAAACCACAAACCCTGGCAATGCGTCAGCATAAACCTGGACTGTTAGCAGGAGATAACCGCAGTGAGGGGATAACAAAGTTAATAATAAACAAGGGATTGGCAACGCGAGCACCGAGTTCGACTCCACTAGACCGCATTTCCTGACATCCGACAGTATTCAACAAAACAAGAAATACATGTCAACTGGTTGAAATGAAGCTATCAGGTCACAAACTTGAGTATACGACAGCGTTCAAAAACTTCCCCCAATATCTGCAGCATTTGAGCGATCAATACCAAATATTGCACACCTATACTTTAGGTCTCCAAAATTGTACGCTAATGACGACTTTAAAAAGTTACCCCATTTTTATTTTCAAATTTAATAATAATTATTATTGTTGTTTAGGAATTATTTACCATACAGTGGTTTTCCTACAGCAAGCCATTGATAATGTTATTTCTCCATAAATCCCTATCATCTGTTAGACGCCATGCTTCTTCGCATCCCATACATCCATTGGTCTCGCCCGTCGTTTGTTTCCCATTCTAGCACCATGCTTACTATTCAATCGTTTCCCATTCTTTTCGCATGGTTGAACCATTTTATTCTTCTCTGTCCTGTTACTTCCAATACCTTTCTTTTTTACATCCATTATTTCCCATGTTTGCATTTTTAATTTTATCCGTTTTTGAGATTTGAGAAGCCCTCCGCCAAAAATCCATCTGTATTGTTAATGTTGTTTCTTGTTGGCTGTTCATTGTTCGTTTCTGCTCCATAGAGTAATATGCTTCTTTTTTTATTCTATTTTATTTTACGTCGCTTTAACTGCCTGGTCATATCGCGACGGATCTGTTGGTGGATAACTCTTAGAGCGATATGTGATGGACAATTAGCCTTCTAGGTCTCATCCCTGGAAAGTGCCGTCTCGCTTCGTCACGTGCCCACGTGCATGGCAGCCGGATGTACTGCTTCGTGCCGCGCAGATGGCGTTAGGGTGCGGTCCAGTCTAACTGCCTACATTGTCTGCGGATAGATGGCATAGCATTCGCTATTACCACTAATTTTTCATTTTACTATTGTTTTTTAAACTTAAGATGGAACTTTGGGTCGTGATATTAAATATCCAATCCGGTATACTTACCTTGGCGACTGAGGAAAACCACGAAAATACCTCAGACAGATTGGTCGGCCCACGGGATTTGAACCCGGGACCTCCCGAATGCGGGCCACAGACTTTACCGCCTGAGGCATCCCGCTCGGTTAATATGCATTGTACTATTAATTATAAAGGAATATTTTAGTTTTGTGTATAATGTTGCTCCATAATATTGACTTCAACACTTGAATTGTTTTTCTTGCTTCACTTATTCTTTTTTTTCTATTTTTAATGCACTATTTCCATTTGCTTATATTAAGTAACAATTATAATAGTAAGCCCGCCCACGAGGGGCCTAGACCTGCCAACCGGCTGCCACCATTATACGCATGCACACACGTAACTGATACGAGGAGCAACTTCACACATCCTTCAGCTAGAATGTTGGCCAGGATCGCTGCCTATCGCAGCTCCTCACGATGCTGAGTGGCTACCGATCCTATACCCGTGACTTAAATCGAACCCGAGCGCATTCCGTGGCTGGAAACCAGAGCTTCACGCCCTAGCTCGCGGCGCAGGACAAAAGCTTATCCGGTAAAACCACCCTAACTCAGATTCGAACCCCAGACCTCTTGAATGCGAAGCAGACCGCTATCCCGATACCAAACAGGTGGCCAAAGTACATACGCAATTCTACAGCAAGTAGAAGAAGTATTGTATTACACTCGAAAATTCCATATCGATGTTTCACCGGAAGTACACGTTTTGAGGCCTCGTATTGTAGAAAACGGTTCGTTTGTGTGTGTGTCTTAGTACAGCATAACTCAAGAACGTAAAGACGGTTAAATACCAAACGTCCAGCATCTTCCAAGGACGGGAAACTAAGATTTTCAAGAGAATTTCCCAACCAGGAACTATCCTTTAGGTGAATTTTTTTCAAAAATAGCTCAACGATTTGAATTAAAATAGCGTATGTTTATGATGTTTTCATGACAAATAAAACCCGTATTTTGAATCTTCTGGGAATAGCTGAATTACTTTTTCTATTATCTATAAACCTTAAGAGTAGACATAAGTTTAGTACACAACAATGTAGATGTCGTTATCACACATTTTGTCAATTTTTTGTGGCTTTAGCTATTTCCGAGATATTCTTTGTTATTGGTTTGAATTTTGAAATACTTGATGTTTTTATTTTCTCTATTACTTATTTAAGTTCTGTGCGTGTGTGTGTGTGTGTGTGTGTGTATGTGAGTGTGAGTGTGAACAGTATAATTCTAAAAGGAAAATTCGGTATTTCTTTTGCATCTACAAGGAAACTGTAATAAAACCAGTTTTACAAATATTTATTTACTAAGTATGAAGTGGATGGAAGAATAAGATGTTGTAAGAATAGTTTGTTTAAGAATGGGTACAGAAAGTCAGCTCGTTTTTGGAGGGGTTTCTCTTCTCCTTCGTGGTCATCCAAAGAGTAGGGAATTTCAAAGCTATCACATAGCGACACACTTGTATTTGACTGTCGCTTTAATCTAGTGTTATTCTTCTTATACGTCCAATGAAATGTATAAGGAAGAATTATTTATATAGTAACAAATGAAAACACCAATTGTTGCTAAGCACACTTTATTTGACACTTAGGTGCTCAGCGGGGAGCCGAACTTGTAGTAGTTGCAACCGTAGGTATAGTAAACAGTTTCCGGTAGCCTTTGCCCCAAGTTTAAAAATATTAACTTTGTAATTTGACTGTTTCTTTAAATACTATATATTTATGTTTGCCTCGGCTGCGTCAGTATTATTGTTAGAGACATGTTTCTCTTAGCAGGGTTGTGGTGCGACAAGAATGTAGGCTTACAAAGAGTTTAAGTTTTAATTCACTCCTTTTATTAATTCTTGACACGATTTAAATAACACTTCACTGATAGAGAACTGTGAGATTCTTTTATTAATTACTTGCACTTTTTAACACGTAAAACTATTTTCGTCTCACACGAATACGTATTAAATTTCTCGAGAACACATCTCGCATCCGGTTAGAAACACTGTCTGCTACCAACCTATCCAGTTATGAGCACTGACTGCATTTCTACCGCCTAAATTTGTAAATTTCTGTATTTCAAGTCTGTGATTGGATATTCCTAATCCAATAGAATACCTTCATTTAACTTAAGCTTTTTTCTGGTTGTTGATTGGCTATTTTATAAACTGTCTCAAAATTTACATTATTGTTTCTAAGAATTACAAGTAGTATAGTTAGACTTTCAAATTCATTATTGCCTCAAGGTTACCTCATTGTTAGCAACTTTTAACCTATTATTCTCACAGCTCCTACAGTATTAAATTACGTAATACATTCACATGACATTATTGAACATACAATAATATAAATGTATACAATGACCGTTAAATACATTTTTTACATTGTTACATATATACATATTGCTTTAAGGCGGGCTGTTATTGAATTTATATATTATATAATTACACTGAAATCATTTAAGTGTTAAAAATACTGCCTCAAATTATACACAGAAAACTGCTAATAACAAATTAATTCAGTGAGCAAGTTATCAAATTTACAATTTCTTATAAAGTGTGTGTCAAGTATCGAGAAATGGTGGTATATTTTTTTTTTTTCTTTTTCTTTATTTTTGTCTTGTTTAACGTGTATGTTAAATGTGCTTGCCCAAAGCATTAAATGTTTGTGCAATATCTTTAACAGTTTTACACGACTAAAGACACCTTATCTATTTTGAAGGCCAGTAAGACGGATATGACCAGGAACGAGGAGATATCTCGCATCTCGATCCAACGCGGATCTTTTACGCCCACCTCCCCCAGGAGGAAAGGATAAGTTGAAAGAGCTGCAGAAGGCCGCTGGCACACAGGCGCGCAGAGGTCCCTAACGATTTCTGCTCTTACGCTGTCCAGAAGAACTTCCCAACCACCAAGCTTCTGCGCCATCTGTCCGACATCTCCCCATAAGGGGGGGTTACGACCCCTCAGCATCCGTGGTGCGGGCGCTGCGTACCCCGAGCACTCGTGGTACTTCTGACGTTACTAGAAGTACGCCGGGCCGAACGTTCGAGCCCCTCCCGATAGGAATATGTTCGGATTGGGTTGGTCTCGGCGGGGCAGTGGTTCCCGATACCCGTGGGGGATTGGGTACGAGTGTATGGGTTTCCGTAGAGGCGGGGTTGTGAGATGCCTCAATGTCCTCCGGAACTGCCCTAGAGAGCCGGTAGGCGGCATGCTAGATTGCTGTCGGCCCCACGAGGTTGTTCGGTAGTCGCATGTAAGTGGCGTATCCACTTCCGTCTGAGGAGGGGTTGGGCAGGATGATTCCTAGCTCAGTCTCGACTAGGCTGGGGGGGCGGTATATAATGGAAAGAACCCACGAGAAATCCTGTGTAGCGAGGGCATGGACTCTGAGTAGTCAGACACTACAAAGCCTACCTGAAACATGGAAGGAGAAGCGAAATGATAGTAAATTAACGAAGGGAAATTCGTGATAAAATAGAAACCACCACAGCATTCGCCTTGTGAACCAAGAAAAACCACGAAAAGACTGACCGACCCAGGAATCGAAACCAGGACCTTCAGAAGGCGAGCCTCGGCACGACAGTTAAATATTCACAATCTATGGGGAGAGTGAATGTAACCAGGAATATAATTTCTCGATTAATCTCTGCCACAGCGCACCCTTCGTGTGGTGAGCGGTTTTTCATCACAAAACAACATGACCCGTCAGTGTCATATGATGGATTGGCAGCCATCGACTTCTTCTGTTCTTTCATTATTTTCCGATCACATTCAGCGACTCCTCCTCTTTACATTCCTTCTTTTAACCCCATTCGATTTTTCATTTGAAAACTGAAGAAGCGCAAAGACTTCCGTCACAGATAAATACACTACTTTTTAAAATCGTGTTATCAAAGGGTATCCACTAGTGGACTATAATACAAGGGGTAAAACGTGTAGGAATGTTTGGGAAGCGAAGCCCGAGTTTCGCATCATGCGAGCGTAATAAATCCACTTTTAACACGCGTGGCATATACTTTTTACTTTCTCTACTACGTATAGTAAGTAGGGGAAGTATTGTATTCCACCCAAAAATTCGATACCGAGATTTCACCAAAAATATATGCTTTGAGACCCCCTGATTCCAAAAAAAGCGTTTTTGGAAACGTCCGTGTGTGTCTGTGAACAGCATAGCTCAGAAACGAACTGTCGGATAAACACCAAACTTGGTATTTAGTTTCAGTATCTTCCAGAGATGCGACACGAAGGTTTTCAAGAAAATCCCCCCACCCCAGACTACCCTTTACATGGAACATTTTTGGAAAATTTTAATTTTCTCAAAAATGGCTAACGATTTTGGTTAAAATATCATGTGTTTAAGATATACATTTCATTTGTCATGAAAATATCTCGAATTTTCTGTAATTTTCTCCAAAAATATTCTTCATTGTGAACGACTTTTGCATAACTGGTAAACCATAAGAGATAGACAAAATTTTACTACACAAAAAATGTAGATCGCGTTAAAATACACAATTAATGTCATATACATTTTTTTTGTTGAGTGAACCATTTTCGAGATATTGCTTGTTATTTCCTTAAATTTTCCAATACTTATACTTTTTCTCAAATGAAAATTCGTTATTCATTTTTTTTGTCCTGGACATACAAAGAGAATGGAATGCTCCACATAGCAACCAGCTCTTAAAACATTTGACTATCGCTTAAAGCCTACCAATTCCCCCTTGCATATACAAGAAAATTAGCAATAAGATTAACATCTCGATTAACATGAAGCATATGGAGAATAAGCGTTTGTAAAAATACTTTGTACAAGAGTAGAGAAAGTCTTGTGAGGTAACACATCAGATTTTTTTTTGAGCTATCCTGTTCACAGACCAACACAAACACGGACCTTTTTCTAAAAATGCTTTTTTCTGTAGTCAGGAGTCCACAAAAAATGTGTTTGCGGTGAATTCTCTGTATGGAATTGTTGCATTGAGGAAAGTATTTCTATGTAAAGTGTAGTTTGAGGTGGGTGTGTTTTCTTGAAGATGTTACTACTGTATCCTTGCTGAAACTGAACAAGGTGTTTTATTGAGGTGCTGCATTGTTGTAAGAAAAAGAGGTGTAATTGTGTGATGTCCATAGCCAGTTGTCGAACGCGACACAAAGAAGGCATTCATTGAGAACTTGTTGGTATAAGTTTAACTGCTGATCTGATCTGAGACGTGGGAACTGCCAGATCAATCAAAACCTCTACACGGACAAGACAATGATGCACTTTCATCCTGGGAGGAGTGCGCGACAGGAACTAGGCTTCAACTGTTTCAGTTTTGGAATTAATTATGGGCTCATTAATTATATCTCGTGGGCCCCACAGAGGGGACTGCAGTGCGCAATATTTATACAGGGTTCCCTGTTAATTGCTCTGTGCTGTAGGATTATATTATCAGCCACTGCCGTAAAGGCTCGTTTGAACAAATATTTGAACACCCTAGCTTCACTTGGTGGTGTCAACTTTGAGAGTTTGTACGATCGATTCAATTATACCAACATGATTACAACTTCATTTTGAATCGAATTAAAAATTTGCACAAAATATTTCATCACACTTTACGGTTTAGGTGCAAGGGTTTAGAGGAGCATGAAACGATATTCAGATGTTTAAAAACGGATCAGTATTCACTGGCTTCAAAATTCCATACTCCTTCCATGACATCGCGAAAAACAACTTTAAAAAAACCTAAGCTGTTGCATTCACACAGCTTTCCCTACTCAATCTTCTACAAACTATTGTTACAAAAACTTATTCTGTATCCAGCTACTTCTTGATAATGAAGATAAACCTTCCATTTCACATTTACACATTTGGTTGTACGATACAGCTGGTAAAGCAATAGTCAGATTTTTAAGGGCGTATCTCTCTGTGATGGCATTAAAATGCCGTGCTCTTTGCATGGCCACGAAAAATAAATCCTGAAGTGATACATTCACATGACTTTCTGTAACCTCTATCGTATTCAAGCTTATTTTTCTATCTACTACGTTTTAATCCAAATAAACCTTTGCAGAAACAGCTACATTACACATTTCGTTATAGATACAAAGAGAACAGCGATAGTCAAATGTTTAACAACTGGACGCTATATGCTGGGCTTAAAATTCCATACTGTTTCCATGACATCGCGAGAAACAACTGAATGTTGACAGCGGTTTAAAAGGATGACCAAGTAATGAGAAATTCGAACCACTAATAAAGGATATCTCGAAAATGGCTGATGCCAAAAGAAACGTTATTTGAAATAAATTGTGTTTTGAAAGACTATTCCTAGAAAATCCAAGATATATATTTTGTCATGTAAATGTTAAATGTATAGTGTCTTAATCATAATCGTTGAGCCATTTTTAGAAAGGCAGAATTTTCAAAAAATCTTCAATGTAAAGGGTAGTTTAGGTTGAAAGGATTTTCTTGAAAATCTTTGTGTTGCATCCTTAGAATGCACTCAACCTAAATACTAAGTTTGATGTTATCCGAGTTTTCGTTTCTTAATTATGCTGTTCACAGACACACACAGGGACTTTTTTCTAAAAATTCTTTGTTTTGCATTTAGGGTGCCTCAAAACATGCATTTCCGGTGAAATATCGGTATTGGATTTTTTGGTGAAAAGCAATATTTCTCTACCTACTATGTACGTGGTAGGGAAAGTAAAAAATCTGATGTATTACACTCACATGACTTTCTCTACTCTTGTACAAACTATTTTTACAAACGCTTATTCTCCATATGCTTCATGTTAATCGAGATGTTAATCTTATTGCTAATTTTCTTGTAGGTGCAAGGGAAATTGCTAGGTTTTAAGCGATAGTCAAAAATTTTAAGCGCTGGTTGCTATGCGGAGTATTCCATTCTCTTTGCATTACCAGGACAAAAAAAATTAATAACGAATTTGAGAAAAAGTATAAGTATTGGAAAATTTAAGGGGAATAACAGGCAATGTCTCGAAAATGGTTCACTCAACAACAAAAAATGAATATGACATAAATTGTGTATTTTAACGCGATCTACATTTTTTTTGTAGTAAAATTTTGCCTATCTCTTATGGTTTACTAGTTATGCAAAAGTCGTTCACAATGAAGAATACTTTTGGAGACATTCCCAGAAAATTCGAGATATACATTTCATTTGTCATGAAAATATCTTAAACATATGACAGTTTAATGAAAATCGTTAGAGCCATTTTTGAGAAAATTAAAGTTTTCGAAACGTTTTCCATGTAAAGGGTAATCTGGGTTGGGGGGATTTTCTTGAAAACCTTCGTGTCGCATCTCTGGAAGATACTGAACCTAAATACCAAGTTTGGTGTTTATCCGACTGTTCGTTTCTGAGTTATGCTGTTCACAGACAGACACACACACCGACATGTTTCCAAAAATGCTTTTTTTTGGATTCAGGAGGTCTCAAAACATATTTCCGGTATGGAATTTTTGGGTGGAATTCAATACTTCCCCTGCTTACTATACGTAGTAGAGAAAGTAAAAATGAAAAAAGACTATATATGACAAATTATGTACATTAACGACATTTCTCACGGTTGTTCAGAATGAAGAGCACTTCACGTATATTCCCAGGAAAGTCCACATGTGCACATTATTTTCTACCTAAGTATCTTAAATCTGTGGTATTTTAATCAAAATAGAGCCATTTTTTTAGAAAATAAAATATCGAAAAATTTTTCATGCAAAGGGTAGTTTGGGGGTGGGGATTTCTTGAAACTCTTGATGAGCCATCCTTGGAAGATGCTGAAATTAAACATCAAGTTTGATAATAAACCGACTTTCAGTTTTTGAGTTCACGTACACAGACTTTTTCTAAAAATACTTATTGTCTAATTCAGGGAGCCTCTTAAGTATTTCCTATATCTCCAGTAAAATCTCCGTATGGAATTTTTGGGTAGGATACAATACCTCCTCTACCGAGCAGTAACGGCGTGCGACTCGCATTCGGACGTCCCGGGTTCGAAACCCGACGATCGCCCGTTCTGACAGGTTTTTTTCTTGGTTTTCCCTTGTCGCCAGGCGAATGTCGGGTTTTTACGTTTCCTCATTACCTTTCATTTCATATCGCCTTGGCCTGACTGGGTAGTTTAGTGGTGTTGTGATGTCAATGTTTCTTCCTCTCTGGCATGGAACCAGGACAGTACGGACCTGTTAGTCAGAAGGAGCGCTTAGGGATGCCTGCAAGGGTGTTCATTTTTCAGGGATCCTGCACCTGTCGTTACGTGGCCCGGGCAACAACACTTCGGATCTTTCATGTCATCCCTTCTCCCGGAGGTTGCATAGGATACAGTGGGCCCCCTGCTTACATCTTCCTCTGCCCTTGCGGGAAAATAAATTCTTTCTCTACTTACTATAGGTAACTAGTAGGGAAAATGATGCTGACTAGAGAAAGTCAAGTGAATGCAACACTTCATCTGTTTGTTTCTTTCTGCTTATGTACGATTTCAAATTAAGCAAGCAATAAGCGCTTGCACAAGTATTTATTCGTAATTATATGTTTTTACAATAAAAATCTGATGTGTTACACTCACATGACTATCTACTCTTGTACAAACTATTTTTACAAACACTTATTCTCCATATGCTTCATGTTAATCGAGATATTAATCTTATTGCTAATTTTCTTGTAGATGCAAGGGGAATATGGTAGGTTATAAGCGATAGTCAAATGTTTTAAGCGCTGGTTGCTATGTGGCGCATTCTATTCTGTTTGCATATCCAGGACATAAAAAAATCTGATGTGTTACACTCACATGACTTTCTCTACTCTTGTACATCTATTTTTACAAACGCCTATTCTCCATATGCTTTATGTTAATCGAGATATCGAGATGTCAATCTTATTGCTAATTTTCTTGTAGATGCAAGGGGAATATGGTAGCTTTTAAGCGATGGTCAAATATTTTAACGCTGGTTGCTATGCGGCGCATTCCATTCTCTTTGCAAGTCCAGGACATATAAAAATGAATAACGAATTTGAGAAAAAGTATAAGTATTGGAAAATTTAAGGGAATAACAAGCAATATCTCGAAAACGGTTCACTCAACAAAAGAAATGTATATGACATAAGTTGTGTATTTTAACGAGATCTACATTTTTTGTGTAGTAAAATTTTGTCTATCTCTTATGGTTTACCAGTTATGCAAAAGTCGTTCACAATGAAGAATACTTTTGGAGACATTCCCAGAAAATTCGAGATATACATTTCATTTCTCATGACGTTATCTTAAACATATGATATTTTAATCAAAATCGTTAGAGCCATTTTTGAGAAAATTAAAATTTTCGAAAAATGTTCCATGTAAAGGGTAGTCTGGGATGGGGGGATTTTCTTGAAAACCTTCGTGTCGCATCTCTGGAAGATACTGAACCTAAATACCAAGTTTGGTGTTTATCCGACTGTTCGTTTTTGAGTTATGCTGTTCACAGACACACACACACACACACACACACACACAGACACACAGACACACACACACACACACACACACACGGACATGTTTCCAAAAATGCTTTTTTTGGATTCAGGAGGTCTCAAAACATGTATTTCCGGTGAAATCTCGGTATCGAATTTTTGGGTGGAATGCAATACTTCCCCTACTTACTATACGTAGTAGAGAAAGTAAAAATGAATAACGAATTTGAGAAAAAGTATAAGCATTGGAAAATTTAAGGGAATAACAAGCAATATCTCGAAAATGGTTCACTCAACTAAAAAATGTACATGACATAAATTGTGTATTTTAACGCGATCTACATTTTTTGTGTACTACAATTTTGTCTATCTCTTATGGTTTACCAGTTATGCAAAAGTCGTTCACAATAAAGAATACTTTTGGAGACATTCCCAGGAAATTCAAGATATACATTTTATTTGTCATAAAAATATCTTAAACATATGATATTTTAATCAAAATCGTTAGAGCCATTTTTGAGAAAATTAAAATTTTCGAAAAATCTTCCATGTAAAGGGTACTCTGGGGTGAGGGGATTTTCTTGAAAACCTTCGTGTCGCATCTCTGGAAGATACTGAACCTAAATACCAAGTTTGGTGTTTATCCGACTGTTCGTTTCTGAGTTATGCTGTTCACAGACACACACAGACACACAGACACACACACGGACATGTTTCCAAAAATGCTTTTTTTGGATTCAGGGGGTCTCAAAACATGTATTTCCGGTGAAATCTCGGTATCGAAATTTTGGGTGGAATACAATACTTCCCCTACTTAGAGAGAGAGAGGGGGGACAGAGAGAGAAAATCGCGAAGCTTCAAGCATGTCGTCAGATGCTTAGAAAAGCAGTAAAACTGCAATAAATAGGCTATTTTTATGAAACGAACAGTTAACCAATTTTATATTTTCAGATTTTCAAATTATACAAAATTTCACAAAATTCGATCAAGTATAGGGAACCTCATAGGCTATTCACAGAAATTTGGACATATATTTTACTTACCTACTCAGTAAATCAAGCATACGTTATTACTTTCTTTACTACGTATAGTAAGTAGCGGAAGTATTGTATTCCACCCAAAAATTCGATACCGACATTTCATATGTTTTGAGACCCTCTGAATCCAAAAAATGCATTTTTGGAAACATGTCCGTGTGTGTGCCTGTGAACAGCATAACTCAGAAACGAACAGTCGGATAAACACCAAACTTGGTATTTAGGTTCAGTATCTTCCAGAGATGCGACACGAAGGTTTTCAAGAAAATCCCCCACCCCAGACTACCCTTTACGTGGAATATTTTTCGAAAATTTTAATTTTGTCAAAAATGGCTCTAACGATTTTGATTAAAATATCATATATTTGAGATGCTTTCATGACAAATAAAATGTATATCTTGAATTTTCTGGGAATGTCTCCAAAAGTATGTTTCATTGTGAACGACTTTTGCATACCTGGTAAACCATAAGAGATAGACAAAATTTTACTACACAACAAATGTAGATCTCGTTAAAATACACAATTTATGTCATATACATTTTTTGTTGTTGAGTGAACCATTTTCGAGATATTGCTTGTTATTCCCTTAAATTTTCCAATACTTATACTTTTTCTCAAATTCATTATTCAGTTTTTTTGTCCTGGTAATGCAAAGAGAATGGAATCCTCCACATAGCAATCAGCTCTTAAAACATTTGACTATCGCTTAAAGCCTAGCATATTCCCCTTGCATCTACAAGAAAATTAGCAATAAGATTAACATGAAGCATATGGAGAATAAGCGTTTGTAAAAATAGTCTGTACAAGAGTAGAGAAAGCCATATGAGTGTAACACATAAGATTTTTTGAAATGTTGTAATTTCTCTGCTGGTATACGTAAGTTGTAGAGAGAGAGGGAGAGAGAGAAAAGCATGACTTTCAAAATAGAGAACGCATACGGTGAGCGTTTTTTGCCCGTCAGAAAATATGATTGTTAAAATATGCACATATTCCAGAGAGGAGCTGAGTGTTTTGAAATTCTGTAACTGGATGGGGGGAGGAAGATTTGAAACGTTAATATTTATATCGTAAGCCGATTAAATTTGTGTTGAAGGTTTTGCTCCACGTGAAACTTTGATGGTCGCTAGGGACGGACCTTTGCGAGCGACAGCTAATCTATTTGGGACCTGTACATCCCCCCCTGCCCCCTAAAGCTCTCGTTTTTATTGCCCCTCCAGTTCGCATTGTGAATTTGATTCCTCAGTCCTATTGGACCCGAAGCCGTATTTCCCTCGTGTATCACATGGCTCGTCTAGCAAAGTGTCTGTGTTGAAACAATGCAAACTTGAGAGAAACTGAAGAATAAATGCAAATGTTTGTTGTTTTCGAAGATATCTCTTTCAACGCTGCCTTTACGTAGATCATTTGGGAAATTTCCCTAGCGACGTAACGCGCGTTAAAACCAAGGTATTGAAACTCGACGCAATTTTCTGAAAATGGAAATGAGAATCAAAATGGACTAATCTGAACTTTCCTCTCCTTGGAGAGACGAACTTGCTGCACAGGGTGACTCAAAACAACAAAGAAAACGGAATATCCCAGAATAACACAGCCTGGGGAGCAATTTACACTGCAAGGGCAGAAAGCAAGATTTTACCCGACCTGAGATACTTCCAAGCGAATATGCAAAATCATTTTTCGACGGTAGCAGTTTTTTATCCACTTCTCCCCATGCGTGGTAAGTTGAAATTACTGCACTCCTTTCGTTCTGCCTTTCTATCACACACGTTAATAAATTGTATCTAATCCAGCTATTTATATGTATAGTCACACTTCAGAGTTGAAATTTTACCATTTAAATCTTACCGTCTTTTGTCTATTAGCATTTACTTACAATTTAATGTAAGTATAACCATTTCGGCTAAAGTAGCCGTCTTGCATCTAGTTGGCTGCTTGGATCAACACTGTCAGTCATCGAGCAGTTGGTACGGTCCATGTTTATACTACTTTTGAACAGCTGACGGTGATTAATTTTATTTTCACGTAACGATTTCTGTTATTAGGTATATTGGAACAAATAGTATGCTCACATGTGTAGAAACTCGTTTTGCAGAGATCCACTTACCTCACTCGTATCGCAATATACTATTTTGCTCGATCGTATGTTTTCTACACCTTCCACGTAATATTTACACAGAAGGAGATTTAGAATTGCAACACATGGAAACTGATGTCTGCCAACATAAACTGGTGGATTTAATGATGTTCAGTATTCACTAGGGTGGTAAGTAAAATAAACTTGAAGCTTTAATTTACATTCTTTTAATAATCGGTAATAACAGATTACAGTGTATGGCACACCTCGAACACAGTTGTTTCAGCATTGTTGCAAACTAATTAACTGCAGTTAAGGGCGAATGAACATTTCGTACCTCATTCTACATTTTTTCAGAAATCAAATGATGCGTACCCAAATTTTCATACCTCTTGGTAATACACGACTTGGCCTTAAAATATTTCTTGAAATATTGGATCTCTAATTATATGCTTATTATGGATTTTTTGAAACTTTTACTGTGATTGCATTGTTATTAATATGAGTACCAAATTTCATTCAAATTGGATAACTACTTTGCGAGCTATTAGTTATTTCATACATTTTATCACGTAAATGTATCGCATAGTCAAAATTTTCCAAGCGTCTCTGAAGTTGAGAAAAATTAGTTGGTATTTTTGCAATTGGGGCTGTAAATAATATAAAAAATTTACCCCCTGATACTCTACGTGATCAAAGGCTGAAAATGACGTATAAATTTGTGGCGACCTCCATCGGTAATGCTGGAAGTCAGCATGGTGTTGGCCCACCCTTAGCCTTGATGACAGCGTTCACTCTCGCAGGCTTTCAATCAGGTACTGGAAGGTTTCTTGGGGAATGGCAGCCCATTCTTCATGGAGTGCGGAACTGAGGAGAGGTATCGATATAGGTCGGTGAGGCCTGGCACGAAGTTGGCGTTCCAAAACATCAGCATAAAATAAATAAACAAATAATTTGCAAAATTCATAAATAAATTTAAAATATTTCCACAATTAACAAAATACCTCCTCAGTCAACACAAACACAACTCAATACCTTCACATATAACATTCAATTAAACTTCATTCTTCTTATTATTATTTTATTTATATAATTTTACCTATTTAATTTTATTATATTACTCATTAATTACATTTTTGTTATACTAGTTACCTTTACATTTATTTAACTAATTAATTATTTCGTGTTTTATTCTTTTATAATTTTTCTATTTTCTCGCCTTTTTATATAATTTTATATAGTTTTAATTTTTAGAGGTACGCCCGAAACATGAGAAGGAAAGGAAATGAAACAGAAATGCGGGAAAAGGGAGTGCGTCGTAGATGAGAAATCACTCCAACATTCCCCTACCGAACAGGGAAAGCCACGAAAAACCCAAGGTGAGAGTGGACGGTCGACGAGAATTGAACCCGTATCTCCCGAATGTGAGCCTCAAACGTTACCAGGCAGCCAACTTGCTCAGACACACACTCGAACACAGAGTTCAGCAATGTTAGTAAAAGTTGAGTGAGGTAAGCAAAATACGATAGCGTAAAATTTCCTTTACCTCATCCGCTGGACCTTATTCCTTAGTAATCCGGCCTCTGACTGGGTGTGTGTGTGTTTAAAAGTTCATTTTAAAACATATCATAATGGCTAGCCCCCGAGGAACTCTTTGTTTCATTATATTTTTTGAGATAGTTCTAAAAAAAATACAAACTTAAATCAACAGAATTTTAACGGAAGGTCTCGAAGGTTGGTAAGCCTGTGTTACGAAGTTTTAATTGGAGTCTCTCTATGTTTTCATAAAATGAAACAAGACTGGAGAGTTTTTGTGTGAATCGGGACGTCAAATCAAAACAAAAGTTGTTTGTCTCCTCCAGGCGACGTTTTGACTGACTTCAATGAATGGCAAGTAGAGCGGACCGCGTATATTCGTATCTAGGGCCTCATTATTAGTTTCTGGTTTCAAAATTGTACTAATTAACATCTTGCGGAAGGTAAAACGTGTTCGTTAATTATTGTCATTTAGAAAATAAAATTTTGGGTTACATTCACACGACCTTCTATTTATTTTCGCAGTTTTTTTAGCAAATTATTGATATAAAATAATTATTTATATAACTCTCTAAATAATATTAACAAAAATGAAGTAATATACGATCTGTATAAATGTAGAAGGCATAGTTCGACATTTGTAAACATACAGGGTATTTAAAAAAATATGATGCAAAAGCAGAAGTAATTTACTCGTAACTGTAAGAATGCAAGAAACCTTTGTAAACGTAAACATGCAAAGTAGTTTTGTAAAATTGCGTGCACATTAAATGCTGATGTGAGCACCCTTGGTAACACAGTGCCCCAGGTGCGTGATAACATATCATGGGATATTGGTTCCACTGCTTGAGTGATTTGTTCTATCCTGTGGCACAGGGGGGACGATATGCTGTGTCCTTAATCTACCTCCAAAGAAAGAAATCTGGTGATCGTGAGGGCATAAGTGGGGAATCTTCCCCTCCAGAACGACCAATCCAACGGTTTGGAAGCTTATGTTTAAATATCGGCGAACATCCAAGTGAAAATGAGGAGGAGCGCCATCCTGCTGAAAGATAGCATCTTCAGTAATCTGGAGCATAAGCCATTCTTGTACCATATACAAGTAGGCGTGGCCACAGACAGTATTCTCTTGGAAAAAGAAGGGACCAAACTTTTTGTTTGCTCAACGTACAAACACGTTCAGGAGTCCCTTATATGCTTAACTTCACCTGGGTTTTCAGAAGCCCAGATTCGATGAGCTGAAATAGCTTCATCGCTGAACGCTACCCTGCCAGCAAAGTCATCCTCCACTCGGTCCTGCATAACAGTGCAAATGTTTTTGCTTGAGGGGCTTGTCGTCTGGTCCTAGCTCCTGCAGAAGTTGTGGTCTGTGTGGCTTAAAACGCTACGACACGCTAGACTGTGCTCTGGCTATACACCGCTTGAATTTGATTCATTGTTTCTTCTGAGGTGTGTGGGCGGCCAGGACATAAACAGTCACTGGTTTCGAATTGGTGCACCCATCGCATAATGCAACGTAATTTCAAAGCCATCGCCTCGACCCGCTTTAAAAATATTTGACTGTCGTTTAAGCCTACCGTATTTACCTGCAAATGTTTATCTCGATTAAAATCACGTTCTCACAGTTACAATTACAATCATAATAAACACATACCTTATCGTAAGAGATGTTGTCCTTCTCTATCCACACATTTCTGACATCTTCTCATGTTCTCACAGTTACAATGATAATAAACACATACCTTATCATAAGAGATGTTGTCCTTCTCTATCCACACATTTCTGACATCTTCTCAGGAAGTTTTCATTTACAGTTGACATTTCATTATCCAAAATTTCTGGCCTGATGTTTTCTTTTAGTTCTTACAATGTATGGGGTTTGTTGCACACATCTTGTTTTTTCAGGTTATTATCAGAGTCCAGTGAGTTTCTGTAATTGGATTTTGCGAAATGATAAAGCGACTAACGCTTAATGTTCTTCTCTGACGAAGCCTGGTATGATTCGTCGCAAAATAACAGATATTGGAGTACAGAGAAACCCGATTTTATACATGACGCGAAAATTAGTGTGTAGTAAATGCATGACCTATGTTTTGTGTAACAAACTAAATGCAGAAACGTGCAGGAATGTCTTATTCACACAACTTCTTTGAACCGCTGACGGAGGTTGAATGTCGAATTGGAAATTTCCAACAAGACTTTACTACCGTGAGTCATTAAATCTAATTCAAGAACTTTTTAAAGATAGGATAACTAGTAGAAAATATGGTCTCAAGATCCCCTCATTTAAAACGGCATGTCATTTTTACTTTCTCTACTACGTATAGTAAGTAGGGGAAGTATTGTATTCCACCCAAAATTTCGATACCGAGATTTCACCGGAAATACATGTTTTGAGACCCCCTGAATCCAAAAAAAGCATTTTTGGAAACATGTCCGTGTGTGTGTCTATGTGTCTGTCTGTCTGTGTGTGTCTGTGAGCAGCATAACTCAAAAACGAACAGTCGGATAAACACCAAACTTGGTATTTAGGTTCAGTATCTTCCAGAGATGCGACACGAAGGTTTTCAAGAAAATCTCCCCACCCCAGATTACCCTTTACATGGAACATTTTTCGAAAATTTTAATTTTTTCAAAAATGGCTCTAACGATTTTGATTAAAATATCATATGTTTAAGATATTTTCATGACAAATAAACTGTATATCTTGAATTTTCTGGGAATGTCTCCAAAAGTATTCTTCATAGTGAACGACTTTTGCATAACTGGTAAACCATAAGAGATAGACAAAATTTTACTACACAAAAATGTAGATCGCGTTAAAATACACAATTTATGTCATATACATTTTTTTTGTTGAGTAAACCATTTTCGAGATATTGCATGTTATTCCCTTAAATGTTTCAATACTTATTTTCTTAAAAGGGAATTCGTTATTCATGTTTTTGTCTTGGATATGCAAAGAATTATAATCTGTGGCAAAGGGAATGGTGCTGCACCTAGCAACCAGCTATTAAGAGATGTCTATGCTTAAAGGCTACTGTTTTTCTAAATTGCCCTTGTAAATATATATTCCCCTTACATCTACAAGAAAATTAGCAATAAGATAGAGTCTGCAAATGTTTATCTCGATTAACATGAAGTAGATGGAGAATAAGCGTTTGTAAAAATAGTTTGTACAAGAGTAGAGAAAGTCATGAGAGTGTAACACATCAGATTTTTATGTATGAGGCAGCTTGAAAAATAAAGTTTGTACAACAAAACCCCATATATTGTAATAAATAAAAAACATCAAGCGAAAAATTCGCTCAATTTCGGACGTTGAACTCTGGAGTGTGAATGAAAATTTCGTGAAAAGATACCAGAAATGTGTGGATAGACAAGGACAACATCTCTTACGTTAAGATATGTGTTTATTATCATTGTAATTGTAACTGTGAGAAGGTGAGGCGGTTGCGGGCATATTATAACTGTTACGGCGGGAGTCCCAGCTGCGGCAGCCGTGCCGTGACCACAGTTTGAAGGAAAATCACTGTAATAGAGAAGGTAATAAACAAAATTGCTTCATATAAACGGTGATTTGAGGTGAATTATGTTTCATATTCACACACACTGGCGCGCGGGATATATAGCGGTTCAAACATAAGAATGTGTATATATCTCATAAATTCCTGTACCATTTTAATGATGCTATTGAGCAGTTTGTAAAGCTTGGAGTAAATTTGTTGTATACCCTTAAAGATTTGATTATCATCTCAGGTTGATGCATAAAACGAAAAGTATATGTACAATCGTAAGCAATCGGCGTGAAATCCGAGAAGTTCGTGTGACTGTTACGTATAATATACTTTCTTCATATTATGGTGAATATCAACGGTTGTGTATAAAACTTTAGTTTGCTAAACGAGAAAAGAGTCGTGAACGCCGCAGAAATTTATGAGAAGGAAGGAACCAGAGCAGACATATAGTGCGCGATAACCGACTTACATTGGCTAATTGTAGCCTCGGACTTGTCTCAACGAACTGGGCGGGAACGAGAAGATGTGGGCGAGATGCGACCTAAAACATGTCAAGTCAAGGTCACCACTCGCGCGCTTAATAATTAAGGCTGTAGACGGAGATGAGCTGGTGGGACGACGTTTTAATTCATGACAGTGCACGTGGATGGTCTGTCCCTGCTACGATTGCATTCTAGTGGAGTTTCAGGTTGCTAGGATACAGGCGATAGTCGTTTGTTAGCATTTTCAGTCTGGCCCAAGCGATTCAGGTTGCTAGGATACAGGCGATAGTCGTTTGTTAGCATTTTCAGTCTGGCCCAAGCGATTCAGGTTGCTAGGATACAGGCGATAGTCATTTGTTAGCATTTGCGGTCTGTCCCAAGCGATTCAGGTTGCTAGGATACAGGCGATAGTCATTTGCTAGCATTTGCGGTCTGTCCCAAGCGATTCAGGTTGCTAGAATACAGGTGATAGTCATTTGCTAGCATTTGCGGTCTGTCCCAAGCGATTCAGGTTGCTAGAATACAGGCGATAGTCATTTGCTAGCATTTGCGGTCTGTCCCAAGCGATTCAGGTTGCTAGAATACAGGTGATAGTCATTTGCTAGCATTTGCGGTCTGTCCCAAGCGATTCAGGTTGCTAGAATACAGGTGATAGTCATTTGCTAGCATTTGCGGTCTGTCCCAAGCGATTCAGGTTGCTAGAATACAGGTGATAGTCATTTGCTAGCATTTGCGGTCTGTCCCAAGCGATTCAGGTTGCTAGAATACAGGTGATAAGTCATTTGTTAGCATTTGCGGTCTGCCCCAATCGATTCAGGTTGCTAGGATACAGGCGATAGTCGTTTGTTAGCATTTTCGGTCTGCCCCAAGCGATTCAGGATGCTAGGATACAGGCGATAGTCATTTGTTAGCATTTTCAGTCTGGCCCAAGCGATTCAGGTTGCTAGAATACAGGCGATAGTCATTTGTTAGCATTTGCGGTCTGTCCCAAGCGATTCAGGTTGCTAGAATACAGGCGATAGTCATTTGTTAGCATTTGCGGTCTGTTCCAAGCGATTCAGGTTGCTAGGATACACGCGATAGTCATTTGTTAGCATTTGCGGTCTGTCCCAAGCGATTCAGGTTTCTAGGATACAGGTGATAGTCATTTGTTAGAATTTGCGGTCTGCCCCAAGCGATTCAGGTTGCTAGGATACAGGCGATAGTCATTTGTTAGAATTTTCGGTCTGCCCCAAGCGATTCATGATGCTAGAATTCAGGCGATAGTCATTTGTTAGCATTTTCAGTCTGGCCCAAGCGATTCAGGTTGCTAGAATTCAGCCGCTAGTCATTTGTTAGCATTTGCGGTCTGTCCCAAGCGATTCAGGTTGCTAGGATATAGGCGATGGTCATTAGTCTAGTGTTTTTAGGCTGTCCCTGCTAGCATTACTGTCTAGGATAGAAGTAGTGCTGTTTCAACCTGCTAAGAAATTGCTGATAATCGTTTGTCTACTGTTTTCATGAAGTATCATGTCTGAAAAGTCTGGGAAACGATGATCAAGAATGGGTTCTTAAAGTTTATTGACGTGGAATGCCTAATGAAACCACATTTAAAGTCATTCGCTGCGAAAAATCACTCTAAGTGGATACTTGCGTACATAAGCTGAAGAAAAACGCAAGAAATTTGATGTGACACACTCACATGACTTTCTCTACTAGCGACAAGCTCACACACATCTCTTATATTTATAATATTCATAAAGAAACTGGTTCTTTCAACAATGGTACGTTATTCGTTACATTTTTGCTCAGGAATGGCTTGAAATAAAGCAAAAAGCGGAATACAAGACGTTAGACAAATGTTTAAAAGCTGGTAATCGTATGCTCGCTCGCCTTGAAATTCCGTACTCTTTTCGATGATTTCACGAGAAAGTACTTATTGAAAAATCAAATTAACACAAAACGAATAGGTATACCAAAATGGCTGATACCCTCAAAAAGGTTTACATTCAATGAGATTTCGTTTTTTCAGTAACCTCTTGTGGTTTGACAGTTACAAAAAATGATGCATTCAGAATGAAGGAAACTTCACAGGCAATTCCTTGAAAATTCAAGATTTACATGTTATCAAGCATAAGTATTTTAAATGTGTGGTAGTTTGAACAAAATCAATTGTTATTTTTGAGAGAATAAAAATAAGGTAGTTTGTTGTGGAGAGATCTCCTTGGTGTTGTATTTTTGAAAGTTGCTGAACTAAATACCAGTTTTGGTAGGTATCCCACTTCTCGTTTTTGAGTTCAGCTGTTCACAAACACACACAATGTTAGTTTCATTGATTTTATGGGTTACTTATGAGATAATGTTTTTCTTATTTTTTTAAGGGTTCTGTATTTTTGATGGAACTATTTTTAAAGCTTTTGATGTTTGTACCACGGGTTGCATAAAAGTAAGTTATAAGGGGAATATGCAGCATCATAAACACTCGAATGCAGGAAGCTCGTTTACTGTTCCATGCGTGTCTCCGGCGAGATACTATCTCTGGCATCATCCCATGTTGTGAAACATAACTCTTGAAGATCGCGGGCGGGTGGCCGTTCTTGCTTCTGAGATCTTGTGCTAATAACTGAGATGTCGCAGACAAACGTAGCAATGACTTGAGGGGAGCCCACTTCGACAGACATCAAAATTTACTCTGACAACTCCACCCGGCGTGAAGATGGTAGCCGCTTTTAAAACCGCGCTCTAGAAAGATGTTTTATTAGCTCCGATTTGAGAAACCTCATTCATATTTTATAGGCAAGCTTCGGTGTTAGCGAATACTTAACCTTAAAGCTTTCTCCAGGGTTTTTAGAAAGGTGTCATGTATACAGTATATCCGATATTTTACGTATCTGTGAGTAAGTCCACAATCGCTATACACTCGCGCATCTGAACTAATTAACATAAGTATGTTCCCTAACGCACTTGACGGTTTTATTATTTCACGGTTAGGAATTAGAGGCAGTATTTTTAACACTTAAATGATTTCAGTCTAATTATATAATATATAATTCAATAACAGCCCGCCTTAAAGCAATATGTGTATAACTATATATAAGTGTATATTGTATCCATGTGTAATGTTATGTGAATGTATTACGTAATTTAATAATGTAGGAGCTGTGAGAATAATAAGTTTAACGTTGCTAACAATGAGGTAACCTTGAGGCAATAATGAGTTTGAGAGTTTAACAATACTAATTCTGATTCTTGGAACCAATAATGTAATTGTAGTGACAGTTTATAAAATAGTCAATCAACTGTGGCAGTAATTTGTATCACAATAATGTAAATGCCAGAGTGATTGTAGTGTAAATAAGCATTATTTTATAACAATGATTTGAGATGTTTGTTAATTATAAGCATTGTTAGGAAATAAGTTTACACGGCCTCACTGAAAATGACAATAGGAGCGGGTAACAGTGAGCGAGGGGGTGAGTTGTTTATCAATTGTTAGAGATAAGCAAATGACGTCAGTTGACGCGCTTTTCTGAGAAATGGAGGGAACATCTTCCCTAAAGCATATGTGTGTTCGTAATTTTGATTGGATATGAAAATAGACGCTAATGTTGGCGCGCTTTATTAACCAATAACAGTTCTGTTATAATCTTTAGGCATATCGGGGTGTGGGAGTATAAAAAGCTAAAGCCAGAGGCAAGTATCACCCAGTTCAACAAAATCATCCACGTGTTACACGTCGCTGAGTCCAACAGAATCATTCAGAAGTTAAACGTCGCTCAGTTCATCAGAATCGTTCGCGACTTACACGTCGCAATTCTACAGAATCTCTCGCGTCTTAAAGTTTGTTATAAATGTGAAACACGCGAATTAATAATGTGCAGTAAATAAGTGATTATAGTGATATTAGAAAATAGAACAGTTTCAGTCTGGCGTGTATCAAGAGTCAATATGTGAACTTAATTAATTGTGACGGTACTAAAAGTGTAAAAACAAATTCTTTTATCAGTGTTATCTTTGAGTAACAAATCCTTTCCGTTTACACACCCTGTTCAAGAGATGTGCTCGACCGAGAAATAATAGCTACCCGGAGGACAATGAACCCAACATTCAAAGCAGTAAAACAATAACAGGCCCCCAGAAATAAGATAGCACGAAGTGACCGCGACAAATTAGCTTCCATATGTTGGGCAGATAAACATGAAGCATCTTCCTACTACCAACAAATATCCCACTTCAAATTGGCGCACAAACGTGGGGCTAACAAATATCTGACTTCACAACAACCAGAAAAAGCTTTAGTTAAATGAAGGTATTCTAGGATCAGCCAATCAGAAACTGAAAAGGAGAAAATTTTACAAATTTAGAGTTCAGGTGCCTGCAGACAGTGTTTGTAACCAGACGCGAGATGCGTCCTCGAGAGATTTAATATGTATTCGTGTGACACGAAAAATAGTTCTACATGTTAAAAAGAGCAATTCATTCATTCTCTGTTTAACATCCTCTTATATAGGATTTACACCCCCCAGGATTTACAGGTGGGTGCCTGGGGTCAGAGGCCCGTCGAGGAGCAGACACTCATGGATCAGACAGAATATCCAGGATGGGTGATCAGCCCGATGCCTGGTATGGGAGGAAGGAAGTAGATGAAACGAAATGATGGTAAAATGGATGAAAGGAAAGGTGATGATGGAGCAGTTGGTAGAGTGAATGGCGGGGGAAACCGGAGAACCCGGAGAAAACCCACCGAAACGCCGCTTTGTCCACCAGAAATCCCACATGTGGGTCCCTGGGATTGAACCCGGGCCGCCTCGGCGAGAGGCGAGTGGTCTAACGACGCCGCCTCAATTAATAAAAGAATCTCACAGCTCTCTATATCAGTGAAGTGTTATTTAAATCGTATCAAGTATTAATAAAAGGAGTGAAGTAAAATAATAGTCTGTGTAAGCCTATATTCTTAGTCGTACCACAGCCCTGCTAAGAGAAACGTGTCTCTAACAATAATACTGACGCAGCCGAGGCAAACAAATGTAATATTTAAAGAAATAGTAAAAAAAATACAGAGTTAATATTTTTAAAAATTGGGGCAAAGGCTACCGGGTACCATACGTGCGGTTGCAACTACTTCAAGTTCGGCTCCCCAATAGTTGAAATATAATACAACTCCTTCAATACACTTTCTCAAATTTGATTGAAGAAAATCTTTCTTAATTAAGAATGTCAATTAAGTCATACTCTTAAGAATGAACTCATTCATTTTATTGTATAATGCTTACTTAGGTATAAGGTCTTTCACCAATTTGAAATCCATATTTTCAGATTCTTATAAACAAAATCGAAATACTTCAGAAAACATTTCTTAGACTTCTTTATTATGTAACGTGTCAGTCCAATACTTCAACATTACTTGTAAATTACAAGGTAATTCCCTATTTTCACTTTTAATTAAGTTCAAATGGAAGCCAAAGTGTTGGAAAACGTCCGGGATCTACTAGTAATACCAGCAGTTAGAATTCACAAATATCAGAAAGGGATTTCGTAATTTAATACAACTATTTTCCACACGTTACAAATCTATTAATAACCTTGCCTTGTAACATTTCCTCCTTCGGAGGTACTACTACTGTTTTCCCTTGACATATTTCTATACAAAATGCACAATCTTGTAACAACCTTTAACAAACATGAGTGAAGTAAACTGCCACTTTACAAATCACACGTGCTTTAACATTTTGAAAGTTCGATAGCGCTTCAAATACAATTCTTGACATGCTAAAAGTTTGTGCAGTATAAACTTGACTTTACAATGTCACTCCCCGCTTAAAAATTAAATTCTAGCTTTACAAAATTGAATGTATACGTTTTAAAATTGTTTTCGTATCCAATTTGTATTTTCTTTCTTTCTTTCTTTCTATATCTGTCTCTGCACTCACGGTCAGATACTTTCTGAATTTCTAAATTTACTCACCAAAATGTTTCAGAATATAATTTTGGACAAATCCGAAATGTGACGCACAGTTTTCCTATCGCCTCCCTACTCGCGTGCTTGCCATATCCTATGCTCTCGACGTCTGGTAGCTATCCTCTTGGTACCGACTTGCCAGCTCACAGGAGGCAGGAGGTAGTAACTTATTTCGCCGTAACAGTGCTGCCACTGTAGGATTGGCCGGAGCATGGTCCAATAACTTTGGCGTAGAAACAACACCGTTGTATGCTACTCCACGTATAGTGACTGTGGAAGCCAAGATGCTGGGCCTGTGATTTATTCTCAGTAACAAACTTGTAGCGGGGAATCCTTCTATTGCCAACGTTGTAGATAAAAACACAGCGGAGGACCGTGGTGAAACCAAAGTACGCGAGCGAAGCGAGCGTGCGTCCTTAACAATGTTTGATATAAGCTTAGGTTTCTAATTCACGGGAGGTTAGGTTAGGTTAGGTCTAGTTTACATACATAACTTAGATTAATAACAACCAGTAGTTACACCAAATCACGCGAGCGAAGTGACCGTACATTCCTTAACGATGCTTATGATTCATTATGTATATAGGTGGACCACACTACTTAATTCGAACAATATCTAGTAATTTGCTCTTTCCTTAAAAATCCTGGATTATTTCTCCAAATTTGGCATTGTTAAGTTGGCAGAACCTACCTCATAAAGTCGCCAGATTTTGCTGTACTATAACCTTGGCGACTAGTTTGGACTGGTCCAGGCAATATCTCCTAAATAAACTACTCATTACCTCTAAATACTGTACAATTTTAATTTAATTGATTCCCTAATTATTTTGCAAGTTATAGCCTTATTCAAATATATGATTAATCCCTTTATCCCTTATATCATTACGAGTTGAATCGTTCTTAAAATGAAAATTTGATGTGTTACACTCACATGACCTTTTCTATTCTTGTACAAACTATTTTTACAAACTTTTATTCTCCATCTATTTCATATTAATCGAGATAAACATTTGCAGAAACGTTCTTTTGACATGCAAAGAGAATTGCATTTTACACATAGCGACCAGTTCTAAAAATATTTGACTATAGCTTAAGGCGTACTATGTTCCCCTTGTTTTGTATTTGCAAGGGGAATATAGAAATACAGTAGCCTTTAAGCACATACATATCTCTTAATAGCTGGTTGCTAGGTGCAGCACCATTCTCTTTGCCACAGATTAATGCTCTTTGCATATCGAAGACAAAAAAATGAATAAATAATTCCAATTTGAGAAAATAAGTATTGAAAAATTTAAGTGAATTACAAGCAATATCTCGAAAATGGTTCACTCAACAACAACAACAACAAAAATGTATATGACATAAATTGTATATTTTAACGCGATCTACATTTTTTATTAGTAACAGTTTGTCTATCTCTTATGGTTTACCAGTTATGCAAAAGTCGTTCAAAACAAACAATACTTTTGGAGACATTCCCAGAAAATTGAAGATATACATTTTATTTGTCATGAACATATCTTAAACATATGATATTTTAATCAAAATCGTTAGAGCCGTTTTTGAGAAAATTAAAATTTTCGAAAAACGTTGGATGTAAAGGGTAATCTGTGGTGGGGGGATTTTCTTGAAAACCTTCGTGTCGCATGTCTGGAATATACTGAACGTAAATATCAAGTTTGGTATTTAACCGATTTTTAGTCTTTGACTTACACATTCACACACGTACACATTTTAACATTTGATTCAGGGCCTCAAGACGTGTGTTTATTTCTGGTGAAATCTGTACATCGAAGTAAGCGAGTGAAAACAGTATTTCCTCTGCTTAGAATAGGTAAGTGTAGAAAAATATATCGGAAATGGCTAATGCCACAAAACATTTACTCGAGATAAATTGCGTGTTTTAATGAGACCTTTATTCTCTTTTAGTAAAATGTTTGCGTCTGTTGCAGTTTACCAGTTATACAATTTTATGCAAGATCATTCAGAATGAAGAGGACTTCACAGACTAAAAATTTAATATATCGTACGTTTTGTTTTTAGTTATGAAAATATCTTAAACATAAGGTATTTTATTAAAAATCTTTAGTGACGATTTATCGGAAAATAAAAAATATCAAAAATATTTATATGTAAAGTATACTTTAGTAGTTTGCGGCAGGGGATTTTGAGGAAAATATTCGTGTCGCATCTTTGGAATATGTTTGAACTTAATTGTGCGAGTATTTCACCCAAAAATTCGATGTCGAGATTTAACCGGAAATACGTTTTGAGAACCCCTAAGCCCCAAAAACAGCATTTTTAGAAAAAAAACCTGTGTATGTCTATAAACAGCAGAACTCAAAAACTAAAAGTCGGATAAGTACCAAACTTGGTATTTAAGTTGACTATCTTCAAAACATGAGAGACGAAGATTTTGCAAAAAAATGTCCCCACGCGGAAGCATCCTTTACACGGAAACATTTTTTCGAAAATGTTTATTTCCTAAAAAAATATTTCTTGCCATTTTGATTAAAATGCCATAATTTAAAGATATTTACATGACAAAGGGTATATCTTGAATTGTCTGGGAATAGCCTGTGAAGTCCTCTTCATTTTGAAGGAATATTGTATAACTGGTAAACGCTAAGCAATAGACGAAAATGTATATCTCCTTAAAATGCACAATTTATTTCAAATAAATTTTTAGCCATTTCTGAGATGTCCTTTATTAATGGTTCGAATTGCTGATTATTTGGTCATTGTTTTTAAGGCCAATCGATTTTCAGTTGTTTCTCGCGATGTCATGGAAACAGTATGAAATTTTAAGACCAGCATATAGCGTCCAGTTCTTAAACATTTGACTATCGCTGAGGGTCGAGAAAGTTATGTGAATGTATCACTTCAGATTTTTATGGTAATTTAGTTGAGTTATGTTGTTCAAATATTCAGAGGAACTCGAGTTCCCTTAGGTAAGTGTTGTATAGAAAGCAACAAGATCAGCTGTTTCCCAGTTGCATTGTTCGCAGGAAGAACAAATCGCAATAACAGTAGAAGACATGAATTCATTGACGAGGAAAAGAAATCTTTGAAGTTCTGACCGCAACATTTGAAGGGAAGAGTTTCTTGTCGCGCTGGTTGGAAACATTTCATCGGGTTAAGGTCCCCTCCCACCCGAGGAAAGTGGTTAAGTTCGAAATTACATTAACGCCCAGACAACGGCGCTCAAGTAGAACTTAGTAGAAGCACGCGGTTTCTCGCTGGGGACCCAAGTTAATAGCAACGTTTCTCCTATCCTGAGGCACTCTCGTGAGAGAGAGAGGCATGAGATTTTTGTCCTCCTGGAACCTTCTAGTCCACGTAGGGCATTAATAAATTACACTAAAGACAATGGCGTCTATGTATTCCCAGAAAAAAGTTCAAAATTAATGTTTGTTGAGCCATAAACGTCTGCTGTAAACATTCGAGTGCTCTTTCCGTATGTTGTAGGTAGCTAAGCATTTCTTTTTTAATTTTAAATCATTCACAAGCAAAGAATATATCGTGAATAAGGTAACGTGGATAGAATGTTTAATTTTTATATGAGTATTGCAATAATGATCCATGCAGCTTACGGATATGAGCATGATTACTGCTCGAATGTGTTTTGCAATAACGTGGCGTAAGCACAGCTCTGTAATTACATGAGAGCGGTTAATTATTCTCATGTAATTAGTTGCGTGGAATATGTTGTTTTTCTTATCCCCTTTTCGCTCATACGTGAGAAATTGAAATTCCTGCGTTTTGCCCGTTTACCACAGATCTTAATAAAATCCCCGAACTATTGTTGCACACCTGCAATACAATCATATTGGATAGTTGAATGTTACAATTTCACTCTTACGGCCTTTATATCCCATGTTTGTTAACATTTTCTTACCTTCTTTTCTCTGATCGAAGGCGTCTCGGCACTGCTCCAGTGGGATATTGTACCTATGGCCCTCAAGGGGGAAATGAGAGGAGACACCGGGCGACCGAAACCAGGAGTAACGGCAGAGGAATGACGTAGACAAGATTCCAGATTGAGACTCCCCGACAGTGGGACAGTCAGACTGGGTCTCCCACCCCATTAGAGGGTCTAACGCCCCGCTTCGAAGGGGCGGTTCGCTTACCCCCGGCAACCAGCTGAAAGCCCAGAGACGGAATGAAATGATAAATGGAACGAAATGGAGGGACAGGAAATTCGGAGCTAAAAGAAACCTCTGCAGCATCCGCCTGACGACACCGGAGAACCCCCGAAAGAGCCCATGGGTCGGAGCGGACGGTGGCCGGGATCGTATCCGGGACCTCTCGAATGCGAGTCACACGCCGAAACCTCGCACGGTTACTTACAATTCAATTCATGCAGTGTTTAAACACAGATGCCCATAAAGTCCCAACACACTTTCATGTTGCTGGTCTGCTACAACACAATATTAGGGTAGAGTGGGACCTTGCAAGGCCTAACGTATGTCCACTTTCATTATCAACATAAGACAGTCTACTTGCAGTTATTACTGGAGCCACAGTTACGGCACGATGGTGTCCCTGCCTCTGTCATTTATCAACAAGATGGGGTACCGTCCCACTACGCACTGTCTTCCTGGACATGCTGCAGTTGTTACTGGAGCCACAGTTACGGCACGATGGTGTCCCTGCCCCTGTCATTTATCAACAAGATGGGGTACCGTCCCACTACGCACTGTCTTCCTGGACATGCTGCAGTACTAACTGGAGCCACAGTTACGGCACGATGGTGTCCCTGCCTCTGTCATTTATCAACAAGATGGGACACCGTCCCACTACGCACTGTCTTCCTGGACTTGCTGCAGTTGTTACTGGAGCCACAGTTACGGCACGATGGTGTCCCTGCCCCTGTCATTTATCAACAAGATGGGGTACCGTCCCACTACGCACTGTCTTCCTGGACTTGCTGCAGTTGTTACTGGAGCCACAGTTACGGCACGATGGTGTCCCTGCCCCTGTCATTTATCAACAAGATGGGGTACCGTCCCACTACGCACTGTCTTCCTGGACTTGCTGCAGTTGTTACTGGAGCCACAGTTACGGCACGATGGTGTCCCTGCCCCTGTCATTTATCAACAAGATGGGGTACCGTCCCACTACGCACTGTCTTCCTGGACTTGCTGCAGTTGTTACTGGAGCCACAGTTACGGCAGGATGGTATGATAGAATTTTGGGAGTTAAGGGGGAACTAGAATGGAATAGATTATAAACGCATATTATTACGTCATTTTGCTAGGACGCAATGATAGTCCATATAAGTTCTAATAATGTCTTTTCTTTTGTTTCAGGTAAGTTTTGCATCCCGTCGTTTCCGCTTGAAAGGCTTCGAATGCAGTAACAGAGTGAGTTGTCATTTTTAATCTATAAACAATGCATCAAAATCCATTTGGAATATTTCAATACAACATGCGGCGTAGTTTTTTTTTTCTTTTTCATGTACATATTCTGTAATTGAAAGCAACAATTCATATCCGAATGTTTGTGGTTTGCAATTCAATGGTACCGCTGTTTCACAACGGTTCTATAAAAAGAGATAGCTATATTGCCATGTTTCTGTTTGTTTAATATGACGTCGAGATTGTATTCTATATTTTACTGGCGATATTTCTTTTCGGAACGCAAACAGTGTTGCATTTGCGTAGGTGAAAAATACTGTATACTTGATCATTACTGTTTGCACCCAGAATAGATGCATTATCTGGTCAAAGTAGCTCTTTCTAAGGCTCCTCGAAGCTCCTCATAATTTTTAAAAAATAGCTTTTCAAAGTTTTTATGGAAAATTTCAATTTATTTGAATTTTAGTGCGTTATTTGAAATGAACCAAGTGGTATAAATTGCATTATCTTAAAATAATACACAATTTTGGATTTAGGTTTATTATACTTTAATATATAATAAACTTTTTGAAAATTAAGTAGTTACATACTTTATTAATTTTACTTTCTCTGGCACACGCGCCTGAGAAGGAATCGTATTAGACCCAAAAATTCGATATCGAGATTTAAAGGACACTGGTACGCAATTTTCTACTTTTTTTTAAATTTTAGCTATTTACTTGAGAATTGTAACAACTGAGTAAATAAAGTAGCGAAAAATTTCAAAATTTTTAAAGCAGTCTTGCGCATTAAAATTTATCAGAAGTGTGCGGTGACACTTTCTTGCGCTTTGGTACAGTGAAAATTGACTTAAATATTTGATTTAATTGATGTTATTAGTTGTAGATAAATAAATTTTGTACATATGAAGCTGTTGGTGTAAAAAATTGTTCTTGTTTTTTTCAGTATAAATTGATTTTTGTGTGCAAATGAATTAAGCAATCATAAAATAAATACTTTAATCTTTAAATAGCAGAAAGGGTCCAGTGGGGTTAAAAGGGAACGTAACGGTGATTTAAACATGTTGGGATTTTAAAAATTGCGAGTAAACTATGTGGACCAAAATGTTTAACATGTGTCTATAGAGTATGTATATGGTATAATTTAAAACTCGAATATTTTCGCATTTTCACCTAAAAACTCGGTCCTAGTGTCCCTTAACAGGAAAAACACCTTTCGAGGCCCTCTGAATAAATAAAAACGAAACAAACCGTTTTTAGTAAAATTCCGCCCGCGCACGTTTCTGTTTGAGATTTAGTTTTTATTTATGGACGCTCTTAAACTCGTGTGGTCCTTAGCATCGCATTCTATATTGGGAGTGTAAGACCGGTAATTTTGCTCATAGGCCTCTTTATCAGGCGAGCTCCCGGGATTGATCCCCGGCGAACGCCCACCCTGGCCATGGGTTTTTCTTGGTTTCCCTGGATCGCTGGGAATGCTGGGGTGGTTCATCTTCTACCACGACTCTCCTGTACCTATCGTCTTCCTTGTCACCTGTTTCAGGGTTGTAGGACCAGGCGACGGTGTCCGGCTGGGCGGTGGCTTGCGCTCTCTAAAGGTTTCTTCGTGGGTCTCCACTCCAGGGGATCTTGAAGGTTGTGGCTTGTGGGCAGGGACTAAGCGGTCGGATGCGTTCTATCTGGAAACGTTAGGGACCCCGTCCATACAGGCTCCCGTCGGCATCCGGATCTGGTCGCCCATCGGGTCTGATCCCTCCCAGGAGTCACGTTGGAAGCAAAATGTGCCGACTAGTCTGCGTGCACTGCTCTGCCCTGGTTCCGGAGACCACTCCGTGATATGTAGACACCTTTACCTTTTACCTCTGGACCACGGAGGACGACACTACTATATAAGTTTGGTCCATTAAAAAGGTGGTGGGTCACACCGCTTCACTCGAGCAACATCTAGTAATTCACTACTCTTCTAAACATCCTGGGTTACTCTACAAGCATCTTGTACTAGATTTAGCAAGTGTTTTTCCCTATAAAACCACAATTGATGGGAGTGGCTGCATGTTTTATATTAACTGAGAAGATGATTTTTCTCAATGATCGCAGACTGTCTTTTCCAAAGAGCGTAACTTGGTGGCCTAGGAGTGCGGAATCGTGTTATCTTATTACATAACTTTGGAAGAAAAGAGGAAGCATTTAAAATGTTGCTCTTCTTTTTCTGTTTAGGCTCCTCGTATGTAGGACTTACAAGTTGGTACCTGGGTTCAGAGGTCTGTTAAAGAGCAGACACTTTGGATAAAATAGATGATCCAGGATAGGTGATCAACCCGACGCCTGGTATGAGAGCGAGGAAATGGATGATATGCGATGATTGTGAAATGGTTGAAAGGAAAGGTGGTGGTGGAGCAGTTGGGGAAACCCGCCCAGATACCGCTTCGTCCACCAGAAATTCCACATGCGGGTCCGTGGGATCGCCTTGGTAAGAGGCGACCTGTCTAGTCACTCAGCCACTGTGCCGCCACTTAAAATTTCACCTACTGTAATTATTTAACAAGTTACTCGATCGTTCCGACTGACGATTGTTCCACCACCAAAGGGTACTTATAGACTATGCAGCACTTCCGGAATCTGGAATACACCCGGGGGAAGTTAATTGAGCCGGCAGTTCTGTCGATGTTTCACATTCTTTTGTGTGTCGGGCGATTTTTCATCCGTTATTAGGAATACTCGGGGCTGTAGAAGATTATAAGGGGTAAAGCGGAGAATTCACAATAAAAACCCTATAGACCATTCTTGAATTTTTTTTTTAATTCTTCACTGAAGTTTAAAGAGCTAATCTTGTAAGCCGGCTAGTATTAGTATGTGCTACATGTTGCTAAGGTACGGAGGGGCCCATGTAGCCGGTGCAGATCACCACAATTACGTCGCAACAGCCTTTTTGTTTCTACCTTGACCCCTGGGAGGAAGGCATGAGGGAACAGAACCGGGGGGGGGGGCAAACAGGTCCGGATGACGACGAGTGCAAGCATGAACGGGGTTTCTAACGTTTGCAGATCGAGCGCACCCTACGCAGTCCGGATCCACCCACTGAAGCCGTTCTAGGTGCGACAATTTTGAAGCCGTACTATTTGCTTCAAATTTTGATGCTGCTATCTCGAAGTTTAGTGTTACCTGCTTTGTTACTGAGTTGTACGATGTCATCTTCTAGCTCGTTCTGCGTTGCCTGGTCCGCCAGCTGCTTCAGTGGTATAGCTATGAGTTCTGACGAAATAGGGGAGAACATTTTATTATTGATTTCCTCCATTCATCGCGTATTATTGCTGTCTCCAGGCATTTATCATTATCTAACGCTGTCCACAGGTTCTGGGTAATTGGTTACGTTATCTGGGCCCACCAATTTTCTTCTTTTGATCTTCTGCATTGCTTAGAGAACTTCATCTTTATGGGCGCATTTGGAGGATATTTGCGGACTAGCGTGTCAGGATTGGTATGCGCGTTAATGCGCGTTTTAGGATGTCTTAAGTGAATCAATCGTTGGACGAGTTCGATGGCGAGTTTTAATGGATCTGGTTCAAACCCATAGCTAACAGTGCTGTTACTTCTTGCGTAGCATTTAAGATAATTGTTTTAAATCCACGGAATTAGAGGTTGGAAAAATATGTCCTTATTTGATAGTCACTTTCTGTACCATTTGCTTTATTAACTTGTTCATAGATGTCCTTATTTGATAGTCACCGTCCTGTATCATTTGCTTGAATAACTTGTTGATAGATGTCATTATTTGATAGTCAACGTCCTGTAACATTTGCTTGAATAACTTGTTGATAGATGTCATTATTTGATAGTCAACGTCCTGTAACATTTGCTTGAATAACTTGTTGATAGATGTCCTTATTTGATAGTCACCGTTCTGTATCATTTGCTTGAATAACTTGTTGATAGATGTCCTTATTTGATAGTCACCGTTCTGTACCATTTGCTTGAATAACTTGATAGATGTCCTTATTTGATAGTCACCGTCCTGTACTATTAGCTTGAATAACTTGTTGATAGATGTCCTTATTTGATAGTCACCGTCCTGTACCATTTGCTTGAATAACTTGTTGGTAGATGTCCTTATTTGATAGTCACCGTCAATTACCATTTGCTTGACTAACTTGTTGATAGTAAACCTCGTTTGTGTAGTGATTTAAGTGTACCATCTGCATGAGTAATTCATTGATAGGTGCCCTAAGTTACTTAGTCGCCTTCCTGTACCATTTGTAGTTATAACTTTGGATCATGTTATTGAAATATCCAATTTATAGCATTCGGCTGAAGAAATTACGAAAAACAAACACAGTAGAATTGGGCGGTAGACGGAATTTGAAGCTAAGAGCTCCCGAATGTGAACCATAGCTCTATCACCGTGTTTATCTCCCAGATCAATATCAGTGAGTAAAATAAAGAATCTGTCTCACAAACCTTGTGATATTTCACCAATACAGTTTACACCGTAACATCTGCATTACGTCCGCTGCTGGTTTTAATTATTCAGTCTATAGAATATGAAGGACTCAGTATGTGGGCGAGTATTAACTAAATACTAATCCAGCTCAGTTTTTATTTTGAATGTTGCCCGGACTGGTTCGAGTGCTTTCCTTTCATGCGCCTGGAAAAAAAGACATTAATAAGTTGGCGTATTCATGGACTAATTGGAGGTTTTTGCATTCATGCGTGTACAAATTGCAGCATCAGTTTTCTAATGAGATGCCAAGAGGAATCTATACTAGACCTCTCATCGTGACCTTATGTTTTAAATGTGAGAGATTCAGTTAAAACCGCCGCCTTCTTTAAATATACCACGCTTTTGATACCATTGTGACATTCAGATACAAGCGTTTCAATGTCTGTCGCCACTCAAGAATGCGATATGGTGACTTCACTGGAAATACACCGTTTGAGGTCCCCTGAATCCGAAAACGAGAAGCTGGTTAAACACATTTTTGATAAATAAAAACAATCAGATGTTTTATTGTTCCTTCATAATAGCCCTGTATAAGCACTAATTGAAACATACTTGAAAAACCTAATGCAACGGCCGGGACTGAACCAATGATCTGTACCTTCGGTGGCGCAGTTCTTGTCGCTAGAGCTACCGTGGAGACACCCCAAGATGGTAAACCTCATCAATTTGAAGAATACGGAATATATATTTGAATCAGGTGAGAAGATTAAACATGTGTAAGGACATCTCGCCACGGTAGCTCAAGCGGTAAGAACATAGTCATAGAGGGCAGAGTATTCGTGGTCGCGTACCTGCCTGTAGCACTGAATTCTTTACGTCTGATGCAACATTCCGAAAATATTCCGTTTTTTTACTTTCTCTACTACGTATAGTAAGTAGGGGAAGTATTGTATTCCACCCAAAAATTCGATACCGAGATTTCACCGGAAATACATGTTTTGAGACCCACTGAATACAAAAAAAGCATTTTTGGAAACATGTCCGTGTGTGTGTCTGTGAACAGCATAACTCAGAAACGAACAGTCGGATAAACACCAAACTTGGTATTTAGGTTCAGTATCTTCCAGAGATGCGACACGAAGGTTTTCAAGAAAATCCCCCTACCTCAGATCATCCTTTACATGGTAATTTTAATTTTAATTCTCTCAAAAATGGCTCTAACGATTTGATTAAAATATCATATATTTAAGATACTTTTTATGAGAAATAAAATGTATATCTCGAATTTTCTGGGAATGTCTCCAAAAGTATTCTTCATTGTGAACAACTTTTGCATAACTGGTAAACCATAAGAGATAGACAAAAGTTTACTACACAAAAAATGTAGATCGCGTTAAAATACACAATTTATGTCGTATACATTTTTTTGTAGAGTGAACCATTTTCGAGATATTGCTTGTTAAATCCCTTAAATTTTCCAATATGTATAGTTTTTCTCAAATTCGTTATTCATTTTTTTGTCCTGGTAATACAAAGAGAATGGAATACTCCACATAGCAACCAGCTCTTAAAACATTTGACTATCGCTTAAAGCCTACCAATTCCCCTTGCATCTACAAGAAAATTAGCAATAAGATTAACATCTCGATTAACATGAAGCATATGGAGAATAGGGGTTTGTAAAAATAGTTTGTACAAGATTAGAGAAAGTCATGTGAGTGTAACACATCAGATGTTTTTACTTAAGTAGGGGTAGTATTGCGTATTCCATCCAAAAATTCCTGAGTGAGATTTCACCGGAGATACATGTTTTGAGGCCCCCTGAATCCAAAAAAGTAGTCTTAGGAAAAAGTCCTTCTCTATGTGGGTGTGTCTAGAACAGAATAACTCAAAATCAGTATTTAAGTTCAGTATCCTCCAAAAATGTGATAAGGATTTTTCAAGAAAATCCCTCTACACCCAAGTACCATTTACATGGAATATTTTTCGAATTTTTCAAAAATGACTAACGATTTTGATTGAATACAGTATATTAAAGGTATTTACATGACGAATAAAATGTATATCTCGAATTTTCTAGGAGTAGCCTATGAAATCCTCTTCATTTGAAACGAATGTTCTATAATCTTGTATAACTGGTAAACGTTACGCGATAGACGAAAACGTACTGTACAAGAAATGTAGATAATCTTTAAAACACACAATTCATTTCAAATAACTTTGTTGTGGCATCAGGCGTTTCCGAAATATTCGTTATAAATGTTTTGAATTGTTCAATGCTTTGTCGATCTTTTAAAGTCCTACGATTTTCAGCTGTTTCCCGCAAAGTTCCCGTAAGGGGGGGGGGGTCCGACCCCTTCAGCTGCTGTGGTGAGGTCGCTGCGTACCCTGATCACTCGTGGTCGAACATTCGAGCCCCTCCCGTTGGGGAGTTGTTCGAATTGGGTTGGACTCCGCGGGGCAGTGGTTCCCGAAACCCATGGGAGACTGAGTACGTCAATGTCCGATACCGCCCTGGATAGCCGGTAGACAGCTTGCTAGATTGCTGTCGGTCCTACCAAGGTTTTCGGTAGTCACCCTTTCGGGATGACGCGCGTAAGTAGCGTATCCACTTCCATCTCGCGTAAGCGGGAGGGCCTTTTTAGACTCCAGGTATTGGCCTCGTGGGTAATACCCTCGGTGGGAGAGCCACACCCTGGGCTAGGAGCGGGGCGCTTTGTCCCGGGTAGACCTTCGCTCTTAACTGTTTCTCGCGATGTCATGGAAACAGTAGGAATTTTAAGGCCAGCATATAGCGTCCAGTTGTTAAACATTTGACTGTCGCTGTTCTCTTTGTATCTATAACGAAATGTGTAATGTAGCTGTTTCTGTAAAGGTTTACTTGGATTAAAATGTAGTAGATAGAAAAATACAATTTCTCAAGAAAACTTTGTATAGCCTCTAATAAGTGATAGCGGGCATTTAGACTGAGGAAAACCTTGGAATATGTTACGTTTAGGAGAACGTTCCCGGCAGGATTTGATCCGCGTATCGCCCGAATGCGAACCTCGCCAATTAACGCGGAGGCTTCTCACTCGATATGTTTGGTTTGAAAAGTCGTTCGTGTTGTGAGAATTTTCTTGAATATTTTTGCTGACGTCTTTAAATATGAAATTTTGTATTTATTCTACTTTTTAGTTGTTAAGTTATGCTGTTGACATACAGAGAAACACAGCATTACTCATAGGATTTTTTTTATAAAATGCTTTTTTTCAATTCAGTAGAGGTCAGAACCTGTAATTCAAGTATCGAGTTCGAATAGAATCCGATATAATACTTCCTCTATATACTATAGGTAGGTGATAAAGTGATTCCTGGAAAAAGGATGGCATAGTGGAAAACAACAACTTTGGTAGATGATAACATTTCCCTCTTCCTCCTCCAGTGAGCGTGAGTCCAGCTGGCGACATCACTTGTTTGAAATGAGTGCATCTTGTTTTTAAGATAACTACTGTGCGTCAAACTGGATAACCTTTAAGTCTAAGCGACCATTTTGTCGCCAAAGTTGACACTACTGCTGTAAGCATATATAGAGGAGCTGTATCGCAGTGTAGCTAGAATTACTTACAGCACTAGTGAGTATGTTCTTGCCACAGACGAACCGGAGTGTTACTTCACTTGTGAGTTTGGAATTTCCAACTGAACCTGTCTCTTATAACCTTACCCCTCTGACGTGTATTTTTCCGCGCTCCAAATTCCTTCGCCTTTCCACTGACTGGTGATGTATAAGGTCAGGCAATAAAAACACTGTCCTGATAGATGCACCTGCTTTCGTCATCCGGAGAGGCAGGTGTAAGCTAAAGGATTATCCTACCTATTTGTTGATACGGAGTTTACATGCAGTAACTCTGTTACAGCATATATTTTATTCACTAAGATAAATGATCAACTTAAATAAGGAACTAGTTTGTATCGCACAACAACCTATTAAACGACAGCTGTCAATGGGAGGTGACTAATGCATGTGGTATTTAAAACATTACAGAGCAGGGATATATGCAACAGTCCTTAGAATTTGTTTACAGACCAAGTGAACTGGTGGACAGGCTTGTATGTATTATATCCTGACACGAAGCATATGCTTTGCTTCACTTGTGAGTTCAGAATTTCCAGCCAGGAAACGACATGTCCAAATTCGCGGACGCCATATCACGAAAGCTTGATATCTTTTTCACGCGCTGCTCTCAGAATATTGGAGGTCAGCTCAGTTGCCATAGAAATTCATAGAAGGCGGCATCAAATAGCCGCTCGTGGACCAGCCCTCCCCATAAACATACCACATACAGTGTGGTCACGTATGTTTGTCGTCAGAAAGGGGGACGTAATCTCGCTACGTGTAGAAACTCGAGTATGTACCACTTCTCACACAATATTGTGAGTAGCAAACTTTTCTTATCCATTTCGTTCTCCAGTAATTGAACAGGTCCTATAATTAATTGTATTTTTACTTTCTCTACCACTACTAGGGAAAGTATTGCATTCCACAGAAGCATTCGATGCTCAGATTTCACTGGAAATGCATGTTTTGAGACTCCCTGGATCCAAAAAAGAAACATTTTTAGAAAAGTACGTATGTCTATGTGTCTGAACTCCGTGACTCAAAAACGCAAAGTTCAGCATCTTTCAGGTATGCTACACGAGATTTTCAATAAATTCCCCCACCGAAATCTACGCTTTACATGGCAAGTTTTTCGAATTTTATTTTATTTTCTGAAAAATGACCATAGAGAATAAGATTTGATTAAAATACCATATGTTTAAGATACAGTGAGTTCATTTTAAGGTGAGGCCTGTAGCGTTTTGCCGCTACTTTGTTGTATTACTCTTACCTCTACGTCGTTGTAGGGTGAAGTGTTTAGGACTCGAGATCGCCGATATCAGTCAGGAAGCACTTATGGACCTTGCATCTCAGGGTCAACTGTCGGCGAGTCACTCTGAAATTCCCTACTGTTATTGTCAGGGTAAGATAGCGGGAGGGTGACACTAGGATATTATTCCTGAAGAAAAAGTTTTCACTTCCTCACTAAAACGCGTATTCCTGTCAGAAAACCCGCAAGATTCTTTTTCTACCCGTACGGTACTTATAAGAATATTTTCACCCTTTGGTACACTAACGTTTTCCTTCGGCTAATTATTTATTATTCAAGGCGCTCAATCACCGTTCTTTTGATTCCCGCGAACTTGAATTCATTACTTGCTATGTGTTAAGTTATTTATTATCTTGGAATTTTAAGACCAGCATATAGCGTGCAGTTGTTAAACATTTGACTATCGCTGTTCTCTATAACGAAATGTGTAATGTAGCTGTTTCTGTAAACGTTTATTTGGATTAAAATGAAGTAGGTAGAAAAATAAGTTTTAGTAAGAATAATTTGTATACCCACTAATAAACGATAGAGGGTAGAGAAAGTCATATGGATCTATCACATCAGTTTTTCTTTCTTTCTTCAAGGGGTGTCAAAAGATGTATTTACGCTGAAATCTTACCTTGGATTTTGTGTGGGGCATACAATATCTCCTGTTAGGTAGGTTAAAAATGAGAACTTGTGTGCTAGAACGTTAGAAGTGAGAAGAGCACTTCTTAGGACGAGCGAGTGTTGAATTGAAGTGCTAGTCAGTGTAGCAGTCTTGACACTTCTAAAAACGGAACAGCTGCAGACACGTGGGTAGTGTTCCGATATTTTTGTGTTTACGCGGTGTAAACCAACACCATGCGACATTAGGCACGCTGGCGAGGGATGGTGCTAAGCCGGAAACAACACAGACCAGCCCTCACTTGCACAGCATTACCTACTCGTTACCATTCAGTAAATACACGAAATGTCTGCGTAAAGTCAACAGTTCTAGCTTTCCGGTTCAGTGACAGGCGGGCCGTATGAATGAAGTTTTGCGTAACTTATTACCAGGATTGGGATTTTTGTGTGCAAATTTCAGAGGAAAAAAGGAAGGGAAAAGGTGCTCAAATAAGGTGAAAAAAAGGACAACAAGGTGCTGGTTTATTTAAGGGGATGCACAACTGAAATTGCTATTTTCTAAACTATCCATTCAATTGGGCTGAAATTTTAACCACATGCCGTCTTCTTCAGATATACTTGTTTTGTGAATTTCAATGCAAAATGTTAATTAGTTATCAAGTTATTAATTTTCAAAATATAAAATTATGGGTATATGCAAAATGCACACATAATGCATTTTTCAAAAAAAGTATCTTATGTTGGTTCTATATCAAGGAACTATAAATCTGTGATATAATTTTTCCCTACCATTCTTAGTTTAAGAGAAAAAAAAGTTTTGCAGTTTTGTATTTGCATTTTTTGTATACATTGTTATCTTCAAAAATTAGTAATGCAGAAACCATTGCATTACACAGAAAAATGATATGACAGTTTTATTTATTTGGGTTTTTGAAATAAGCATACAAAATGTCAATATGAATGGATGAAAACTACATCGTGTGGAACATTTTGAATGTGCAGAAATGCTGAAAATAAGAAACGCCTTAAAATAAAGTTTTAAAAATATAAACAGCTAGCAACCAAATGCGCGAGGGTATTTAAAAAGTCTCCTAACGATCCTGAAGCATTCGCTAGGTCAGAAATAAAAGTGGATTCTAAAACTACAAGCAATGGAGAATTTTTTGGGAATTTAATTTTTTTAATACATTTTTTGAGATTCTGGGTTAATTTCAGTTGTGCATTCCCTTAACTAATTCAACGATTTCTCTTTCCTCTATTCTAATTTACTGAACTACAAACAAGTATATCAAATTATCACTCATCAAAACATGAAGCTGTTGTACTTCAAGACATTAAGCATCTCCACATTTTTAAAAGCCTATTTCTATTAGGAGATAGAATGTCTTTGTAGATGCTAAAGCTTCTTTCAACATCCCAGAAACCAGTGGGGCAAACCTTGTATTCACTCGTAATGGCAACTTTACAGCTGTGGCAAATGCCTCAATGTCTGGATTCTGCTGAAGACTAGATTCAATTTTGTCTTTGGCAAAGCCATCTAACTGCTCCCTCACGGAAGTAAGAATATCCCATTGTTTTTCCTTTTCCAGACCTTGTTCTTCCAATCGTTTAATAGCTGCAGGCAGGTACTTGTAACTATGGACACAACATAGTTATGTCTGCAAATAATGTATTTTCTCCGGTAACAGAAGTTGCTGTGCCTTGGATATTGCACCTGCATTGGATGGATCCAAAGAAAGCACAAACTCTTTAATTTTGTCAAAATTCTCACACAACATAGCAGCATACTCAATCCAAGATCCCCAGTGAGTAATGCCCGGGAAATTTGAAAGGGGCAGGCCAGTGATTTCCCTGTAGTAAACAACACGGCTCGGAGCTTTTAGTAGAATCTTCTTCAAGGCAGAGATGAATTGATTTGCGATCACAAACCCTGTGAAGGGCATGAGCCAAGCATGTCACATGCTTCAAGTTAGGAAATAAAGGTTTCAATTGGTTAACAGCTGAAACCATGTATGGAGCCTGGTCCGTAACCACAAGAAGAAGTTTTTCAAACTCGATACCAGTAGGCCAGAGTTTTTGGCAGAAGTCCATAATGGATTGCATTACTGTACTGGCATTGGCTTTCTGCAGCTCGTACATTTTTAACAACATGGGCTTAACTTTCTCCCCTGCTAAAGGAAAAACTAAAACGTTCAAAACATACCGTACCATTGAGGTTTCATCCACAATGATTCCTACATCGCAATCAGACACTTTCTCCTTGATTCTTTCTATGCTTTCTTGATAAACAGGCTCCATGTAGTTTTTTCTTAAAGTACTCTCATCGGGCATTGACATCTTTGTGTATTTTGACTGTTTCTTTAAACATTATATATTTATGTTTGCCTCGGCTGCGTCAGTATTATTTTTAGAGACATGGATTTTTTTGCAGAGAGTGGTGCGGCTAAGAATGTAGACTTACAGAGTTTATAATTTTTACTTCACTCCTTTTATTAATTCTGGACACGATTTAAGTAACACTTCACTGATATAGAGAGCTGAGAGATTATTTATTAATCACTAGCACATTTTAGCACGTAAACTATTTTTTGTCTCACACTGAATACGTATTAAACTTCTCGAGGACGCGTCTCGCGTCCGGTTAGGAACGCTGTCTGCTAGCAACTGACTTCTGAATTTGTACCATTTGTTCATATATCAGTTTCTGATTGGTTAATCCCACTCAAATGGAATGCTTTTATTTAACTTAAGCTTTTTTCTGGTTGTTGATTGCCTATTTATAAACTGTCTCAAAAATTACATTATTGCTGCTCCAAGAATTACCAGTAGCATTATTAAACTTTCAAACTCATTATTGCCTCAAAGTTACCTCATTGTTAGCAAATCTTAACCTATTATTCTCACAGCTTCTAAATTATTAAATTACATAATACATACACATAACATTATTGAACATGTACATAATAATATAAACATTAATACAATGACTGTTACGTATATTTTATGTATTATATTATACACATATTGCTTTAAGGCGGGCTGTTATTATATTTTATATTATATAATTAGACTGAAATCAAAATACTGCCTCAAAGGAGATGGTTTGAAGTCCCCTGCAATAACGAGAAAACAGTGTTTGAAGATGATACATATGTGCGCGATCTCGAACACACCGAGCAGCACAAGGGTGTGCTTGGAATATAGGTTGCTCATCCCAGAAACAGTGCGCAAGTCCTGCATGAGGGACGTTGGTATGACAGGGTCTATTGGAGGGATTTTGGTAACGCGAAGAAACGCAATGTCGTTATAATAGGACCACAAACACGCATATTTCAATGTCGTGACTATACTTCCCTCTGCTTACAGCAATGACGATAGTGTTACATGCTGGGTAGACGTCCTAGAAGTTCACATGAAAATTAAATTAATTTCTAATACGCAGCATGCACGTTGAGGGGACGAATAATTGCATAGCTGCAGAGCACGAAATGTGGTGTGGAGGTTAAGAGGAAGGCGTGCGTTTTTTACTGTAAAACGTACATAACACAAATATATTCACACATTCCTAGATTTATTTTCCAACCGTTTGTGGTTCCTACATTATTAAAAATATGATGTGTTACACTCACATGATTTTCTCTACTCTTGTACAAACTATTTTTACAAACGCTTATTCTCCATATGCTTCATGTTAATCGAGATGTTAATCTTATTGCTAATTTTCTAGTAGATACAAGGGGAATTGCTAGGCTTTAAGCGATAGTCAAATGTTTTAAGAGGTGGTTGCTATGTGGTGTATTCCATTCTCTTTGTGTGTCCAGGACAAGAAAAATGAATAACGAATTTGAGAAAAAGTATAAGTATTGGAAAATTTAAGGAAATAAAAGGAATATCTCGAAAATCGTTCACTCAACAACAAAAAATTATGTGACAAATTGTGTATTTTAACGCGATCTACATTTTTGTGTAGTAAAATTTTGTCTATCTCTTATGGTTTACCAGTTATGCAAAAGTCGTTCACAATGAAGAATAGTTTTGGAGACATTTCCAGAAAATTCGAGATATACATTTTATTTGTCTGAAAATATCTTAAACATATGATAGTTTAATCAAAATCGTTAGAGCCATTTTTGAGAAAATTAAAATGTTCGAAAAATGTTCCATGTAAAGGGTAATCTGGGGTGGGGGGATTTTCTTGAAAACCTTCGTGTCGCATCTCTGGAAGATACTGAACCTAAATACCAAGTTTGGTGTTTATCCGACTGTTCGTTTCTGAGTTATGCTGTTCACAGACACACACACGGACATGCTTGCAAAAATGCTTTTTTTGGATTCAGGAGGTCTCAAAACATGTATTTCCGGTGAAATATCGGTATCGAATTTTTGGGTGGAATGCAATACTTCCCCTACTTACTATACGTAGTAGAGAAAGTAAAATTGGAAGATAGGGGGAGATGTCCGCCGATCCAAAGCCCGGCTTACACACGCGGTCCGTTTCTCGCGGAATCCTCACTGAGACAGACGCTATCCCCACCACATGTGGCTAGCAAAGCTACCAGCCAATGTGTCTGGTAATGACAATGTAGAACAATAATGTAACCAATTAATACGCCACATCTTCAGAACAACAAACCTTACTACTGAGGGGGTAGTATTCGCAACCAGCTTCAAAGTGCAGGCATGGGATTTCAGTGAAGTGGTCACCTCCGCTTTCAAGCAGTCCAATATCAAAAGCCACACTAATTACATTTTCAAAAACTGATATTCGCAAGTCAATATCATAACCTGCTTTTTGCCAAGCATACTATAACATAGGCTTGTACTTCGCTGCAGAAAGCTGATTGCATAGCATAGAGTGAAGTCTGATGATGAAATGATGATCATGTAACTTGACTTTTGGTTTTTCACATTGTAGTCCTACAAAATCAACGATCATTCTTACGTAGAGCGTATATTACCTAAGGAAATACACATCAAGAGCTTGGCAATATTTCGTCGTCTTCTGTCGTAATATCTTGAGCGTAACATCCTTGTTCTGAAAACTTCCATCCACAGGAGTACGATCTGTATGTCCTGACCAGGAATCTAACAGCAAAAGGATCTTCCCAGCATCACGTACATGTTCACCAAGCATGTATTAGAAAACTTTTCGTATGCTCTTTCGTAATTGCTTGCCTTCACATAAATGTTTCGTGGACATGTTGCTTCCAGTTTCTTTAAAACATTTGGGCCTAAAGTTGAGGCACTATTTTTAACACTTAAATGATTTGAGTCTAATTATATAATATATAAATTCAATAACAGCCCGGTTTAAAGCAATACGTGTATGTAATGATATATAAAAAGTGCATATTACAGTCATTGTATATGTTTATATTATATGTTTATATGCTACTAGTCATTCTTGGAGCAACAATAATGTAATTTTGGTCACAGTTTATAAAATAGCCAATCAACAACCAGAAAAAAGCTTAAGTTAAATAAAAGTATTCTATTGGATTAGGAATAACCAATCAGAGACTTGAAATACAGAAATTTACAAATTTAGGCGGTATAAATCAAGTCAGTTGCTTGTAGACAGCGCTCATAACTGGACGCGTTGCTTGCAGACAGTGTTCCTAACCGGACGCGAGATGTGTCCTCGAGAAGTTTAATACGTATTCGTATGAGACGAAAATAGTTTACGTGTTAAAAAGTGGAAGTAATTAATAAAAGAATCTCACAGCTCTCTATATCAGTGAAGTGTTATTTAAATTGTGTCAAGCATTAATAAAAGGAGTGAAGTAAACATAATCTGTGTAAGCCTACATTTTTCGCCCGCACTACGCCTTGCAAAGAAATCCATGTCCCTAGCAATAATACTGACGCAGCCGAGGTAAACATAAATATATAACATTTATAGAAACAGTCAAATTACAAAGTTAATATTTTTGAAACTTGGGGCAAAGGCTTTTGGAAACGTTTTTACCGTACGTGCGGTTGCTACTACTTCAAGTTCGGCTCTACAACAGTCGAAAAATAAAACATTTTAAAACTGACTTTCCATACGTAGCATGGAAACCTTCTTCAAAGTGCCTCGTGTCTCTTGTCTCTCTCAGCTATATAGAGCTTGTTAGCTAGTCACTCACTGATAAAGCCAAACCGATTGTGTACAGCTATGCACAGACTGCAACACACCAGCTACAGTTTTCTCTCCTGTGTGGGATAGTATTGACAATGAAGATATTCATCATTAAATCGACTTTGGTCACTGTTCCAAACACTTTCTTTGTCTACACTTCCGTGTGTTGCATATTTGTTTCACGATCTTCTTGTATGTCCTTACATGTGACGAACGTAGTAATATTTCTGGAAGAAATGCCATATTCAGCCTTAGGTTTTTTGATAAAAGTAATCAAATCTGTGAACTTGCCCAGTCAGACCATTTTAGATGCTTCTAGTGCCCAAATTTGCAGACAGTGAGCTGAAGATCCCCAAGTTCTTGTCCTCTCAAATTGTGACATGCTGTTTCCCTTGAAGTGAGCCCGATCTCGCCTTCTGCAAGTCACATAATTTAATATTAACTTGCAATTCGATTTACTTCGAATGCACATGAAGCGCCTCGTAAGTTTGTTATAGGAGTTGAAGCCACGAGTGTGATAGTCTTCATAACGTTGATAATATTTTGTAATACACTGGGTCACGACATTTTGGGTCAGTATTGTCCGTACTCGCTCGCACTTGAAGGTTCCTGTTGCTCCAGAGACAAGTCAGGCAACTTCAGGTGCGGGCGCTTCCTGTCCTTCAAAGTCACTGTTCCTGTCCAGCGTATCTTCATGCATTCCTGTGTCATATCTATTGTATTTGTGAATGACCTCCATATCTTCTTCTCGAATTACGTTTCAAAATTCAGCATGTCACAACTTTGCCTCTAACAGTTTGACAACATTCATTGAATTAATTCGCCTCATGATACCCATGTACACTGTTTACACTCCAATCCACGACCACACACTCCGAAAGACCGCCTCCTACTGCAGCAATATCCGTCACAGAGCTAGAGGAAGTAGTTGTTAGTGCCACCGTCGAACGGCGCTAGCAGACAATAGCAGAGTTTTGTATTGGAATGACTCACGCCACTATTATTGAGATGAGCGACCTATATTCCAAGCACAACCTTGTGCGGCTCGAGGTCGCGCACTTGCCTTGTCAGAAACGAAATACGGGATAAATACCAAAGTTGGTGTTTAATTCCAGTATCTTCCAAAACAAAGATTTTTCAAGAAAGTATCCCTACTCCTAACTAATTCATGGGAAGTTTTTTGTTTTGATTTTCTCAGAAGTGACTAACAATTTTGATTGAAATACATATGTTTAGAATATTCAAATGGCAAATAAAAGTATATATTGAGTTTTCTTGAATAGCCTGTAAAGTCCGCTTCGTTCTGAACGAGTTTTTCACTGTTATCCTTCTATCGGTAAACATTACATATGAATTTTATATAATGTTTATAAATGATAATCCAATAACAAGGAATAACTCAAAAATGGATAACTCCATAAAAAAGTATTCGACATAAATTGTGTGCTTTAACCAAATATACATTTTTTATGTAGTAAGATTTTTGTCTGTCTCTTAGGGTTTACCAATCATAAAAACAGAATGAAGATTTCACAGACTATTCCCCATTTGTCATGAAAAATATTCTGATGTTTTTTGTTTTACTTTACAAGAATGTTTGTGATGTTAGAGATATTCAGGACAAAATTTAATTACTTTTAGAATTCTTGCGAGCGATTTCCCGGATGCTTATGTTAAGGAGCGGTTTGGTGGTATAATTTTTAGGGAAATGAACATTTTATGTTCGACATGTGGGTGTATAATGCAAATCATGCTGACACCTGCTTGCGCCAGTGCTGTCTAAAGCACTAGTCGTGTATTTAAACTTAGTTTTTGACGGCTGTGACTTGCCTAGTAGGACTCTGACGATCAGCTTCCTAAACTTACTTTGTGCCAGCTTACAACTTCGACGTAGAGCCTAGGCACGACAAAGATTGAATTGCAGTGTAGTTAATATTACTTATTAGAAAATTAAAACCTTTTTTGGAATCATAATTAGTCTAATAGTGCCACACTTTCACCACCCTTCACAACCTGCATGACATCCCTTAGTCATGTCCCCATACCCGGCACATCTGGTATAGGCGCTGGTTTGGGCAAAGTGATCTTACGTGACATCTGGTGGAGCCGCCTAGGTGTTCCATCCCAATACATTATGGTATTTTAATAAAAAAACAATAGTCATTTTGTAAAAAACCAAGACTTTTGAAAACTTTACTATGTAAACGGTAGTTTATTTGGGAGGATACTTTTGAAAATCTTTGTCTCATCCTTGGAAGATGATGAATTTAAAGCTCAAGTGTTGTATTTAACCGACTTTTCGTTCACACAAGACATGGACCTTCTTCTAAGAATGTTTTTTTTTATTTAGGCGACCTCAAAACGCGCATTTCCTGTAAACTCTTGGTATCGACTTCTTGGGTGGAATACTTGTAATAAATGATAGCTGCTAGAGAAAGTCTTGTGAGTGTAAGACACTAGAATTATCTTTGTAGACTGGTCTGAATCTGCAGCGGCGGACACAAATGTGTGTTGTGGGAACTTTTATTGGTCGTGGTCGTCAGCTTGCTGCTGGAGAAACTTGACCACAATATCGTAGCGCCATGTGGGACAAGCAATCATGCGATATGTTGTAATGACATCAGAGCAGATGCGGAGAATAGAACCTTACGTCGACAGCTGCCATAAATGGAATTTATAGTGGTCCCCTCCAAAAATAAAGTTTATCTATCTCCGACTGCAACTTGACACTCTCATTCTCACACGACGTCCGTTTCTTCCCGTCACATTCATGATGTATTATTGTAGGTATAAGAAAGACAGAGTAGAAATGTTACATTCACATGACTTTCTCTACTCTGTTCTCTATTAGTGGGTATACAATCTATTCTTACGAAAGTTTATTTTTCTATCTGCTTCATTCTAATACAAATAAACCTTTACAGAAATAGCTACATTACACATTTCGTTATAGATACAAAGGGAACAGCGATAGTCAAATGTTTAACAACTGGACGCTATATGCTGGTCTTAAAATTCCATACTGTTTCCATGACATCGCGAGAAACAATTGAATGTTGACAGAACTTTAAAAGAATAACAAGGTATGGAACAATTCAAAGCATGATTAGCGGATACCTCGAAAATGGCTTATGCCACAAGAAAAGTTATTTGGAATAAAGGACAATCTCCTCTTAGAGTATCCCCCACGGCGATGAATATGATGTGTTATATGTCCAGCAGATGTCACACTATGTCATGCACTAGCTCAACAGATCTCACTGTATGTCATACGCTTATGCTGCCAACATAGGAAAAATTAATGCCTCCAAAGCGCCGCGACTGCGGAAACGACCACAGAGCGTAGCCGAGGGACCTTATACAACCTTAGGTTTACGAATTCAGGAAGTTTAGGTTAGGTTTGTTTATATAAGCTTAGGTTTCTGATTTAATTTTATATATAAAAACTTGTTTTAAGTTGTTACCAGTGGTTACATCAAAGCACGCGAGCGAAGCGAGTGTGCGTTCCTAAGCTTAGGTTTCTGATTCACGGCAGGTTAGGTTTATTTTTTTATATAAGCTTACGTTTCTGAATTCACGGAAGGTTAGCCTTAGGTTAGGTTTTTTTTATGTAAGCTTGCGTTAACTATCTAGCACTGTTGCAGTAAAGAAACTTCTTTATTTATTGGGAATAACGTATTAATATAACAACCTTTTACAAAAATAATACAAAAATTACAATTTTGGTGGATAGTCTTTCTTACTATGAATGCTGTGCGTTTTTTCAGCGGAAACTAACGAAGAAGAAGAAGAAGAAGAAATAGTGGTAACAACAGCGCATCGCATTTTTAGCGGATTTCACATTTTCATTTAGGTTGGCAGTACCCACTTTATATGTGATTTATCGGAAAAATGGCTACGTTTGTTGTGTTCCTGACGCGATTTGCCTATATAAGTAAAACACCTAAAAGGGTCGGGCAGGTGGGCACAAGGTATAGAAGAGATCACATCCTGTTCTAAACTCACTCATAAGGTAATTTATTGGCTTTCCTTTTCATTTTACAAGCATTTTCAATGGGGATACTCTAAGAGGGGGCGGCGCCGTGGCCGGGTTCAATCCCAGGGACCTGCATGTGGGATTTGTGGTGGACGAAGCGGCGTCTGGGCGGGTTTTCTCCGGTTTCCCCCGCCATTCATTCCACCAACTGCTCCATCATCACCTTTCCTTTCATCCATTTCACCAACATTTCGTTTCATCTACTTCCTTCATCCCATACCAGGCATCGGGCTGATCACCCATCCTGGTTGCTCTGTCTGATCCATGAGTGTCTGCTCCTCGACGGGCCCCTGACCCCAGGCATCCGCTTGTAAGTCCTGGGGGTGTAAGTCCTACATAAGAGGAGGGTAAACAGATAATGAATGAATACTCTAAGAGGAGATTCGCCGAAATAAATTGTGCGTTTTAAAGAGTCTCATTGTATAGTATGTTTTCGTCTATCGCTTAACGTTTACCAGTTATACAGGATTATAGAAAATTCCTTCCGAATGAAGAGGAGTTCAGTGGCTATTCCCAGAAAATTCAAGACATACATTTTATTTTCATGTAAATATCTTAATCGTTAGTCATTTTTTAGAAAATAAAAAGAATTCGATAAATGTAAACGATATTTTGCGGTGCGGGTTTTCTTGAAAACCGTCCTCTCGCATCTTTGGAAAATACTGGACTTAAATACCAAGCTGGTATTTATCCCAGTTTTTGTTCTTTAGTTATGATGATAACACAGACATATACGCACGTCTTTTTCTTTTATTTATTCAGGAGGCATTATAACACTTATTTCTAGGGAATTTTTAGTGGAATCTATTACTCCATCTACTTAAAGGTAAATAACAGAGAACGTAAAACCTGATTCTTTGTTTTCATTAATTGTTCAAGACTTACATCTTAGCTGCGTTCAAAATGCAGAAACACCCTTAAATCTTTATATCATAAGTCGTAGTAAGGGCCTTCGAAGAAAGAAAACAAAATTCCTGTTCCGTCATAAACCGTGAGATGACATACGTAGACAAATAATAACCGAGGATCGAGATGGTTCCGCGATAACGAGTGAGGCTCGGATTCGGGAGCTCCTGCGTTCGATTCTCGATGGCCGCTCACTCTGGTCATGTTTTTTTCGTGGTTTTCCCTGGTTGACAAAGGCGAATGCCAGAGTGGTGTATTTTACCAGGAATTTCCTATCTCCCCATTTGAAGAAGTTATTTTGTTGTTAGGTTATTTGTATTGTAGTTCAATGTTGGGGAGCCGAACTTGAAGTAGTTGCAACCGCACGTATGGTACCTGGTAGCCTTAATCCCAAATTTAAAAATATTAACTTTGTAATTTGACTGTTTCTTTAAATATTCTATATTGTCTGCCTAGGCTGCGTCAGTATTTATATGTTTTTAGAGACATGAATGTCTTAGCAGGGAGTTGTGCGACTGAAGAATGTAGGCTTACACAGTTTATAAGCTTTTTTTCACTCCATTTATTAATGCTTGACACAATTTAAATAACACTTCACTGATATAGAGAGCTGTGAGATTCTTTTATTAAATGCTAGCACTTTTTAAACACGTAAACTATTTTCTCACACAAAATACGTATTAAATTTCTCGAGGACGCATCTCGCGTCCAATTAGGAACACTGTCTACAACCAACGCTTCCAGTTATGAGCGCTGTCTACAAGCAACTGACTTGATTTGTACCGCCTAAATTTGTAAATTTCTGTATTTCAAGTCTCTGATTGCCTAATTCTAGTCCAATAGAATACCTTCATTTAACTAATTTTTTTTTCTGGTTGTTGATTGGCTATTTTATGAACTGTCGCAAAAAATTACATTATTGTTGTTCGAAGAATGACTAGTAGGGTTATTACATCTTCTCATTATACCTCTAGGTTACCTCATTGTTAGCAACTTTTAACCTATTATTCTCACAGCTTCTACATTATTAAATTATGTAAAACATTCACATAACATTATTGAACATCTACATAATAATATAAACATATACAATGACTAATATACACTTTTTATATATTTTATATACACATATTGCATTAAGGCGGGTTATTGAATATATATTATATAATTAAACTGAAATCATTTAAGTGTTAAAAATACTGCCTCATATTTCCTTTCATTTTGTTCCACTTTCATATTTCAAGTTGACTTCGAGGCTGTGGTTCGAATCGTGTCAGGCAGTTGGTGCAGGGACTTGAGATTTGGAACTTCTACTCAGCCCTGCTAGAGGGAAGCCTGTCGAGTTTCCAAAGTTGGGTGATGTTTCCCGGTCTCACTAGAGGGACGTCTCCAGAGAGCGACCCTTCCGTGACCGGGTGGTCAAGCCTGGAGCTGTAAGGGAACTCTGTCGACCTCGTTCTAGAACCCACACGTCTCCTGTGGACCCCACACTCTCGGATCCATTGGGGTTCGAGGTGCTAGGTGTCTCCCTGTCGTAGTCAAGCAGAAACTTACAATAAGACCGTAAAAATATTATTTGCTTTTATTAGCTCTACATTTATTTTCTATACTAAGTTTTCTTCTTCTTCTTCTTCTTCTTATTTTTACTTTCTCTACCACTCATGTATAGTAAGTAGAGCAAGTAATTCGTTCCACTCAAAATTTCGATATCCAAATTTCACCGGAAATACATGTTTTGAAGCCCCCTATATTAAAACATTTTTAGAAGGTCGGTGTGTTTCAGTGTGTCTGTTTCTAGACAGCATAACTCAAACGAAATATCGGGTAAACACCGAACTTCGTATTTAGGTTCAGTATCTTTCAAAGTTGTTATACGGAGATTTTCAAGAAAACTGCCCTCCCCTAACTACATATGAAAGATGACAAAATGTGTATCTTGAATTTCCTGGGAATAGCCTGTGAAGTCCTCTTCATTCCGAAGGACTTTTGTATAATCGTATATAACTGGTAAACGTTAACCCATAGACGAAAAAGTACAACGCAAGCTCTCTTTAAAACACAATTTATTCCAAATAATTTTTTTTGTGCCATAAGAACCGCACTTGTTATCGCAGTAGCACTCGCTGCATGTCACAGCAGTCAGCAACTCATTCGGAGAACCGCACTTGATATCGTAGTAGCACTCGCTGCATGTCACAGCAGTCAGCAACTCGCTCGGAGAACCGCACGTGATATCGTAGTAGCACTCGCTGCATGTCACAGCAGTCAGCAACTCGCTCGGAGAACCGCACTTGTTATCGTAGTAGCACTCGCTGCATGTCACAGCAGTCAGCAACTCGCTCGGAGAACCGCACTTGTTATCGCAGTAGCACTCGCTGTACGTCACAGTCGTCAGCAACTCGCTCAGAGAACCGCACTTGTTATCGCAGTAGCACTCGCTGTACGTCACAGTCGTCAGCAACTCGCTCGGAGAACCGCACTTGTTTTCGCAGTAGCACTCGCTGCATGTCACAGCAGTCAGCAACTCGCTCGGAGAACCGCACTTGATATCGTAGAAGCACTCGCTGTACGTCACAGTCGTCATTGCTCGGAGAACCGCACTTGATATCGTAGTAGCACTCGCTGCATGTCACAGCAGTCAGCAACTCGCTCGGAGAACCGCACTTGATATCGTAGAAGCACTCGCTGTACGTCACAGTCGTCATTGCTCGGAGAACCGCACTTGATATCGTAGTAGCACTCGCTGCATGTCACAGCAGTCAGCAACTCGCTCGGAGAACCGCACTTGATATCGTAGTATCACTCGCTGCATGTCACAGCAGTCAGCAACTCGCTCGGAGAACCGCACTTGTTATCGCACCAGAAAGACACTCGTTAACTTGACTCAACGCAGCAACTCTCTCTCACGAGAACTTTCGCTTATATAGCCACATCCTGGAGGAGAGGGAAGAAACTATAGAAGGATTCTAGTTATCTGTCGATAGCGCGCCTGTAGTTCACCTAGCGAGCGGTAGTTATCGTTGTTTATTCCGAATGCCCGACACCGATCTCCTTATAACCTTGGATCACAGCCACTGCATCACAATATGGTAGTGAGTAGAGAAAGTCGTGTGATCATAACAGCAGCCCTTTTTTTTAAGTATCCTGGTGATTTAGCTACCCATGTTACCCCAAAAATGCTTCGTAGGTAGGGTGAGTTTGTCGAAAATCCTATGTAAGATTCTGCATTCCTTTCTGAAAACCTGGTTCAACGTCGTGGACTTCTGAGAGAGCGTGTTAATTCATCAGCGTCCGGACCAAATTGTACAAAATTACACTGTGAGGTAGAAACATGTTTTTGCTTGGTTCTAGTCAGCCTTGCCAAAAATGCTTCGGGATATTGGAAATGATACAAACCACTGGTGTCGTTTTATCAGAATGAAATATGTATGACGGCTCAAAATGACATCAAGGACGATCTGGGTACAAGATGCCAAAACATTCTCCTATTTCTTTATACTTTGTAAAACGTTTGACATCGACTAGTGATTATTAACCAACCCAAGATAGCTATTTATGTATAAAGTACGCAAAGTAAGGTTTTAGTGTAAGGAATACCTTTTAGCAAAAGCTGTCCGGATAATACTACATAATACAAATAAATTTAGTACAAGTAGGTATTGTATAAATATAAAAGGGATACTCACTTATTTGTCCGCATTTTCTCATAGTAGCCTGAATCCTACGATATGAACCGTACCAACGGCTCCTAGAAAGGATTGACCGTAACTTCCGTAATATCCCCGTAACCGCTTCATGTTCTCACAGTTACATAACAATAATAATTAACACATACCTTTTCATAGGAGATGTTGTTCTTCTCTATCCACACGTTTCTGGCTTCTTCTCAGGAAGTTTTCATTCATACCCGAATTTCAATATCTGAAACTGAGTGAATCTCTCGCCTGATGTTTTCTTTTAGTTCTTCCAAGTATGGGCTTTATTGCATACACTTTATTACTTTCTGTACTACGTATAATAAGTAGTGGAAGTATTGCATTCCACCCAAAAATTCAATACCGAGAATTCAACGGAAATATATGTTTTGAGGCACCCTCAATCCAAATAAAGCATTTTTGGAAACAGGTCCTTGTGTGTGTCTGTGTGCCTGTGAACAGAATAACTTGAAGTAGGTCGTATTGAAGGAGTTGTATTATACTTCAACTGTTGGGGAGCCGAACTTGTAGTAGTTGCAACCGCACGTATGGTACCCGCTTTCCGGTAGGCTTCGCCCTAAGTTTAAAAATATCAACTTTGTATTTTGACTTTATTTAAATATTATGTATTTATGTTTGCCTCGGCTGCATCAGTATTATTGTTAGAGACAAGGATTTCTTAGCAGGGAGTGGTGCGACTTAAGAATGTAGGTTTACACAGATTATAATTTTCATTCACTCCTTTTATTAATGCTTGACACGATTTAAGTAACACTTCACTGATATAGAGAGCTGTGAGATTCTTTTATTAAACACTTGCACTTTTTAACACGTAAACTATTTTTGTCTCACACGAATACGTGTTAAATTTCTTAAGGACATGTCTTGCGCCCGGTTAGGAACATTGTCTGCAGGCAACTGAATTGATTTCAACCGCCTAAAGTTGTAAATTTCTGTATTTTAAGTCTCTGATTGGCCAATCCTAATCCAATAGAATACCTTCATTTAACTAAACCTTTTTCTGGTTGTTGATTGGCTAATTTTATAAACTGTCACTGAAATTACATTATTGCTTCCAAGAATCACAAGTAGTATTGTTAACTTTCAAATTCATTATTGCCTCAAGGTTACCTGATTTTTAGTAACTTTTAACCTATTATTCTCACAGCTCCTGCATTATTAAATTACGTAATACATTCACATAACATTATTGAACATGTATGCAATAATACAAGCATATGCAATGACTGTTACATACATTTCACAAATTATTACATACACATATTGGTTTGAGGCGGGCTGTTATTGAATTTACATATTATATAATTAGACTGAATTATTTAAGTGTTAAAAATACTGCCTCAAACTCATAAACGAAATGTCGGATAAATGCCAAATTTATCCTACCACCTCAGACAACCCTAAACATGAAACATTTTTCGAAAATTTTGATTTTCTCAAAAATAACTAACAATTTTGATTAAAATACCATATGTTTTAGATATTTTCAGGCAAATCAAATGTATACCCTGAATTTTCTGGGTATGTTTTCATTCTGAATGACTTTTGCGTAACTGGTAAACCACAAGATATACAGAAAATTTTACAACACAAAAAATGTGGATCTCGTTAAAACACACAATTTATGTCATATACATTTTGTTGTTGTCAAGTGAACCATTTCCGAGATATTGCTTGTTTTTGTTTCACTTTTCCATTACTTATACTTTTTCTCAAATGGGAATTCGTTATTCTTTTTTTTTTTAATTTATTTTTTTTATGTCCTGGACACACAAAGAGAATGGAATGCTCCACATAGCAACAGCTCTTAAAACATTTGACTATCGCTTAAAGCCTACTTTCACCTACAAGAAAATTAGCAATAAGATACTCCCTGCAAATGTTTATCTGATTAACATGAAGTAGATGGAGAATTGTAAAAATAGTCTGTACAAGAGTAGAGAAAGTCACGTGAGTGTAACGCATCAGATTTTTTTTCGCTTGATCATGAGAGTTGGATAAATTTCTATAGTTCTGTGCTTAATATTCTTCTGACGAAGCATTATTCCATTTATATGGCTGTGTTTCATCGCAAAATAACAGTACTGAAGCGCAGAGAAACCCGATTTTACACACGAATATTCCCCTGCATAATGCGAAAACTGGTGCGTAGTAAATGCATACAGAATGATAGGACGTATATTTTCTGAACAAATAATAAATGCAGAGATATACAGAAGTGGCGTACACCGAGTTTTTGAACAGCTGACCAACGTTTAATGCCCGTCTGAGTATTTCTAACAAGACTTTGCTACAGCTCATACACCTGATGAGACATTGAGTTTAATTCATGAAAATGTTGAAGATAGGGTAATTAGTAAAAGATTATGATCCTCAAGATCCCTGGATTTAATTGTATGCCATTTTTATCCATGGGGGAACAAGGTCCAATACATTGGTAGAGCTAAAATAAAATGAGGCGAGAAATTCACTTGAACTCTCGAGTGTGAATACAAATTTCCTGAAATGTTTGGAAAGAGGAGGACAACTTTTGCAGCATGTGCTGTAAATATGAGGACGTTATCGGTTGCGCGGATGTTGTAACTTTTCCGGTGGCCACAGTGTGGAAGAAAATCACTGTAGATGGCAGTGTATACTGTGAGCGCTCATGTCTAAACAACAAGCTTGTGACTGAAAATATGGCTGTAAATGCCGAGGAAGTTTCAATCCGAAGCGCCCTGTTCTGGACGGTCTGTAGCCTGCGGATGGTGGACGCTGCCGCCGATCCCCAGATCTCGCAGTCATACAGAATCAGGGGCGGGATAATCGCCTGATGTAGGCGTAGTTTGAGGTTTTTGGGCATTTTGGAGCGGAATACAGGGTAAAGCTGTCTGAGCGCGGAGTGGCCGAGGCCGACCTTTGTCCTGACATGTGGAGCGAATGTGAGGCCGCGGTCGAGGGTGACTTAGAGGTATTTGGTAGATGTAACCCAAGGGATTCTCCTCCGCCGCAACCTCAGAGACCGCTCGGGCCGCCACCGACGGACCTTCGCCAGGAGAAGCGCAGAGCTCTTCCCGGGCTGATGGCCATCCTCCACTTTTCGCTCCACCTGCCAATGGCTCGGAGCTGTCGCTGTAGTGGAGGGAAACAGAATCGGGCATTCTTGTTCTGTGCCATTATGAGGACATCGTCGGCATACTGGCACGTAACAGTCCTGGGTTCCGTGGGGAAGTCCGACATGTAGGCCGCGAAGAGAAGCGGGGACAGTACACTGCCTTCCGGGACTCCGGCGGCTATGGGACGGACTGAGGAAACCTTCCCCTCCACTCTCACCCTGAATGTGCGACCCGGAGGAAACTGCTTATCAGAGCGAGATAATAGGGAGGGATGTCTTGACTCCTTGAGTTTGTACAAAAGGCCTTGATGCCACGTTGTGGCAAAGGCCTTCTCTACGTCCAGCAGCACCGCTATGGTCTTGAAGTTCTCCTGGAAGCCCAGGGAGACCTTCTCGGCCAATCGCAGTAGCTGCAGGGTCGTGGAGTGCCCATGGCGAAAACCAAACTGGTGGTCCGGGAGGAGGTGCCTTTCCTCAAAGAGAGGTGTGAGGCGGGATAGGAGCAACTGCTCAAAGACTTTTGAGACGGTTGGGAGCAATTGGGCCGCTATGACCATAAGGCGCCAACGCGGAGAAAGAGTTACCGGTTGCCGAAGGACGGCTTGGGCCCCCGAGGCTGAGGTCTGCCAATCCCTCACATCAAAAACTCCCCCAAATTAAGCAGCATTGGGCTTGATCACTAGCTGGACGAGTGACCATCTAGCAGCGACTCCCCTTGCTGCCATCTTGGATACCCCCATTCCTCTACCTAGTTTTCCCATCCTGCTTTGCTGCCATGCCGGCCTGCTTGGCTTGACGACCACACAAGCGGTCGCCCAACTTAAGCAGTATTGGGCTCGGTCACCACGTGGTCGCCCATGTGGGAACACCGAGACCCAGCCAATGGTAGGCAGAAAGCTAAGCTCCGCCGAAGACTAATAGACAAATATCAAAAGCTTGTGTATATTCTTTAAAACATTCCTTATCGCACAGGTAAAGCCACATATGCGGCTAGGTACTGCGGCGATCACATTCCGCCCTGGTGAACCTGGGCGACCTGTTCTCGATTGCTGGATCCGAGCCAGAGACATCAAATCGGAGCTGCTGGCAGCAAAATCTCTGCAGAAGTATGGGAAGAAATACATTGCATGTAAAGACTGGTGTGAGGTAAGCAGTGCTTTTCTAGTGAACGAAGACGTGACACGTATTTACATGAAAAATCAAACACACTGACAGACATTGCGAAATAAATATTTTACTACGTTCATTACTGCGTAGGGGAAGTACTTATTGTAAATACTCCACCTTAAAATTGAATATCGAGGTTTCACCGAAAATACATGTTTTGAAGCTCTTTGAGTAACAAAAACAAATTTTTATAAATAGGTTCGTGTTTGTGTAAACAGCATAACTGGAAAGCGAAAAGTCGGATAAATACCAAACCTGGTAATTATGTTCAGTATCTTTCAAAATGGGACACAAACATTTTCAACAACAAAAATTCCCTTACTCAAATTACCGTTTACATTGAGTATTTTTCAAACATTTTTATTTTGTAAAACAATAGCTATAACTATTTTGGTAAAATACCATATAAGGAATATACTTACATGACAAATAGAATGTATATCTTGAATTTTCTGGGAAAGAGCCTGTGAAGTTCTCTTCATTCGGAAGAAATTTTGTATGATCTTGTATAACTGGTAGACATTAAGCGAAATTGTACACAGAAGAAATGTAGAACTCTTTAATACATACAACTTAATTCAACTTTTTTGTAGCATCAGCCATTTCCGAGACATTCGTTATTAATGGTTCAAATTGTTTAATACTTCGTCATTCTTTTAGTCTTGTTGATTTTCAGTTGTTGCTCGTGATATCATGGAAACAGTATGGAATTTTAAGGCCAGCATATAGCGTCCAGTTGTTAAACATTTGACTATCCCTGTTCCCTTTGTATCTATAACGAAATGTGTAATGTAGCTGTTTCTGCAAAGCTTTATATGGATTAAAATGTAGCAGATAGAAAAATAGTCTTTAGTAAGATTAGTTTGAATAACCAGTAATACACGATAGAGGGTAGACAAGGTCATACGAATGTAACGCGGAGTTTTTTTTATAACTTTGTGTAGTAAATTGTGAAGCGAACAGTGACAGTGGGTTCCCGAATACGAGGAAGTTTGCTATGAGAAAGTAATCGTGGAGAACCGGTTTTCGCTCAGCAATTGTATTACGCAACAAAGAGAACAGGTGTTCATAGCAAAGAAAGCAGCGTATTCTCTCCAACTTCGCAAAAAAAGAAACCCGTGTCCAGGCGTTAACTCCAGCTCCGATATATCACAGCGATAAATTAGCTCAATGAAGATAAATGACCAAAAAAATGGTTTTACGTCGACTAATCTGGATGTACGGTCGGCTTTTGTTTCCCTTTTACTTCAGATCCTGGACACTGTTTAATTTATTTCTGCGTTTATCTAACGAAGGGAAGTGTTATTTATTGCCGTCACCGTTAGAGGCGCTGATAAAGTAATTAATTTAATATAGAAACCTTCCACCTCGCGCTCGTAGGTGCTCGCGAAGACGTTTTCCTGACAATGGACACCGCCTACCTGTTCTAATTATACAGTCTTTTGTTTCCAAGGGCGACGAAGGCCAAAAGTGGTTAGCCGTGACACGCGTCTAAATGCTGCACCAGAAATCGACCCCTCATTAAAATTTGTTTTAAGATGTTTGGTTACCATGCAGCTATTGCCTCCTCCATTCTTGTCACTTTTCCTATGTCTTATTCTTTCCACCCCTCTCTCTCTCTCCCGCCGCCTCTTTCTCTCCCTCTCGTTCTCTTAAATAGCTTACATGGTATATATTACGAAAACACTACAATTTTGATTAGTATACCATATACTTAAGTTGTTTACACGACAAATAAAATGTATGACTTCAGTTTTCTGCAAATAGCCTGTGAAGTCCTCTTCATTCGCAACAGAGTTTTATACAACCACAAGGGATAGACAAAACCGTGCCGAAAAGAAAAGTTAAACGCACGTTTACACCTATAAGTGCTAAATCACCGTTCTTTTGTTTGTATTAAGGCCACTGAAACAGTTTGGAAATTAAAAACCAATATAAGTTTAGCTTCTGTAGCAACAACATTTCTTAAATGAGTAACATTCACATGACTTTCTCCACTCACTCATCTACAAACTATTCTTGCTAAAGCTTCTCCTATGTGTTTACTGTTAATCGAGATAAATTTTGCAGAAATAGTTTCATTACACGGTTCTTTGTAGGTATAAAGATGTTTAAAAGCGGGTCTGTGTACGCTGGCTTTGAAATTTAATACTCTTTGCAGGACATCGCGAGAAGAAACTGAATGATGACCAAATCTCGGGAATGAATGAGACACAAAAATATTATTTGTTATGTAAATATTTGAAACATGTGGTATTTTAATCAAAATCTGGAGCTATTTTCGTAAAATTTAAAAACTCGACATTTTCCGTGCTAAGGGTATATTTGGGTGGGGGGGCCTTTGTTTGAAAATCTTCATGTGGAATCTCTGGAAGATGCTGAACTAAACTAGCAAGTTCGGTATTATCCAGAACTCGGTCATCTTTCTAATTTTTTATTCGGGAGCTACAAAACATGTATTTTCGATGAAATCTCGATGTAGAATGCAATACTTGCTCTAAATAGCTAATAACGAAGGGTACACACAGCACCTCGATTCCTAATGAAACTCTATACGTACATCCACGGGAAGAACGCATGAGATTAGGGAACCGCTGGAGACGTATGGGCTACATACACTACGTGATCAAAAGTGTCCGGACAAGTTCGTGGCGCCCACCATCGGTAATGCTGGAAGTCAATATGGTGTTGGGCCACCCTTAACAGCGTTCACTCTCGCAGGCATACTTTCAATCAGGTGCTGGAAGGTTTCTTGTGGAATGGCAGCCCATTCTTCACGGAGTGCGGAACTGAGGAGAGGTATCGATGTAGGTCGGTGAGGCCTGGCACGAAGTCGGCGTTCCAAAACATCCCAAAGGTGTTCTATAGGATTGAAGTCAGGACTCTCTGCAGGCCAGTCCATTACAGGGATGTTATTGTCGTGTAACCACTCTGCCACAGCCCGTGCAGTATGAGCAGGTGCTCGATCGTGCTGAAAGAAGCAATCGCCATCCCCGAATTGCTCTTCAACAGTGGGAAGCAAGAAGGTGCTTAAAATATCAATGTAGGTCTGCGCTGTGATCGTGCCACGCAAAACAACAAGGGATGCAAGCCCCCTCCAGGGAAAACATGACCACACCATAACACCACCACCTCCGAATTTCACTGTTGGCACTACACACGCTGGCAGATGACGTTCACCGGGCACTTTCGTCATACCCATACACTACCATCGGATCGCCACATTGTGTACCGTGATTCGTCACTCCACGCAACGTTTTGCCACTGTTCAATCCTAACACCAAGCGAGGCGTCGTTTGGGATTTTCCTGCGTGATGTGTGGCTTATCAGCAGCCGCTCGACCATGGAATCCACGGTTTCTCACCCCACGCCTGTCATAGTACTTGGAGTAGATCCTGATGCAGTTTGGAATTTCTGTGTGATGGTCTGGATAGATGTCTGCCTATTACTCTTTACGACCCTCTTCAAATGTCGGCGGTCTCTGTCAGTCAACAGACGAGGTCGGCCTGTACGCTTTTGTGCTGTACATGTCCCTTCACGTTTCTACTTCACTATCACATCTCGCGTACAGACTTCTGACACAAGTGACATCCAATCACCTGACCACGTTCGAATTCCGTGAGTTCCACTGAGCGTCCTATTCTGCTGTTTCACGATGTCTAATGACTACTGAGATCGCGGATAACGAGTACCAGGTAGTAGGTGGCAGCACAATGAACCTAAGATAACAAACGTATGTTTGTGGGGGTGTCCGGATACTTTTGACCACATAGTGTAGTTGGCAGGCACAGGCCGACAGAGAGGTATAGAGTTCACTAACAGTTTTAGGCTTGACTACTCGGCCAGGGAATCCTCGCTCGGAGACGCTCCTCTAGTGTGACCGGGGAAAATCGACGCAGCAGTGGAAGCTCGACAGGCTTCCCTTTAACAGCGCAGAGTAGAAGTTACAAAACGCAAACCTCTGCGCCATCTGTACGACACCGACCGGAGTCAACCTGAAACACGAAAGGGAAATAAAATGAGAAAAAAATGTGATAGAATCCGCCACTTTTGTCTACCAGGAAAAGCCACGAAAAGCCCATAATCAGATTGGGCGCCACCGTGAATCGAACCTGGCACATCGCGAATGGGAGCCTCACACATTACCGCGGAGCCACTAGAGAAAGTAAAAATGTAGATCTCGTTTGTATCTATTCTGGAGATGTTCGTCGCTATTCCAATACTTCATATTTTCTGGTTTGCTTCGTGGTCCGTTTTATCGGGACCATTGGATTTAATTGAAATCCCAGCTGAAGAAGCACTAAGGCCTCTAAGAGCACACGCGCAGGCTTCAAAACAGGCCACTTATTTCATCATTCTTTTAGTTGTCGTGTTTCATTGCAAAGAGCATGGGATTTCAAGGCCAGCATATAGGCCCTCTCCTTTAAATATCTCTCTATCGATTCAGCTACCTCCTCCCCATTGTATCTTTAACGAAACCTACAATCGGGGTCAGGTTTTTGGGGTGTATCTTTAAAACAATTCGTCAAAAATATATAAAATTTCGTATTTTCATTTAAAATATGGTAGAAATTTCGTGAAAATTTCGCCGTAATTGTTAATGTCATTTGCAATGGTTCTGGCTGTCGCTGGGGCGTCATGTTTCTGAAATTTGGCTTTCAGTTGTTAACGATTGTTGATCACGTGCACTGCTGATGATCGCATTTCTTGTCAGCTTGTTTCAACGAGGTGTTCAAGATCTTCAAAACGAAAGTATTTCTAGCGGAATGTTCCGAAAGCTCAGGAAAACCCTGTCGGCTGTCATGCAAGGTCCTTGCAGGTCATAAAATAGAATAATAACATAGTCTAAATTTTTGGGTTACTGTACTTTTCTAAATTTATTCTCATTCGTTTACAGCCAATTTCTTCAAAGCGAATACATTTTTTAAAAGTGCCATTTGTTTCGTTTTTATCGCAAAATAAAGATTTTACGCATAAGCCATCAAATTTCGCGACAAAATTACAATCATATGAGTCAGTATTTTTAACACTTAAATAATTTCAGTCTAATTATATAATATATAAATTCAATAACAGCCCGCCTTAAAGCAACATGTGTGTGTAACAAGATATTAAAAGTGTATATTACAGCCATTGTATATGTTTATATTATTGTAGGTACATGTAATAATGTTATCTGAATGTATTACGTAATTTAATAATGTAGGAGCTGCGAGAATAATAGGTTAAAGTTGCTAACGACGAGGTAACCTTGGGGCAATAATGAGTAAGAAATGTAGTAATACTACTAGTCATTCTTGGAGCAGCAATAGTGTAATTTTTGTGACAGTTTATAAAATAGCCAATCAAGAACCAGAAAAAGCTTTAGTTAAATGAAGGCATTCTATTGGAGAAGGATTAGCCAATGAGAGACTTGAAATACAGAAATTTACAAATTTAGGCGGTAGAAATCAATTCAGTTGGTTGTAGACAGTGTTTCTAACCGGACGCGAGATGTGTCCTCGAGAAATTTAATATGTATTCGTGTGAGACGAAAATAGCTTTACGTGTTAAAAAGTGCAAGTAATTAATAAAAAAAATCGCACAGCACTCTCTATATCAGTGAAGTGTTATTTAAATTGTGTCAAAGATTAAAAAATGTAGTGAAGTAAAATTATAATCTGTGTAAGCCTACATTCTTAGTCGCACCACAACCCTGCTAAGAGAAACGTGACTAACAATAATGCTGACGCAGCCGAGGCAAACATAAATATAATATTTAAAGAAACAGTCAAATTACAAAGTTAATATTTTTAAACATTTTGGGGGGGGGCAAAGGCAGACCGGAAACTTTTTACCATACGTGCGGTTGCAACTACTTCAAGTTCGGCTCCCCAACAGTTGAAATATAATACATCATCTTCAAACTGACTTTCCATACATAGCAGCAGCAAACAAAACTTCTTCACATTAATCGCTCATATTTGTCAAATCGTGCATGAGCTTCTTGCTGCATCTCTCCGTTACGTTTCGCATTTATTGTTAATGACAAAATAACCCAGCCCTGCATATAATGGAAGCATTTCTGCAAACATTTATGTGTATTTACAAATAGTAGATAGAAGAATCAGCTGTTTCTGTAAGAATAGTTTCTAGAATACTGCGTTTTATTAATAGGCAAATGAATTTGGTTCAAGGGAGCTGAAACCACGTGTTTGCTATTAAGTAGTAGGGAAAATAAATTTGTAATAAATGGCACTTTAAAATAAGAATTCATAAACACTTCGTTGATTACATATAAAACCAATTTCTTTCCTTTTTTCGAATATAATAGGATTCGGATTATTTGGTAATGTGTTAACCCAAAATTTTCCGTCGTTTTCTTTATCTCGGAAAGTAGGGAAGCTAAGGTATTCCACGCAAAAAATTGATACTAAGATTTCACCGGAAATACATACTTTAAGACTCTTTGATACAAAGAAAGCATTTTCAGGAAAAGATCAGTATGTGTAAATAGCAAAATTCAAAAAGAAAATTTCAGTACCTTTCCAAGGATGCGACAAGAAGATTTTCAATAAATGCTCTCACACCAAACTACCCTTTACATAGAAGGTTTCCGTTGTTGTTTTGACTTCCTCAAAAATTGCTCTTAAGGATTTTGATTAAAATGGAAGGAAGAATAGCAGTCGACTAGCGCCGGAAGGAAGCTCCAATGATCCCCCGGCACGTGCTGGGGGGACGTCGCCTGCACGCCGACTCCTGAGGTCGCCGCCGAAACGTCGCCCGTTCCCAGGGATCTTCCGCAAGGGCCTTCCTTTGCCACGGTCTCTGCATCGCCGCCACAGCAGCAGCAGCGGTAACAAACTCAAGTCGGCATCACACATCACCTCATCTCCAGCCGCAAACGCCAACTCCGACTAGTCAGCACCATGCACTGTAGTTCCCTCGCCGCCGCTCAACACCAGTGGTCTTCAGCCATGAAAGTTACCAGAATCGTTGCGTCCCGGGGACCAACCACCCTAATCCGCTTGGCGCTGGCTGACCAGGCCGACCGCGAGGCAGCCTTGAAGTCAGGCCTGCCCATTTTACGTATCGAGGCTAGTCGAGCGGAAAGCCACCAGCCGCCGCTGCTATGGCTCTCCGAGCTGGACGCTACTGCATAACTCATGACCTCTGCCGTCGCCGCCGGTACCACCCCACCTGCAACGGCTACGGCCACTTTACAGAACAGGCACAGTGCCCGTAATACTATCGACAGACGTCTCAACGAACATCAGCTAGTTCACAGCAACCTACTCCACCCAGGGAGACCGCACAGCCGTCACCGCCGGAATAGCCAACGCCACCGTCGTCCTCCACGGACGAGCGCCTCCAGTAAGCCGTCCCGGACTTACACTCCGAGGTCCTGAACATGGCTGACGCCTGGGGGATGTCGAAGAACAACTACAGCACATCACCTCCGCCGTAACTGAAGTCTCTCTCCGCCGCCTCAACGACATAGATGTTACCGTGGAGGATCTCCACGCACACCGCAGGCTTCACTTCCAAATACGACCAGATCTTCCAGTCACTAGACAACCGCATCACACAGCTACAGGAACAGACCTCCCAGAACAGCGGAAACCATCCCATATTGAATACAACCAGGCCCTTACGTACCGCAGATCAGACCACTCGGCCCCAACACCAGCAGAACTTCCCGTACCCACCGGTTGAAGAACTATCCCAGATCACCGGCTATGTATCACCGTACCTTCAACGGCTTCACAGAAACTGAATCCGACTTCTACAACACCAGCAACACCAAAGAGGCCACTTCCAAGCACAACAGTGCACAGCCTCAGAAACCACATATTTACATAAATAAAGATTCTCTAACTTCCTTCACCCACTGCCGGCCAATGTTGTCGGCAGTTACCCTTTCCGCAACTAACGGGGGTGCTTAGTGGAACCCCATTACCTATCGTGACTTCTCCCATCTACTCCTTAACTTCACCTTCCTATTTTCGAATTCCTCCCCCATCAAAAAAATTAAAATAGTGCATGTGTAATATAAATTGCGTGACAAATGAAATGCACGGGGTGATCCGATTGATATATCAGAAAAGTAAAACGTTACACATAAGAGGTTAATGCACACATCTCTGGACAGTGTGCTGTAGTGTAAGCAGAAAGGATGAACGTTAACAATGAGTGAAGTTTCAGACCTCACCCGTGTGGCATGGCAGCGCTCTAATCACTCCACCGCTTATCAGCGCAGCAGAATATTCTATACAGAATGTATCAGAGGATTGGTAGACAGATGTTTCCATACCATATTCAACAAAAGCAACCTTTGATGCAGGTAATTACGAAGCTCGTCTCAAGTTATTTGTCATGATCTGTGAAAAGCAGGAAGTGGACAATGTTCATGGACAAAGCCACATTTCATATGAGTGGCCGAGTCTACAAGCATTACTGCGACATTTCCAGAATTGAAAACCCAGGCTTCTCATATGACACACTAAGCACGCCGTTGTGGCTTGATCACCATTCTGTCTGCTATGCAGGATAGTGCTGCCATGCCTTGCGGATGAAGTCTGAAACTTCACTCGTTTCAGATTATATTACAGCAAACTTCTCAGAAATGTGTGCATTAACTTCTTATATATAACATTTTACTTGTCTGATATCTCACCCGGTCACGCTGCGTACCTCGACTTTTCTTGGAATAGCCTATGAAGTCGTCTTCATTCCCAATGAATTTTGTATGGTACACACTAACGTATAGATAAGCAAGAAATGTAGATATGTTTGAAACACACAATTAGTTTCAGATAACTTCTTTGTGGCATCAGCTATTTTCGAGATATTCGTTAATAATTATTCAGTACTAGTGATTCTTTAGAATTCCTTTCAAAATAATTTGTTTCTCGCGATTACATGGAAACAGTATGGAATCTTAAGGCTAGCATATAGTTTACATGACGACACTAAATTTCGGAATTATACTTTACTCCAGTGCGCATGCGCCAAAGTTACTGGCTACAGTTACAACACTAGCTGGTTTCGGTTCCATCCAACTTTTGCTGAAGTGAAATTAGTTCTAGCGCTTGATTTTGAGGTTGTGTTGTGCTTGCGGTTTGCAGCTGGGAGGTGAGGAAACAATTAAATGCCTGGATTTATATGCAGTGAAGTACAGTGCAAGGGGAATAAGGTAGGCTTTAAGCGATAGGCAAATGTTTTAAGAGCTGGTTGCTATGTGGAGTATTCCATTCTCTTTGCATTACCAGGACATAAAAAAATGAATAAAGAATTCCCATTTGAGAAAAAGTATTGGAGCATTTAAGGGAATAACAAGCAATATCTCGAAAATGGTTCACTCAACAAAAAAATATATATGACATAAATTGTGTATTTTAACGTGATCTACATTTTTTGTGAAGTAAAATTTTGTCTATCTCTTACGGTTTGCCAGTTATGCAAAAATCATTCAGAATGAAGAGGACTTTTTGGGGACATTCCCAGAAAATTCAAGACATACATTTCGTTTACCATAAAATATCTTAAATATATAATATTTTAATCAAAATCGTTAGAGAAATTTTTGAGAAAATTAAAATTTTCGAAAAATGTTCCATGTAAAGGATAGTCTGGGGGTTAGCGGATTTTCTTGAAAATCTTCGTGTCGCATGTTTTAAAGATAGTGGACCTAAATACGAAGTTTGATATTTATCCGACTTTTCGTTTTTGAGTTATGCTGTTCAGACACACACACACACCACACGGAGCTTTTTCTAAAAATGCTTTTTCTTTATTCAGGGGGCCTCAAAACATGTATTTCCGGCGAAATATCGGTATAAAGTTTTTGGCTGGAATGCAATACTTCCTCTGTGTTGCTGTGCTCGAGTTAATTTTAAAATCACTTCATATGGATGAAATGACAGTAGAAGAAATTAAATCGCGAATTAATTCCACAAGAAGTACCTACACAGATGAAATACGAAGCAAAATGTGTAAGAAGTCTGGAAGTGGCACTGACCTCGGGAACAAATTTTGAAATTAATATGAGTCCCACTTGCAAGGCATCTCAATGTAATTTGTAATTTCAGCTTCGGTGATAGTACTTCACACATTACAGTAATTTGCTTCTTTATTTCATTTGTTACTTTCCCAAGCAGAAAGCTAAACTGCTCCGAAGTCATTCTCAAATAATTGTGATGGCTTTTTGTGTCATCTACAACAATTTCCTTCAACGAAGTTGTAGAGTACGCTAAAAATAACCTTCACTGAATTCAAGATCTAGTCAATATTCGTCTGTTTCATACTCTCATATTTTAAGGCCAGTAGTAACATCTCGGCAACTGCTACTGCTATATTTTGATCATTTTACAAACTACTCTGCAGAAACATATAAAAAACATATGAAACCACAGTATACACAACTGTCACATCTTGTGCATACAGTTTCCCGAAAATGATTTCAGGAAGCTGGTTGCGAGAGCTAGTGTCGTCAAGTAAACTAGGCTTATCTATAACGAAATGTGTAATGTAGATATATTTGTAAAGGTTTATTTGGAGTAAAATGTAGTAGAGAGAAAAGTAAACTTTACTAAGAATAGTTAGTATACCCACTAATAAATTATAGAGGGTAGAGAAAGTCATGTGAATGTGTCGCATCAATTTCATTACTTTTTCTACTACGTATGGCAAGTAGGGGAAGTATTGTATTCCACCCAAAAATTCGGTACCGAGATTTCATGTTTTGAGACCCCTGAATCCAAAAAAACATTTTTGGAAACATGTCGTGTGTGTGTGTGTGTGTGTGTGTGTGTGTGTGTGTGTGTGTGTCTGTCTGTGAACAGCATAACTCGGAAACGAACAGCTGTATAAACACCAAACTTGGTATTTAGGTTCAGTATGTTCCAGAGATGCGACACGAAGGTTTTCAAGAAAATCCCCTCACCCCAGATTACCCTTCACATGGGACATTTTTCGAAAATTTTAATTTTCTCAAAAATGGCTCTAACGATTTTGATTAAAATATCATATGTTTAAGATATTTTCATGACAAATGAAATGCATATCTCGAATTTTCTGGGAATGTCTCCAAAAGTATTCTTCATTGTGAACGACTTTTGCATAACTGGTAAACCATAAGAGATAGACAACATTTTACTACACAAAAAATGTAGATCGCGTTAAAATACACAATTTATGTTATATATATTTTTTTGTTGAGTGAACCATTTTCGAGATATTGTTTGCTATTCCCTTAAATTTTCCAATACTTTTTCTCAAATGGGAATTCGTTATTCATTTTTTTTGTCCTGGACATACAAAGGAGAACGGAATGCTCCACATAACAACCAGCTCTTAAAATATTTGACTATCGCTTAAAGCCTCCAAATTCCCCTTGCACCTTCAAGAACATTAGCAATAAGATAGTTTATCCTGGTTAACATGAAGTAGATGGAGAATAGGCGTTTGAAAAATAGTTTGTACGATAGTAGAGAAAGTCATGTGAGTGTAATACATAAGACATAATATTTTTTTTAAAATATACGCACCATTCAGTTGTTTCTCGCGATGTCATGGAAACAGTATTGAATTTTAAGGCAGCATATAGCGTCCAGTTGTTAAACATTTGACTATCGCTGTTCTCTTTGTATCTATAACGAAATGTGTAGTGTAGCTGTTTCTGCAAAGGTTTATCTCGATTAAAATGTAGTAGATAGGAAAATAAGCTTTAGTAAGAATAATTTGTAGAAGAAATTATTTTTTGTTTCAGGAGACCTCAAAACATGCATTTTCTGTGTAAGAGGTACGGAAAGTAAATCATTTTTAATAGTAAATGACATCTCAAAATGAGTTTCTAAATATTTTGGTTGATTTCAATGTTTTAGTCGAGGATTTGAGGTATCCTATTTTGTTAGAATTGACAATACGACAGAGCAACGTTCTCCATCATTTGTTATCTGCTATAAATACATTACGTTATCAAAGCTATTGAAACGTTATATAAACTCGCACATTAATGTCACGTTATAGCGATAAAAGACAGTTCCACCTGTGAACTGTTACAGAAACACAAAAGAAGAGTGATTCCTGCTCCAGTACCTTTTAATGGCGTTAAGGATTTGATGTCTGGTTTTGGTAATGGGTTTTCTAAGTCGTTTCGGCTTGTAACGTGCACATTTTTATACAGAGCTATTAAACTCGTCTGAGAGCTTTTTATGACCTGCCGTTCCCGGTCTCGCAAAGTGCGATATGGGGGCGAGAGTGAGGAGAGGGAGACATAAAACTAAAGGTGGCCATGGTCTCGGACACTTTCTTTGTGACTGTTCGCGAGAACGAATAAACTAGATAAAAACTTGCGAGAGGCACAATGCGGGGTGCTTTTATTCAAATAGGGGATTACTCGTTCCTCAGGGGAACATGGGGCATAAAGCCCTGTCTTTCGGAACTATGATTGCTATTATACCCGCTGTCGTCCTCCGTGGACTAGTGGTACCGTGCTAGCCTCTAGTTCCCAAGGTCGCGGGTTCAAACCCGGCGGAGGGCGATGGATTTTTTCGGGCGTAAAAATTGTTAGCACGGCTTCCTTTGGAAGGGAAGTAAAGCCGGTGGTCCCGTAAAAGAACCTCAAGCCTGATAAAGAGGCCTCTGAGCAAAATTACAGGTGTTTCACGCCCAATATAGAATGGGACGCTAAGAACCATAGTAGTTAAAGAGCGTCCATAAATAAAACTCAATTTAAAAACAATTTTATTATACCCGCACTCGTTACGCTAACGTCCTATCTTAAACGCTGCTTTAGACTGCATTTATCTGTCGAATGGAAGTTGCCATGTTTCGTTTGTACCGTTAATCTTGGGTGGGTACCTGGACATAAGGGAATTTTAGGCAATGAAAAAGCAGATATCCTGGCAAGAAAAGAATCATTTATTGAACCTGAACCAGCTTTTGGCATTTGCGACGGACCTCTCTCTGGCTGCTTGTCTTTCTTCTGGTGTGGGTGTTGACTGCTGTAGCAGAATGCTCTACAACATTTCTGTGTTAGCCTATGCTCTTAACTTTGATCTAGGGAGTGGTAACAGTATACGAAAGTTAAAGTTCAATTTAACTGTAATTTATTTGCAAACTTGTTGGCAGCTAGCCGTGAATTCAACTCCAAAATTATTTGACTGCGTTATGGGAGCCTGTCCATCAAGCTGTACCTCCCACTGAATATAGGTTTCCTAAATTGCTAACAGCTTCTTCACTCGCTCAGCCTTCTGAGTGGCATGAAGTGGACGAAATTGTAAAACGTCGCGTGAATCTCAGGGCTGTGCTTTATTTATACACCCCGCAAGAGACGCTATTTTTTTCCCCACAACTATTTTAAAGCAGTATTGTGATTGGCTGATCATCTTAGGGTCGTATGAGAACATTTGCTCTCGTATCTCTTCTGATGACGAGTTTGTACTTTATATTTTTGTTTCATCTCTCGTTATCTCACTTCAACCTCCACTCGTCTTTCACTGAAGCTTCTCTGCTGGCCATACTCACTCTCTACCCTGTGCTTCGTGTCACCCTAGAGATATCTCTGCCTGGTACCGCTTTGCCTCATGCACCTAACTTGTCCAGCTGCACGGCAGCTAGGTTCCATTAAATAAACCATGTAACAGATTTACAAGTGTATAATATTATTTACAGTAATGCTTATATTTACATATAGGGTGGACCATTAAGAGCTCTGGTTTTTAATTGCGCGCTATTGTTGCATTGTTGGCATTAGAGCAATTTGTTTACATGTTTTGTAATCAATATTTCTTGCGGTTAGTTATCATGGAACAACGAACATTGATTGTGAAAACAGATTACAAATCTGATGAATGTTAAATAGTAACTGTGCGGAAGCTTCGTACGGCTCTTGGTCGTCCTAATGTACCTAATGAGTCAACACCTGCAGACAGACCTGTTCCTCGATTTGGGCGATGATATGTCTTACTTCAGTTGTGGTATTGTTCGGGGATTATTTTTATATACTTGCGACTGATCGCCGTTGCGGGAAAAACTCCGGCTGGAAATTTATTTCTCAACAAGGCTATCGTATCAAGTGAGGTGTGGCTGGTAGCGCCATTCTGTTGGAACTATAATTGTTCAGTGTTCACATCATTAAGGTAAGGCCAAAAATATGTTTCAACCATATTCCGGTAGCATTGTCCATTTATTGTCATGGCAGTTTCATTCTCATCTTCAAAGAAGTAAGGCCCCATTACCTCACCAGTCCAACATCCACACCCCACAGTTATTCGTTCGGGATACATGCTCTTTGAATGGGTTACATTTGCAGGCAAGCATATGAAGATCCTCTGTGAGAATTCACTGGAGGGAGCTTTTCGCGATGGTCGACGCACGACAACACTGTCGCCCACAATTGCGGTGTTCTCATCGGACCGTCTGAGCGCACTGAAGTTTTGATGTCTGCAATCGAACCTGTTTTGTCATTAGCCTACGAACTGTTGACTCATTATGGCGACCGAGAGCCGTAAGTTACTACAATCCGTCCAGAATGTGTCGAGTGATTGTGGACGGAGGGAGGCGTAGTTTGAAGCTGTTGTAATGTCATCCACAATTGGCGAAGCGAGCATTTATTATTACTGCTGCGATAACTGTGCTATTCCGTGCACCTTAACATTAGCACCAAAAATGTGACACATTCATTTTTACTTTCTTTACTACAGTATTGTATTCCACTTAAAAATTCGATATCGAGATTTCACTGAAAATAATGTTTCGAGGGCCCTGAACCCCAAAATATATTTTTAGAAAAAGGTTCTTTTGTGTGTGAACAGCATAACTAAAAAACGAAAAATCGAATAAGCACCGAACTTTGTATTAAGGTTCAGTATCTTCTAAAAATCGACACTAAAATTTTCCAGAAAATCCTCCCACCCTAAATTACCCTATACATTGAAAATTTTTGAAGGTTTTGGTTTTATAAAACGTCGCTAACGACTTTGATCAAATACCATAATATATTTAAATGACAAAACGTATAGATATCTTAATTTTTTTTGAGAATATCTCGTGAAATCATGTTCATTTGCAAGGAATGTTTTGTAATGTTGTACAAGTGGTAACGTTAGTACACAAGAAATGTAACAGTTTATTTCAAATAACCTCTTTTTTGCGGCATTAGCCATTTCCGAGATATCTGATATTGAATAGTGTGAACCATTAATATTTTCTCCTTCTTTTCAAGTCTAGTCAACATTCAGTTGTTTCTCGCGATGTCATGGAAACAGTAAGGAATTTTAAGGCAGCATATAGCGTCCAGTTGTTAAACATTTGACTATCGCTGTTCTCTTTGTATCTGTAACAAAATGTGTAATTTAGCTGTTTCTGTAAAAGTTTATCTCGATTAAAATGACGTAGATAAAAAATAAGTTTTCATGAGAATAATTTGAGTACTACTAATAAATGATAGAGGTTAGAGAAAGTCATGTGAGTGTAACACACAAAATGTTTATGTTTATTACTTCACTTTTACCAATGTTTCAGCAGCAATGTTTGCGCATAATTACGTCATTGCAGATATTACCCAAATTTCCCTAGAGATGAAATAATGATGGTTTACAAAAGGCACCTCGCTTTACAAAACCCGCTAATGAGTTTCATGTGCATACTTGACGTTGCTGGGAATTAATGATGAATCATTAGGCGGTATGAACAATCATTATGATGGCACTGCATGCCACCCCAGCCAGGGGAAAGTGGGGCAATATAGTATACTCCTATTTGCTTCTCTTACTCAATTTTTCTGCAGGTAACGAAGTTAAAACGTTCGGAAATGGCATCAGCCTATAACGACAATGCTCTACATTTACAAGACTTTTTAGTTGATATCGTTTATTACTTTCTCTACTACGTATAGTAAGTAGGCGACGTATTGTATTCCACCCAAAAATTTGATACCGAGATTTCACCGGAAATATATGTTTTGAGACCCCCTGAATCCAAAAAAAAGCATTTTTGCAAACATTTCCGTGTGCGTGTCTGTGTGTGTGTGTGTGTGTGTGTGTGTGTGTGTGTGTGAACAGCATAACTCAGAAACGAACAGTCGGATAAACACCAAACTTCGTATTTAGGTTCAGTATCTTCCAGAGATGCGACACGAAGGTTTTCAAGAAAATCCCCCCACCCCAGATTACCCTTTTTATGGAACATTTTTCGAAAATTTTAATTTTCTCAAAAATGGCTCTAACGATTTTGATTAAAATATCACATGTTTAAGATATTTTCATTTTAAATGGAATGTAGGTATATATTGAATTTTCTGGGAATGTCTCCAAAAGTATTCTTCATTGTGAACGACTTTTGCATAACTGGTAAACCATAAGAGATAGACAAAATTTTACTACACAAAAAATGTAGATCGCGTTAAAATACACAATTTATGTCATATACATTGTTTTTTGTTGAGTGAACCGTTTTCGAGATATTGCTTGTTATTCCCTTAAATTTTCCAATACTTATACTTTTTCTCAAATGGAAATTCGTTATTCATTTTTTTTATGCCCTGGACATACAAAGAGAATGGAATACTCCACATAGCAAGCAGGTCTTAAAACATTTGACTATCGCTTAAAGCCTACCATATTCCCCTTGCATCTACAAGAAAATTAGCAATAAGATTAACATCTCGATTAACATGAAGCATATGGATAATAAGCGTTTGTAAAAATAGTTTGTACTAGAGTAGAGAAAGGCATGTGAGTGTAACACATCAGATTTTTTTTATATAGCGTCTAAAACTTATTTTATTCTCAAGTTAGCCCAGATAAACGGTTGCAGAAATGGTTACATAACACATTTCGGTATGGATGCAAAGTGAGTGGTGATAGTTCTATGTTTAAATGTGTTTCACTTATTCTGGCCTTGAAATTTCTTACTTTTTCCATGACATATATGTGGCACGAAATTCCTTCCAAATGAAGAGGACTTAAAATTGTTATCAAGCTATGTATATTATTTGCCATGCAGGTATCTGAAAATTATGGTATTTTAATCAAAATAGTTAGACCTATTTTTGAGAAAATCAAAATTTTCGAACAAAAATTTCCACGTAAACGGTAGCTTCGAGTTGGATTCTTTAGTAATCTTCCTGGTGCATCCTTGGTGATGCTGAGCTTAACTTTCAAGTTAGTATTGAACCCATTTTTCGTTTTTAGGTTATAGTATTCAGACACGAAGAAGACCTTAAAACATGTATTCTCTGTGAAGTGTCGATAACGAGTTTTTGGCTGGAATAGAATACTTCCTGTACCGTAAAAGATATACAAAACAAACTATATTGGGTAGAGAAAGTCATGTGAATGCAACACATCGAATTTGCTTTATGTTGTTTAAATGACATGTTTTTAACTGATGTTTCTTTCTTCTCGCATACTATGTATTAAGAACCATTTCTTTTTGGTGAATATAATAAAATGCGTTCATCCCTATGCGTTTTTTTCTTTCTATTTATTTTACGTCGCTTTAACTACGTGGTGATATCTCGACGGATTTGTTAGGAGATACTGGCGGACAGTCAGCTTTTAGGTCTCATTCCTGTACCATACCATCTTACTTCGTCAGGTCTCCACAGAGGCATGTGTTGTCCTCCGTGGTTTACGGCGATGGATTTTTTCGGGCGTAAAAATACTTAGAATGGCTTCCTTCATAAGGCGGTCCCGTGTCGTATAGTTAACCTCAATTCTGATAGAGGCGTCTGAGAAAAATTACCTGTCTTTCACGCCCAATATAAAATGGGACGTTAAGGACCACAGCAGCTAAAGAGCGTCCAAAAATAAAACTCAATTTAATTTAAACAGGCATGTAGATAGCAACTCTACCTCTGCATTTGTGACGGGCAGCACCTGCCCACAAAAACAGTGCATAGCAACTGTACCTGTGCTTCTATATGTGCCGAGAAGATGAAATTAGAGTGCTGCCCAGTGTACCTGCTTTGATTATCTGTGGATAAATGGCAGGGAATTCGGTATCACAATTATCTTTTGGACTAAAGGTGGAACTTTGGGTCGTGATAGTAAATATCCAATCAGTATTTACCTTAGTGACTGGAGTAAACAACGAAAAATACCCAGGCATCGGCTCACGGGTCATCCAGAATGCTGGCTACAGACGTTAGTGCTTGAGCCATCCCGGTCGGTTCTTTCCTTTTGCTTCCCAACTTCATACGAGGGCAGTCCCAGAAGTACCCGACCTGACGTATATATAGCGGCGGTTGTTTCAAACAAATGACTATGGTAGAAAGTGCCACCCTTGTAAAGCTTAAGTTTGAAGTTCGACGATGCTACGTTGTTTAGTAAATGTTTGGCATCCATAAATTGTGAACACACTCAGCGAATTTGTAAACATGGATAAAACTGGCCATCGTTATGTGATACAATACTTTCATTTGAAAGGTCTTAGTCCAACTAATATTAAAGCTGAGCTAGATTCTACTCTGGGGGAGTCTGCTCCTTCGTTTACAATAGTAAAATATTGGGTGGCAGAGTTTAAGCGAGGCCGTACGAGCTGCCAAGACGAACATCGCCGTGGTCGACCAAATGAGGTGACCACGCCGGTAGTTGTGAAGAAAATCCACAAAATGGTATTGGATGATCGTCGACTGAAAGTGCGGGAGCTAACAGACATGGTAAGCATTTGAAAAAGTGCTGTACATCGCACACTAACCAAAATTTAGAAATGAGAAAGCTGTGCGCATTATGGATGTCGCGTTTACTCGCAATTGAACAAAAACAGCGTCGTGAGGATGTTTCAGTGCAGTGTTGGGCGATATTCTGTTGCAACAAAGCCGAGTTTTTGTGTCGATTCATAACCATGGATGAAACATGGATCCATCACTTCACACCTGAGACGAAGGAACAGTCAAAACAATGGATTGAAAGGGTAGAATTGGCTTCAAAGACGGCGAAGACAGTTCCATGTGCAGGCAAGGTCATGGCGTCAGATGTTTGGGATGCGCGTGGGATAATTTTCATTGATTATTTTCAAAAAGGGAAAAGTAATCAATTGCGAGTATTATGCAAACTTATTGCAGCGTTTGAATGATGAAATCAAGCAAAAACGGTCGCATTTAGCGGAAAAGAAAGTTTTGTTTCATCAAGACAATGCATCAGTTCACACATCCATTATCGCCACGGACAAAAACAAAGAATTAAACTTCTAATTGCTTCCTCATGCACCCCATTCACCAGATTTATCCCCTCTGATTATTTTCTGTTTCCAAACTTGAAGAAATGTCTTGGTGGCAAAAGATTTGCCAACAATGAAGAGGTGGAATTTGCAGTTGATGGCTATTTTACAGAACTCGACGGTTCTCACTATAAACAGGGCATCGAAGCTATTGAACATCGCTGGGAAAAGTGTATCGAGCTGAAAGGAGACTATGTAGAGAAATAAAGATGTTTTTTCCCTAAACGTTTGTGTTTTCTTTGTTGGGTGGGGTACTTGTGGGACAGACGTCGTATGTGACAATTTGAAGTATACTATTCTGTAATTACATAAAAGTACAGCAATCTATGTAAGCATGTGCCAGATGTTTTGTGCCATCACCTACAGTCGGGTCGTTTACATCTTAAACTTGGTTATTCTTAAGCAGCCATTATATGAAAAGGAAGGTACACAGCCAGCCATTAGTTTTAAACCCAGGGTGGAGCACGCACCAGCACTCTATGAATCATGAAACTTATAACGCCTAATGAAATGAATTCCATTTAACGAAGCGTTTGTAAAAATAGAAGTATTTTTCTTTGGACAGTACGAAGCGAGAAATCCCGATTACATAAACAGCCCGCACTGGCTGACTTTGACGGTTTGCCCTTAAATGTACGGGAGCGGAGGGCTTTTTGCGACTTTTCTGTAGATTCAAAGTGTTACAGATTTTTCATCACGTACATGACAAAACATTAAATTGTATTACATTATATTGTAATTTAAGATTACAGAATGAATGGTACACACTGCTATGATAGACCAGAGCTTATCTGTGTGTCTATCCTTCATCATGATCATGGTCCCCCTTCACTAGGCTGTAACAAAATGTATAGCACCACTAGTAACCTCTAGTAAATGATATACACTGTTATGATAGACCAGAGCTTATCTGTGTGTCTATCCTTCACCATGATCATGGTCCCCCTTCACTAGGCTGTAACAAAATGTATAGCACCACTAGTGACCTCTAATAAATGATATACACTGTTATGATAGACCAGAGCTTATCTGTGTGTCTATCCTTCATCATGATCATGGTGCGTCTTCACTGGGCTGTAACAAAATGTATAGCACCACTAGTGACCTCTAATAAATGATATACACTGTTATGATAGACCAGAGGTTATCTGTGTGTCTGTCCTTCATCATGATCATGGTCCCTCTTCACTAGGCTGTAACAAAATGTATAGCACCACTAGTGACCTCTAATAAATGGTATACACTGTTATGATAGACCAGAGCTTATCTGTGTGTCTATCCTTCATCATAATCATGGTCCCTCTTCACTGGGCTACAACAAAATGTATAGCACCACTAGTGACCTCTAGTAAATGGTATACAGTGCTATGATAGACCAGAGCTTATCTGTGTGTCTATCCTTCATCATGATCATGGTCCCTCTTCACTGGGCTACAACAAAATGTATAGCACCACTAGTGACCTCTAGTAAATGGTATACACTGTTATTATAGACCAGAGCTTATCTGTGTGTCTATCCTTCATCATGATCATGGTCCCTCTTCACTGGGCTATAACAAAATGTATAGCACCACTAGTGACCTCTAGTAAATGGTGTACAGTGCTATGATAGACCAGAGCTTATCTGTGTGTCTATCCTTCATCATGATCATGGTCCCCATTCACTGGGCTGTAACAAAATGTATAGCACCACTAGTCACCTCTAGTAATTAAGTCGCGAACTTTCGGTAATGGTCGACGTGAACTGTAAAATCAACTTCCTCACTTAAATTGTTTCTGCTTTTGTTTTCTATGGCGTGGGCATATGTTTCTCATTTTTATGACAGTTTTTTTGTTTATTATTAATGTTATGAGGTGTAAAATAATGGACTATTCATGTTTGTATAGCATAGGAAGAGGTCTTCTTTGCTTTAATACGCATTTCTTGTGGTAGCCATCGCGTTCGGTATCTTTAATACTTGTTCACTCTTTTAAAGCCCTATTAACATTCAGTTGTTTCTCAAGCGATGTCATGACATCGCGAGAAACAGTATGGAATTTTAAGGCAGCATATAGCGTCCAGTTGTTAAACATTTGACTATCGCTGTTCTCTTTGTATCTATAACGTGTAATGTAGCTATTTCTGTAAAGGTTTGTCTCGATTAAAATGAAGCAGATAGGAAAATAAACTTTCGTAAGAATATTTTCTATACCCAGTATTAAGCGGTAGACGTTAGAGAAAGTAATGCGAATGTAACACATCAGATTGTTTATCTAGGGATTGTTTCAGTATAAGCAAAAGTGTTGACTTACACGCAGCACGCGGAAACACTGAGCAAGTGTTTATTTGTGGGAATGGTATGGCCTGTTACCATGAATACGAAAAATAAGAATTGCAAACTTTTATGCATAGATATCCATTAAATGATGTAAATGTTAACGAAACAAGATAAATACAACTAAGTAATAAAATTAAAAACACTCTAACACTAATTTTGTTTTCCCATCCGATACACTATTTGCAGAAGGAAGCCTTTACTTATATTTTATGAGTTCCCAGGTATAAAAACTATACAAAATTCAGTCGTGCAGGTATCTGAAAAAACGGTACTTTAATCCAGATAGTTGGAGCCAAGTTTTACTTTCTCTACTACGTATAGTAAGTAGGGGAAGTATTGTATTCCAACCAAAAATTTCGATACCGAGATTTCACCGGAAATATATGTTTTTAGACCCCCTGAATACAAAAAAAGCATTTTTGGAAACATGTCAGTGTGTGTGTCTGTGTTCTTGTGTGTGTCTGTGTGTCTGTCTATGAACAGATAACTCAGAAACGAACAGTCGGATAAACACCAAACTTGGTATTTAGGTTCAGTATTTTCCAGAGATGCGACACGAAGGTTTACAAGAAAATCCCCTACCCCAGATTACACTTTACATGGATCATTTTTCGAAAATTTTAATTTTCACAAAAATGGCTCTAATGATTTTGATCAAAATATCATATGTTTAAAATATTTTCATGACGAAAGAAATGTATATCTAGAATTTTCCTCATTGTGAACGACTTTTGCATAACTGGTAAACCATAAGAGATAGACAAAATTTTACTACACAAAAAATGTTGATCGCGTTAAAATATACAATATGTGTCATATACATTTTTTTTGTTGAGTGAACCATTTTCGAGATATTGCTTGTTATTCCCTTAAATTTTTTAATACTTATACTTTTTCTCAAATGGGAATTCGTTATTCATTTTTTTTGTCCTGAACATACAAAGAGAATGGAATACTCCACATAGTAACCAGCTCTTAAACATTTGACTATCGCTAAAAACCTACCAATTCCCCTTGCACCTATAAGAAAATTAGCAATAAGATTAACATCTCGATTAACATGAAGCATATGGAGAATAAGCGTTTGTAAAAATAGTTTGTGCAAGAGTAGAGAAAGTCATGTGAGTGTAACACACCAGATTTTTATAAACTAAAAATAAAGGTTAGTTTGGGGTGTTGGGATGTTTTGAGAACACAGATACTTTTGGAGCTTTTTGTAAATACTCCCTTTTGGATCCGGGGGACCTCAAAAAGTGTACTAGGACTGAAATATAGATACGGAATTTTTGGGTGGAATACTATACTACCTCTGCGTACCAGAAAGTAAAAATATTAATGTTGTGAGAGATGCCACGTGTTTGCTGCTGGACCACTGAGGCTGGGAGAGATGGAGGAGGGGAGAAGATTTCCTCGCTAACGGTTAATTAAACAGCAGAACCTCGACCAGACGAGATAGGCCTCTTCTCGATCGATAGCATCTTAGATGTTGGTGTTTTCCAAGATGATCTGGGGTGTTTATTTCCTTTTTCTGTAGCGCAGAACGCGAGACACAATGAAGTCCCCCTTTTCTTGTTTAAAAAACACCGCTCAAAAAACCTGCAGACGTTTATTTCTGGTGCCTCACGACGGAGGCTGCGGGGGAATATCTTGAACAAATAAAATTTTATAACAAGGAAATAAACGATTTCTTATTTATTCAGGTTCACGACGTCTGTCTTAATTTGAAATATTCCCCGCCATACTTGTACATAAAATCTGATGTGGTATACAATCACAGTACTTTCTCACACACACATATCCGCGCATCTAAGCCTGCAACGGCCGTTCTCCATTACTGAGGATATTTCCAGGCTTTTCTCATGCAGGGAAGGTACCCTAAACTTAGTGCTAGAATGATTTTCTCAAATTTCCTTTCCCACTTACAATTTAGTTCATGTGCCATCAGTGTGCACCGCCTTTGGTGCCTCTGTGGTAACAATCGACACTAAGCACTACGGATATAAATATATACTATAATTATATAGTGTATATATAAATTCTTTTTTATTTTATTTATTTTGCTTCACTTTAACTAGGCGGTGATATCGCAACTGAATTGTTAGGACATACGTCGTGGCTCGGTCTGTGGCAAACACTCTTCTAGGTCTCATCCCTGCACCCTACCATCTTGCTTCGTCACGTGTCCACAGAGGCCTCAGTGCTAGGCAACTGTATCTCTGCTCTGTTATGTGCAGAAGACTGTTTTCTCACGTGCTCACAGAGACCTTAGTGCTAGGCAACTGTATCTCTGCTTCTGTGATGTGCAGATGACTGTTTCCTCACGTGCCCACAGATACCCTAGTGCTAGGCAACGGTATCTCTGCTTCTGTGACGTGCAGATGACTTCTTTCTCACGTGTCCATAGAGACCTTAGTGCTAGGCAACTGTATCTCTCTTCTGTGACGTGCAGATAACTGTTTCCTCACGTGCCCACAGATACCCTAGTGCTAGGCAACTGTATCTCTCTTCTGTGACGTGAAGATGACTGTTTTCTCACGTGTCCATAGAGACCCTAGTGCTAGGCAACTGTATCTCTCTTCTGTGACCTGAAGATGACTGTTTCCTCACGTGCCCACAGAGACCTTAGTGCTAGGCAGCTGTATCTCTCTTCTGTGATGTGCAGATGACTGTTTTCTCAAGTGCCCACAGAGACCTTAGTGCTAGGCAACTGTATCTCTCTTCTGTGATGTGCAGATGGCTGTTTCCTCACGGGGCCACAGATACCTTAGTGCTAGGCAACTGTATCTCTCTTCTGTGATGTGCAGATGACTGTTTTCTCAAGTGACCACAGAGACCTTAGTGCTAGGCAACTGTATCTCTCTTCTGTGATGTGCAGATGACTGTTTCCTCACGTGTCCACAGAGACCTTAGTGCTAGGCAACTGTATCTCTGCTTTGTGATTGCAGATGACTGTTTCTTCACGTGCCCACAGAGACCTTAGTGCTAGGCAACTGTAACTCTGGTTTGTGATATGCAGATGACTGTTTCTTCACGTGCCCACAGAGACCTTAGTGCTAGGCAGCTGTATCTCTGCTTTGTGATTGCAGATGACTGTTTCTTCACGTGTCCACAGAGACCTTAGTGCTAGGCAACTGTATCTCTGCTTTGTGATTGCAGATGGCTGTTTCTTCACGTGCCCACAGAGACCTTAGTGCTAGGCAACTGTAACTCTGGTTTGTGATATGCAGATGACTGTTTCTTCACGTGCCCACAGAGACCTTAGTGCTAGGCAACTGTATCTCTCTTCTGTGATGTGCAGATGACTGTTTCTTCACGTGCCCACAGAGACCTTAGTGCTAGGCAGCTGTATCTCTCTTCTGTGACGTGCAGATGACTGTTTCCTCACGTGCCCACAGAGACCTTAGTGCTAGGCAACTGTATCTCTCTTCAGTGATGTGCAGATGGCTGTTTCCTCACGTGCCCACAGAGACCTTAGTGCTAGGCAACTGTATCTCTCTTCTGTGATGTGCAGATGACTGTTTTCTCAAGTGACCACAGAGACCTTAGTGCTAGGCAACTGTATCTCTCTTCTGTGATGTGCAGATGACTGTTTCCTCACGTGTCCACAGAGACCTTAGTGCTAGGCAACTGTATCTCTGCTTTGTGATTGCAGATGACTGTTTCTTCACGTGCCCACAGAGACCTTAGTGCTAGGCAACTGTAACTCTGGTTTGTGATATGCAGATGACTGTTTCTTCACGTGCCCACAGAGACCTTAGTGCTAGGCAACTGTATCTCTCTTCTGTGATGTGCAGATGACTGTTTCTTCACGTGCCCACAGAGACCTTAGTGCTAGGCAGCTGTATCTCTCTTCTGTGACGTGCAGATGACTGTTTTCTCAAGTGACCACAGAGACCTTAGTGCTAGGCAACTGTATCTCTCTTCTGTGATGTGCAGATGACTGTTTCCTCACGTGCCCACAGAGACCTTAGTGCTAGGCAACTGTATCTCTGCTTCTGTGACGTGCAGATGAATGTTTCCTCACGTGCCCACAGATACCTTAGTGCTAGGCAACTGTATCTCTCTTCTGTGATGTGCAGATGACTGTTTTCTCAAGTGACCACAGAGACCTTAGTGCTAGGCAACTGTACCTCTGTTTCTGTGGCGGGCAGATGGCAACTTCGACACGTACCACTTTATACAAATTATGCTATTCAGAATGAAGAGGCTATACCTTTGGTATTTTTCTAAACATCATTAGATCCAGTTTGGAGAAAATAAAAAAATAGTAAAATATTCTCCATGGAAAGGATACTTTAATGTAATGAGCATTTACTTGAAAATCTTCATATTGCATCCTTGGAAGATACCAAAGTTAAAATACCAAGTTTGGTAATTATTTATATTTTTACTTTCTCTACTACCATAGTAAGTAGGGGAAGTATTGTATTCCACCCAAAAATTCGATACCGATATTTCACCGGAAATACATGTTTTGAGACCCCCTGAATCCAATAAAAGCATTTTTGGAAACGTCCGTGTGTGTGTGTGTGTGTGTGTGTCTGTGTCTGTCAACAGCATAATTCAGAAACGAACAGTCGGATAAACACTAAACTTGGTATTTAGGTTCAGTATCTTCCAGAGATGCGTCACGAAGGTTTTCAAGAAAATCCCCCCACCCCAGATTACCCTTTACATGGAACATTTTTCGAAAATTTTAATTTTCTCCAAAATGGCTCTTAACGATTTTGATTAAAACATTATATGTTTAAGATATATTCATGAAAAATGAAATGTATATCTCGAATTACCTGGGAATATCTCCAAAAGTATTCTTCATTGTGAACGACTTTTGCATAACTGGTAAACCATAAGAGATAGACAAAATTTTACTACACAAAGAATGTAGATCGCGTTAAAATATCTATTATATACATTTTTTTTTGTTGAGTGAACCATTTTCGAGATATTGCTTGTTATTCTCTTAAATTTTCCAATACTTTTTCTCAAATGGGAATTCGTTATTCATTTTTTTTATGTCCTGGACATACAAAGAGAATGGAATACTCCACAGAGCAACCAGCTCTTAAAACATGTGACTATCGCTTAAAGCCTACCATATTCCCCTTACATGTACAAGAAAATTAGCAATAAGATTAACATGAAGCATATGGAGAATAAGCGTTTATAAAAATAGTTTGTACAAGAGTAGAGAAAGTCATGTGAGTGTAACACATCAGATTTTTTTGATTGACATTAGTTGTATCTACTGCTAGTAAATGACAGAGAAAGTAAACAAATCCGATGTGATATATTCACATGACTTTCTCTCCACTCTATAGTTTATTGGTGGTCATACAAACTAGTCTTATTAAAGCTGGCTTTTATACCTACTAGATTTTAATCCAAATAAACGTTTACAGAAACAGCTACATTACACATTTCGTTATAGATACAAAGAGAACAGTGATAGTCAAATGTTTAACAACTGGACGCTATATGCTGGCCTTAAAATTCCATACTGTTTCCGTGACATCGCGAGAAACAACTGAATGTTGACAGGGCCTTAAAAGAATGTCAAAAGTATTGAACAATGCCGACCATTAATAACGAATATCTCGGAAACGGCTGATGCCACAAAAGAATTACTTGAATAAATTGTGTGTTATAAAGGGATCTAAATTTTATGTATAGTATGTTTTCGTCTATCGTTTAACGTTTACGTTACACAAGATTATATAAAATTCCAATCGAAAGAAGAGAACTTCAAAGCCAGAAAATTCAAGACGTACATTTTGCCATGTAAATGGCTTTAATATGTGATATTTTACTCAAAATTGTTAAGCTATTTTTAGGTAATCAAAATTTTCGAAAAGTTTCTATATAAGCATTATTTTGGAGTGGGGGAAGTCTCTTGAAAAGTTTCGTGTCGTATCTTTGGAAGATATTGAATTTTAGTACCAAGTTTGGTGTTGATACAGCTTTGAGGAGTGTGTTGTTCATACACACAGGACGTTGTTCTATTATTTGTTTTTGTATTCAGGAAGCGTCAAAACATGTTATTTTCGGTGAAATCTCGGTATCGAACTTTTGGGTGAAAAGCAATACTTTCTCTACGTGATTAAAGTAAAAAGGTAAAGAGAAGTATAGAATAGTGATTTGCAGTTTAGAAAAGTAAAAATCATTTAAAAATTTGAAATCTCGGAAACGGTTAACGGTACAAAAAATGTGTTTCACATAAATGTGTGCTTTAGCAATATCTACATTTGTTGTGTAGGAAAATGTTGTCTGTCCCTTATGGTTTACCAGATATACAAAATTTATTCGCAATAAAGAGTCTTCACAGCTATTACCAGAAAGGACAAGAATACGTTTTGTTTGTTACGAAAATAGTTGAAACATAGTATGGTATTTTAATCAAAATCGTTAGAAAATAAAAAAATTAACGAAAGTTTTCCCCATGTAAAGGGTAGTTTGGGGTAGGATATTTTCTCCAAAATCTTCGTTTCGCATCCTTGGAAGGTCTAAATACCGAGCGGGATGGTTCAGGCGGTAAAGTCTGTGGGAGATCCCGGGTTCAAATCCCGTGGGCCGACCAATCTGTCTGAGGTTTTTGTTCATGGTTTTCTTCAGTCGCCAATGTTAAATACCGGATTGGATGTTTAACACCACGACCCAACGTTCCACCGTAAATCTAAAATAATAGTAAAATGAAAAATAAGTGGTAATAGCTAATGCTATGCCATCTATCTTCAGAAAATGTAAGTACCCTAACGCCATCTGCACGGCACGAAGCGAAGATCCGGCTCTCATGCGCTGGGCGTCTCCGTGGGCATGTGACGAAGCAAGATGGCATTTCTAGGGATGAAACTTAGAAGGTGGGGGCGGCGGTTAGACTTGTCGGCACCCTAATGCCCTCTGCACGGCACGAAGCAGAAGATTCAGTAGCTATGCGCTAGGGTTCTGTGACACGTGACGGAGCGGATGGTTACAGGGATGAGACCTAGAAGGCTAAATGTCCATCACATATCGTTCTAAGAGTTATCCACCAACAGATCCGTCGTTATATGACCAAGGAGTTAAAGTGACATAAAATAAAATAGAGAAAAGAAAAAAGAATTAAAAAAAGTCCAAATACCAGGTTTCGTATAGACCTTTATTAAAAAAATGAAAAAAATGTTTTTTCCGGGAGCTCCAATTATGTATTTCCGTTGGAATGTCTTTATATAAAGTTAGCTGTACTGGTGCAATGGGTAGCGTGTCTATTTATTTTATCCCTTCCCTGTATATTTAGTTGCCTAATGAATCAGGAATAGGCTATGTTCTTGTAAGCTCGCCAGTGCCTGGTTTCAAAGACTTGACAAAATGAACTTATGCAGAAAAAGCCACAGAAATAGAATGCATACAGAGAGACCTCGGATGTCGACTTTAATCATCTGGCAGACGACAGCGAGAGCCCTTCTTCAACTTCAAAGGATTTTGTTTTCGAACTCTGACTGAAACAGGATGCAGTGAAATGTTTTATGTTTTTTGGGGGTTTGCAGTGCACATCTTCAGAATACAGAGTTTCTAATTGCACAAGAGATCTGTTTGTGCAATATTCACAAGTGTGCTGTTTTAATTAACGCCGTCACGTTTTTGTGTCGTGTTGCAAAGGATGCGCATATGCCCTGCACAAAGTCTGCATTCTCGGGCAACATTTGGTATTCTCTACCTTTTATATAGAATGTAGGAGTATTGTTTTCCACCAAAAAAATTCGGTACCGAGATTTCACCGGAAATTCATGTTTTGAGGTGCCCTGAATCAAAATACAGTATTTTTGTAATCCTGTCCGTGTGTGTGCGTCACTGTGAACAGCGTCACTCAAAAACTAAAAGTCGGATAAATACCAAACTTGATTTTTGAGTATAGCATTTTTCAAGGATGCGACACCAAGATTTCAAGAAAATTCCCCCACACTAGACTACTCTTCACTTGGAAGATTATTTAAAAATTTTAATTTTCTCAAAAATGGCTCTAACTATTTTGATTAAAATATCGTATGTTTAAGATATTTTCATGGCAAAGGAAATGTATATCTTGAATGTTTCCATAAGTCCTGTTCATTGTGAACGACTTTTGCATAACTCGTAAACCATAAGAGATAGACAAAATTTTACTACACAATAAATGTAGATTGCGTTAAAATACACAATTTGTCATATACATTTTTTTTGTTGAGTGAACCATTTTTGATATATTGCTTGTTATTTCCTTAAAATTTTCAATACTTATTTTCTCAAATGGGAATTCGTTATTCATTTTTTTGTCTTGGATATGCAAAGAGTATTAATCTGTGGCAAAGAGAATGGTGCTGCACCTAGCAACCAGCTATTAAGAGATATGTATGTGCTTAAAGTCTACTGTATTTCTATATTGCCTTGCAAATACAAAACAAGGGGAACATAGTACGCCTTAAGCGATAGTCAAATATTTTTAGAACTGGTCGCTATGTTTAAAATGTAATTCTCTTTGCATGTCAAAAGATCGTTTCTGCAAATGTTTATCTCGATTAATATGAAATAGATGGAGAATAAGCGTTTGTAAAAATAGTTTGTACAAGAGTAGAGAAAGTCATGTGAGTGTAACACATCGGATTTTTACTTTCTAATTCATTTCAGCAGAGATAAACCTTTGCAAATAGTTTCATTACATTTTGTTGTAGATAGAAGAATCCGAAACGATAGTCAGATGTTTAAATGCTATATGCTGGCCTGAAATTCCATTCTTTTTGCACGACCTCGCGACAAACTGAATAGCGACAGAACTTTTAACAAAAATGACGAACTATTGAAAACTTCAAACCATCTCTCGCAAATAGCTGATGGCAAAAAAAAAAAAAAAAACGTTACCTCAAATAAATTGTGTTTTTAAAGAGATGGCACATAAAACGCAAACTTGGTATTTTGGTTCAGCATCTTCCAAAGATGATTTTCAAGAAAATTCCCCTAAACTAATCTTTACATGGACAATTTTTCGAAATTATTTTAGTTTTCCGAAAAAAATGGCTCTTAACGATTTTGACTGAAATACCATGTATTAAAGATATTTACATGCAAACTAAAATGTATGTCTTGAATTTTTTGGGAATAGTCTCTGAAGTCCTCTTCTTTCGGAAGGAATTCTATAACTGGTAAACGCTAAGCAATGGACGAAAACGTAGTACACAAAAATTGTAGATCTCTCTAAAACACACAACTTAGTTCAAATAATTTTTCGTGTGGCATTAACCATTTCCGAGATATTCGTTATTAATGTTTGGAGACGTTCAATACTTTGTCATTCTTTGAAAGTCCTGTCGATGATCGGTTGCTTCTCGCGATGTCATGGAAACAGTATGGAATTTTAAGGTCAGCATATAGCCTTCAGTTGTTAAACATTTGACTATCGCTGTTCCCTTTGTATCTATAACGAAATGTGTAATGTAGCTGTTTCTGCAAAGGTTTATTTGGATTAAAATGAAGTAGATAGGAAAGTAAGCTTTCCTAAGAACACTTTGTATACACGCTAATATACGATAGAGGGTAGAGAGAGTCACGTGAATGTAACACATCAGATTTTTTTCTCGTTGTCATGAGGAGCACGTAATTTCAAAACCATCACATCCCTTTAGCCTACTGTATTATTGTACTTAAAACGAAATGTGTAACGAAATCTCTCAACAGAAGTAAGAGTTTTGAAAATGTGTTCAGTGTGTGAACGTGTTGTGCCATATAAATGTGATTTTCGTCGTTTGTTTATCACTGATCTAGTTTTCGTTGCATCACTCTGCACCTGGAAGCAGTCAGGTTTGAAAACAAAAGCCTATCGTTTCGATCTTGTTTCGCTATGAGGGGGCCATGTGTATAAATATTATAATCGTGGGCGAAGACGCCTTTTGGGATGATAACATCTTTAGAGGAAGGTGGGTGTTAGATGAAATGATGACTCTATTCAAAGTACCGGGAACACTTGAATTGGAAGATTTTAAAATGTTTGTGATATATTCCTAACAGACTGAGTTCTCTTGAGTGACCTTTTAAACCTGTAAGAAGTATTTATTCTATCAATTTCTCACCACCGTATTCTTGTGAAATTATTGTAAAATGTTATATACACTGGTGTGCAAAACCTGAGGACGAAAGTAATCTTACCGTGCTGTGACACTGACATAGCTCGATGAAACTTAGAGGGAACTGCTACAGTAGGCAACTAAACGAAATATGCAATGAGACGAGCAGAAATGTCACTTTTATTCATAGTCCATAAGCTACACTAAAGTCAATACGACATATGATGGCTCTCTAGATTTACAGAAACAGTTACATGGCGCTTAAAAGGGTGTATGATCACCACGGACAGCAATGCATGCTCTGCATCGTGCTCCCATGCTGGCCACAAGGTTGGTAAGCACTGCTTGTGGTAGGGATTTCCATTCCTCCATCAGCGCTGTTGACAACTGTTGGATGGTCGTTGGTGCATGTGGATGTGCTGCAATGCATCCCACAAGTGTTCGATGGGATTTACATCTGGGGACGGGCAGGCCAGTCCATTCGCCGAATATCCTCTCGTCCCAAGAGATCCTCCATCTGCGTTGTTCGATGCGGTCGCGCATTGTCATCCATAAAAATGAACTCAGGGTCGACTGCACCCCTCAAAAGACGCACATGGGGAAGGAGCACAATATTACAATAACGTTGACCAATGAGCGTACCGTGTTCAAAGATTTGCAGGTCGGTGCGCCAGTGCATCATTATACCTCCCCAAACCATAACACCCGGAACACCAAAACAATCCTGTTCAAGGATGTTCCTGGGCTCATTACGTGTTCCCACCTCTCGCCAGATGAGGGAACGTCGACAATCACTACTTAGGCTAAATCTGCTCTCATCCGAGAAGAGCACGCGACCCTATTCCTCTTTGGTCCAATTTTGATGCTCTTGGGACCATCGCAAACTGTGCCGCCGATGTGCGGATGTCAATGGAACACAATGTACTAGCCGTCTGGCAAAGAGACCACCTCTGTGTAGCCGCCGTGCCACTCTATATATCGTGAGATTGCGTGCCTAGCTGTCCTGTTAAATGTGGTTGCAATTGCACCCGCTGTTTGGCGTGGATCCCTTCTTGCCTGTTGCACAATGTAGCGGTCATCTGCTGCTGTAGTTGAGCGTGGTCGACCACCACCTCTCCTTGGGACAGCAGTGCCTGTGGTCTGGAAGATTCCCCATGCACGTGGAACAATGCTGTGAGAAATTCCAAACTCCTGAGCAACACTCGTCACACTTCGCCCTTCTTCCAGTTTCCCGATGATTCTTCCCCGTGTGAAGTCATCCAAATGTTGTCTACGGGCTATGTGGCAATGAAGAACAGCACTACAGTGCACCGTAACAGCTCACTAATTGCCAAACACCGTTTTGTCCGGTTTCGTCAACTGCCCCGTGTTGCGGGATCAGACCAAGCTCGCTACACTCACGCCATGTGACGTCCAGCTTCATGTGTACGTGTGAGAGACCTCTGGCAACATGCTCCCGCACCTCCATCTACTTCCACCAAGTAGTTCATTTGTTATGTTACTTTACCCATCTCGTCCTTAGGTTTTGCACACCAGCGGATATATATTCCCTGAAGCCGCATGAGATTTAATAGTATTACTAGATAACTTGTGCAAATAATTCGAATAAACTTGATTAATATCGAAACGCATCATAAATTGTCATTCACCCCCAGTTCAGTCCAGTCCAAGTATTAAAGACTTGGTTCACAACTCTGCATATATTCTTGTAGTAGTTATAATGGGGAACACAATTATAATCACTAAAGTCTTCCGAGAAAATAATTCATATACAAGATTTCAAACTGACAAATGTTTTAGTGTGTTTCAACACTGAATATTTTGAAACCAAAACACATTATTGATTTATGTTACAATGCCACGCTTACTACAGCACTCTTACCTCAGTGGTAGAGAGCTTACCGTTCCTGAGGTAGTAAGTTCAAATCCCCGTGGAGCTATTCAACATTTTTCTCTCTTTCACTTTAAATACATCAGTAAATAATAATATAACAGATTTTTCTTCAGTTTTCATGTAGGTATGTGACGTTGATTTAGTAGTCCGTCATCCGGTAGATGGCAGCCATTACATTAATTTACGAGGGCGGATAGAAAAGTAACGCACAATAATTTTTTCTGCCTTGGTATTGCAGCTGTAATGTTGCAATTTCACACAGATATAGTTTTAAGTTTTCACTACAGAGGGTATTTTTGTTTCATGTGCAGATCTAGCGAGAGAAGCGTGAACTACGCAATAAAGATGGCCCGCATGTTACTGTCGTCCGCGTGTGAAGCATAAACCGAGGACATTCACAGGGACATGCGTGGCGTGTATGAGGATGATTGTATGAACCATAACAATGTCTCCAGGTGGTGTGCATTCTTCCTAGAGGGCCGTGTGAACCTTAGTGATTCGCCACGCTCCGGTAACAACTGCAAACCCGCAGAATGTCAGAGGCATTGAGGCGGCAAGTTTGAACGACCGGCGTGTACAACTGCGAACCTTATCGCAACAGCTCAACATTTCCTATGGTGCAGTGTACGATATTGTTCATGACACGTTGAAATTTCCTCAAATTTAGTGCTCGCTGGGTGCTTAAGAACCTGACAGACAACCACAAAGGCCAGCGAATGATGAGCTTGGATCACCTAACGCAGTACACCGCAGAAGGGCATGACTTTCTGAAAGGAATCGTCACTGGTGATGAGTCGTGGGCATGCCACTACACGCCCGAAACCAAGTAGGCAAGTATGGAGTGGAAACATGCTGGTTCCCCAGTGAAGAAAAAACTCAACGTAACTCAGTCTGCTAGGAAAGTGCTTGTAACGGTGTTCTGGGATATGCATGGTGTTGTATTGGTGGACTTTGCTGAACACGGGGCCACTGTGAATGCTGGAGCCTACATGATAACTCTGGTGAAGTTGCGTCGTGCCTTTCATGACAACATGAATGGTGATGATGTCAAAATTCTTCATGAGAATGCTCGCCCCCATGTTGCTACCGCTGTTCTTCAGAAAAATCACCAAATTTGGTTGGGAGGTGCTCCAGCATCCACCATACAGTTCAGACCTTGCATCGTCGGACTTTCATGTGTTTGGTCCCATGAAGAAACTCTTGGCCGGCCAACGGTTTGCAACAGATGTGGAAGTGAAATCAGCAGTCCGCAGATGGCTATACTCCAAGGAAATGGACTTCTACGAACAGGGCATATTGAAACTGGTATCGCGATGGGAGAAGTGTGTTGACAAACTTGGTGACTATGTCGAAAAGTAGGTAAAAGGTGCAAGTTCATTTGTGTTTTTTGTTTTAACTATTAAACTTTTTTGTAAAAATGTTATTGTGCGTTACTTTTCGATCCGCCCTCGTTTGATATTTTGTAGGCATGACATAAAATTAAGTAATTAATCGTGTGAAGTGGGACGTAATTTCAATTTTTAAGCTAGACAGTAATTTTCGTCTTGTGTCTAAGTATAACCAGGCCAAGTTTGTTCGAAATGTGTGACACGGTGTAGAAGCCTATAACGAACATACACTAACTTAAATATATTAAGATAATACTGCATGCAATGACGAGTAATAAAACTAATTTACTGAAATATGTGACAGGTTTAAAATCCGTTTGTCATAAAGGGGTTGTTATTGCTCTTCTCTACGTTTTCATGATTAAATTTTTATTTTGTTTTTCTTATTCTGTAAACAAGACCATAACGTGTTTTCTTCTTCCTCTTTTCTTGGGTTGTACGCTCCGAAGAACAATTTTTTTACGGATCGAAAAGGAATCCGATTTGTTTTTAAGACATTTGGTATGCATGGGGTAGTGAACCTTTGAGGTCATTCCAGCAGAAGGTATAACTCGGAACTCCTGCGCGGCATAGAGAGTAGGTATTTATGTGGAAAATGCGCAGACTCCATTATCATATGCATAACCTCGGTACGTGTGAAATAAGAAACCGCCCGGCGCCTTGCCGTCATTTTTGCATTAAAGCTTCCCACGCCTGAATGTACGGCAACCCATAAAGCATCTTAGTTTTCTTGGAACTGTTTGGGTGCAGTAATAAATATGAAGGACGACTATTTGTGCCCCAGAAATTATGGAACTGCTAGCAATTTCCAGCGCAGTTTTTATTTACTGCCGCAAGTAGGGACATACGGTGCTGCAAATAAGATAGGCAGTAAAGGATGCTTCGTAAAGTCCTTCATCACAGGTTTCAGATCAGTGGTTACGACACAAGTATTTGTTCTCTTTTGTGGCATTCCCACCGATATTCACAAGTTAGGTAACGCGATTTTCCTTGCAGTCTCTACTGCAAATCTAACTGCTCTTTGATTCTATCCCTTTTATAACACCAAAATAAATAAACAAAATCTGTAATAATCCATCCCTGTGCCTGGCTTCATATACCGGAACGTGCATTCTAAATTCTGTAATTTAATTTTTCTAAATTTTTATGCACTTACACTTTATAGATAACTTTATATACAAAACATAAAAATATATAAAATAAAAATGAGGGAAAAGTAAAAAAACTAAAATAAATTAATAAAACAATTTCTTATTTTACATATTTACAATAATAAATCAAACGTATAAATTCCAAAATTTAAACTACTCAAAATACAAATACATAAATGTTTCAAAACACAAAACTTTTATTCAAGTTTTCACAAAAAGCGTTTTAAAATTTTATTTTTACACGTTCAAATAATTATATTTCAATCCAAATTCAGTTTTAAAATCTAATTCAAACTCAATTTATATCAATTTTCTATCAATTATTAATAAAATACTACTACTATAAAAATTCAGTGAAGTATCAATATTTCAATTATTTATTTATCTATAATTATTACTAAATGTTATTTCTGTGTATTATAATTCATTTAAAATTGCTATGAAAAAAGTTTAAGTCCACTGGCAGCCAGTGGTAAATGCATTGGAATTATTCCATAAGTATCTTTTACCGCACTAGTGGTTATTCATTTTACAGCCCAGAGGTTTAAAGGTTTTTCTTTCCTATATCTCTGACCTTAAGTAGAATAATCCATTCGCCGTCAAAATGCATGCGCTTAAGTGTGTGCGTGTGCGTGTGCATGTGCATGTGCGCGTGCGCGTGCGCGTGCGCGTGTCAGAGACAGAAGCGTAACCAAAAGTCGGATGAATACCAAGTACCACGACCTTCTCTACTCGCTCTTCTACAAGCCTTTGATACAAAGGTTTATTTTTCTATCTACTTCATGTTAATCGAGATAAACGTTTACATAAATAGTTTCATTGCATATTTCGTTGTAGGTACAACCGATAGTCAGATGTTTAAAATGTGGGTTACCAAATGCTAGATTTGCAATTCTGATATCGCGAAAAACAACTGAATACTTGGCTCTTCAAAAAAAAGTATGAGCAAGTATTGGAAAATTCAAAATAGTGCATACGGGTATCTCCAAAATGCCACAAAGGTTTATGCAACATAAATAAAATTATTCATGTAGTAAAACTTGGTCTATCTCTTACGGTTTACCAATTATACAAGATTAATTCCAAATGAAGAAGACTTCATAGGCTATTACCACAAAATTCAAGATATACATTTTATTTGTCATGCAAATATCTTTAACATATGGTGATTTAATCAAAATCATTGGAGCCATTTTGAGCGAAGTACACATAACAAAATATTTTCGTGTAATTTCCTTGAAAATCTCCGTGTGGTAATCTCTGAAAGATGCGGAACTTAAATACCAACTGCAGTATTTATTCGAGTTTTATAATATACACGAGTTTATAATCTTGAGTTTGTATTTAATAACCGTGCAAGTCGCACCGGTAATGTTGGTTGTGGTGTCAGAGATGGTACATACAACTTTTAGAGTTACGATTTTTGATTCCTAACTCTTCAATATTAATGATAAGGTTTGATAAGTTAAATACTCACAATAGCTTTATATACGGAGATATTGCGTTAAATTGCCTTAAATGCTTATTTTATGTCAATGATATCCTAATATCTTTATAAGGGCGTATTTAGGTGCATGTTACTTAAGTTTTCAGTGCATAAATGCATACAGTGGTAAATTACAGAACAAAATTTCTGTCCCTAGTGATGATAAAACAGTAGATGTGTTTTACCATATCGTTTGGGTTGCCTCCTCGAGCAGTGGGTGGTGATTCGGAAACAGCACGTGTAAAGAACACACTGAATTTGTCGTTGGTAGTGTAAACCGTATGAATATATAACATCAGATCTTTTTATAGAGAGAGTCTTAAAACCTGTATTTATTGTGAAATCGCGATGCTTATCGAATTTTTGTATTGAATACGTAACGAGAGAGACAGAGAAGATAAAAAGAATGCACCTTCTGGTCCAGCTGCATGGAGATAAAGCAACAAAATGCGAAAGAAGCTGGTCGCTTTATTTTTCCCCGTGCAGTATGTTAGATGCAGGCTTTTGTTTTAGTGGAGATGAAAAGGAATGATTTATGCGTGTTCACGGAACTGTAAATTGATAAAGCAACAATGACACCATTGAACCGTGTACGTCACAGGCACTATTTTATCGTGTGGAGGAAGGAGGTGAAATGTTGCGGAACAAAACCAGTTCATCGCGATAATGTTCACAAAAAAAAGTGTTTTCTGTAAATAAGAGGTACAGTACAACCTCTGTTTGGTTTAAAAAAACAAAAATTACTTCCTGTTGTGAAATGCACTTGAGTGTAACCTTAGTGGTGTTTCAGATCTGTGTTTCTCAAAGCGTGTTCCTCGGAACCACTGTGTCCCGTCAACAGATTTAAGATAATATCCAATCCTTTAAATTTAAACAACGTAATGTGTTTTGTATCACAAAGGTACGTGCAGGTATAAAGTAGATAAACTATGGCATTCCACCAAAAAATACCAAAAATGAAACAACATTTGCTTTATTACCTCTTGAACCTATAAAAATAATTTTTAGAAAAGAAATCTAATATGTTACATTCACATAACTTGAGGCAGTATTTTTAACACTTGAGTGGTTTCAGTGTAATTATATAATATGTAAATTCAGTAACAGCCCGCCTTGAAGCAATATGTGTATGTAATAATTTGTAAAATGTATGTAAGTGTCATTGCATATGTTTATATTATTGTATACATGTTCAATAATGTTATGTGAATGCATTACGTAATTTAATAATGTAAGAGCTGTGAGAATAATAATTTTAACGTTGCTAACAATGAGATAACCTTGAGGCAATAATGAATTTTAAAGTTTAAATGCTAATAGTCATTACTGGAGCAACAATAATGTAAATATTCAGACAGTTTTAAAATACCCAATCAACTACCAGAAAAAGCTTTAGTTAAATGAAGGTATTCTATTGGAGTAGGAATAGCCAATCAGAGTCTTGAAATTTAGAAATTTACAAGTTTAGACGGTTGAGATCAATTCAGTTGCCTGCAGACAGTGCTTATAACTGGATGCGTTGCTTGTGCGTCCTCAAGAAATATAATATGTATTCGTGTGAGATGAAAAATAAGTTTACGTGTTAAAAAGTGTAATTAATTAATAAAAGAATCTCACAGCTCTCTATATCAGTGAAGTGTTATTTAAATCGTATCAAGTATTAATAAAAGGAGTGAAGTAAAAATTATAATCTGTGTAAGCCTACATTCTTAGTCGTACCACAACCCTGCCAAGAGAAACGTGTCTCTAATAAATACTGATGCAGCCGAGGCAAACATAAATATATAAATATTTAAAGAAACAGTAAAAATACATTTGGGGCGAAGGCTACCGGAAACTGTTTACTATTCGTGCGGTTGCAACTACAAGTTCAGCTCCCCAACAGTTTAAATGTAATACAGCTCCTACTTTAAATTGATTTCCATACGTGTTGCAAATAACAATTACAACAAAACACCTTCCTGAAATTTTCTCTACCTTCAGATGTTTATTAGTGTGTACACAAATTGTTTTTTTCGAAAGTTTATCTTTCTATCTACTTCGTTTTATTCCATATAAACTTTTGCAGAATCAGCTACAATACACATTTCTTTATACGAGGGATGTCCAGAAAGTAAAAAAGACGTTTTGAAAGAAAAAATTAACAAAATGCAACAAAAACAAAGTTTATTATATACATTTGAAAGGTACACTCTTAAGCTATTTTTCTACATAATCGCCATTCAAATTGAATGGCACATGCTCGCGCGCGGTACCTTTTTCTGAAGAAAAAAAATTTGGATTCAAAAAATGTATTTCTGGTGAAAGTTTGGTATCGAATTTTTGGTGGAATACAATACTTTCTTTACCTACTGTGTACGTGGTGTGTTGCATTCACATGCCTTTAAAAGATACATTTTTTTAAAGCGGCCCGCTGTGTAATAGCTCTTTAAAATGCAATGCTGTTGGCGTGACCACGAGAAAAAACGAATTGGGGCACACCACTTGAAAAATTCTGATGTGTTACAGTTCTTAGAAATGTTTATTCTTTTATCTTCAAGTTAATCGAGATAAACGGCTTTATCATACATTTCTTTACAGAAACAGAAAAAATGTTGTAGATCAAACCGACAGTCAAATATTTTGCAGCGGGTGCCTATATTTTCTCATTGTATGGCATCGTAGGAAAAAAAAAGAATAGCGATTTAGGAGTTGAAAAAACTTAAGGTATCTGGCAATTCAAATGAACTGCAAAGAATACCAATAGATATACAGGGTTATACTGGGAGTGTCGCGGTAGTTGCGGGCTGTCAGTTACGTTACATATAATAAACCTGGTATATTCTTATTGCATATTTTGAAGATTAATCAGGAGAGAAACACCAGGCCAGTGCTCCACTACTGCACGGGTAGCTTAAGCTAGGGAGTGTCGCGGGAGTTGCGGGCTGTCGGTTGCGTCAAGTATGGTGAACCTGGTATTTAGGAAATAAATATATATTACTTTTAAAAGTATACTTTGGTACATAAATTACGCATGTATAGGTATATACTGCAAGGCAAAGAAATCGCAATGGATAGTTGCGAAGTAAGTTGTGTGTCAACTCTGAAGGCAGGCGATCTTCCAGAAGTTTTTAATTTCTGTCAGAATGGTAGAACTGGCAAAGTTAAATGTGACGTAGTGGAATTCTCTTCCTGTTCTAGGGACAGATTGCTTGTATTTTTAGTAAAGCGTTCCCCCACCGGGGCGTGTCCTTGGCGGGACGCAGACGTCAGGTCTGTTAAACTCCGCTGCCGTGTGGACAATACTCCGTAATGTCGCTCCACTTTCTACGGTCCCACATGTGCTGTAAGAAGTGTTTAGAGCGGTCCCTAATGTCAATATTCAAAGATGTACTATTTATCTTCTTTAAGTAGAGGAATTATTATATTCGGTCCATAAATTATTTGTAGATTTCACTGGAAATACATGTTTGGATGCCACCTGAATCGAAAATAAGAGCATTTTTGTGTGTTTGCGAATACCATAAACCAAAAGCGAAATGCCCATTAAATAGCAAACTTGGTACTAGGTTCAGCATCTTCCAAGGACCCCATACGAAGATTTTCAAGAAAATCTCCCACCAAAAAGTTGCCTTTACATGAAAAAAAAAAAAATGCTTGAAGTTTTTGGGAATAGCCCATAAAGTCCTTTAGTTTCGGACGGAATATTGTATAGTTTTGTATAACTAGTAAGCTTTAAGGGATATACAACGTCATAAGACAAACCAAAAACAGACAAAACGAGATATGGGGTATTATTGGTTTGAATTGTTCAATACCTTGTCTTGGGAACGGTATGGACTTTCAAAGTCAGCATATAGCGACCGTATTTAAAACATTTGACTATCGTATCTCTCTGTGCCTACAAGGTAATGTGTAATGAAGCTATTTCTGCCAACGATTATCTCGAAAAACCTAAGGTAGTAACAAAAGTAAACATTTCTAAAAATAGATTTAAAGCAGAGATAAATAAACAAGTGAGTAGAGAAAGTCGTGTAAATGGAGCAAAACGTCCATGTGTGTGTGTGTGTGTGTGTGCGCGCGCGCGCACAGGCACGCGCACAAGAAAGCGCATGCCGCTGTGAACAGCCTAATTCCAAAACGAAGGGTTGTATAGAAACACCAAAATCAAGAAACTCTACTCGTTCCAAAATATCCTGTACGTGAAGAGGATTTAATTATTTTTTACTTTCTCAAAAATGTCTTTAATGGTTTTGATTGAAAAACCATATATTGAAGGCATTTTCATGACAAATAAAATGTATATGTTGAATTTTCTGGGAGTAGCGTGTGAAGTTCTCTTCAGTCTAATTGTATAATATATAAATTCAATAACAGCCCGCCTTAAAGCAATATGTGTATGTAACAATATATAAAAAGTGTATATTACAGTCATTGTAAATGTTTATATTATTGTATCCATGTGTAATAATCTTATGTGAATATATTACGTAATTACAAATGTAGGAGCTGTGAGAATAATGAGTTAAAAGTTGCTAACAATGAGGTAACAATGAGTAAAAAAGTTTAACAGTACTACTTGTGATTCTTGGAGTAACAATAATGTAATTTTAGTGACAGTTTATAAAATAGCCAATCAACAACCATTGATATTGTATTCTATTGGACTAGGATTAGCCAATCAGAAACTGAAAAGCAGAAACATTTACAAATTTAGAGTTCAGTTGCCTGCTAACAGTGTTCCTAACCGGACGCATGACACGTCCTCGAGAGATTACGTATTCGTGTGAGACGAAAAATAGTTTACTTGTTAAAAAGTGCAAGTAATTCATAAAAGAATCTCACAGCTCTCTATATCAGTGAAGTGTTATTTAAATCGTATCAAGTATTAATAAAAGGAGTGAAGTAAAATTATAATCTCTGTAAGCCTACATTATTGTCGCATCACTTCCCTGCTAAGAGAAACGTGTCTCTAAAATAAATACTGACTCAGCCGAGGCAAGCATAAATATTAAATATTTAAAGAAACAGTTTAATTACAAAGTTAATATATTTTTTTTTAAATTTGGGGCAAAGGCCACCTGAAAGTACATTTGCTGCGAAGGCTACCGGAAACTGTTTACTATACGTGCGGTTGCAACTACTACACGTGTTCGGTTCCCCAACAGTTGTAATATAATACAACTCCTTCAATACGACCTACTTCAAACTGACGCCCAAAGCGTGGTGCTAATAACTTCACATTACATCCCCGAATTCCTGTCCCTTCATTTCACCTCACCTTTCATGTGCTTGGTCTGTTGAAGGGCTGAAAGTGTCGACGGGAGTTTCAGCGGTGCATGACAGGGGAAAAGGATGCTCTGTTAAGCACTGGGTCCTCGGAGTGGGATACGCAAGCCTGCAGTGGGAAGGGGAGCTGGTTTCACCAATTACCATCCGGTGCGTTTCAATCTTTAAAAGGTAGGGACCCTGCCCTCTGCCCTGCCGTGCCTCCTGGTCCGACCCCACTCTTTCACCTCAACTCTCCCTCCCGTGGCCTCAAATCTTGTACATCGAAGCGCTCAGTCCCCCTCTGCACCTCCCCCTGCTAGACAATATCGAACTACACAAAAGAATCTGATGTGTTACACTCGCATGACTTTCTCTACTCTTGTACAAACTATTTTTACAAACGCTTATTCTCCATATGCTTCATGTTAATCGAGATGTCAATCTTATTGCTAATTTTCTTGTAGATGCAAGGGGAATATGGTAGGCTTTAAGCGATAGTCAAATATTTTAAGAGCTGGTTGCTATGTGGAGCATTCCATTCTCTTTGTATTACCAGGACAAAAAAAAATGAATAACGAATTCCCATTTGAGAAAAAGTATAAGTATTGGAAAATTTAAGGGAATGACAAGCATCATTTCGAATATGGTTCACTCAACAAAAAAAAAGTATATGAGATAAATTGTGTATTTTAACGCGATCTACATTTTTTATCCAGTAAAATTTTGTCTACCTCTTATGGTTTACCAGTTATGCAAAAGTCGTTCACAATGAAGAATACTTTTGGAGACATTCCCAGAAAATTCAAGATATACATTTCATTTGTCATGAAAATATCTTAAACATATGATATTTTAATCAGAATCGTTAGAGCTATTTTTGAGAAAATTAAATTTTTCGAAAAATGTTCCATGTAAAGGGTAATCTGGGGTGGGGATTTTCTTGTAAACCTTTGTGTCGCATCTCTGGAAGATGCTGAACCTAAATACCAAGTTTGGTGTTTATCCGACTGTTCGTTTCTGAGTTATGGTGTTCACAGACACACACACGGACATGTTTCCAAAAATTCTTTTTACTTTCTCTACTACGTATAGTAAGTAGGGGAAGTATTGCATTCCACCCAAAAATTCGATACCGAGATTTCGCCGGAAATACATGTTTTGAGAATCCCTGAATCCAAAAAAAGCATTTTTAGAAACATGTCCGTGTGTGTGTGTGTGTGTGTGTGTGTGTGTGTGTGTGTGTGTGTGTCTGTGAACAGCATAACTCAGAAACGAACAGTCGGATAAACACCAAACTTGGTATTTAGGTTCAGTATCTTCCAGAGATGCGACACGAAGGTTTTCAGGAAAATCCCCACCCCAGATTACCCTTTACATGGAACATTTTTCGAAAAATTTAATTTTCTCAAAAATAGCTCTAACGATTCTGATTAAAATATCATATGTTTAAGATATTTTCATGACAAATGAAATGTATATCTTGAATTTTCTGGGAATGTCTCCAAAAGTATTCTTCATTATGAACGACTTTTGCATAACTGGTAAACCATAAGAGGTAGACAAAATTTTACTGCACAAAAAATGTAGATCGCATTAAAATATACAATTTGTCATATACATGTTTTTTGTTAAGTGAACCGTTTTCGAGATATTGCTTGTTATTCCCTTAAATTTTCCAATACTTATACTTTTTCTCAAATTCGTTACTCATTTTTTTATGTCCTGGGCTTGCAAAGAGAAAGGAATGCGCCACATAGCAACCAGCTCTTAAAATATTTGACTATCGCTTAAAACCTACCATATTCCCCTTGCATCTACAAGAAAATTAGCAATAAGATTGACATTTCGATATCTCGATTAACATGAAGCATATGGTGAATAAGCGTTTGTTATAATAGTTTGTACAAGAGTAGAGAAAGTCATGTGAGTGTAACACATCAGATTTTTTTTGGATTCAGGGGGTCTCAAAATATATATTTCCGGTGAAATCTCGGTATCTAATTTTTGGGTGGAATACAATACTTCCCCTACTTACTATACGTAGTAGAGAAAGTAAAAATATGGAACTTGTTAAGCACACAGTTAATGTGGAATGACATTTTTGTGGGATAACCATTTCCGAGGTATATTGGTTCGAATTTTCAAGTACTTAGTATTTTGTTCAAGCGGTAAGTATTTTTTGTTCGTAATCATCAAAGAACATGGCATTTCAAAGCTGTATCACATAGCAACAAGGTTTTTAAAAACGTGACTATCACTTTACCCTATGTGTTCCTCTTAAAGCAACAACGAAATGCGTAAAGAAAGTTTATCTGTGTTAACAAGGAGTAGATAAAAAAATAAGTTTTTGGAAGAGTGAATAGAGAAAGTCAAATGACTCTTACAAACACGTCATGTAATTAGCAACGCGATGTATAATCAAGATGCACAAGTAAACCGTCTTTCTCTGCTAAAGCCACTTTCAGGAACTTTGTTATAACGTTTGGAAATATTCTGTAAGCAGCTTGAAGAAAGGGCGTTTCAAAAATTTGAATAAATACAGATGTCTGGGAAGCTAAAGCCTTAAGTTAACTTTAAAATCAGAAAAAGACTATTTTATTGGCCATATTTTCGCTTTGTTTCACCATTCAGCTGTCAAAAAGAATACAAAGAAGTGTATTTGATGGTGATTCACTCCCCCGGGCTTAAGAACGCCTCCATATTTCGGTTTCTTATTAGGTAAGAGGGCCCCTAACAGTAAAACACTTAGATATTCGCCTGGCGCCCGTGAGCGAGGCTATAAAATGAAATAAGCCGTGTTGCCATGGAAACAAAGTGGATTTTGTTTTGCAACTTGTTTATGGAATAGCTTACCTCACAGCATTGGATATATAAACTCCACACTATAATACAGTTTGTTGCTTTTAGAACAGAGTACTGCAAATTTTGACAAACATATGCAGGGTTTCGTGAAGTTCTTTTTTAGTTTTTAATAGCCTCCGCAGGACTATGGGGCTCGCCTCTACCCTAAACTTCTTAATAAAATTATGTGCAGCATTTGTCAAGGTTTACCCTAGTTATTGATACTTCACTATTTTCCTCCCACGTTCTCTGATTTCAAATTTTGCATTTTTCAGGATTCTGTTTATTCATAAAGTGAACTAAAAGAATGAAAATTTCGGTTATCTTGAATTTTCCTTCCAGTACTAATTCTAGAAAATTTAGAAATTATTAATCTCCAACACCAAGGGTATAGGAAATGTATACCTCGTTAAAACACGAAATTTATGTCGGGTACATTTCTACGTATAGTCAGTGAGGGAAGTGTTGTGCTCCACCCAAACATTTTATACCTAGAGTTCACCAGAAATACTTCTTTTGAGGCACTTGCAATACAAAAAACAGCATTTTTAGAAAACTGTGAGTATGCATGTGAAGAGATTAACTTAAAAACGAAAAGTATGAGAAATACCTTCCAAAAATGCGACATGAAGGTTTTAAAGGAAATTCCCATATCCCATACTACCCTTTACATGGAACATTTTTCGAATTTTCCGATTTTCTAAAGAATGGCTAACTATTTTAAATTGCCATATATGAAAGATATTTACATAAAAAATAAAATGTAACTTTATCTAGAATTTTCTGGGAATAGCCAGTGAAATCCTCTTCATTGTGAAGAAATTTTGTATAACTAGTAAACCATAGACGAAAACGTGCTACACGATAAATGTAGACCTCTTTAAAACATACAATTTATATCAAAAAGCCGTTTTGTGGCATTAGCCATTTCCGAGCTATCCGTTATTAAAGCTATGATTTGTTCAATTCTTTATTATTCTTTTTAAGTTCCTGTGAATTTGCATTGTTTCTCGGATGCCATGGAATTTTAAGGAAGCATATAGCGATCAGTTCTTAAACATTTGACTATCACTGTTCTCTTTGTATCTTTATCGAAACTGTAATGTAGCTGTTTCTGTAATGGTTTATCTCGTTTAAAACGAAGTAGATAGAAAAATAAACTTCAGTAAAAATAATAATTTGTATACCCACTAACTAGCGGTAGTTTTCCAACGTAAGTAGGAGAAGTATTGTATTCCACCCAAAAATTCTATACCGAGATTTCACCGGAAATATATGTTTTGAGATCCCCTGAATCAAAAAAAAGCCTTTTTGAAAACATGTCCGTGTGTGTGTGTCTGTGAACAGCATAACTCAGAAACGAAGTCGGATAAACACCAACTTTGTATTTAGGTTCAGTATCTTCTAGAGATGCGACACGGAGGTTTTCAAGAAAATCCCCCCACCCCAGATTACCCTTTACATGGAACATTTTTCGAAAATTTTAATTTTCTCAAAAATGGCTCTAACGATTTTGATTAAAATATCGTATGTTTAAGATATTTTCATGACAAATAAAATGTATATCTTCAATTTTCTGGGAATGTCTCCAAAAGTATACTTCATTGTGAACGACTTTTGCATAACTGGTAAATCATAAGAGATAGACAAAATTTTACTATACAAAAAATGTAGATCGCGTTAAAATACACAATTTATCGTATACATTTTTTTTCTTGAGTGAACCATTTTCAAGATATTGCTTGTTATTACCTTAAATTTTTCAATACTTATTTTCTCAAATGCAAATTCCTTATTCATTTTTTTGTCTTGGATATGCAAAGAGTATTAATCTGTGGGAAAGGGAATGGTGCTGCACCTAGCAACCAGCTATTAAGAGATATGTATGTGCTTAAAGGCTACTGTATTTCTATATTGCCCTTGTAAATATATATTCCCCTTACATCTACAAGAAAATTAGCAATAAGATAGACTCTGCAAATGTTTATCTCGATTAACATGAAGTAGACGGAGAATAAGCGTTTGTAAAAATAGTTTGTACAAGAGTAGAGAAAGTCATGTGAGTGGAACACATCAGATTTTCTTGATAAGCCCACAGATTGTATAGTCCTTGTTGTCAACCAAGGCTGATAATAATAATAACAACAAAAGGATTTTCTATACACTATATCTATAAGCTACTCTCGTGATCGATATTGACTTGTATAAACCCAAACTAACAGTTACACGAAAGAAGAAATGTTTTCATGCGCTGTATTACCTCACGTCTTAAGTTCTGATTTGTTTCTGCTGCATTCACAGATTGTCACCGGAGTAGATAAATGCAAAACCTGAGAGTCCGTCACCAAGCCAGACTATCGCAGAAACATGATTTAGTGCGTCAGTAAACCAGCTTCATTCACAACTCAGTTAACGCTGCAGGTTACACGGCTACCTCTACTCCTTCTCACATTTTTTTGCATGTTTTCATACAAGAGTACATGGAATATTGCAGTGATTAACCGGCAAGAAGCGCAGTTAAGGTCTATCAAGAGCTATAGTCCAGCAAGTCTTTAGGGATATGTGTGTTAGGCAATAACACTGAGTCTCATCTTCTTTAATTTGTTATCTAACATAATGTTAAGCGTAGGAACCTTCAATAATGCAAAAATCCAAAAATTTAGAAGTATCAAAGGTTTATATCAAAGTATTCGACATCCTTCGATACCAATGAGTATCTGCAGAGTGAGCCAAAAGACGCCGAACCGGCTGCGCGGTGCTTTTCCTGTCCGCGTCCTCGGCGCTCGTTGCCGTCTACCCCTATCATAGAAAGGCGCGGATGAAACCATACAACATTTTTAAAACTACTTTTAAATGCTTTACTTACCAACTTTATGAAAGGAGATGCGGAACTGGCCACCGTCGTTGTCCATACATTTTTGGAACCTCTTTAGGAAACTATCCATCACTCGCCGTAGTTCACGTTGAGAAATTTCCTGGCGGATATTTTGTTTTAATTCTTCCAGGGTGTGTGGGTTTGTCTTGTACACTTTATGTTTTAAGTTACCCCTGAGGGGTATTTTATGAACAATATTACCGTCTGCGCGGTGTTTTTCCACTGGGCGTTTGGAAATAAGATAAAACATGATAACGCACTGCTCCTATAAACAGTCACGCTGTTGTGGTTTGCTGTGTAGTGTAGTGTAGTGCAGTGTTGAGTTGACGGTGATGTGATGTAGTTCAATTATTACGAGTTATTTATTATTTTGTCCTGTACTTAGTCATCAAGTATATTATGGCTTAGTATATGTTTTCTACTGCACAGCGTGTATTTATTTATGATTCGAATGTGTTAACTCGGTTAGCTCGCCAAGTGAAAGTACGATTTCCAGGTGAAAAAGTTCCAGGTCATACAACAATCCATGAATTTTACAGTAAATTTCAGGCCGCAGGAAGTGTTCAGGCTAAGAAATCTAAAAGACTGGTTTCGGTTCTTACCGAAGAAATATTAGAAGACATCGGCCATCGTTTGGAAAATTCCCCCCAAAAATTCCATGATGGATAGTTTCCTAAAGAGGTGCCAGACATATATGGACAACGACGGTGGTCAGTTTCAGCATCTGCTTTCATAAAGTTGGTAAGTAAAGCCTTTAAAAGTAGTTTTAAAAACGTATGGTTTCATCCGCGCCTTTCTATGATAGCGGCAGACGGCAACAGGCGCCGAGGACGCGTACAGGAAAAACACCGCGCAGGCGGTAGGGAATCTTTTGGCTCACTGTAGGTCTGGCGGTCCCATCCTTTGTATGGAGTTTCAAAGCTAGCAGGTATTTAAACAACAGTTTTAACGGTAGCACTTGTGTTAAACGTACCAATAAACAAAACACGATCAGTAATACCTTCTGTTGTTTTTTTTTTGAAAGCCTATAATGGTATTAGTGCATGTGACTCAAGGACCATACTTTATCACAGCCAATAAGTTTTTGCTCAAGAATTACACGTCTTTGCTAATACGCGACCTTCTCTGGTGTGTAAGTACAGAGGTGAACCACGTGACTATTGTTTACCCGGGACTCTCCCATCCTCAAGAGCTTTTTTCTTAGCAAGTCATCTGTGAGACAATTTCCGCTGTGCCGTTGTAATTATTTTAAACTGTCATTATGTGGATTGCGCAGCCAGCCTGCCTGATTCATCTCTTGCCGTTACCAGGTAACCTCCAAGCTTTAACATCAAGGTCATTGGGGGACGTCTGTTTATTCACTCTTCAAGTTTATTCCTCTACTTCTTGTTAATACAGATAAACTTTCGTTGCACGCCCTTTGCATGACCACGAGAAAAAAAGAATAGCGACTTACGAGTTTTTTTTTAAATTTTATTTTACGTCCCTTGAGGCAGTATTATTAACACTTAAATGATTTCAGTCTAATTATATAATATGTAAATTCAATAACAGCCTGCCTTAAAGCAATATGTTTATGTAAAAATATTTATAAAGTGTATATTACAGTCATTATATATGTATGTATTATTGTATACATGTAATAATGTTATGTGAATGTATTACGTAATTTAATAATGTAGGAGCGGTGAGAATAATGGGTTAAAAGTTGCTAACACTGAGGTAACCTTGAGGCAATAATGAATTTTGGAGTTTAACAATACAACTAGTCATTATTGGAGCAACAATTATGTAACTTTTGAGACAATTTATAAAATAGCCAATCAGCAACCAGAAAAAAAAGGTTAAGTTAAATAAAAGTATTCTATTGGATTAAGATTAGCCAATCAGAGATTTGCAATACAGAAATTTACAAATTTAGGCGGTAGAAATCAAGTCAGTTGATTGTAGACAGCGCTGATAACTGGACGCGTTGGTTGTAGACAGTGTTCCTAACCGGACGCGAGACACGTCCTCGAGAAATTTAATACGTATTTTGTGTGAGACAAAAATAGTTTACGTGTTAAAAAGTGCAAGTAATTAATAAAAGAAGCTCATAGCTCTCTATATCAGTGAAATGTTATTTAAATTGTGTCAAGGATTAATAAATATAGTGTAGTAAAAATTATAATCTGTGCAAGCCTACATTCTTAGCCGCACTACTCCCTGCAAAGAGAAACATGTCTCTAACAATAATACTGATGCAGCCGAGGCAGACATAAATATATAATATTTAAAGAATCAGTCAAAATTACAAAGTTAATATTTTTTTAAACATTTGGGGCAAAGACCACCGGTAAATACATTTAGGGCAAAGGCTACCGGCAACTTTTTGCCATACTACGGTTGCAACTACTTCAAGTTCGGCTCCCCAACAGTTGAACTACAATACAACTCCTACTTCAAATTGGCTTTACATACGTGAAGCAAAAACGTACTTCACGCTTTAACTCCCCGGTCATATCGCGACGGATCTGTTGGTGGATAACTCTTAGAACGATACGTGATGGACAGTTAGCCTTCTAGGTCTCATTCCTGTAAGTCCTGCTTTATGCCGTGCCGTTCAGTCTAACTTACATTGTCTGTAGATAGATGGCATAGCATTCAATATTACCTCTTATTTTTCATTTTACTATTGTGTTACACTTAAGGTGAAGCTTTGGATCGCGGTATTAAATATCCAATCCAGTATTTACCTTCGACTGAGGAAAACCACGAAAAAACCTCAGACAGATTGGTCGGCCCACGGGACCTCCCGAATACGGGCCACAGACTTTACCGCCTTAGCCATCCCGCTCGGTTCTTACGACTTGACTATGCCTGCGAATAGAATAATCCTTAAACGAAATTTTCGCAGAACACAAAAATTGGCGTATAAGTTCAGTATCTCCCAAAGATGCGATAGGAAGATTTTCAAGAACATTTCTCACCCCAAACTACTTGGCAAGGTTTTCGATATTTTTATTTTCTCTACTACGTACTTAGTAGGGAAAAGGAATTATTGTATTCTACCCAAACATTTGATACCTAGGTTTTACCGGAAACACATGTTTTGAGGACCCCTGAATATCCAAAAAGGCATTCTTAGAAAAATGTCCATGAGTGTGTGTTTCTGAACAGCATAACTCAAAAACGAAGTGTCGGATAACTACTAAACTTGGTATTTAGGTTCAGTATCTTCCAAGGATGCGAAACGTAGATTTTTAAGAAAATCTCCCACCCCAAACTACCGTTTACATGGAAGATTTTTTTCGAAATATTTTATATTCTAAAAGAAGGCTAACGATTTTGGTTAAAATACCACATATTAAAGGTATTTATACAAAAAATAAAATGTATATCTTGAATTTTCCGCGAATAGCCTGCGAAATCCTATTCATTCGGTAGAAATTTTGTATAAGCGTTTGACGAAAATGCTCTACACAAAAAATGTTTCTCTCTTTAAAACACACAATTTATTACCAGTAACTTTTATCGGAACATCAGCCATTTCCGAGATATCGATTATTAATGGTTCCAATTGTTCAATATTTTGTCACTCTTTTCAAGCTCTTTCTATATTCAATTGTTTCTCGCGATTGCGCGCAAAGAGCATGGAATATGAAGATCATGGTGTCCAGTTCTTAAACATTTGTCTATCGCTATCTGCCTTATATTTATATGTGATGTTATTTCCGGCAAGGTTTATCCCAATTAAAATGAAGTAGAAAAATAAACTTTCTTAGGAATAATGTTTAACCCACTAAGAAGCGATAGAGGGTAGAGAAATTCATGTGTATGCAACTCATCAGATTTTTTGATTTTTTACTTTCTCTACTACGTATAGTAAGTAGGGGAAGTATTGTATTCCACCCAAAAATTCGATACCGAGATTTCACCGGAAATACATGTTTTCAGACCCCCTGAATCCAAAAAAAGCATTTTTGGAAACATGTCCGTGTGTGTGTGTGTCTGTGTCTGTGAACAGCATAACTCAGAAACGAACAGTCGGATAAACACCAAACTTGGTATTTAGGTTCAGTATCTTCCAGAGATGCGACACGAAGGTTTTCAAGAAAATGCCCCCACCCCAGACTACCCTTTACATGGAACTTTCGAAAATTTTAATTTTCTCAAAAATGTCTCTAACAATTTTGATTAAAATATTATATGTTTAAGATATTGTCATGACAAATGAAATGTATATCTCGAATTTTCTGGGAATGTCGCCAAAAGTATTCTTCATTGTGAACGACTTTTGCATAACTGGTAAACCATAAGAGATAGACAAAATGTTACTACACAAAAAATGTTGATCGCGTTAAAATATACAATTTATGTCATATATATTTTTACTTTCTCTACTACGTATAGTAAGTAGGGGAAGTATTGCATTCCACCCAAAAATTCGATACCGAGATTTCGCCGGAAATACATGTTTTGAGACCTCCTGAGTAGGTTATTTAGGAGAGGTCGAGCGCAGTTTTTTGCGTTTAAATGGGAAAGGATAGGGAAAACGAGGGTAGATGCGACGGTTCAAGGAGGAAAATGCGTTTATATGGGCGAGATAGGGAATACGAGGGTTGATGCTAGGCTAGACAGTGGTAGAAGGAGGGGGAATGCGGTTTATATGAGACAGATAGGGAATACGTGGAGAGGTGCTAGGCTAGACGGAGTTGAAGGGAAGAGCATGTCTTGTATATGAGAGAGGTAGGGAACAGGAGCAGGGGTGTTAGGCTAGGCAGAGGTCAAGAAGTAGAGTATGGTTTATATGAAAGGTATAGGAAAACGAGGAGAGGTGTTAGGCTAGACAGAGTTGAAGGACAGAGCATGTCTTGTATATGAGAGATGTAGGGAACAGGAGCAGGGGTGTTAGGCTAGACAGAGTTCGAGAAGTAGAGTATGGTTTATATGAAGGTATAGGAAAACGAGGAGGGGTGTTAGGCTAGACAGAGTTGAAGGGCAGAGCATGTCTTGTATATGAGAGAGGTAGGGAACAGGAGCAGGGGTGTTAGGCTAGGCAGAGGTCAAGAAGTAGAGTATGGTTTATATGAAAGGTATAGGAAAACGAGGAGGGGTGTTAGACTAGACAGAGTTGAAGGGTAGAGCATGTCTTGTATATGAGAGAGGTAGGGAACAGGAGCAGGGGTGTTAGGCTAGACAGAGGTCAAGAAGTAGAGTATGGTTTATATGAAAGGTATAGGAAAACGAGGAGGGGTGTTAGACTAGACAGAGTTGAAGGGTAGAGCATGTCTTGTATATGAGAGAGGTAGGGAACAGGAGCAGGGGTGTTAGGCTAGACAGAGGTCAAGAAGTAGAGTATGGTTTATATGAATGGTATAGGAAAACGAGGAGGGGTGTTAGGCTAGACAGAGTTGAAGGGCAGAGTATGTCCTTTATATGAGAGAGGTTGGGAACAGGAGGAGGGGTGTTAGGTTAGGAGAATTGAGTATGTGTTTATAAGGAGAGACGAGAAAACGGAGAGAGAACCTATGCTAGGTTAGACAGGTGTTAAAGTTAGGTTAGATAGGAAACCAAGGAGTGATACTCAGCTAGAGGGGGGCAGGAGGAATGCGCTTTATGAGAGGTAGGGGATACGGGGAGTGGTGTTAGGCTAGACAGAGGTTGAGAGTAGAGTAGGCGTTTATATGTATGAGAAGTATAGAACAGGAGGAGGGGTGTTAGGCTAGACAGAGGTCGAGGAGTAGAGTATGGTTTATATGAGAGGTACAGGGAAACGAGGAGAGGAGCTAGGCTAGGCTAGGCAGAGGTAGAGGAGTAGAGTATGGTTTATATGAGAGGTATAGGGACACGAGGGGAGTCGGTAGGCTAGACAGATAGTGAAGCAGTAGGAATATGGACTTATATACAGGAGAGATAGGGAATAGGAGGGGAGGGGCGAGAATTTGAAAGCGACTTTAGACGTGAACTTAGTGGAAAGCTGTTTCATGTCAATGTTCTTGACGTACCCATCACGTAACCCATCCAGGGAAAAGGTGACTCGCTCAGGGAAAAAGGTGACCAGCAAAGGGAAAAAAGGTGATCAGCAAAGGGAAAAACGTGACCAGCAAAGGGAAAAAGGTGAACAGCAAAGGGAAAAAGGTGACCAGCAAAGGGAAAAAGGTGACCAGCAAAGGGAAAAAGGTGACCAGCAACGGGAAAAACGTGTCCAGCAAAGGGAAAAGGTGACCAGCAAAGGGAAAAACGTGTCCAGCAAAGGGAAAAACGTGACCAGCAAAGGGAAAAAGGTGACCATCAAAGGGAAAAAGGTGACCAGTAAAGGGAAAAACGTGACCAGCAAAGGGAAAAACGTGACCAGCAAAGGGAAAAAGGTGACCAGGAAAGGGAAAAAGGTGACCAGCAATGGGAAAAAAGTTAACCAGCAAAGGGAAAAGCTAACCCACTCACACTAACAGGTAAGTAATTCAGTTAGTATCACAGGGTAGGACATATCCCGGGGAAGCGGATATAGCATAGTTCCGTATGATGTTGCAGGTAATTCAGAGAGTATCGTAGGTATTTAGGATAATTCAAGTAACATAAGTGTTTAGAGTCACTCAGCTAGTATCACAGGAGGATAGTTTCCTGGAGCAGGACGTATCATAGCTGCATATTTTGCACAGGCAATTCAGTTAGTATCGGAGGGCATTTAAGCTAATTCAGCTAGTATTACAAGAGGCTGACTGCATCATAGCAGTGTATGATTTCACAGGTAATTCAGTTAGTATTGTAGGTATTTAGGCTAATTCATCTAGTATCACAGGAGGATAGATTCCAGGGGTTGGGTATAGCATAGTTTCGTATTTCACAGGTAACTCAGCTAGTATCGTAGGTATTTAGCATAATTCAAGCGTCATAGGTGTTTAGAGTAATTAAGCTAGCATTACAGGAGGGTAGGTTCCAGGGTTGGTTATAACGTAGTTTTCGTATTTTACAGATAGTTCAGGTAATATCGTAAGTATTTGGGTAATCAGCATAGTTTCACAGATACTCGTGATAATTTAGATCAGAGATTTGTATCACAGCTATTTAAGGTAAATGCAGGTGATTCAGGTTGTATCAATGGTATTTGAGTCATTTTAACAGGTAATTCATCTAGTATCATTGGTATTTAAGGCAAACCAGATAGTGTCACAGGTGATCGTGCTAATTTAGAACAGGAATTCGTATCAGAGCTAGTTAAGGTAATTTCACATGATTCGACTAGTATCACAGGTATTTAAGTCATTTTAGCAGGTAATTCAACTAGTATCACAGGTACTCATGGTAATATAGAGAGTAATTAGATCATAAACATTTCTCATCCAACGTTACAACAATTTATATACTTTTTTCTAAATCTTACAAACTTATTATATGTTAAACAGTTATTGTACGATGCGGAGAGGGATAAACTGCATATTGGTTCACAAATTGAAAAGCTTTGCGTCAACATACCTTTATTTAAGTTAGTTGTAGATGTCTCTCCCCTTTTATCTAGGCTTGAGACTAGCACTAGGATTGCTCCTAATGGCAGGGTTACCACCTTCCCTTCCATCTTCTTCTTTCTTCATCAGGCGTCTGCTAGTTGCATACACAGCACACGGATAAACTTCATTTTTAAGATTGTAGACTCACGAGAAAAATCTTCATATTCAACTTACATTCTCTTATGCACTACTTGTAATGCTGTAATGTCCATAGGCGTATGTCGTTATACCGTCCTCAGCAATAATTCTTTTATCATCAAAGGGATTCAATGCAATTTTATTCACTTGCACCGTGGTAACAGCATGCTTTCGTGATAGGATTAGATTCATGGGCGTTCTGATGATTTTACAGGTTTTAAGACAGTCTGTATAGCTGTCAAACGAAATGTACTGCTTAATAGCGCTACGTTTTATACCTTTAATCTTTTTTATCATTGATCCTTGAATATCTAAGGCATACATCTTAGGTCGTAGTCCAACAAAGCGTAGGATGATTTTGCTATTAGCCTCATCTTTAAATTTTCCCAATACCTTCTTGTTCTGAGTAGAGTGGCATATATGATTGACAGGGTAATCAGCTGTATCCAGATGCTCAAGAAAACGTAGCTTGTCCTTGTACACATCTTCAGTTGTTACACGATGAATGAATGAATCAGTGTCCATATACATAAGCTTCAGGTTTCCAGCTCCATAATAAGGCAACAACACGTCGTAATGGTAGTTATACATTAATGTCTTGGAGATGTCCAACACACTCATTCCAATGTATATGGGCTTGTTGAACACAATCTGACGAGAGGCCATATGTACAGCAGCTAGATTAGCAGCATATATCGTCCTGTCGATAAACGTAGGCTTGGCGATCAACTTCTCTAGAGTCTTCTCATTGGTCACCAGTCGTATATCCACACGGCTACGCAGGTTCTCCATAGTTTTTCCAAACATGGCGTTGTTAAAGAGCTTGTAGAGATCCTTCTCGAAGTCATTTGCAGCTTGTTGTCGTAGCCTGTTGTTAAATTCCACATAAGGTTTCAACCACCGAGACTGTAGGAATTGTAGCACACGATGGATTTTTGTTAGCCGTAGTCCATGACTAAGAGCCTGCTTCAAAGCCATGTAATGCACTACATACTTCTTTCGAGGTCCAAGATGAGGTATCAGTTTCTTTGTAGATGCTTCCAATGGTTTCATACACTCAGGCAGGAAAGGTAAATCGTTGTGTAGATCGTGAAGTTCTGCAGGATATTCGATATCAACTTCTAATATGTACCCATGAGGATCATCTTCTTGTAGTGTTTCTAAGTTGATTTCTTCAGGCGAAACCCACTGAAATCCACCAAAAGGAAGGGCGTGACACATTGCCCACCCATATTGGTTATTGGCGTCCTCATATGTGATAAATTGGGTCGGTCTCGACGGATCAAACTTCTCCATATACGTGTTATTAGCCTGAGCATACCGATGGGAAACTTGACATAAACCTCCTCTTATACCTGATTCCACCATGAGTAGTTGATCATAATCTTGTAACAGCTCCAGATTAATTCCTGTATACAACAACATGGCGTCCCATGTAAGTCCTGGAGAGGTAAAATAATGGGAAGGATCGACTTTGTGTGTTTTAAGGGTTTGCTCTCTGAACGTCTCAAAGACATCGGCTAGGAGTAGTACATCTGAGGTTAAGTAGAGATCGCTGTACTCTCCCAGGTTTCTTACATTAAACAGCTCCCATACATTTCTAGCATGATCGTAGTCAGCATCACTAATTTCTTCTTCATTTAATCTATTGTAGAAGGAGTCCTTAGGAGGCAAGCAGGTCTCGTTCAAAACATCCCAGGAAGTGACGTAATCATAGGGAAATACGCCCTTACGGGTCATCAACTTCAATTTGTCTTCTCCAAAGTACTTTAGTGTTTCAGGATATGAGGTTAGATTTTTTACCAACTTATCCAAGCTTGTACTGAGGAAACGGAAGCTGTCCACAAATCGAAGCTTTATATCTCCTACATACTTGGTGAATGAGATATAGCTTTCTTCAGAGTTAGGAATTACCTCCACACGTTCACTTGTACAACCCAGCTCCTTAACAATGAAATGAGAGTCATATCCGCTAAGGTTATGCATGAAGACTGGTATATATTTAGGTGTTTTACAGGCTAAATTACATTCATTATGAAGACTTCCACGATATTCACCGCTGATGTGATCATGATCGCGTACTTTATAGTTCTCTTCTGTAAAGGGTTTTCCACACAAGTAGCATGTCGTAGAAGACTCAAAATCCTTTTGCTCTTGATCCGTGAGTTTCAGAGGCTTAGCAGATTTGTATACGTCATCAATCATTTTTGCAAGAGATGTCAGGTACAGCATAAACTTCTGAGCAGCATCAGCACCACGATACACATAGGGTTGCTTAGGAAGACCAGTTTCGAGATGTTCAACACTGGATGTAGGCTTCACGTAAACACAGAAGCTCATTGGTATGTGCTCTTGATAAGGGGTTGTATAGGAAGTTTCAGGATTGGGTATACACGTATGGCATGGAGTGAGAATACTCTCAAAATCAGCATAGATGACATAAGTTACTTTCAGCATCCTCTCAACATTTTTGAACTGTACAATTGATTTCTCCTTGCTAGGCATAACTACCCTTGCAACACCATGTTGAATACAGACGGCTGCATGTTCTTGTAGTTTTTCCAGTCCGCTTCGTCCATATCGATTATCAAAATGTATAAAGCAGCGCTTGCAGGTATAAACCCGTCCATTATGGCTAGTTTTCTGACATCGAACGAGTTTCTCAAAATTCTTGATATATACATAGTGATGTTTTCCACTGCTGTCACTCAATAGTAGCAGGTCGCGATGTTCAGGTAGTTCAATATCAGCAACCTTTATCGGATACACTTCATGCTTCTCATCCAGCCCGAAAACGTTAATAGACATATTGTTAAGCTTCTCAAATTTAGGTATTTGAGAAAGTGGAGTAGGGTAGGAAACACAGCTGAAGTCGTACTTGTCTTGAAGTTTTTTGTATTTGCTCACACGTTGCGCATCCTTCTCAACGAATCTAGCTAATACGGAGTAGATGAAACATTTCTCATCGCTAAAGTTCTGAATGTTTATACACGCTTCTTTAGCTCCGACAGATGACGGTAGTGGTATGTAGCTACTTCCTCGCAACGGGTTGTACTTGTTGATACGAAGTCGAACTCCTTCTACAGTAAGCAAAGCCCAGCTGCTACCCTTAAGCTGAGACTCCTCCATTTCAGTCACCAATTTCTTGAATTTCACTTCCATCGTTGACTCCAGATCTGTTTCTAGGAGAACAGGATGATTCCGTGTTTTAAATGTTTTGTCACAGGTTTCTCCAATACTGTTAACAAATCGACACTCAGCCAGCAGATTAATTTTAACACTCTTGTGAATACCAAGCTCTTTATGCACAGCCTGGATTATGCGTTGTTTTGCCTCTTGCAGATACATATTTAGGTCCTTAGCTGATTCGCATCGTATAAAATACGATTTCAATCGTCCTTCGAATGAAGTTTCGTATTCTTTCATATCACAGTCCTCCATTGTTGACAGCAACTGATGTTTAGTTGTCTCTAATCTTCTTTTCTTCTGAGGTCTGCTTATTTCACATATATCTTCGTGTCGCTGTCCCTTATAACAATCTTTGAAGGTTACATTACAATGTTTACATTTGAAGAGTTTCTTGCAGCTCATCTCGTGTCTTCTCTTGTCATAACCTCGGAGGAACGTCTTCCCACATTTTCCGCATGCATATCCAGTAGCGCTTGGAATAATATCCTTATACGCTGAGTTATTCATCTTTATTCTTGATGTAATAACGTATTAATCACTGATCAATGAAATGTAGACCTCTTCACCTTGACACCACTTTAGAAAGCTGATTATTCTTGGAGAGAACACAATGTTAACACCTCAAGACTAATTAGCGCAATGAACTCCAATGCCCTAGATCACCGTATTTATAGAGGGAGCACGAGCCTTTTAGATCAATCATAAACTCGCTCCATAGCTACCTGTATATGTTTGCTCCACACATATTAACCTCACCCCCCAGAGTCAGGATGTTTATGACGTCACACCCAGAGACAGGATGTCTGGCAGTATCAAACACGTTTAAACTCGTCTCGTAACTACCTGTATGTGCTGTCACACCAACAAGAGAAGTATTCCCACACGCTCATTCAGTCAAATGTTCCATTCAAAGCCTACCATCACCCATTACACCAAAGCTAGTACAATCTCTATTATCAAAATACTTAAAAGTAAAGGCTTAAAAGGTAACGTAGAAGTTTTTCCCCCTTATTTACTTAAATGTGTGTATATACTAAATTATTTCATTTTTTCATTCCCTTTTCAATTCTTCCTTTCCATCTTCTTCTAGAAAGACCATTACATTTCACTACAATCACGAGAAAAGCAATTTTTCCAGAGTTTCACAGATTCTAAGCTTCTAGAATCGAACCCGGTAATAGTTTTAATAAATGTATTTTTAGTAATTTAGCTCCCTCGCATCAGCATCTACCATTTAATCTTTACTCGAACCTGATAGGATTCATAGGCTTGATGATATATGAAATCACCCCTTAGGGATTCGATCCGAGTACTTTAAAGTACTTTTTGTCATAATAACGATATTTAGAGACTAGGTACTCTGTTTACGGTTTACTTGACCCATCTCTCTAAACTAAATTACGAGTTATTAAATTTGCAAGTAAATTCCATTAAATCAGTATTCGAACCCAGAACACCAAGAACAAAATAATTTATAATATTAGCTTGAAATGTTAAACAAAGCTGTGTGCAGTTACGCTATCAATCTAAGTGATATATTCTAGTGTACAGAGGAAAATTAAGGAACTCATTGAAAGATCGGGGTTCGAACTAGGGGCAACTGATTGAAAATTATATACAGCATTAATTGTTCATTGTATGAGCTATCAAACATGCTTTCGTCTACAGCTCTATCTCTCTTAGTTTCCGAGATAATGAAGTTTTAAATTAAGGATCGAACCCAGGATATCAGGTATCTGATTACACATCCACAAGATACTACCTAACAACATAAACGAAACAAGGTTTATTTGGCGTCTTTATCTTAATTAGTTTAGGAGTTATTAAATTTATAAGTAAATTACATTTTATCGGTATTCGAACCCAGAACACCAGAAACAAAATTATTTATAAAATTAGTTTTATATGTTAAAAAGAGCTGTATGCAGTTACAGCATCAATCTAAGTGATATATTCTAGAGTATAGAGAAAAATTAAGGAAGTCATTAAAAAATCGGGATTCGAACTAGGGACAACTGTTTGAAAATTATATACAGTATTAATTACACATTATAACAGCTATCAAACATGCTTTGGTACATTCCTCTACCTTTATTAGTTTCCGAGATAATGGTGATTTTAAAATTAAAGATCGAACCCAGGACACCAGGTACCCAAATATACATTCAGAAGAAACTACCTAATGATATAAATGTAATGAAATTTATTTGGCGTCTTTATCTTAATTAGTCTCTGAGTAATTAGAAGTTGAATTTGTAATTACTCGTGGGATTCGAACTCAGGCATCCCGGACAACTCGGATTAATATCTCAAGGACGCGGCGCATTCCAAAGAATTGATTAGTTTTTATCCCATTGTTCTATCTCTTTTCATTCAGGAGATATAAGCGATTAAACAGTAGGGGGGAAATGAGAGGGGGGCTAATTAGTGGGGGTGGGGTTAATTAGCATATTAATTATATTCCATGCATAAATTAATTGCGCCAGCTCTGTCATTTCCCCCCTACTGTTTAATCGCAAAAGCATGTTTGATAGCTCATACAATGAACAATTAATGCTGTATATAATTTTCAATCAGTTGCCCCTAGTTCGAACCCCGATCTTTCAATGAGTTCCTTAATTTTCCTCTGTACACTAGAATATATCACTTAGATTGATAGCGTAACTGCACACAGCTTTGTTTAACATTTCAAGCTAATATTATAAATTATTTTGTTCTTGGTGTTCTGGGTTCGAATACTGATTTAATGGAATTTACTTGCAAATTTAATAACTCGTAATTTAGTTTAGAGAGATGGGTCAAGTAAACCGTAAACAGAGTACCTAGTCTCTAAATATCGTTATTATGACAAAAAGTACTTTAAAGTACTCGGATCGAATCCCTAAGGGGTGATTTCATATATCATCAAGCCTATGAATCCTATCAGGTTCGAGTAAAGATTAAATGGTAGATGCTGATGCGAGGGAGCTAAATTACTAAAAATACATTTATTAAAACTATTACCGGGTTCGATTCTAGAAGCTTAGAATCTGTGAAACTCTGGAAAAATTGCTTTTCTCGTGATTGTAGTGAAATGTAATGGTCTTTCTAGAAGAAGATGGAAAGGAAGAATTGAAAAGGGAATGAAAAAATGAAATAATTTAGTATATACACACATTTAAGTAAATAAGGGGGAAAAATTCTACGTTACCTTTTAAGCCTTTACTTTTAAGTATTTTGATAATAGAGATTGTACTAGCTTTGGTGTAATGGGTGATGGTAGGCTTTGAATGGAACATTTGACTGAATGAGCGTGTGGGAATACTTCTCTTGTTGGTGTGACAGCACATACAGGTAGTTACGAGACGAGTTTAAACGTGTTTGATACTGCCAGACATCCTGTCTCTGGGTGTGACGTCATAAACATCCTGACTCTGGGGGGTGAGGTTAATATGTGTGGAGCAAACATATACAGGTAGCTATGGAGCGAGTTTATGATTGATCTAAAAGGCTCGTGCTCCCTCTATAAATACGGTGATCTAGGGCATTGGAGTTCATTGCGCTAATTAGTCTTGAGGTGTTAACATTGTGTTCTCTCCAAGAATAATCAGCTTTCTAAAGTGGTGTCAAGGTGAAGAGGTCTACATTTCATTGATCAGTGATTAATACGTTATTACATCAAGAATAAAGATGAATAACTCAGCGTATAAGGATATTATTCCAAGCGCTACTGGATATGCATGCGGAAAATGTGGGAAGACGTTCCTCCGAGGTTATGACAAGAGAAGACACGAGATGAGCTGCAAGAAACTCTTCAAATATAAACATTGTAATGTAACCTTCAAAGATTGTTATAAGGGACAGCGACACGAAGATATATGTGAAATAAGCAGACCTCAGAAGAAAAGAAGATTAGAGACAACTAAACATCAGTTGCTGTCAACAATGGAGGACTGTGATATGAAAGAATACGAAACTTCATTCGAAGGACGATTGAAATCGTATTTTATACGATGCGAATCAGCTAAGGACCTAAATATGTATCTGCAAGAGGCAAAACAACGCATAATCCAGGCTGTGCATAAAGAGCTTGGTATTCACAAGAGTGTTAAAATTAATCTGCTGGCTGAGTGTCGATTTGTTAACAGTATTGGAGAAACCTGTGACAAAACATTTAAAACACGGAATCATCCTGTTCTCCTAGAAACAGATCTGGAGTCAACGATGGAAGTGAAATTCAAGAAATTGGTGACTGAAATGGAGGAGTCTCAGCTTAAGGGTAGCAGCTGGGCTTTGCTTACTGTAGAAGGAGTTCGACTTCGTATCAACAAGTACAACCCGTTGCGAGGAAGTAGCTACATACCACTACCGTCATCTGTCGGAGCTAAAGAAGCGTGTATAAACATTCAGAACTTTAGCGATGAGAAATGTTTCATCTACTCCGTATTAGCTAGATTCGTTGAGAAGGATGCGCAACGTGTGAGCAAATACAAAAAACTTCAAGACAAGTACGACTTCAGCTGTGTTTCCTACCCTACTCCACTTTCTCAAATACCTAAATTTGAGAAGCTTAACAATATGTCTATTAACGTTTTCGGGCTGGATGAGAAGCATGAAGTGTATCCGATAAAGGTTGCTGATATTGAACTACCTGAACATCGCGACCTGCTACTATTGAGTGACAGCAGTGGAAAACATCACTATGTATATATCAAGAATTTTGAGAAACTCGTTCGATGTCAGAAAACTAGCCATAATGGACGGGTTTATACCTGCAAGCGCTGCTTTATACATTTTGATAATCGATATGGACGAAGTGGACTGGAAAAACTACAAGAACATGCAGCCGTCTGTATTCAACATGGTGTTGCAAGGGTAGTTATGCCTAGCAAGGAGAAATCAATTGTACAGTTCAAAAATGTTGAGAGGATGCTGAAAGTACCTTATGTCATCTATGCTGATTTTGAGAGTATTCTCACTCCATGCCATACGTGTATACCCAATCCTGAAACTTCCTATACAACCCCTTATCAAGAGCACATACCAATGAGCTTCTGTGTTTACGTGAAGCCTACATCCAGTGTTGAACATCTCGAAACTGGTCTTCCTAAGCAACCCTATGTGTATCGTGGTGCTGATGCTGCTCAGAAGTTTATGCTGTACCTGACATCTCTTGCAAAAATGATTGATGACGTATACAAATCTGCTAAGCCTCTGAAACTCACGGATCAAGAGCAAAAGGATTTTGAGTCTTCTACGACATGCTACTTGTGTGGAAAACCCTTTACAGAAGAGAACTATAAAGTACGCGATCATGATCACATCAGCGGTGAATATCGTGGAAGTCTTCATAATGAATGTAATTTAGCCTGTAAAACACCTAAATATATACCAGTCTTCATGCATAACCTTAGCGGATATGACTCTCATTTCATTGTTAAGGAGCTGGGTTGTACAAGTGAACGTGTGGAGGTAATTCCTAACTCTGAAGAAAGCTATATCTCATTCACCAAGTATGTAGGAGATATAAAGCTTCGATTTGTGGACAGCTTCCGTTTCCTCAGTACAAGCTTGGATAAGTTGGTAAAAAATCTAACCTCATATCCTGAAACACTAAAGTACTTTGGAGAAGACAAATTGAAGTTGATGACCCGTAAGGGCGTATTTCCCTATGATTACGTCACTTCCTGGGATGTTTTGAACGAGACCTGCTTGCCTCCTAAGGACTCCTTCTACAATAGATTAAATGAAGAAGAAATTAGTGATGCTGACTACGATCATGCTAGAAATGTATGGGAGCTGTTTAATGTAAGAAACCTGGGAGAGTACAGCGATCTCTACTTAACCTCAGATGTACTACTCCTAGCCGATGTCTTTGAGACGTTCAGAGAGCAAACCCTTAAAACACACAAAGTCGATCCTTCCCATTATTTTACCTCTCCAGGACTTACATGGGACGCCATGTTGTTGTATACAGGAATTAATCTGGAGCTGTTACAAGATTATGATCAACTACTCATGGTGGAATCAGGTATAAGAGGAGGTTTATGTCAAGTTTCCCATCGGTATGCTCAGGCTAATAACACGTATATGGAGAAGTTTGATCCGTCGAGACCGACCCAATTTATCACATATGAGGACGCCAATAACCAATATGGGTGGGCAATGTGTCACGCCCTTCCTTTTGGTGGATTTCAGTGGGTTTCGCCTGAAGAAATCAACTTAGAAACACTACAAGAAGATGATCCTCATGGGTACATATTAGAAGTTGATATCGAATATCCTGCAGAACTTCACGATCTACACAACGATTTACCTTTCCTGCCTGAGTGTATGAAACCATTGGAAGCATCTACAAAGAAACTGATACCTCATCTTGGACCTCGAAAGAAGTATGTAGTGCATTACATGGCTTTGAAGCAGGCTCTTAGTCATGGACTACGGCTAACAAAAATCCATCGTGTGCTACAATTCCTACAGTCTCGGTGGTTGAAACCTTATGTGGAATTTAACAACAGGCTACGACAACAAGCTGCAAATGACTTCGAGAAGGATCTCTACAAGCTCTTTAACAACGCCATGTTTGGAAAAACTATGGAGAACCTGCGTAGCCGTGTGGATATACGACTGGTGACCAATGAGAAGACTCTAAGAGAAGTTGATCGCCAAGCCTACGTTTATCGACAGGACGATATATGCTGCTAATCTAGCTGCTGTACATATGGCCTCTCGTCAGATTGTGTTCAACAAGCCCATATACATTGGAATGAGTGTGTTGGACATCTCCAAGACATTAATGTATAACTACCATTACGACGTGTTGTTGCCTTATTATGGAGCTGGAAACCTGAAGCTTATGTATATGGACACTGATTCATTCATTCATCGTGTAACAACTGAAGATGTGTACAAGGACAAGCTACGTTTTCTTGAGCATCTGGATACAGCTGATTACCCTGTCAATCATATATGCCACTCTACTCAGAACAAGAAGGTATTGGGAAAATTTAAAGATGAGGCTAATAGCAAAATCATCCTACGCTTTGTTGGACTACGACCTAAGATGTATGCCTTAGATATTCAAGGATCAATGATAAAAAAGATTAAAGGTATAAAACGTAGCGCTATTAAGCAGTACATTTCGTTTGACAGCTATACAGACTGTCTTAAAACCTGTAAAATCATCAGAACGCCCATGAATCTAATCCTATCACGAAAGCATGCTGTTACCACGGTGCAAGTGAATAAAATTGCATTGAATCCCTTTGATGATAAAAGAATTATTGCTGAGGACGGTATAACGACATACGCCTATGGACATTACAGCATTACAAGTAGTGCATAAGAGAATGTAAGTTGAATATGAAGATTTTTCTCGTGAGTCTACAATCTTAAAAATGAAGTTTATCCGTGTGCTGTGTATGCAACTAGCAGACGCCTGATGAAGAAAGAAGAAGATGGAAGGGAAGGTGGTAACCCTGCCATTAGGAGCAATCCTAGTGCTAGTCTCAAGCCTAGATAAAAGGGGAGAGACATCTACAACTAACTTAAATAAAGGTATGTTGACGCAAAGCTTTTCAATTTGTGAACCAATATGCAGTTTATCCCTCTCCGCATCGTACAATAACTGTTTAACATATAATAAGTTTGTAAGATTTAGAAAAAAGTATATAAATTGTTGTAACGTTGGATGAGAAATGTTTATGATCTAATTACTCTCTATATTACCATGAGTACCTGTGATACTAGTTGAATTACCTGCTAAAATGACTTAAATACCTGTGATACTAGTCGAATCATGTGAAATTACCTTAACTAGCTCTGATACGAATTCCTGTTCTAAATTAGCACGATCACCTGTGACACTATCTGGTTTGCCTTAAATACCAATGATACTAGATGAATTACCTGTTAAAATGACTCAAATACCATTGATACAACCTGAATCACCTGCATTTACCTTAAATAGCTGTGATACAAATCTCTGATCTAAATTATCACGAGTATCTGTGAAACTATGCTGATTACCCAAATACTTACGATATTACCTGAACTATCTGTAAAATACGAAAACTACGTTATAACCAACCCTGGAACCTACCCTCCTGTAATGCTAGCTTAATTACTCTAAACACCTATGACGCTTGAATTATGCTAAATACCTACGATACTAGCTGAGTTACCTGTGAAATACGAAACTATGCTATACCCAACCCCTGGAATCTATCCTCCTGTGATACTAGATGAATTAGCCTAAATACCTACAATACTAACTGAATTACCTGTGAAATCATACACTGCTATGATGCAGTCAGCCTCTTGTAATACTAGCTGAATTAGCTTAAATGCCCTCCGATACTAACTGAATTGCCTGTGCAAAATATGCAGCTATGATACGTCCTGCTCCAGGAAACTATCCTCCTGTGATACTAGCTGAGTGACTCTAAACACTTATGTTACTTGAATTATCCTAAATACCTACGATACTCTCTGAATTACCTGCAACATCATACGGAACTATGCTATATCCGCTTCCCCGGGATATGTCCTACCCTGTGATACTAACTGAATTACTTACCTGTTAGTGTGAGTGGGTTAGCTTTTCCCTTTGCTGGTTAACTTTTTTCCCATTGCTGGTCACCTTTTTCCCTTTCCTGGTCACCTTTTTCCCTTTGCTGGTCACGTTTTTCCCTTTGCTGGTCACGTTTTTCCCTTTACTGGTCACCTTTTTCCCTTTGATGGTCACCTTTTTCCCTTTGCTGGTCACGTTTTTCCCTTTGCTGGACACGTTTTTCCCTTTGCTGGTCACCTTTTCCCTTTGCTGGACACGTTTTTCCCGTTGCTGGTCACCTTTTTCCCTTTGCTGGTCACCTTTTTCCCTTTGCTGGTCACCTTTTTCCCTTTGCTGTTCACCTTTTTCCCTTTGCTGGTCACGTTTTTCCCTTTGCTGATCACCTTTTTTCCCTTTGCTGGTCACCTTTTTCCCTGAGCGAGTCACCTTTTCCCTGGATGGGTTACGTGATGGGTACGTCAAGAACATTGACATGAAACAGCTTTCCACTAAGTTCACGTCTAAAGTCGCTTTCAAATTCTCGCCCCTCCCCTCCTATTCCCTATCTCTCCTGTATATAAGTCCATATTCCTACTGCTTCACTATCTGTCTAGCCTACCGACTCCCCTCGTGTCCCTATACCTCTCATATAAACCATACTCTACTCCTCTACCTCTGCCTAGCCTAGCCTAGCTCCTCTCCTCGTTTCCCTGTACCTCTCATATAAACCATACTCTACTCCTCGACCTCTGTCTAGCCTAACACCCCTCCTCCTGTTCTATACTTCTCATACATATAAACGCCTACTCTACTCTCAACCTCTGTCTAGCCTAACACCACTCCCCGTATCCCCTACCTCTCATAAAGCGCATTCCTCCTGCCCCCCTCTAGCTGAGTATCACTCCTTGGTTTCCTATCTAACCTAACTTTAACACCTGTCTAACCTAGCATAGGTTCTCTCTCCGTTTTCTCGTCTCTCCTTATAAACACATACTCAATTCTCCTAACCTAACACCCCTCCTCCTGTTCCCAACCTCTCTCATATAAAGGACATACTCTGCCCTTCAACTCTGTCTAGCCTAACACCCCTCCTCGTTTTCCTATACCATTCATATAAACCATACTCTACTTCTTGACCTCTGTCTAGCCTAACACCCCTGCTCCTGTTCCCTACCTCTCTCATATACAAGACATGCTCTACCCTTCAACTCTGTCTAGTCTAACACCCCTCCTCGTTTTCCTATACCTTTCATATAAACCATACTCTACTTCTTGACCTCTGTCTAGCCTAACACCCCTGCTCCTGTTCCCTACCTCTCTCATATACAAGACATGCTCTACCCTTCAACTCTGTCTAGTCTAACACCCCTCCTCGTTTTCCTATACCTTTCATATAAACCATACTCTACTTCTTGACCTCTGCCTAGCCTAACACCCCTGCTCCTGTTCCCTACCTCTCTCATATACAAGACATGCTCTGCCCTTCAACTCTGTCTAGCCTAACACCCCTCCTCGTTTTCCTATACCTTCATATAAACCATACTCTACTTCTCGAACTCTGTCTAGCCTAACACCCCTGCTCCTGTTCCCTACATCTCTCATATACAAGACATGCTCTGTCCTTCAACTCTGTCTAGCCTAACACCTCTCCTCGTTTTCCTATACCTTTCATATAAACCATACTCTACTTCTTGACCTCTGCCTAGCCTAACACCCCTGCTCCTGTTCCCTACCTCTCTCATATACAAGACATGCTCTTCCCTTCAACTCCGTCTAGCCTAGCACCTCTCCACGTATTCCCTATCTGTCTCATATAAACCGCATTCCCCCTCCTTCTACCACTGTCTAGCCTAGCATCAACCCTCGTATTCCCTATCTCGCCCATATAAACGCATTTTCCTCCTTGAACCGTCGCATCTACCCTCGTTTTCCCTATCCTTTCCCATATAAACGCAAAAAACTGCGCTCGATCTCTCCTAAATAACCTACTCTCCTGAATCCAAAAAAAGCATTTTTGGAAACATGTCCGTGTGTGTGTCTGTGTGTGTGTGTGTGTGTGTCTGTGTGTCTGTGAACAGCGTAACTCAATAACGAACAGTCGGATAAGCACCAAACTTGGTATTTAGGTTCAGTATCTTCCAGAGATGCGACACGAAGGTTTTCAAGAAAATCCCCCCAGCCCAGACTACCCTTTACATGGAAGATTTTTCGAAAATTTTAATTTTCTCAAAAATGGCTCTAACGATTTTAATGAAAATATCATATGTTTAAGATAATGTCATGAGAAATGAAATGTATATCTCGAATTTTCTGGGAATGTCTCCAAAAGTATTCTTCATTGTGAACGACTTTTGCATAACGGGTAAACCATAAGAGATAGACAAAATTTTACTACACAAGAAATGTAGATCGCGTTAAAATACACAACTTATGTCATATACATTTCTTTTGTTGAGTGAACCGTTTTCGAGATATTGCTTGTTATTTCCTTAAATTTTCCAATACTTACACTTTTTCTCAAATGCGTTATTCATTTTTTTTATGGCCTGGACATGCAAAGAGAATGGAATGCGCCACATAGCAACCAGCGTTAAAATATTTGACTATCGCTTAAAAGCTACCATATTTCCCTTGCATCTACAAGAAAATTACCAATAAGATTGACATCTCGATATCTCGATTAACATGAAGCATATGGAGAATAGGCTTTTGTAAAATTAGATTTTACAAGAGTAGAGAAAGTCATGTGAGTGTAACACATCAGATTTTTTGTTGAGTGAACCGTTTACGAGATATTGTTTGTTATTCCCTTAAATTTTTCAATACTTATAATTTTTCTCAAATTCGTTATTCATTAATTTTTGTCCTGTACATACAAAGAGAATGGAATACTCCACATAGCAACCAGCGCTTAAAACATTTGACTATCGCTTAAAGCCTAGCAATTCCCCTTGCACCTACAAGAAAATTAGCAATAAGATTAACATCTCGATTAACATGAAGCATATGGAGAATAAGCGTTGTACAAGAGTAGAGAAAGTCCTGTGAGTGTAACACATCAGATTTTTATTTTTGCGTTCTCCCCTGCTTACTCTGTGGCACAAAGGTTCGCGGGTTCAAATCCCGCCATGGGCATGTGTATTTGTACCAATGAGTTTCCATACTGGGTATAAGGGACATCACAAGAGACTTCTAATGGTCGAGGTGCGAGAGTCTCCGAATCCTCCAACTTCCCTCGAACTACACTACTAAGAAAAGGAGTATTGTATTCGACCCAAAAACTTGATACCGAGATTTCATCGGAAATACACGTTTTGAGACACACTAAATAAGAAAAAAAAAGCATATTCAGAAAAAAGTACGCAGGCGCGACCGGAGAGCATAATCAAAAAACGAAAAGTCGGTTAAATATGAAATTACCAGCAGGATTACAATACTGAGGCCAAGGCTAGGCCTACTGTGTCTACTAAAGATTTGAGAGGAAGAGCGCTAAGATCTGGTAACTGCAGGTACAGCGTAACGGGGACCCTAACGTTTCCAGATGCATATATAGGTTTGGCACATGGGAAGAATCATTCTCTTCTCGAAGCACATCTACCGCGTACGCTACGCATCACCATCCACCGCGCTTAACCCTGCTACTTTGCAAGATTGAAAGAAACCAGATGAGGTATAGGAAAATCACGAAAAAACTCGAAGTTGGGGTAGCCGATCGAACAGGAATCGAACCTTCCGAGCCGTTCCAGTCACGGCATTTGGACCGGGTTAAGAGTTACGAGGGGTTAGTTGTCAGACGCAGGGGCCCCCAGTAACTGGAGTACGGCACTGCACATAGGTCACAGTGAGACCTCTAACATGACCCCTGGAAGGAAGGGAGACCAGATCCGGACTACGATTTGCGCTAGCAAAGAAGGGGTCTCTGACGATTGCAGCATGATACCAATCCTACCGTCGGCTAGCCTAGCAACCTGGGGGTCCGGGTGTAGACGAGACACTCCGAGCCAGCAAGAGGGCCCTACCGTCCTGCCGCAACACGCAAACCGCTGTCAACTGGTGCTACAATCCTGAAACAGAGGAAATTATACTATACAGAGTTCAACCCCAGCATTCGCCTACCGGGGAAACCAGAAAAAAACGGGCCCAATGGGAATCGAATTCAGGACCTCCAGAATGCGAGCCTGACAAGTAATCCCTCTTGGACCCTACTATGTTTGAAAGTAGAGCACACCTAGGACACGGTGAGCCGTTTAGAAATAGCTTGATATTGTGCCAGAGTTTGACCTCTGAAATTGACCAAAGAAGACGGACATACTATTTATTTTTTTGGTCAAGGTCTGTGGATGTTAGGGAGTCATTAGCATGGGACACGTGCTTGGATCTGAGCCACACAGATGGGGAACACGTGCAGCAAATACCTTGCTCGGGGCGTGGTTACCCTCCAACCTCTACGTCCAAATAATGCACGTGTATGCTGAACAAAGCGTTTAGTTTGCATACTGGCCACGCATTCCACACAATAGCAGCCTCTTCCTATCGTGTAGTAGCTAAATATTCACGAAATTCCTCACATCGCCAGAAACAACCAAATAGCGACACTACTTAAAAACATCCTTTGTGTTGCATTCACATGAGCTTCTCTACACTCCAGCGCTTGCTAGTGGGTCTATAAATTATTCTTGCGAAGGTTCATTTTATTTTCCTACCTGCTTCATTTTAGTCGAGGTAAACCTTTACAGAAACGACTACGTTACATATTTCGTTATAGATACAAAGAGAACAGCGATAGTCAAATGTTTAACAACTGGACGCTATATGCTGACCTTAAAATTCCATACTGTTTCCATGACATCGCGAGAAACAACTGAATGTTGACAGGACTTAATGGCGGAAGCGTTAATAATGAATAATCTCTAAAATGGCTGATACCAAATAGAAATCATTTGAAATAAATTCTGCGTTTTAAAGAGATCTACATTTTTTCTATAGTACGTTTTCGTCATTCGCTTAAGGTTTAACAGTTATACAAAATTTCTGAATGAAAAGGACTTCACAGGCTATTCCATGAAAATTCAAGATATATATTTTATTTATACTCTAAATATTTTTAACATATAACATTTTAATCAAATTCATTGGACTTTTTTTTTAGAAAATAATAAATTTCGGGAAATGTTGTATGTAAATAATTGCTAGAGGTGGGGGATTTTTATGAAAATCTTCGTGGCGCAATTTTGGAATTTTTTTAAGAAACCTTTTTCTAAAAAGTGTTTTTATTCAGGGGTCTCAAAACATGTATTTCCGGTGAAATCTCGGTATCGAATTTTTGAGTGGAATGCAATACCTTCTCTACCTACTAGGTACGTGATGGAGACAGTAAAAACGACTAAGTATTTCAAATCAATAATAACTCGGAAAAAGCTGATGACACAAAAAACGTTATCCGAAATATATTGTGTTCTTTTAAAAAGACCTACATTTTCTGTTTTTGTCTGCTCTTGTGGTTTAACAATTATGCAAAATTCCATCTGAACGAAGAGGATTCACAGGCTAGTCCCAGGAAATTCAAGACGTACATTTTTACTTTCTCTACTACGTATAGTAAGTAGGAGAAGTATTGTATTCCACCCAAAAATTCGATACCGAGATTTTACCGGAAATACATGTTTTGAGACCCGTGAATCCAAAAAAAGCATTTTTGGAAACATGTCCATGTGTGTGTGTGTGTATGTGAACAGCATAATACAGAAACAAACAGTCGGATAAACACCAAACTTGGTATTTAGGTTCAGCATCTTCCAGAGATGCAACACGAAGGTTTTCAACAAAATCCCCCCACCCCAGAGTATCCTTTACATGGAAGATTTTCCTAACATTTTAATTTTCTCAAAAATGGCTCTAACGATTTTGATTAAAATATTATATGTTTAAGATATTTTTATGGCAAATAAAATGTATTTCTTGAATTTTCTGGGAATGTCTCCAAAAGTATTCTTCATTGTGAACGACTTTTGCATAACTGGTAAACCATAAGAGATAGACAAAATTTTACTACATAAAAATGTTGATCGCGTTAAAATACACAATTTATGTCATACATTTTTGTTGTTGAGTGAACCATTTTCGAGATATTACTTGTTATTCCCTTAAATTTTTCAATACTTATTTTCTCAAATGGGAATTCGTTATTCATTTTTTTTGTCTTGGATATGCAAAGAGTATTAATCTGTGGGAAAGGGAATGGTGCTGCACCTAGCAACCAGCTATTAAGATACATGTATGTGCTTAAAGGCTACTGTATTTCTATATTGCCCTTGTAAATATATATTCCCCTTACATCTACAAGAAAATTAGCAATAAGATAGCGTCTGCAAATGTTTATCTCGATTAACATGAAGTAGATGGAGAATAAGCGTTTGTAAAAATAGTTTGTACAAGAGTAGAGAAAGTCATGTGAGTGTAACACATCAGATTTTTTTGTTCCATGTATATGCCGCCTTTAACATCTCAGTTTATATCAGCAGTGATGCCCATTTTTTTTACAGTGAAGGTGTTGTTTTCAGTAAATACATTAAAATCACACACATAATTATACTCCCAGACTCTAGGGAGGATGGGAAACAATCCTGACCAAATAAAAATTCTCACCCTCCAGTCTGGAATGAACCCGGGACCTTTGGGTTTAAATTTTAGCACATACATTTCGTCATGCAGATTTCTTAAACATATAGTATTTTAATCAAAATCCTTACAGCGTTTTTGAGAAATTTGAAATGAACCAAAGTTTTCTGTGTGAAGGTTAGTTTGGAAGATACTAAAGCTGTTCAGATACACACACAGACCTTTTTTTCTAAAAACAATTTGTATTCAAGGGACTTCAAAACGTGTATGTACGTGCAAATATCAGTATGAAATGTTTTGGTGAAATTTAATACTTCCTCTACCTAGGTATGTGGCAGTGAGTATAAAACGTCAGTCGGTATATGCTGGTTTTGAAATTCCATGACGTCACAAGAAACACAATGAATGTGACTTATGACATAAAATATTAGTAACGATTAATTAAAAATTCTAACCAATAAAGACTATCTCAAAAATATAAATTGGTTGTGTTAACCAGGCTTACATAGTTTACTTTCTTCTTTGTGTGTGTTATGTTTCGGTCTACCTCTTGCGTATTACATTCAGAACGAAGACGAATTTACAAGCTATAAGAAATTGAAATAAACATTTTATTTGCCATGCAAATGTGGTTTAAGACAGCATGGCCTAAAATTAGAACTTCTAACATAGTGCACACGAAATAAAAGCTTTGCATTACTGCACTAGTGCGATAATATTTTTATACCACTCCATTGTGACCAACTTTGGTTTCAAGTCCATTCAAACGGCAATTACCCTTTGTATTTGCACATGTTTAATAACTCGACTTGGTTTTATTGGGTTTTACTTTACATTATGTATTTTTACATCATTACTTTCTCATGGCGCTCGCATTATCTGTTCACAATACAAATCGTCAAACTTCAATTTATCACAATTCGTTGTAGAGTTAACGTATATCAGCTTTCTTTGATCTAAAACGTTATTCTTTTATCTAGTATAACCTGTACCGGCAATTATGTATGCAGAAGAAACTGAAATGGAAGTGAAATTACAGAAGTAGCAGAAGGAATAATAACACTAGAAGTACTTACTCAAAAACTCCAGAAAGCAATATGATATAGCATTTAATCGCTTCATTGCCTGGTGTAAGGCAAAGCATGTTGAAAATAATTTCACTGAAAATGATTGCTAGCGAATCAAACTAACATCTAAACAACTCGCCGTACACGTGAGTTGATCTCGTTCTAAACGTGATTTCTCTTAGTTTTAGGAATCATGATAATATTATTTAAGTGATATTTTACAAATTCGAGTACTGTGTAAAAAATAGTATATACCATACGTGTTAATAGTAGTTATGTTTGAGACAGTATTTTATATCACAACACTATGAATGCCAGAGTGATTTTAGTGTAAATTAGCATTATTGTATGACAATGATTTGAGATGTTTGTTAATTATAAGCATTGTTAGGAAATAAGTCTACACGGCCTCACTGAAACTGACAATGGGAGCGATTAACAATGAGCGAGGGGGTGAGTTGTTTATGAATTATAAGAGACAAACAAATGACGTCAGAGTAGCGCGCTTTTCTTCATAAATGGAGGGAATATCTTCCCTAGAGCATATGTGTTCGTAATTTTAATTAGATATAAAAATAGACGCTAATGTTGGCGCGTTTTATTAACCAATAGCAGCTCGATTATAATATTTAGGCATATCGGGGTGAGGGTGTATAAATTCCGAGCCAGAGACGGGTAACGCGCAGTTCTACAGAATAATTCACAAGGCAAACGTCGCGCAGTTTAAGAGAATCATTCACGGGTTACACGTCGCACAGTTCTACAGATTCTTTCGCGTTGTAAAGTTAGTTAAAAGATGTGAAATACGCGATTAATAATGTCGGCAAATAAGTGATAATAGTTACATTCGAAAATATAACAGTTTCAGTCGGGTGTGTATCAAGAGTAATTATTTGAAATGAATAAAGTGTGACAGCAATAAAAGTGTAAAAACAAATTCTTCTATCAGTGTTATCTTTTAGTAACAACTCCTTTCCGTTTACACACCCTGTTCAAGAGATTTGCTTGACTTAAAATAATAGCTAGCCGGAGGACAAAGAACCCAAAATTCAAACTAGTAATACAATAACAGGCGTTTAGCAAATAAGATAACACGAACGATACCGCGACGTGTTTTACACATAGGATTGCGTCCTTTGTTTCGCAAACATTCCTACTCGCAAAATAAAACCCTACTTTTAACATAAAGAAGGTATTTTAATCGTACAAGTTATTTTTGAGAAAATAAAAAAATAAATCGGTTATTTTTCCATATAAAGGGTACTTCGGTGTGGGGGAATTTTCCTGAAAATGTTCGTGTCGTATATTAAGAAAATACGTAACTTAAATACCAAGTTTGGTACACACACACTAAAGACTTATATGGGACTTTTCTATAAAATGCTTTTTTATTCTGGAGCCTAAAAACGTGTATTTTCGGTGACATATCGACATAGAATTTTTCGGTGGAATACAATTTAGAGAAAGTAAAATGTGGATCTCTAAATACTGGCTTTCAAATTCCCTACTTCCTCTTTCTACAACATCACGTGAAACAAAAGAATGCCGACTCAGTACGCCATAAAGTAAAAAGTAATTTACAATATGCTATCTGACATAAATAGTGTGCAGTAAGATTTTGTCTATCTCTTACGGTTTACCAGTTATACAAAAGTCATACAGAATGAAGACTAGTGCATAGGGCTTTCCCAAAAATTCAAGATATATATTTTATTTGGCATGTAAATTCCTTTACTTTGTTGTATTTTAATAAAAATTGTTAGCCACTTTGGAGAAAATAAAATTTTGAAAAAATGTTCCATGCAAAGAGTATTTTTTGTAGGGAGGATTTTGTTGGAAATTTTCGGTCTCATCTTTGGAAGATACTGAATACCAAGTTTGGCATTTATCCGACATTTCGTTTTTGAGTTAAGCTCTTCACAGGCACAGGCACGCGGACCTTTTTACCTCCTCTACTACGTACAGCAAGTAGGGGAAGTATTGTATTCCACCCAAAAATTCGATACCGAAATTTCACCGGAAATATATGTTTTGAGACCCCCTGAATCCAAAAAAAGGATTTTTGGAAACATGTCCTTGTGTGTGTCTGTGAACAGCATAACTCAGAAACGAACAGTCGGATAAACACCAAACTTGGTATTTAGGTTCAGTATCTTCCAGAGATGCGACACGAAGGTTTTCAAGAAAATCCCTCCCACACCAGACTACCCTTCACATGGATCATTTTTCGAAAAGTTTAATTTTCTCAAAAATGGCTCTAACGATTTTGATTAAAATATCATATGTTTAAGATATTTTCATCACAAATGAAATGTATATCTTGAATTTTCTGGGAATGTCTCCAAAAGTATTCTTCATTGTGAACGACTTTTGCATAACTGGTAAACCATAAGAGATAGACAAAATTTTACTACACAAAAAATGTAGATCGCGCTAAAATACACAATTTATATCATGTACGTTTTTTTTCGAGATATTGCTTGTTATTCCCTTAAATTTTTCAATACTTATTTTCTCAAATGGGAATTCGTTATCCATTTTTTTGACTTGGATATGCAAAGAGTATTAATCTGTGGGAAAGAGAATGGTGCTGCACCTAGCAACCAGCTATTAAGAGATATGCATGTGCTTAAAGGCTACTGTTTTTCTATATTGCCCTTGTAAATACATATTCCCCTTACATCTACAAGAAAATTAGCAATAAGATAGAGTCTGCAAATGTTTATCTCGATTAACATGAAGTAGATGGAGAATAAGCGTTTGTAAAAATAGTTTGTACAAGAGTAGGGAAAGTCATGTGAGTGCAACACATCAGATTTTTTTAAAATGATTTGTTGGACTCAGGGTCTTCAAAACATGTATTTCTGGTGAAAACTCGATGTAGAATTTTTGGGTGGAATGCAATGCCTTCTCCACCTACTATGTACAGTCGAGTGCAAAAAAAGTGGCGATGCTTCTGGTTACTTTTAGTGTTTTCCATTCTTGGATGTTGGCAAAATCTCATTTGCGTTCTGCGCCTGCCTTAGGCGAGACATCCTCTAATTAGTTTTAGCTGAAGTCCGATGCGCTAGCGTTACCCTATGAAGAAAGGACAGGCCTAGCTGGGCTATGAAAGGAGTGGAGAATCGTTATATGTCACCTGAATGGTTGAAACAACCATGCCTTTCAGAGACTGCCCATACTAGCCCCTGAATGATCGGTTCTTATTGGTTCGGCAGTCAAGCATTAACCTCTGTAACCAAACGAGGGATGGAAGGCACCTTGTGTACACGCCTCAAACTACCTATATAAGGCGATTATCCCACCCCTGATTCTGTATGGTTGGAGATTTGGGAATCGACTGCAGATCGTCCAGAACAGAGCGCTTCGGATGATCTATGATACCGGGCGTAGATTCCGCCACATACCCTACACGCCCACTCCAGTCTCCCATACATCGTGGACGTGGTGCGGGAGAGAACCCGTACGATGTATACGACACTTAACTACCACACCAACCAGCTCTCTGTGTCGCTATGAGCACAGGACAACATGACCGACGAAAGAGCTACCGGTTACCAAAGGACGCCTTGGGCCCCCGGGCTTAAGGGCTACTACTCATACCCATCACAAGTTCCCCCAAGTTAAGCGTTTTTGGGCTTGTTCACTACTATATGAGTATCGTCTACGTCGTCCGCCTGCCTGCTACCTTGGATATTTCACTGTCTTGCCCGCCTGCTTAACTTGACGACCAGGCAAACGGCCGCCAAAGTTAAGCAGTATTGGGCTTGGTCAGCAAACTCCGTTCATTGACCACAAACATAAAAGCTGAAGTAAATCCGTGTTTACCTACTGTATCGTACAGGTAAAGCCTCATTTGTGGCGATTTACATCCCGCACTGGTTAACCTGGGCAACCTGCTCTCGATTGCTGGTTGGAAGGCGCGACAGAGGCGTGTAAATTATTGATAGCCAAGTTAAACCGCGGCTCCTCATATCAGCACACCCGACTGTAGAGAAGGTAAAAATAGTAACATTTTCGAAACCTTGTCAAATTAATTATAATTAACGCTATAACAGTGCACAGCTGCAAGTTTCTCTTAGTTTACAAATAATCGTGGTCGGAAACAACAGAGTTTGAATTCGGCTCATGTCTGCTGTCAAGGCGGATATTTACAATGTGAATGTCATTTTTTGTGGAGCGACGTGTCAGCCGGGATATTTACATGGCACAGTGAGTCATGTTTCATTGCCAACTCTTTTCGGAACGAAAGGCCGAGTTCTACACTTGACATTTCAACAGCACACGACGATTTATGATGCCAACTTTCTTCCATAAGACCTTTCCCAAACACGTGGGGATGGAACTGGACCTCGTGTGCATAACGTCGCGTAACCACAAGGTCTTCACAAAGTTCATACATGTTTTTTTTAAGTGAACGGATATTATATTTAAACAAATGCTCTGAATGAAACATTTAAAACATAACTCATCAAAGTTTACTTTCAGTCGCCTTCCAAGTTGAAGTTATTTTTACTTTCTCTACTACGTATAGTAAGTAGGGGAAGTATTGCATTCCACCCAAAAATTCGATACCGAGATTTCAGCGGAAATACACGTTTTGAGACCTCCTGAATCCAAAAAAAGCATTTTTGGAAACATGTCCGTTTGTGTGTCTGTGTGTGTGTGTGTGTGTGTGTGTGTCTGTGTGTGTGTGTGTGTCTGTGTGTGTGTGTGTCTGTCTGTGTGTGTGTGTCTGTGAACAGCATAACTCAAAAACGAACAGTCGGATAAGCACCAAACTTGGTATTTAGGTTCAGTATCTTCCAGAGATGCGACACGAAGGTTTTCAAGAAAATCCCCCCACCCCAGACTACCCTTTACATGGAAGATTTTTCGAAAATTTTAATTTTCTCAAAAATGGCTCTAACGATTTTGATTAAAATATCATATGTTTAAGATAATGTCATGAGAAATGAAATGTATATCTCGAATTTTCTGGGAATGTCTCCAAAAGTATTCTTCATTGTGAACGACTTTTGCATAACTGGTAAACCATAAGAGATAGACAAAATGTTACTACACAAAAAATGTTGATCGCGTTAAAATATACAACTTATGTCATATACATTTCTTTTGTTGAGTGAACCGTTTTCGAGATATTGCTTGTTATTTCCTTAAATTTTCCAATACTTATACTTTTTCTCAAATTCGTTATTCAGTTTTTTTATGTCCTGGACATGCAAAGAGAATGGAATGCGCCACATAGCAACCAGCGATAAAATATTTGACTATCGCTTAAAAGCTACCATATTCCCCTTGCATCTACAAGAAAATTACAAATAAGATTGACATCTCGATATCTCGATTATCATGAAGCATATGGAGAATAGGGTTTGTAAAAATAGATTGTACAAGAGTAGAGAAAGTCATGTGAGTGTAACACATCAGATTTTGTTGTATTGTTATTTGCCCCACGCTTTGGGAGCCAATTTGAAGAAGGTTTGTTGCTGCTACGTATGGTAAGCTAGTTTGAAGAAGATGTATTATATTTCAACTGTTGGGGAGCCGAACACTTGAAGTAGTTGCAATCGCACGTATGGTAAAAGGTTTCCGGTAGCCTTCGCCCCAAATGTACTTTCCGGTGGGCTTTGCCCCAAATCTTTAAAAATATTAACTTTGTAATTTTGACTGTTTGTTTAAATATTATATTTATAGGCATACGCCTACCGACCCGGAGAAACCATGAAAACCCTTGGTAAGAGTGGGCTGTCGCTGGGGACTGAACATGGGACCTTCCGAATGCGCGTCGTACACTCGCTCGGTGCCTAAAACCTTTATTTACAAACTATTATCTCGGAACTGTTTATAAAAATGTAAGTTTTAGAGAAGCGAACCCAAGATAGGCTACTTCCCGTTCTCAAATGGCAGTTTGGCTTCAGCGCTAATGCAAGCATCATTGATGCTGTAATCTTACTTATGAAACAAGCTTTTATCAGCTAGAAAACGGCAAAATTGTCCAAAGTCAAGTTTTGATCCCTCTAAAGTCATCGAAACGGTATGTTATGAGCAGGCTAAGGGTCCGAGACAAGTTAGCAACCAGTATATGTGCAACCTTGCTAAACACAGTACTGTTTATCTAAACAATGACGTCAATGCGCTGCCTTGTTTCTTACTGGTGGAAAATGAAGTAGGACATAAACGTGTGCGAGAGGCACAAGTGTATTGTACCTCTAGTCACGAAGCGGATTGTACACAGGTAAATAACACACCACTCGATGCACAGTAAACTTTACTTCACTCTTAAGTTGTCCCGGATCCTTAGCCTGATCATGAAATTCTTGTACAGAAACTCAATTTTGGTCTCGGTAACAATATTTTAAATGTTGTTAGATCGTATGGACATCAATGTACATTTGTAAATGGTTAAATACGAAATTAGTGAGACAGTGTCCTACAGGAATCTGTCCTTGGACCTTTGCTTTTTTTATTATTTTAATTGATCTTATTGGATACAAGACCTCCAGAAGGAACTGCAGAAGTGAGGGAACCACCGGAGGTTACAATGACGTCCTTAACAGCTCCTGGCTCGAAGATCCGGCCCAGTGCTGGAGCTGCTTGGGGAAGACGAACGACTCACAAACCAAGCAATCCTCTGTTGTCCATAGGGTCGTACACTTTCCTTTGAGCAAACATCCGCACCATCTGTCCGAGACCGTCATATGTCACGAAACCCAGAAGCATACCTAAAAGCTGAGAAGGAACTCGTGGTAGAGAAGAAACCATCCCAGTATTCGCTTACCGATCAGAGAAAACCACGAAAAATCCAAGGTCAGTGGGCGGCCCACATATTTCTAATCCGGGACCTAATGAATCTGAGCCTTAGACGTTAACCCGGAGCCAACTCCCTCTGTAACTTAAATGCCAAGTTTGGTATTCAGTCAACTTTTCGTTTTAGAGCTATGCAGTTCACAGACAGACGCGCGCGTTCACCTTTTTCTATCTGATGCATTACATTCACAGGACCTTCTTTACCTACTGTCATTTAGCTTATACGAACTATTCCTACAAAATTGGAAACGTAGAATCACACGACTGAAAAATGCAATTCCAGAGCCGGGATTCGAACCACGGATCTCGCGGTCTCCGTCCGGTTGCTCTAACCACTGAGCTACATGCCGGTACGACACTAAATTCTCCAACAACATTTTTCGGTAAACCACAAGTACATCTCAAATTTTTATTGAGATGACAAAGTCCATATCGACTTACAATGTTGTAAGTACTTTAAGTCCCGGGCTTCATAGATTCAACCACTATTAGGTCAATTAATTCTATTCTTGCAAGAGTTTATTACTTTCTCTACTACGTATAGTAGGTAGGGGAAGTATTGTATTCCACCCAAAAATTCGATACCGAGGTTTCACCGCAAATATATGTTTTGAGACCCCCTGAATCCAAAAAAAAGTATTCTTTGGAAACATGTCCGTGTGATTGTGTCTGTGAACGGCATAACTCAGAAACGAACAGTCGGATAAACACCAAACTTGGTATTTAGGTTCAGTATCTTCCAGAGATGCGAGACGAAGGTTTTCAAGAAAATCCCCTACAACAGACTACCCTTTATATGAAACATTTTTCGGAAATTTGAATTTTCTCAAAAATGGATCTAACGACTTTGATTAAAATATCATATATTTATAATAATTTTGACAAATAAAATGTATGTCTTGAATTTTCTGGGAATGTCTCCAAAAGTATTCTTCATTGTGAACGACTTTTGCGTAACTGGTAAACCATAAGAGATAGACAAAATTTTACTGCACAAAAAATGTAGATCGCGTTAAAATACACAATTTATGTCATATACATTTTTGTTGCTGAGTGAACCATTTCCGAGATATTGCTTGTTATTCCCTTAAATGTTCCAATAGTTATACGTTTTCTCAAATGGGAATTCGTTATTCATTTTTTTGTCCTGGACACACAAAGAGAATGGAATACTCCACATAGCAACCAGCGTTAAAACATTTGACTATCGCTTAAAGTCTACCAATTCCCCTTGCACCTACAAGAAAATTAGCAATAAGATTAACATCTCGATTAACATGAAGCATATGGAGAATAAGCGTTTGTAAAAATAGTTTGTACATGAGTAGAGAAAGTCATGTGAGTGTAACACATTAGATATTTTTTGAACCTACTTCATATTAATCGAGAAATAAGGTTTGCGGAAATAATTTTATTACACATTTCTTTATAGATACAAGAGTGTAGTAGGAGACTGCAGTGATTGGTTTTAAAAGCGAGTCGTTATATGCTGGCCTTTAAGCTCATAATCTATTCATGTCATGACGAGAAGCAAATGAACAGGAGCTACACTTTAAACAAAGGTGACAAAGTGCTGAAAAATTAAAACAAAAAAGTGAAATCTGGGATAATTGATAATAACAATAATATTAAATGCCTTGAAGTCAACTGTGTGGTTTTTTTCTCCTCAGCCAGGGGCAGAGCAGGATTTAAGCAGTGCGGCCAGAGGCTATTGTGTTGTAGGCATCCCCCGGGATAAATGGGATGAGATGAAGCATCCGAAGGGTTGTTTAGCGGCGGGCGCAGGGCCCCAGCGCTCCTCTTGACGCTCAGGTCCGAACTGCTCTGGTTCTATACCAGAGGAGGCAAATATCCTCCAAACTGCCCAGTCAAGCACCGTACGCCGAAAATTGACAGAAATGAAATGATGGGAAATGAGGGACCGGAAATATTCGTGCTATTACGAAAACAACCCCAGCATTCGCCTGGCGACAAGGGAGCACCACGTAAACTGCCAAGTATAAATTTGCAGTTGTCGCGGATCGAACAGGAAAACCTCCAATTGCGAGTTAAACGCGTTACCGCGGCGCCACGTCGCTCGGTATAAGTGCGTTTTAAACAGATCTATGTATTTCTGTGTAGTACGATTTTGTCTATCCCTTAAGGTTTACCAGCTGTATAAGATTTTATAAAACTCCTCACGAATGAAGAGGTTTCACAGGCAATTTGCAGAACTTAAAAATAAATAGACGTTTTATTAATCGTAACAATATGGTATCTTAATAAAAATCGTTAGGTATTTTTAAAAAGAATCACAGATAAAGAAAACTATACCTTGAGGCAGAATCTTTAGAAGGCACCAAGTTTGACATTCAAGCAATTTTGCATTTTAGAGCCATACTGCCCACAGACACACACACACGCGATCCTTTTTCTGAAAATTGCCTTTAAGTTTCAGGGAGCCTTAAAACGTGTATTTCCAGTGAAATGTTCGTATCGATTTATTTGGTGGAATACAATACTTCCTATACTTACCTAGCGAGATGCTCCGCGGTAAAGTGTGATGTCCCGGGTTCGACTACCGTCGACAGCCCACTCTCACCTTGGGTTTTTCCTGGTTCTCCCTGATCGGTAGGCGAATGCTGGAGTGGTTCCCTCCATTTCTCTTTCATTCCATTTCCTTCTGGAGTGCTTCTAGGTTTCGTGGTGTATGGCGGTGCCGGACAAATAGCGCGGATAAGGAAACAGTACTCTCCGTAGACACCAGAGGACTGCTAGGTCGAAGGATCGTTCATCGCCCTCTATAGCTAGCTACAGCATTGGGATGGGTACTCGAGCCTGGAACTGATAAGGACTTCCGCGCATTTCTGTGGCCTGTAGCTGCCCGTGGTTCCTTCAATTCATCCCTTCCTCCTGGTTGTGAGAGTCAAAATAGATCTATGTAGGTCGCGAGGTGTCCCTCTCTGTTATATAACCTATACTGTAGTCTCCTGTGTTCCTTCACTTCATCACTTCCTCCTGGTGGTGGTAGTCACAATAGATCTATGTAAGTCGGGAGGTGTCCCTCTCTGTTGTATAACCTATACTGTAGCCTCCTGTGTTCCTTCACTTCATCACTTCCTCCTGGTGGTAGTAGTTACAATAGATCTATGTAGGTCGCGAGGTGTCCCTCTCTGTTGTATAACCTATACTGTAGTCTCCTGTGTTCCTTCACCTCATCACTTCCTCCTGGTGGTGGTAGTCACAATAGATCTATGTAGGTCGCGAGGTGTCCCTCTCTGTTATATAACCTATACTGTAGTCTCCTGTGTTCCTTCACTTCATCACTTCCTGCTGGTGGTGGTAGTCACAATAGATCTATGTAGGTCACGAGGTGTCCCTCTCTGTTATATAACCTATACTGTAGTCTCCTGTGTTCCTTCACTTCATCACTTCCTCCTGCTGGTGTTGGTAGTCACAATAGATCTATGTAGGTCGCAAGGTGTCCCTCTCTGTTGTATAACCTATACTGTAGTCTCCTGTGTTCCTTCACTTCATCACTTCCTCCTGAGGTTGGTAGTCACAATAGATCTATGTATGTCGCTAGGTGTCCCTCTCTGTTGTATAACCTATACTGTAGTCTCCTGTGTTCCTTCACTTCATCACTTCCTGCTGGTGGTGGTAGTCACAACAGATCTATGTAGGTCGCGAGGTGTCCCTCTCTGTTATATAACCTATACTGTAGTCTCCTGTGTTCCTTCACTTCATTAGTTCCTCCTGGTGGTGGTAGTCACAATAGATCTATGTATGTCGCGAGGTGTCCCCCTCTGTTGTATAACCTATACTGTAGTCTCCTGTGTTCCTTCACTTCATTACTTCCTCCTGGTGGTGGTAGTCACAATAGATATGTGTAGGTCGCGAGGTGTCCCTCTGTGTTATATAACCTATACTGTAGTCTCCTGTGTTCCTTCACTTCTTCACTTCCTCCTGGTGGTGGTAGTCACAATAGATCTATGTAGGTCGCGAGGTGTCCCTCTGTGTTATATAACCTATACCGTAGTCTCCTGTGTTCCTTCACTTCATCACTTCCTCCTGGTGGTGGTAGTCACAATAGATCTATGTAGTTCGCGAGGTGTCCCTCTCTGTTGTATAACCTATACTGTAGTCTCCTGTGTTCCTTCACTTCATCACTTCCTCCTTGTGGTGGTCACAATAGATCTATGCAGGTCGCGAGGTGTCCCTCTCTGTTGTATAACCTATACTGTAGTCTCCTGTGTTCCTTCACTTCATCACTTCCTGCTGCTGGTGGTAGTCACAATAGATCTATGTAGGTCGCGAGGTGTCCCTCTCTGTTATATAACCTATACCTTAGTCTCCTGTGTTCCTTCACTTCATCACTTCCTGCTGGTGGTAGTCACAATAGATCTACGTAGGTCGCGAGGTGTCCCTCTCTGTTGTATAACCTATACTGTAGTCTCCTGTGTTCCTTCACTTCATCACTTCCTCCTGCTGGTGGTAGTCACAATAGATCTATGTAGGTCGCGAGATGTCCCTCTCTGTTATATAACCTAGAGGGAATATTCTCTAAAAACATTCGTTTTTTAACCCCGAAAGCTAAAAATAAAACAATACTTTGCTGTTGTAGGTTTTTGACAGTATTCCTATGCGATTTGCACAGGAAACTGCAGTTTCAGGTTACAAATCCTGCCCCAACATTTTCGATAAGACCATTTTCCACATTTTATGCCATTCTGGTAACGCGAGACATTACAGGACATAAAAGCTGATCTATTTGCTCGATATGCCGATGATATTTATAGCTTTCTTCTAACGGCCGTTTCTTCCCTTCAAGACAAACGTTTTTATCCCAAATTTCCGACGGATAGAGCGCACGAGGCGTTCCCTTCTTTTACTGATAAGGTGCAGTTCACAAAAATAAACGGAGCTAACTCCTCGTGTCTATAGAATCTTAAAACATTTTCCTTTATGTGCACAATTCTAGATTATATATCTTTACTGTCATCATTTATAATAACCATGTTTAACTACACTGCCGTTTGTGAAAACTGCAACACCAAGAGGGAAACGCATGAATTTAATAACACAGGTTAGGTACATGACAAGTAACAAATCTACACATGACCTTTGAGCCCTAATATTCAGTATTTGGTGAGGCCTCCATGCGCTGCAATTAGAGCTGCTATACGCCGTGGTATTGAATCAAAGACGTTCTGAATAAGTTCCTGAGGGATTTCCCTCTACGCAGTTTGTATTCGAGCCCACAAATCCGTGACACTGGTTGTTGGAGGACCGTGACGCACCAGGTGCCGACCAAGAATATCCCAGAGATGTTCCATGGGCGGCATGTCAGGCCAGGGAAGCAATGGTACCGGTCGCTCTTCGAAGAAGGCTTTTACATTCTTCGCAATATGTGGCCGGGCATTGTCCTATTGAAATGCGGCCTGTGGAGATGTCTGAAGCAGAGGGAGTACCTTAGGCTCTACAACCACCGTTAGGTATCGGTTGCTGTTCAAAGTGACCTCAATTCGTTGGAGGCGAGATCGGTTGTAGTAACCAATGGCGCCCCATACCATCACACCTGGTGTTTGTCCGCTATGCCGCTCAACAATGCAGCCCTCCAGGTTGCGCTCACCCGGTACCGCCGGACACGTATGCAGCCATCACTGTAGGACACGTTGAAGCGGGACTCGTCCGAAAAGACTACATTTTGCCACTCAGCACCCTAGTGACGGTGTTCACGTGTCCATTGCAGTCGGAGGAGGTTGTGGTTTCTAGACAATAGAAGCCGACGTAATGGCATGTATGCAACCAGCCCAACCTGCAGCAGACGGCGACGAACCGTTGATGCAGACAAGTTCACATCTGTTGCAGTGCTCCAGCGTCGAGCCAACACTGTGGATGAAGCTGTACTATCCGTTATGGCCATGCGGACAAGATTACGTTCATCCCGTGCTGTGGTCATGTTCCGTGGTCCAGTACCTGCTCTTCGCTGCGTACGACCTTCATCTATCCACTGCTTCAAGACACGCATCACTGTCGTAGCAGAATGCCCTGTACGAGCTGTCACGGTAACACAAACCGCTTCCCGGAGACCGATCATTCTGCCCCGTTCGACTCACTCACATGCCGATATGACTCCCTTTGGCGTTGACGAGGCATACTGGCACACACTTTATTGTTTGCACTTTGTTTGACAGCCCAGCACTGGCTACACTGGGCGCAACACTGACCTTGTCGGACCGACACGAGGGGTCTCTGCTCGGCCTACGTGTACCCCATCTCTCTGCAAACCTAATCACTTGTAGCTTGCACATTCTTCTACACTTCCGCCAAGTTTGGAATTATTCGGGAAATTCTATCTTGATGTTGCAATTTTCACGAACGCCAGTGTATATAACTAAATAAAACCCTGGTTTACACAATATCTCCACAAACATATTTTTAATGGCAACATAATGTAAAACTGAAGTACATGATAGGTTTTACTTTCAAATAGGGCACATTTACTAGACGTTATCTTAATAATGTGTCCAATCTCCATTCTTGTCTAATACCTGATATGTGCCTAGGCACAGAATCACTTGGGTGCTGCAAGAACTCTGGCTCCAAACGCAAATATTCTACCTGGGCGATGAAAGGGGTGGAGAATCGGTATATGTCACGTGATTGGTGCAACGAATATGCTTCACAAAGACTGTCCATACGCCCCTGAATGAGTCTGGCTCTTATTGGTTCGGCATTCAAGCATTAACCTCTGTAACAATGAAGGATGGAAGGCGAGGCAGAGGCGTGTTAATTATTGATTGCCAACTTAAACCGCGGTTCCTCATGGACACTTTTTTTTTACTTTCTCTACTACGTATAGTATGTAGAGGAAATATATGTTTTGAGACCCCCTGAATCCAAAAAAAGCATTTTTGGAAACATGTCCGTGTGTGTGTGTGTGTGTGTGTGTGTGTGTGTGTGTGTGTGTGTGTGTGTCTGTGAACAGCATAACCCAGAAACGAACAGTCGGATAAACACCAAACTTGGTATTTAGGTTTAGTATCTTCCAGAGATGCGACACGAAGGTTTTCAAGAAAATTCCCCCACCCCAGATTACCCGTTACATGGAACATTTTTCGAAAATTTTATTTTTCTCAAAAATGGCTAACGATTTTGATTAAAATATAATATGTTTTAAGATATTTTCAAGAGAGATGAAATGTATATCTTGAATTTTCTGGGAAGTCTCCAAAAGTATTCTTCATCGTGAACGACTTTTGCGTAACTCGTAAACCATAAGAGATGGACAAAATATTACTGCACAAAAAATGTAGATGGCGTTATAATACACAATTTATGTCATATAAGTTTTTGTTGTTGGGTGAACCATTTTCGAGATATTGCTTGTTATTCCCTTAAATTTTTCAATACTTATTTTCTCAAATGTAATTCGTTATTCATTTTTTTTTTGTCTTGGATATGCAAAGAGTATTAATCTGTGGCAAAGAGAATGGTGCTGCACCTAGCAACCAGCTATTAAGAGTAATGTCTATGCTTAAAGGCTACTGTATTTCTATATTGCCCTTTTACGTGATAAAGTGAGAAAAAAACTGATACTGAACTGTTATTCAGATAAACTTAATATTTCAACAGGCTATTGTAAACGAAAGTATGTTTCTTGAATATAAAAAGGGCAATTTTCTGAGTTAGAGCTGCAATAAACGCGTTTCATGATTTTTGCTACAGAAGAAAGACACGTTTTGTTTTTAACAGTTGCTAGTGCAGTTTATAGCGTAATTCAGACAGCAGTAAAACCTTTGTTTTACAGTTTTGTTTAAACTTTCTGGTGTAACGTTTTCCTTGAGTGACTCTTAAACATTTTCAGAGGCCGTGGGGACAAAGTTTCAGTGCCCGTAAAGTGCATTACATTCGCTGCTTCCCCAGACAAAAGCTCTAGTGATGCTGTAATGCAGTTAGCACTGAGAGGAAAATAAACTACAGCTGCTTGAACCAGCGATACCGCAGCAACGTTAATTAAATTTTACACCTCTCTGTTTAGTAATAATAGCTCTTCTATAAAGCTTTGTATTTGTTTATTATAAGCTATCAGTGAAAACAGTTTTCAGTCTTCCACGTGGATCAACTGCACAAACATTCTAGGGCCCGTTAAAGCACAGAATACGAGTGCAGTCCCAGAAGTACCCAACCTGACGTGTATATAGTGGTTGTTGTTTCAAACAAATGACTGTGGTAGAAAGTACCATCCTTATAAAGCTTAAGTCTGAAGTTCGACGATGCTACGTTGTTTAGTAATTGTTTGGCAGCCATCAATAGTGAACACTCTGTCAGCGAATTTGTAAACATGGATAAAACTGGTCATCGTTATGTGATACAATACTTTCATTTGAAAGGTCTTAGTCCAACTAATATTAACGCTGAGCTAGATTCTACTCTGGGGGAGTCTGCTCCTTCGTTTACAACAGTAAAATATTGGGTGGCAGAGTTTAAGCGAGTCCGTACGAGCTGCCAAGACGAACATCGCAGTGGTCGACCAAATAAGGCGATAACGCCAGAAATTGTGAAGAAAATCCACAAAATGGTATTGGATGACCATCGACTGAAAGTGCGCGAGCTAGCAGACATCGTAGGCATTTAAAAAAGTGCTGTACATCGCACACTGGTTGAACATTTAGACATGAGAAAGCTGTGCGCAAGATGGGTGCCGCGTTTACTCAATGGAACAAAAGCAGCGTCGTGAGGACGTTTCAGTTGAGTGTTTGGCGATGTTTCCCGGTAATAAAGCAGAGTTTTTGCGTCGATTCATAACCATAGATGAAATATGGTCTATCACTTCACATCTGAGACGAAGGAACAGTCAAAACAGTGGATTGAAAGGGGAGAATCGGCTCCAAAGAAGGCGAAGACATTTCCATCTGCAGGCAAGGTCATGGCCTCAGTTTTTTGGGATGCGCGTGGGATAATTTTCATTGATTATCTTCAAAAAGGAAAAGCAATCAATGGCGAGTATTATGCAAACTTATTGCAGCGTTTGAATGATGAAATCAAGCAAAAAACGGCCGCATTTAGCGAAAAAGATTTTGTTACATTAAGATAATGCACCACTTCACACATACTTTATTGCCATGGCCAAAATCAATGAGTTAAAGTTCGAATTGCTTCCTCATGCACCCTATTCGCCAGATTTAGCACATTCTGATTATTTTCTGTTCCCAAGTTCAAGTAATGTCTTGGTGGTAAGAGTTGCTAACAGTGAAGAGGTGGAGTGTGCAGTTGATGGCTATTTTACAGAACTCGAAGGTTCTCACTATAAACAGGGTATCGAAGCTACTGAACATCGCTGGGAAAAGTGTATCGAGCTGAAAGAAGACTATGTAGAGAAATAAAGATGTTTTTTTTTTCCAAAATGTTTGGGTCGGCTACTTCTGGGGCAGCCTTTGTCCCAAATAAAAATTGTTGCGGGTTTAAACATTTTCGAGATAAAGGGGGACGTAGCCTAACTGAGGTTACTAAGAAGCTAAGATGGCTGATGTTACATGTTAGGGCGTCAATCGTTCTAACTTGTGCCACTAGATATATCACCAGAGAAATCACCAAACATATGTATTTACAAAAGATGCACTATTTCGATCTTGTGCTAGTATTACGAGTCATTGTCATGTCATATACAGTCACTCAAAGGATTTGTCTGCACTTTAAACAATTCTAGCAGACAAATCAATGGAGGGAAAAATGTTTTTGGACACAGAGATTCAAATAGTAATGCAGTTTACGTGTTCTGGAGGTTTTTGATTTAGTTAATATTATAAATTTAGGAATAATATGCCAAAATTGCAACTCTTTTGTGAGTGGTGTTTTCAAAATTACCTTACATGCTCTGAGTAGAGAGTACGTTACTTGATATTGCGATCAAAATATGGTTTTATTTGACTGAGGAATAAAATGTCAAAGTTGGAAATTTTCAACATTTTTGCCTTTAATTGCTCATTTTCGGCTCACTTTTTACGAGTTCATGAATTTAGTCACGTATCGATTAAAGTTTGTGGATGTATGCACAAAAAACTGCTCTACCCAGAGTATGAAAGGTAATTTTGAAAGCATCAAGTACAAAGAAGTTTAAATTTTGGCATATTTTTTCAAAAATGTATATGTGATAAAATGAATGATCTGACAAACTGCTAAAATACGTAAACTGCATTACCATTTGAAGTTTATGTTCAAAAATTTTTATTTTTCCCTCCATTAATTTGGTTGCTAGTATTTTTTAAAATGCACAAAAATACTTCCTTTAATAATTGTGTGCTCCTTTGTGATAGTTTTGTTCTGTACAAAGGTTTGGTCATCACCTTCCTTCCCCGTTACCTATAACCTGCATGTACCTCAAGTGTTAAATTAAGGACGGAACTATGCTATGGACTTAATGTACCTAACACTTGTGCGTTATTAAACGTCTCAAATTACTGTACTGTAATAGTATTAAATTAAAGTTTTTGGTTTTCTTGTACACCGATCTTTCTCTAAAAATAAAACCCCCACAAACAGTCCACGCTTACACCAAAAATTGAAAAAAATTGGACGTTTTTGGTTAAAATAATTAAACGCTCGTATAATTAGCATATTTAATATAATATATAATTAATATTATAATGAAGGCATCAGTTGGTGACAATTGAGGCAGTGTTTTTAACACTTAAATAATTTCAGTCTAATTATATAATATGTAAATTCAATGACCGCCCGCCTTGAAGCAATATGTGTATGTAATAATTTGCAAAATGTATGTAACAGTCATTGCATATGCTTATATTATCGTATACATGTTCAATAATGTTATGTGGATGCATTACGTAATTTAATAATGTAGGAGCTGTGAGAATAATAAGTTAAAAGTTGCTAACAATGAGGTAACAATGAGGTCATCTTGAGTCAATAATGAGTAAGAAAGTTTAACAGTACTACTTGTGATTCTTGGAGCAACAATAATGTAATTTTAGTGACAGTTTATAAAATAGTCAATCAATAACCAGAAAAAGCTTTAGTTAAATGAAGGTATTCTATTGGACTAGGATTAGCCAATCAGAAACTGAAATACAGCAAAATTTACAAATCTAGAAGTTAGTGCCTTCAAACAGTGCTACTAATAAGACGCGAGACAATCCTCGAGAGATTTAATACGTATTTTCGTGTGAGACGAAAAAGAAGCTTACGTGTTAAAAAGTGTAATTAATTAATAAAAATAATCTCACAGCTCTCTATATTAGTGAAGTGTTATTTTAATCGTATCAAGAATTAATAAAAAGGATTGAAGTAAAATTATAATCTGTGTAAGCCTACATTCTTGTCGCATCACAACCCTGCTAAGAGAAACATGTCTCTAACAATAATACTGACACAGCCGAGGCAAACATAAATATATAATATTTAAAGAAACAGTTTAAATTGCAAAGTTAATATTTTTAAACTTGGGGCAAAGGCTATCGGAAACCGGGTACCATACGTGCGGTTGCAAACAAACTTCAAGTTCGGCTCCCCAACAGTTGAAATATAATAACTCCTACTTCAAATCGACTTTTCCATACGTGAAACAGTAACATCTTCAAATTGACGCCCAAAGCGTGATGCATACTCCTACAACAAAATACGTACTTCACAATGCAAGCTTTAACACCTGCAAATACAAAGACAAGGTGCGAACACAAGAGATATAATATAATTTACCTATTATAACAGTTGGGTATTTGCGGAGGAATAGAACCCAACACCTCCGATATCATCAGATTCTTGTGACTTATCAACAATGGTGAAAGAATCTCCTAGATTCACTTTCTAACCTTCGTAGTTACTGATTTAAATTTTCAAATGGGATGTTTCAGCTGCTAAGTCAGTATTCTTTTGTTTCTCAAGCTGTAATCCAAAGAGTGGAATTTCAAAGCTAGCATACATAGAACCTCTGTTTAAAGATTATGTCTTCACTCTTTTGTATCTTCTTGTACACTCGGTCAAACTAAAACTGACCGGTGTCTTGAGTAATTAAATTTCTTCAAAGTCCCTTTGAGAGAGCGCGTGGTTCACAACTGCCAACTACTGAGCGTCACTAATTTGAACTACCTCCACATCATGCTTGACGTGGAGCAGTTGTTAAGATACTTAACTTCTACGCAAGCGGCTCGTGTTCGATTCTACGTACTGGATTGTTATCTTTTATTTTACTTTATTTTAGCTTACAAATATAATTACAATAATGGTGAAATTTTGGTTATAAAATTAAATCGACTGAGTATGAATCCTCCTCTCGAGCAATAAATGAATGACTTGGTTACCATCTAACGGTATGACGCCACATACATAAAAAATCTGTGTTACACTCACATGACTTTCTCTACTCTTGTACAAACTATTTTTACAAACTCTTGTTCTCCATCTGCTTCATGTTAATCGAGGCTTTAAACGACAGTCAAATGTTTTTAGGAGCTGGTTGCTATGTGGCGCATTCCATTCTCTTTAACGAATTTCCATTTGAGAAAAAGTTTAAGTATTGGAAAATTTAAGGGAATAACAAGCAATATCTCGAAAATGGTTCACTCAACAAAAAAATGTATATGACATAAATTGTGTCTTTTTACGCGATCTACATTTTTTGTGTAGTAAAATTTTGTCTATCTCTTATGGTTTACCAGTTATGCAAAAGTCGTTCACAATGAAGAATACTTTTGGAGACATTTCTAGAAAATTCAAGATATACATTACATTTGTCATGAAAATATCTTAAACATATGATATTTTAACCAAAATCGTTAGAGCCATTTTTGAGAAAATTAAAATTTTCGAAAAATGTTCCATGTAAAGGGTAAACTGGGATGGGGGGATTTTCTTGAAAACCTCCATGTCGCATTTCTGGAAGATACTGAACCTAAATACGAAGTTTGGTGTTTATCCGACTGTTCACATATGTTGTTCACATCACACACACGGACATGTTTCCAAAAATGCTTTTTTTGGATTCAGGGGGTCTCAAAACATGTATTTCCGATGAAATCTCGGTATCGAATTTTTGGGTGGAATGCAATACTTCCCCTACTTACTATACGTAGTAGAGAGTACATACATATGTGATACAGCTGCAACTCATTTTTAACTAGAGCCATGGGAAACTGAACGTTAGGAACTCAAAGAAGCCAAAATGTTAGCCAATAAGCTCAAAGTAAGGAATATGAAGCGGCGAATAGAAAAACAGGAAACAGTCACATGATTAAAAAGTGAGCAAAGTAATGGCGTGACATATAGGGAGTAGGGATGTAATCGGACATGGCGAGATTTATGAATCAAAAGTAAACGACACTTCTTTCTTTTCTCGTGTAAGGAAGTGCCGCGCTAAGCGCTCTACGAAAGACTGCGCTACGGATTTAAAAAATTCGCCTTCGCAGAAATCACCGC